>JASDDO010000006.1:322705577-323328450 GCA_030015575.1 Agapanthus africanus | reverse complement strand
ACTAGATTCATCTTTTGTTTTGATGAAGTCAATCACTTTGACTGTTACATCAAAATAGATGATCTATCTCCGCTATCCATTCTTCAGTCTACGAATAGACATAAACAACTTACACACCTTCCGCTGCTCTCACTGACTACGATTACCTTCTGGTAGAGTCATATACACGTGCACTTTCAAAATCCTATTTGGAAAGACATTATAGTTATGTACTTACCAGATATCATAGCCATGACATTATCAGCACCAAATCATATCCATATGGACTTCAGTATAGACATTGAAATAAAAGTCTCATCACAATCTACAACGGGTATTTGATGAAAACCTTTTACAATAATTCCAGCATTATTAGGTTAGTACCTTCCCACCTGCACAGATCTCAAAAGATCTATTTGCTTCTAATGGGTTTTACCCCTTCAGGAGCACCCAGCACAGTCCAAAATCCATGACTTGCTGAAGTGCGTGGAGTCCATCTCGGGTATGAAATACCCGGTCACCTGGAAGTTACCACTTCCTATGACCTGCTGATAACAAGTAGGGGGAATAGCAGTGTCAAGTAATATCCATATGGACTTCAGCATAAACACTAAAGTAAAAGTCTCATCACAATCCACAATGGGTATTTGATGAAAACCATTTACAAAATTCCAACCTTATTAGGTTAGTACCTTTCCACCTGCACAGATCTCGAAAGATCTATTTGCTCCTAATGGTTTTACCCCTTAAGAAGCACCCAGCAAAGTCTAAAATCCATGATTTGTTGAAGTGCGTGTAATAACCCCAAATTTCCAATACAAGTTTTTATAAAAAAAATTCAAAAAAATCCATAAAGGGATATTTTAGCCTGAGCACAAGTTATAAGTAATTATTTTGCTTTTTAATTACAAGTTAAAAGAATGTAACAACTCCATTTTTAGTGTACAAAAATTTGCTTTAAAATTAATGTATACTTGGGGTATTTACATTTACTGTTATTATTTTAAGTAATTAATTAGCTCCATAATTACAAGAAGGAGCTTGTAGCTCATTGGTAATACCTTACACTGCTGAACCAAGCCACCAGAGTTCAAATCCCATACCCCACATTATTTTTAATATTGATTTTTTTAAAACCTTTAGAATACCAAGAGTTTACACGTGCATATCTCACAAAAACCCCCAATACACCCAAAGATTTAACATTTTCAGGAGTTAGATGAACCGTCGGGGGGATCTCAGCCTCCTGACTTGGCCGGGAATCAGCCAAATCGGCCTTGACTCGGTCTGACTCCGTCCTCAGACCGAGTCACGGCCGAGTCATGGCCGAGTCGGCCGATTCCGGCGACGAGCCTAACATGAAAGTTGTGTCTTTTCATATTCCCTATGCACCTGCAAAATTTCAGCCTCATACCATTTCCAGAGCTCTTTAAAAACCCTAATTACTCCACTTTTAATACATTTTTATTACATTTTATCACATTTTTATTTTACACTTTTCATCTACTCTAAGCCTAGCCTAACCCTATAAATACCAAACCTACACAGTACCCACTCACCCCAAAATCCTGAGCCCACTCTCTCAAAAATTTTCCAAAGATCGTGTACTTTGAAAACGAGCTCAAGGCGAAGCTCCGGCAAAATCTACGGCGAATTTCCCGGCGGAACTTCCGGCGACCGTTTTAGGAACTACCAGCGACGACGCAATACATCGGCAATCTCTCTAGTTCTCTCTCACCCTCTAGTGTAATCTAAAACCCGTAAGTCCATTTTCTATCTCTCTTTTCCATTCTCAAAATACGAAATTACAAAACCCGACGGAATCGGAACAAATCCGATTTCCGATTCGGTTTTCTATAAAATTCCACTTCTCACTAATACAATCATACCTAAACTTTCTCATGTTGACTATTAAACACTAATCAAACAATTTAATCAAGTTTCGTCACATGAAATGATAGCTTTTTCAATTTATCGTATTTTTCATTTAAATACCATATTATTTCAATCCTTCATTTAACCCCCTCAAACTTGCTATACATTTAAAGTAGATCACGATGTAACGACCTACCTCCTCACACACTCAAATGCAACACCCCCGAGAACCTAGAATACGAGAAAATAAACGTTTTCATTTAAATACCATATATTTAATAAAACCATTTCTAAAAGATTTAGTTTTGATACACTTTTTAAAGAAATACCGCTTATTATGAAAATACGATAAGTTGTGGACATCGATCGTTTATCTAAACTTGACTTTATGGTGTCTAGGCTAGGCAAGTGAGAAAGGTAACTTTAAAAGGCCCGAGTCACGGTGATTCGTGAGCGGATCCCTCCTTTCCTCACTTGTACTTACCTGACCACAATCGGCGGTGAAGAGGCAATTTGAATCATCTCACAACTTATCGTCTGGACCAGTTAGGAATAGACTAGTTAACTTAGGAGAATCTAGAACATACAATACGAAAAATATACATTTTTACAAATAAATACCATTTACTTCATAAAACCGTTTTCTAAAAGATTAGTATTTATACAATCTTTGTAAAGCGCCGCTACAACCCACTTTGGGGAACCCGTTCGGGATGGTGCAGTTTATCGCACACTCTCGGGCTTAGTAGTGCGAGATTCAGACCTCCGCAAGGAGCATTCGGTCTCGAAAGATTTAAAATACGACATCTTAAGAAAATGAGATTTTTAGAATATAAAATATTTATTAAAATTATTTTTGTATAAATATATGTATATTTATCATTAAAATATTTATTTTGTTATGATATAAATATTCCATCTTTTTCTAAAAATCACAAGAATAAATTTTACACTAAAATACCATGAATTCCAAATAAATCAATATTACAAATAAATACCTTTATTTATGAAACTAGGATATTTCACTAGAAACATTACAATATAAAATCTATAATCATTACAACTCTAAAGACGAATAATAAATACTTGAAGTGTATTTTGAAAAGTATATAAAAGTATTTTTACATAAAACCCCCTCAAGTTTTATAAATTACCCTAAGGACCCTAACAATTATAGGTAAGAAATAATCAAGACTTCGATTTACATTTCTAATTGTCTAACTCGGGTTTGAGTCTGATTATATTTGACTTGAATATGATTCAAGTACAATCTACAATCTACAATATTCCAATTCAATATGAATACTTGAATCCAATCTACACAACTTGACTGAACCGAACCATGGATATACATTCCATTTACATGTTCTCCAGATATTCCATTTACATGATTATACAGTTACATCTGTTTACTGATATCATGGTTTCGGTCAGTCATCCAATTATACAATCAATATAATTTACAATACAATACAATACAACCAAAACACTACGGGGTTTAAAGGGGTAGATTGGTACGGAAGGTGTTAAAAGTGGCAGGAGACGGTAAGATTAAGACACCTAATATGAATCCAATTGCCGTTGTTCCAGGTTGTATAACGGAGCCTTGTACTTCCATTTGCTCTGGTCTTTAGCATATAAAGACCCCTCTCGTATACACTGGCATTCTTCTGTACCAAGCTACAAACAACAACGTTAATACAACATTATAATAATATAATACAACATTAAAAACTACTCTCTCTCTCCTGCTCTCTGTCTATTTCTCCCTTATCTTTGGGACTTACCGAGCGACCTGTTCGCTGACGACATTCTATTTCTTTCTTCTTTGAATGTCGTCAGGTGGTTTGGACCCGACAGAGATCGAGCCATCTGCAGAAGACTTGGAGCAGTTTGCTGAAAAACCAGAGCTCTAGTTTCATTGTATATTTTCCATTTAGTACTTTTCATTTCCTTTTATGCCATTGTTTAGGCATCATTTTATTTCAGTTGTATTTCCTTTTCATACATTGTACAAAAAAATGTTAATAAATAAAAGTTGATGTTTTTATTATATCTTGTCTCTTGTGTATTTACTTTTATATTGTTTAGATACGCTTAGCGTATGTACTTTTGAGTATATACGTAGCAGACCAGTCACGTCCCCTTCGCCGTATACTGGGAAGCGGGGCGTGACAGGTTTTGTTGGTGGCCCATGCAGGTCAGAGCTGTATGAAACCCTATCATGCAGTTCTGTTCTGCATGAACAACCTAAGCAATATAACATAAGAACCAGCAACTAAAACATTCTTTGCAATTCATATTCCTTGAATCTTACAATATCATATTTCTTGAATCTTATCATTTCATGTACTTGAATTTGTCCTAACCCAAATCTTTTCAAGGTTATGGATTCCCCGAACAACACCGGCACCAACGTCAACAACACACCTCCACTTCCACTACCAATCGTTCCTGCTGTTCCTATGCCACCCACCGAGCAAACAATGCTACTTGAGGTGATCTGCAGCCTTCTTGAGGGACAGCAACAACTCCTGAACTATCCTGAGACTGACGCACCTGGGGTAAAGAAATTCAGCGCTTTACATCCCAAGCAGTTCTCCGGAAAGGGAAGCCCACTTGAAGCTGAGAAATGGGCACAAAGTATAGAGGATGATCTGGCGGCAGCACAAGTGCCAGACATAGCTTGGGTCCGTGTGGCGAAACTGCAGCTCACGGACAATGCTCGCAACTGGTGGAAGGCGGAAGAAAGCCGTCTTGTACAGCCTATTGAATGGAAGACTTTTCGCGAGAAGTTCGACGCGAAGTACTTCCCTGTGACTGCCGGGTTTGCCATGGTGCAGCAGTTCATTCATCTACAATAAGGTTCGATGTGGGACAAGTCAGTAGATGAGTACGACGCTGAATTCACCATGCTAAGCCGGTAAGATATGTCACAATAGTTCAATTTTTAAATATCACATACTACACAGCTAACACAATCCTTAAACAGATTCGCGGCACACTTGATACCGACAGACGAGATCAGAGCCCGTCGCTTTCAACAAGGTTTAGACATGGAAATTCATGCTGCACTAGCCACAGGGAAATTTCTGACTCATGAGAATGCTTTAGAAGCTGCCCGCAGTTATGAGGCGGTAATAAAGGCGAGGGGCAAACCTCAATCTGCCGGTTTGAAACGCCCTGCCAATCAAATGGCAGGAGGAGCCCCTTCCAGGCCATCGTTTGAACCTAGGAGAACTGAAGAAATTTGCCACTACTTTCAGAGAAAGGGACACTTGTGGAAGGACTGTAGATGCGCAAAAGGCATGTGTCTAATTTGTGGCACATCCAATCACAGAATTGAGACCTGTCCATATAGATACAACTCAGCTCACACACGTACCAACTACCCGCAGCGGCCAGCTATCCAGGCTCCTGAAACTCGTCCTGCACTACCTGCTCCACCACATGCACAGCCTACTCGCCAATTCCAACAAGTAATGAGGGACATGCCTAGAGGGCAGAGAAACAGGCCCTAAAGGCAGAATGTGCCTCCAGCTAGAAGGGATGTACCACGGAGACAGACATTCACATTAGAAGTCGTAGAAGCCGAGACTGTAGATCAAGCTAACACCGGTAAGCCTTTTTCACCATTGTATCACTTTGATATTTTTATACACTATCTATACTCCAGTCACCAGACCTTCCTTGAAACTGTTACACTTTCCTTTTACAAATTTCGAGAACGAAATTTTTATAAGAGGATAGAATGCAACAACCCCAAATTTCCAATACAAGTTTTTACAAAAAAAATTCAAAAAATCCATAAAGGGGTATTTTAGCCTGAGCACAAGTTATAAGTAATTATTTTTCTTTTTAATTACAAGTTAAAAGAATGTAACAACTCCATTTTTAGTGTACAAAAATTTGCTTTAAAATTAATGTATACTTGGGGTATTTACATTTACTGTTATTACTTTAAGTAATTAATTAACTCCATAATTACAAGAAGGAGCTTGTAGCTCATTGGTAATACCTTGCACTGCTGAACCAAGCCACCAGAGTTCAAATCCCATACCCCACATTATTTTTAATATTGATTTTTTTAAACCTTTAGAATACCAAGAGTTTACACGTGCATATCTCACAAAAACCCCACTACACCCAAAAATGTACCATTTCCAGGAGTTAGATGAACCATCGGGGGGGGGGTCCCGACCTCCTGACTTGGCCGGGAATCGGCCAAATCGGCCTTGACTCAGTCTGACTCCGTCCTCAGACCGAGTCACGGCCGAGTCGGCCGATTTCGGCTACGAGCCCAACATGAAAGTTGTGTCTTTTCATATTCCCTATGCACCTGCAAAATTTTAGGCTCAGACCATTTCCAGAGCTCTTAAAAAACCCCAATTACTCCACTTTTAATACATTTTTATTATATTTTATCACATTTTTATTTTAAACTTTTCATCTACCATAACCCTAGCCTAACCCTATAAATACCAACCCTACACACTACCCTCTCACCCCAAAATTCTGAACCCACTCTCTCAAAATTTTTCCAAAGATCGTGTACTTTGAAAACGAGCTCGAGGCGAAGCTCCGGCGAAATCTACGACGAATTTCCCGGCGGAACTTCCGGCGACCGTTTTAGAAACTACCGGCGACGACGCAATATATCAGGAATCCCTCTAGTTCCCACTCACCCTGTGGTGTAATCTAAAGCCCGTAAGTCCCTTTTCTATCTCTCTTTTCCATTCTCAAAATACGAAATTACAAAACCCGACGGAATCGGAACAAATCCGATTTCCGATTCGGTTTTATATAAAATTCCATTTCTCACTAATACAATCATACCTAAACTTTCTCATATTGACTATTAAACACTAATCAAACAATTTGATCAAGTTTCGTCACATGAAATGATAGCCTTTTCAATTTATCGTATTTTTCACTTAAATACTACATTGTTTCAATCCTTCATTTAACACCCTCAAACTTGCTATACATTTAAAGTAGATCACGAGGTAACGACCTACCTCCTCACACACTCATATGCAACACCCCCGATGTCACGCCCCGCTTCCCAGAGTACGCTAAAATAGGCACGTGACATAGCCAACCATACTATCCGTGGTTAGGAAAAATCCTTCCACAGTCACATTACGGCTGTAGAGATATCAAGAACAGGAAAGTAAACTAACTATCTAGTACATGTCCATAAGCCAGAGTAAAAGAGTCAAGAAATGCTATAGTATGCGGAAGCAAAAGATCAAATAAACACCTGGAAAGTAAGACTGGATACCGACATGATCCCTACCGCTCGATCTAACAGCGGCAAAACTCCTGATCAGTCTGCAACAAAGGTAGAGGATCTGGGCTATGCAAAACCCAGACGTCAGCGCGTCATAACATCAAGCAATAATAAATGAACAGGATACACGAGATATGCAGGCATGAATCATAAATAGTAACAAGTCAACAGGGATGTATAACAGTGAAGTGTATCAGTGTATGTGACGTGCAGTGATCAATCTAAACTGTGCTACTGGGTTGTCTACTCTAAAGTTTGTTTGAAATCAATTAATGTAATCCTCCATGTAACTCAAAGGATATGTCCCGTTACCTCCCGGGACCACGGATCAGGAATGTATGAACTAAGAGTGGTTCTGTCCCGTTACCCCCCGGGACCACGGATCAAGATGTAAGAGTCACGAATGGCTCTGTCCCGTTACCCCCCGGGACCACGGATCAAGATGTAAGAGTCATGAATGGCTCTGTACCGTTACCCCCCGGGACCACGAATCAAGATGTAAGAGTCACGAATGGCTCTGTCCCGTTACCCCCCGGGACCACGGATCAAGTAATACCCTTTTAAGTTACACTTTTGATTTCCCGATACCCCCAAGGTTATGTGTTCAAGCCAGGTATTCAGTAATCAAGAATTAATGCCAACACAGAATCAGGTAAGAGCAGGTTTGTCTGGATAGACAACAGGAACGGTCCGTGAGGACTACATGTCAGGTTTGTTGGCATTAGACACGAAATCAAGTAACGGGTCAAGCCGTGGTATATCAGGTCGAGTCAAGTAGTGTACGGTACCATGTCGGGTCAGGTAATATGTGTAGCAAGTCATGTCAGGGTGCACAAGTATCATATGGGTTCTCATAATCAAACTATAATCAGTATGGGTACACAAAACAAGTATGGGGTACTAATATAACAACAAAATGGAATAATGTGAAATGGTATGCAAATATATATAATTTCAAGGATATGGATGCACAGTTATCGATTAGGGTTACATTTATAGTTCCAATATTAATTAGAATGCAATTTATTAGACATGGAGTGTTAATATCACAGTATTATGTAGTAATGTGATCTATGGATGCAATTATATGTATCTTAAATGCGATGGATGCAAACGGGTATCCGAAAAGTTATAAAACTATAAAATGGTAATGTGGGATGTACAACTAAGAAATATGTGATATAAATATGATATCATAATATTAGTATGGATAGCATATTCAAAGCGATTAATAACTATAAAAGTGGTATTGATTAACCATGCACAAGAAAGTTCCGTTCAGAAATTCAGCGTCACCCTGATTTGTAAAATAGCTTAAAAATAACAAACGTTCTCCAAAAGGGACGTGTCTTATACCAAAACAAAGATAATTCAATAAGGTTTTCATTTTTATAAGTATAAGTATCTCAGGTTATCCCTACAAAAATCTATGAATATTCGAAGTTGAAAGTTTGCTGCTGGAATTTCCCTGGACAGCAGTTTAGAGACATAATCATTTGTATTTTACGTTATTTAAACAATTTATTTTGCAAGTAAATATTTCATATAGTTATAGTACTCTGAGTTAGCTTTGCAACAAACTAAAGAACGTATACTAATGATTTTTCTATAATTTATAATGAATTTTATAAGGTAAGGTATACAGTAAATTTCAGATTTGTCGTATCCGCTTTGCGGCGACGTTTCATGCGTAAACTATAATATTTTCAAATGTATAACATTATAAAATGCAGATTATAAACTAATTAAAGATAATAATAAGAAATATTACGACGATATATATTTTAAATGATATGGATGCAGTATAATGTAAACTAGTATGTCACAAGATAAGTTTTCATGATCTAGATTTAAAATGATATAAACGGATGCAAACGGAATATCGAAACGTTATAAAATTAAACATGGGGTACTAGATTTAAACTATAGGTATGGTATTTATTTAAATAGGTATAAAATGAATTATATAGCATGTAACAAGATAAACTTGCCTAGACGGAACAAGAACGGATGTGTACGGAACGTCTTTCGTCGGCGAAATGTCGCGACGCGCGCACGGTACACGGAACGGTTCCAAACAACGCATGAGGGTGATCACGCAAGTTAGGTATGTTCACTGGATCACTCGAATCTTCAGCGACGAGCACGGCTCCGGCGGTGATCACCGGAATCAAGAAACAAGATCAAGAAAAAGAAAGAAGAAGAAGAGGCTGTGTATTAAATAAGGAAAGAAAAATAAATAAATAAAACATATATAAATATATATATGCAGAGGAGAGAGAGAGAGAGAAAGGGGTTGTTATTAAGGTTTAGATTTTAATTTAAAAAGATTCTGTAAGTTATAAATATTTTAAACTGTTAAATTTTAATAAAGATATTAGATGAAATAAAAATTGGATTTTTTGGTAAATACAAATTTAGTCCAAAACATGCCCGGGTCGGGTCTAAAATTTTGGATTTGAAATATGGAAATTATTAGTAGGTTCCAAAAATTAAAATGAAAGATTATGTAACAGAAATGCATACCCCCAAGAACGGACGCACGTACGTGCGCGTGGCCATCCAAACACGTCCGTTTCACTGAACGGGACGAGAACACGATGTAAGGACGCCACCACAGGGTTAGGGGTATCAAATAGGCTATGAAATGCAATTTTAAATTATTTTTCGTGATTTAAATTGTTATATGCAAAAGATACGATACTAGACAAAATATCAGTATATACTAAATCATGAGATGTACTAGTCCATGCAACAAGTCAAGATAATTTATAAATAAGAGTCAAACAGGTTCAAGCAAGCGGGTCGGGTTGAATGCAATATAAAGTGTAAAATACCATTCGCACCCAAGATACGCTAAATCAAGAAATATCACGAATAAAGAAAATACGAGAACTGAAATTGGTATAAATGAACTCGGGTGTTACACCCGAGAACCTAGAATACGAGAAAATAAATATTTTCATTTAAATACCATATATTTAATAAAACCATTTCTAAAAGATTTAGTTTTGATACACTTTTTAAAAAAGTTCCACTTATTATGAAAATACGATAAGTTGTGGACATCGATCGTTTATCTATATCTGACTTTGTGGTGTCTAGGCTAGGCAAGTGAGAAATGTAATTTTAAAAGGCCCGACTCATGGTGATTCGTAAGTGGATCCCTCCTTTCCTCACTTGTACTTACCTCGCCACAATTGACGGTGAAGAGGCGATTTGTGGCATCTCACAACTTGTCGTCTGGACCAGTTAGGAATAGACTAGTTAACTTAGGAGAATCTAGAACATACAATACGAAAAATATACATTTTTACAAATAAATACCATTTACTTCATAAAACCGTTTTCTAAAAGATTAGTATTTATACAATCTTTACAAAGTGTCGCTACAATCCACTTTGGAGAACCCATTCAGGATGGTGCGGTTTATCGCACACCCCCGGGCTTAGTAGTGCGAGATTCACACCTTTGCAAGGAGCATTCGGTCTCGAAAAATTTAAAATACGACATCTTAAGAAAATGAGATTTTTAGAATATAAAATATTTATTAAAATTATTTTTGTATAAATATATGTATGTTTATCATTAAAATATCTATTTTGTTATGATATAAATATTCCACCTTTTTCTAAAAATCACAAGAATAAATTTTACACTAAACTACCATGAATTCCAAATAAATCAATATTACAAATAAATACCTTTATTTATGAAATTAGAATATTTCACTAGAAACATCACAATATAAAATCTACAATCATTACAACTCTAAAGACGAATAATAAATACTTGAGGTGTATTTTGAAAAGTATATAAAAGTATTTTTACATAAAACCCCCTCAAGTTTTATAAATTACCATAAGGACCCTAGCAATTATAGGTAAGAAATAATCCAGACTTCGATTTACATTTATAATTGTCTGACTCTAGTTTGAGTCTAATTATATTTGACTTGAATATGATTCAAGTACAATCTACAATCTACAATATTCCAATTCAATATGAACACATGAATCCATGAATCCAATCTATACAACTTGACTTAATCGGACCATGGATATACATTCTATTTACATGTTCTCCAGATATTCCATTTACATGATTATACAGTTACATCCGTTTACTGATATCATGGTTTCGGTCAGTCATCCAATTATACAATCAATATAATTTACAATACAATACAACCAAAACACTACGGGGTTTAAAGGGGTAGATTGGTACGGAAGGTGTTAAAAGTGGCACGAGACGGTAAGATTAAGACATCTAACATGAATCCAATTGCCGTTATTCCGGGTTGTATAACGGAGTCTTGTACTTCCATTTGCCATGGTCTCTAGCATATAGAGACCCCTCTCGTATACACTGGCATTCTTCTGTACCAAGCTACAAACAACAGCGTTAATACAACATTACAGCAATATAATACAACATTAAAAGCTACTATCTCTCTCCTACTCTCTGTCTATTTCTCCCTTATCTTTGGGGCTTACCGAGTGACCTGTTCGCTGACGACATTCTATTTCTTTTTTCTTTGAATGTCGTCAGGTGGTTTGGACCCGACAGAGATCGAGCCATCTGCAGAAGACTTGGAGCAGTTTGCTGAAGAACCAGAGCTCTAGTTTCATTGTACATTTTCCATTCAGTACTTTTCATTTCCTGTTATGCCATTGTTTAGGCATCGTTTTATTTCAGTTGTATTTCCTTTTTATGCATTGTACAAAAGAATGTTAATAAATAAAAGTTGTTTTTATTATATCTTGTCTTTTGTGTATTTACTTTTATATTACTTAGATACGCTTAGCGTATGTACTTCTGAGTATATACGTAGCGGACCAGTCGCGTCCCCTTCGCCGTATATTGGAAAGCGGGCGTGACAGTGCGTAGAGTCCATCTTGAATACGAGCATCTAGTCACCTGGAAGTTACCACTTCCTATGACCTTCTGACAACTGGTAAGACTATCATCACCACGATGTTTACCTCCCTGCCACCGTCTATGAGAAAACCGAAGTATCTCTCGGGTGTCTGAGGTCACCTACTAAAATCTGCGGAGTGGCTAATGGTTTGTCAAGTCCAATTGAATTCTTAGGTTCTACTAAATTTTAGGTAATCGTTTGTGGTTCTGAAATTACTTCCAATTCTACTATACTCCTATTTTTTTTTTTTTTTGCAAAAAAATTCCTTTTATAAAAAGGTGTCAAGTCAAGAACAATATAATTATTGATCTTGAAAGTGGTAGAAAACAAAATCCTAGCGAACGCTTGGGATAATCCATAAATAGCCATTACCGAAGTGTGCTTCGAGTTTGTCCGGATTTTGCTTTTAAATAGAAACCGGATAACTCCATATCTTAACAATCTCAAGATATGTAGCCATTCTATGTTCTTATAGAATCAAGGCAATAATTTAGATGGAACCAGATTCAAATGTCATGCAGCTGTTTCCAGTGCATATTATCTAATGGAAAAGGGCCAATACAGTATTACTTATCATGGAGCGCGTCCACGGATGAGTAACCTGTGAGAGAATCAAGTTTACGATATTACTATGATGGAATAACTAGCATAAGTATCTACATCTTCAATCACCTCAAAGAATCCCGATACTTCCAACATATGGTTCTCTACATTATTCTTATACCTACGAACTTCTCAAAATCTTTGGGCCTTGCATTACTATGAATGCGTGTCTAAAACCAGAGAACTCATAAGTAAATCTGAATGAAGTAAGAGTACCAACCCTTTGTCCTAAAGGACACTGGATAACATATATTTCCATGTATAAGTCCCAAGAGTATACTAACTCAAATTCTGTGTTTTGTAAATTGAAAACTGTATCTCGGTTAAGAATGTCTTACACCGTTATTCAATACACCTTATCTTATTCTCAATTGATAAAGGTAAATATTTTCAACACAATTTTCAAAATGTATATCTCACTTTATAAAAATAAAGATACAGATATTTCATTTTAAAATTTGGTGCATAACAACGGTTATTCGAAACCAAATATTTGCCGTCAGGCAAAAGCCAGGCGATTTAATCCAATTACAACAAATTCCGATATTGAGAATCAAATTGCCCATTTCCCAATACTCTACTCCTTCTCAATACCTGTAACACCGTATAAATGTGAGATCTAAATCTAGTAAATATATACTCTGGAGTCAGAATTAATTGGGAAAACAGTTCTCTTTTACATGTACACAAAAAAACTGAAACATGAAAATATTTCATAGGGGGTGGTCAGGTATTCTTAGTAATGCATTTTCCATTATCCAGATTCATGACAGTAGTCGCAATTTCCTTTACCCTCACTTCAGTCCCTTTATAAGTCTTTACTTCTTACCTTCTGCACATCGTCCCTGTGCTAACTGGTTTTCTTCCTTCCCTACTTTTTGGCACCATACTGAGGTTTGGAAGAAAACTGTCCAATAAGCATAACAGGTGTACTCTCCTCATGCAAAGAGCTCTCGCAATCTGAGAGAAGGTAAAGAGAAGAGACAACTGAATAATTCTATTCAGTTCCTCTAGAACCTATGGCCATCCTCAACCGAAGTAATTTTTTCGAGTCCATATGTAACTATATGATGTCCGTTCCAAGCGATATGGATCATCGTAGTGATACGACGCGTTCTGAAGAAATGTAAAGGGTAAAGTAGGAGTGGCAGGGATATATACAGTTTTGTCGTGAATCACGACAATCCGAAACCTATGGATGTAAGAAGGTTTGGTTAACTTGGTGTTCCCCTCCGAAAGACGGCGCGACACCGCGTCTTGCCTGAGATTCGGGGCAGATGCTAATTGGTGCTATCCGTCCACCTCTCCGAAGATGCCAAGTTGATTTATGGCACCATGTATCGAAGGTTTAGACGGATGCGTCCGATGTAGCAGACTTCGTCAGATTCCCCCTCGAATGAGGGGTTTTTGATTGTGGGGACGCTCTTCCCTGCAGGCGCAAGCCCCTGCAGTTAATTACGCTACCGCGTTGCGGTAACAACTTTCTCCTTCTCCAGATGGTCACTTCGTGTCGTGGGTGTTTGTTTTGTATTTTGCTGCCCGTGGATTGTTTACGGAGACTGAGTTATGTCGTCGCCCGTAGGGCGTGGACTAGTCCAAATCCGTATTATCTTAGATTTGGGTTTGGGGGGTTTGGTTTGAGGATACGTCAGCCATGCTTGAGGCTAAGATCAACTCAAACGTTTGTTAAGGATACGTTAGTCTAACTTTGTGACTAAGATCAACTTAACGGGATCGTTTAGATCCGACAGAAGAGTGTTTGGACTCTAATGTTCCAGTTTAGGGACGTAGTGGTCCATCGTATGTATGGCCATCGGGACTCATCACCTCTCTGACGACGTTGAAAGATTACAACGACGGATGTCAGAGGAGTTCAGAGATGTACCCTCGAGCCGGAGTTAATTTAGGGGATTCGTAGTCCAATCTGTTTGAAGGTTTAAGGACGCGTTAGCCATTTTTGGAGGCTAAGATCAACTTAAACGGGACCGTTTAGATCCGACAAAAGAGCATATGGAGGGCCCTATTGTTCTAGTTTAGGGACGTTGCGGTCCATGGGTAGTTTAAGGACGTTGCGGTCCGTGGGTAGTTTAGGGACATTTCGGTCCATGGGTAGTTTAAGGACATTGCGGTCCGTGGGTAGTTTAAGGACATTGCGGTCCATTGTTAGTTTTAAGACATCTCGGTCAAGGTTAAGGACGTCGTAGTCCATGGGTTTAAGGACCCCACAGTCCGGTATTTGCTCTGGATGCTTCACACGGGTTCACTGCCGTGCTTGGCGAGGACCAGGCTCCGCTCTGGATGCTTCACACGGGTTCACTGCCGTGCTCTGCGAGGACCAGGATCCGCTCTGGACGTTTCCCACGGGGTCAAAGAGTGACATTATCCGTGTTCCACGTAACCAGGAATTTTGCATTAGGCATGGGTTTAAGGACCCCACAGTCCATATCATGAGTGGCCGTCGGGACCCGTCACCTCTTTGAAGACATTGAGGGATTACAATGCCAAGTTTCAAAGGAGTGAAGAGATGTACCCTAGAACCGGAATGGATTTAATAGTCCCTGACCCAATTTGGGGTCGAGACTGATTAATTATGTTATGAGCCCATTAGCCCAGTTAATCACAAATTGAGGACTTATGGCCAGCTTGGGCTAAGTCCAGTCGGGTCTGAAACATTGACTTTTTGCTGATCCATTGGAGGAGAGGCTTTGCCTCTATCCATTTAGCCAATTGGGCCAAAGCCTAGTGTTAAACACTATAGAGCAATCAGTGTTGAACACTGGGAATGCGGTTAACAAGTTAGTGTTTAACACTAAGAAATAATTGGTGTTAAACACCAGCAATAAGGCTTCTCAAATTAGTGTTAAACACTAAAACAGATCAGTGTTGAACACTGCAAATGAAGATCTCAGATTAGTATTTAAACACTAAGGTAATCAGTGTTGAACACTGCAGATAAAGCTTTTTAATTAGTGTTGAGCACTAAGGCCCAACAATATTTTAACACTGAGTGCGAGAGTTTCAATTTAGTGTTAAACACTAAGACAAGAGGGGTCACGTGGCAGCACGTGAGAGCGCCCTTCCTCCATTTGTTCTGCTGAAATTACTGCATCTTTTGATAGCATCACGTGTCAGCACGTGATGGGCATTCAAATGCCTATGCGTTAAGGCTTCTGCTGAAAGTCACGTGGGTCACGTGGGGTGCTGCCTCAAAGGGGTTTTCTGTAGGGCTTTTGAGGGGGGGGGTCACGTGGTGACACGTGACCCTGCCTTAATGTGGTTTTTTCAGAGGATTTGTTACTCCTTTTTTCAGGAATTAAATTCCGGAGACTTTTTAATTTCAGAGGAATTAAATCCTTCTTTCTTTTGAAGACTTGTATTCTGGAATAGAGTTTAACTCTGAATTTTCTGCGGGAGTTAAATTCCCCGTTTATGTGAAGGGCTGAATAGGGTTGAACCCTAATAAAATTTTTGAGGAAATGATGATCGTTGTTTCAACAGAACTAAGTTCTTTAATTAGGGTTAAACCCTGTTTCTCTTTTTTTTGTTTTGAAGGAATTAAATTCCCATGATATAGGGTCTAGCCCCACTTTATTTTGGAGGAATTAAATTCCTATAGTTCTGCGAGAATTAAATTCTCAAGTTTGCACTCCTTCTCTATGTTTTGGATCTGCATGGCAGGATCTCAACCCATTGAGAATTAAATTCTCAACCTTAAGGGGAGATGTGCACTTTGCAGATCCTCTATCAAGGAGAGAAGAAATAAGTTCTTCTGCTTTTATATTATCAGAGTTAAACTCTGTTGAAAATTAAATTCTGCTTCTTTCAAAATGCCTTCCCTTTCTTACCTAGGGTTTTTTTTGCAGAAGATCTGAGTCTTTTCGAAGTATCAAAGCTTTTCTCCTTTTCTCTTTTCTTCTCTGCGCATGTATATCTCTTTGTGTCTTTTGGCTCCTATTTATAGGAGAGGCAGCCGCATCAATCAGTTTTTTGACGAATCTTCATTGGGAGATTTGATTTGCATCCATAATTCATTTTGGGCCTTTGGATTATTAGGTGAATTTTATTCACCATTGGATCTTGAATTCAGAGATTCTCCTTTGATATTTTGGTTAGATTTAAGGGGGAAATCTTTCCCAAAGCCGAGATTTTCCATAGATAGATGATCTTTAATCATCTCTGAATCTTTAATTTGATTAGTCCCAAATAATTACTTTCCTTTGGAAAGATTCGAATTTCCTTCAGAATTTAATTCTGTCGTCAAAAATGGGTTTTGAAAGTCGGTCACGTGTGACCACGTGACCCATGGTCACGTGTGAGCACGTGACCCCCTTTGGAACGAGCTTTCTGCGCTGTGTCTTCTGATTGCTGCTTAAACATCACGTGCTACCACGTGACCCCCTGGTCATGTGTGAGCACGTGACCCTTGTTTGAACTCTCTTTCTTTGGTTCAACGGG
The DNA here is from genome assembly GCA_030015575.1 of Agapanthus africanus. Classification (NCBI taxonomy): domain Eukaryota; kingdom Viridiplantae; phylum Streptophyta; class Magnoliopsida; order Asparagales; family Amaryllidaceae; genus Agapanthus; species Agapanthus africanus. Next base: position 323,311,324 of record JASDDO010000006.1, on the reverse strand, counting down.
AGAACGGGTCTGTTGTCTTGAACGTTACGTGTCGACACGTGACCCTGGTCACGTGGGAGCACGTGACTTCTTCTGAAGCCTTTTTCTTGACTTGGTCAGTTACCCGACGTGCCTTTGACGCTTGTATTTAAACGTCACGTGCCAACACGTGACCCTGGTCACGTGGGAGCACGCGACTCTCCTTGAAGCTTTTCTTTTCCTTCTTCGCAGTCAGGGAATTGAACTTGCCTTAACGACGTTTTTAGGTGTCACGTGCCAACACGTGATCACTAGTCACGTGTGAGCACGTGACCCCCTTTTGAAGCTTTCCATAGAAGCTTTCCACAGAAGCTTTCCTGATTTTAAATCAGGAAACAAATGCCCCCACAGCGTTGGTCTCACGTGTCAGCACGTGAGTGCAACGCTGTCATCTCTTGCGACCGTTGGATTCATCTAGGGATCTGGGGAGACGAAGCGTTTCCACTGTTTTCTATAAATACCGCTGTCTCTTCATAGGAGCCTTCACTCTGCTCATCTTCTTCTCCTGAGAACTTTTCCTTGAGAATTTAATCCTCTTCTTCCAGAGCTTAGTTCTCTGTTTTAAGATTTTCCAGAGTTTAACTCTGTTCGAAAAGGGCCCTTTTTCCTCCGGTAATGGTAGTCGAAGCACCTTTGTTTTGACAGACCTCTCTGGATTTAAAATCCAGATCGAGGGTTTCCCGAAGAACTCATTTTTCTCCAAGTAATTTAACCAAAATATGAGACCACTTGACTTCCCGTAGTAGATCACTTAGGGTTCAGATGATCCCTTAAGGAGACGGTGATGGTGGTTCAAACCCATGGAATTTAATTCCATTCAAAATGTTTCTGGGAATTTAATTCCCTTTCCTTAATAAGGAATTAAATTCCAATGAAGAACTCGATTTCTTCACACAGAGCATCTCTGGGGTCTCTCGGCTCGAGGCGATTCTTCTGCCATTAATGCAATGGGGATTTTGTAATAATTCTCGTGACTTTTATTTCAGGTATTATGGATGCCCATCTGTATCGTCTTGACGAGATCATCTCGTACGGGAATATTCGTGCGCTGGGCCGCAGTCAGAACCAGGAGTTCACTAATGCTCAATGTGCCGAGATCATGGGCCGCTTCGACGAGTACAATCATCGGCTACTTCCCCGTCGCTCTTCTCTTCTGAGGCTGATCGTGCTGGCGATCCGGGAGGCACTTCCTCTCTTTTGTGCCGGCATACCGCTCGGGGACTTGGACATTGCTGAGGATAAGGTGCATTCGGTGTACCTTATGGGCTTGATTTCCAAGAGAAGGCGGGATGATCTCATTGATCTCCTTCATCAAATTTTTCAGCAATCAGCTATACTGGGCGCCTACCGGAGGGAAGAGGACATCCGCGGAGACCCCGATGCCTGTGACCGTGAGAGAAAGCATACTCGGGAGGTCCGAAATGCTTGGAAGATCTTGAATAAAGTCAATTCCGAGTTTCTCAACCCGTGCCCCGTGTCTGAAGCCTTACCATTGTAAAAGTTTTTCTTTTATTTTGTATCGCCTTCTTGCAGTCTGGATGATAAGCTTTGTTATGTCTTTGTGTGTTCGCATACTTTTCCTCTGAAATCTTATTATTCTGTCACTATTGTCGTTTGTACTTTAATATGCAGGGTATCACTCCATATTCTTTCCTTTAAACGCACATTAGGTTTGGGTCTCACGTGTTCTACACGTGAGATCTTCTGATGGGACTGTTCACAAAACTTTCCATGCCGCATTTTTAGCGCGCATTATCAGATGCATAAAAGGAGCCTTGGAAATAGTTATTCCTCCTTGATTTTCGATGCCTTTCCCTTTTTGGGCCTTGGAAACATCTTTCGCATGCAAGATTTTCCGCGCATAGCACTTAATGCACTTCTTTATATTCTTGAGGTCATAGCCCATTTTCTCTTCACAGAGAAACTCATTCCCATATCGACGTGATTTAATTTGAGGAGTATCTGAACGCTATGGCCTGTAACCGCCCACACGCTCGTCGACAGCCATGGGAAGTGCCTGTCGAGGAGATGATCCCTCGCTTTGCCGCTCGGTTGGTGGATCCCCTCCTTACCGACAACGAATGCGACTCAGCCATACATGAACTCTCGATCCGCAGGGGGTCTCCTCTCCCGATGGGTTCTCTCTGGCTCCGGATGATCCTCACGGCCGTGCTTGCCGACATCCCCCCTCACCCAGCAGAGATGACCCTGGCGATGCTTGACGCGGCGGAAGAGAAGCTCGAGGGTTTTCATGAAGCGTGCCTGATCACTCAGGCTTTGAAGGATTGCTCAATCCATCTGCTGGGCCAGATCAAGGCCCGGCGAGCTATTATGTCCGCTTTCGCGGACGAACACGGCGCCAATCGATGGGGAGCGACTCCTCGTGAGAACCGTCGCTTCGATGTGCTGGAGGAAGCGGAGAGAGAGATGGAGAATTTTGTCCTTTGCTTCACTAACCCTTGTGCCGTTGATCCTGTGTTTGGCGATCTTTTCCGTTAGAGTAGGACATTCCCCCCTTTTTTTATAACTTGGTCTCCCCTTTTTGCATGCTTTATTTTGAACTTCTATGTAGGCTTGGTACTCGTGTGTATGTTTCCGCTTGCATGAATAAACTTTGTGTTCCTTTTTGTGAAAACTTTCTTCAATTACCAATACTGTTGTCATATTGTGTGCGAATCAACGCCTTGAATTTTATCTCTCAGGTGATATGAACTTGTTTCAGACCGATTAGTGCTGGCAACGGAAAGCTCATTCATATGATGAGCCAATCTCACAGCCAGGGCCAATATGAGTTGTGGCGGGTGCTTCAAGAGTCCATCAAAGAGGTGGTGGCTCTTGATAAAGCCGCCACGTTTACTCGCGAGAGAGTTGAGGCTCACAAGGCCACTGAAAAGGAGCTTGAAGCCCGGCTCGCTTCATATCAGGCCCAGCAAGCTCAGGCGGAGTCGCGTCTTATGGAGATCTTGCGTCACGAAGCCATAGCTCAACAACAGAATGACGAGCTGGTGAAATTATTGCACCACCCGCCGGCTTAAAGACTTGTATCTTTTCTCCTTCTTGTACATACTCGTGGATGAGAGTATTTTTTTTGTTTTGAAATGTACTTTGTATCCATTTTGGTTTATGAATAAAAGATACAATTTTCCTCTTGATGATGTGTCCCTTTTTCATTGAATGCATTCTGCGGATAATCTATCTTAGTCTTCTTGCAGGACGGCCGTGGCCTAGGATTCAGGGTTAGGATCTGTTTCCTACGGCTTTTGCATCTTATGAGCCGCGAGGGTCTCATAAGGAGTCTTTCTCCCTATAGGTCGAAAGGATCCCATAGATGTGAGTTCCTCTTAAAGATCGTGAAGATCTTTAAGCGGGTTTTCCCCTGAGAGTCGTAAGGATCTCAAGAGAGTTTTTCTTCCTTACAGGTCGTGAGGGCCTGCAAGTGTCGGGTGTGATCACCTTTTTCCGTATTTCACGGGGTTAGGGATCTCTCCAGGTATCGTAGTTTAAAGACGTCACGGTCAAGGTTAAGGACCTCATAGTCCGTGGGTTTAAGGACTCCACAGTCCGATGTTAGTTTTAAGACATCACGGTCAAGGTTAAGGACCTCATAGTCCGTGGATTTAGGGACTCCACAGTCCGATGTTAGTTTTAAGACATCACGGTCAAGGTTAAGGACCTCATAGTCCGTGGATTTAGGGACTCCACAGTCCGATGTTAGTTTTAAGACATCACGGTCAAGGTTAAGGACCTCATAGTCCGTGGATTTAGGGACTCCACAGTCCGATGTTTGGTTACAGGGACCCGTCACCTCTTTGAAGACGTTGAAGAATTACAACGCCGGGTATCAAAGGAGTGAAGAGATGTACCCTTAAACCAAGGCAAAATCCGTAGGGAATCGTGGTGGTTGATCGTTAGTTTTAAGACATCACGGTCGAGGTTAAGGACGTCATAGTCCGTGGATTTTAAGGACTCCACAGTCCGGTGTTTGCTCTGGATGCTTCACACGGGTTCACTGCCGTGCTTGGCGAGGACCAGGCTCCGCTCTGGACGTTTTCCACGGGGTCAAAGAATGACGTTATCCGCGTTCCACGTGACCAGGAAGTTTGCACTAGATGCTTCACACGGGTTCACTGCCGCGTTAGGCGAGGACTAGGCTCCGCTCTGGATGCTTCGCACGGGTTCACTGCCATGCTCTGCGAGGACCAGGATCCGCTCTGGACGTTTTCCACGGGGTCAAAGAGTGACGTTATCCGCGTTCCACGTAACCAGGAAGTTTGCACTAGATGCTTCACACGGGTTCACTGCCGCGTTAGGCGAGGACTAGGCTCCGCTCTGGATGCTTCGCACGGGTTCACTGCCATGCTCTGCGAGGACCAGGATCCGCTCTGGACGTTTTCCACGGGGTCAAAGAGTGACGTTATCCGCGTTCCACGTAACCAGGAAGTTTGCACTAGATGCTTCACACGGGTTCACTGCCGCGTTAGGCGAGGACTAGGCTCCGCTCTGGATGCTTCGCATGGGTTCACTGCCATGCTCTGCGAGGACCAGGATCCGTTCTGGACGTTTTCCACGGGGTCAAAGAGTGACGTTATCCGCTTTTCACGTAACCAGGAAGTTTGCACTAGATGCTTCACACGGGTTCATTGCCGCGTTAGGCGAGGACTAGGCTCCGCTCTGGATGCTTCGCATGGGTTCACTGCCATGCTCTGCGAGGACCAGGATCCGCTCTGGACGTTTTCCACGGGGTCAAAGAGTGACGTTATCCGCTTTTCACGTAACCAGGCATTTTGTTGATTGTATCCGCATTTCACGGGATGGAGGTTTGACTCCTGGTGACGTGTACATCACCGAGTCATGGAACTGGGGGTTGTCGCTTGTGACCTGTCGAGACTTGGATTCTTCTTCTGATGAACCCTGGGGGAGAAGTATGATCCCTTCTTTGTTTACGCCCTTGGATTGTGTACAGGGTGCGATGGAATATCACCTGTAGGGCATAAATTTTATTTTTATTTTATTTCTTTTTCCGCGATGCTCTATCATTTCAGCTTTTATATCGCGAAAGTCGCGATTGCCCAATCATTTCGGCTATTTTTCGCGGTGCCCGATCATTTCGGCTATTTATTTATTTTCTGCTCGCTGCTCTTTATTGCGAGTTGCCCCATCATTTCGGCTATTTTTCATGCCTTCATTTCTACTTGCTGCTTTTTATTGCAAGTTGCCCCATCATTTCGGCTATTTTGTAGGCATGTGTGGCTTGCTAGCTTTTCGTTACAAGCCTGGATTTTAAGCACTGATCTCGGCATCAGTACCGCTACAACTGGAATGTTGCCAGGAGCGAATCATCATTTGCCTTTGTCGATAATGAACAAAGGTGGCTCAGCAAACAGGGTTAAGGGTCCTGTTAACCAAGGCTTTTGACTTCATGAGCCGTAGAGGTCTCACAAAGGTATTTCTCCCTACAAGTCGTGAGGATCTTGCAGGTGTCTTTTCTCCTTAGGGGTCGTGAGGATTCCTAAGTGTATGTTCCTCTGTAAGTCGTAAGGATCCTACAAGAGGGTTTTCTCCTTATGGGTCGAGAGGACCTACAAGGGTTGGACTTTGCTGGGGAAATGTTTATTCGCGCCCGTGGATTGTATACAAGGGTCAGTATTGAGCCTCTTGTAGGGCAATATCGGAGGTTGTGGGGGATTTGCTTAAGAACAGGTTCAGGTTTCTGTAACTTAAGACTTTCAAATCTCATGAGCCGTGAGGGTCCCACAAGAGAATTCTCCTTACGAGTCGTGAGGATCTCGTAAGTGTATTTTCTCCTCAGGAATCGTGAGGATCCCTAAGTGTGCTGCTCCTTTGTGAGTCGTAAGGATCTCACGCAGGTGGTTTCTCCTTACAGGGTCGAGAGGACTCTGTAAGTGTCCTTTAACGAGGTTGCGCCCTTTCGGGTTTTCACAAACACTCGCCGGTAGTCCTGTTGTTTTTACTCACGGAGCCCTTTTCGGGTTTTCATCCGTGCCCATTTTGCTTATGGACATACCGTTTTTTTTTTTTTTTTTTTTTTTTTTTTTTTTTTATCATTTTTTTTTTTATCCATCTCGTCAACCTAAGGACGTTGCGGTGGTAGTTTAGGGACGTTTCGGTCCGTCGATAGTTTAAGGACGTTTCGGTCCGCTGTTAGTTTAAGGACGTTTCGGTCCGTTGTTAGTTTAAGGACGTTTCGGTCCGGCATTAGTTTAGGGACGTTTCGGTCCGCTGTTAGTTTAAGGACGTTTCGGTCCGACGATAGTTTAAGGACGTTTCGGTCCGACGATAGTTTAAGGACGTTTCGGTCCGACGATAGTTTAAGGACGTTTCGGTCCGACGATAGTTTAAGGACGTTTCGGTCCGTCGATATAGGAAGGCCGGCTGCTGCTTGTAAAGTCTGAGCTTAGGAAGATAGCGAGCGGACATAGTCGTCGTCATCCATCATTGACCTAGGCTGCAGCTTATTAAGCATGGTATTTCTTCAAGAAGCGGCCGTTTACTGGCCTGAAAGGCCTTTCACCGTGCATGTCCATGAGTAGGTAGGCTCCACCCTGGTAGACTTTGTCTATGATGTACGGGCCTTCATAGTTTGGCTCAAATTTTCCCCGCTTGGCGCGATTGGGGATCATCGGTCTTTTGACCACTAGCACGAGTTCGCCTTGGCGGAATGTCCTCGGCCTGGTCAATCTTTCGTACGAGCGCGTCATCTTTGCTTTGTAGGCTTCTAGATATTGTTGCGCTATGAGCCGGGTTTCATCGAGGGCGTCAAGCTCCTCAAGCCGAAGGTGAGCATTTTCTTCGTTCGTCAGCTCGTGGTGGACTGCTACTCGTAGAGAGGGTAACTCTATCTCGAGGGGGAGAACTGCTTCCGTCCCAAATACCAACGTGTACGGCGTTGTGTTCGTGGCCGTCTTGAATGTAGTTCGATAAGCCCAGAGGGCTTCTTGCAGCCTTTCGTGCCAGTCTCTCTTATTCCTGGAGACGGTCTTTTTCATGATCTTCGTCAAGGTCTTATTGAAAGCCTCGGCCAGACCGTTAGCTCGTGGGTTGTAAACTGAAGAATATCTCCAGTCTATATTGTGCTGCTGTGCGAAGCGGCTAATCTTATGGCTTCGGTAGGCCGGCCCATTATCGGAGATAATCCGTCGCGGGGTTCCGAACCGATAGATGACGTGTGTTTTGAAGAAATGGAGAATGTTCTCCGTCCTCACTTCCCTCAGTGGTACCGCTTCTGCCCATTTGGAGAAGTAATCAGTTGTCGCCAGGATAAAACGATGTCCCCGGGCTGATGCCGGCTCTATGGGGCCGACTATGTCAGTCCCCCACATTTCGAATGGCCAGCTGGCCACCGTTGGGTGTAGTGGATTCGGATGTTGGTGGATGAAGTCTCCATGGATCTGGCATGAGTGGCATTGCTTTGCATACTCGAGGCAGTCCTGGATCATCGTGGGCCAGTAGTAACCCATCCGTTTAATTTTTAACTTCATCTTTGGGCCTGCTTGGTGAGAACCGCAAAGTCCGTCGTGAACTTCTCGAACGACTCGTTCCGCTTCGTCAGGTCCCAAGCATCTCAGCCATAGAAAATCAAACGATCTCTTGTACAGGGTATCGTTGACGAAAGCGAAGGATAGAGCTCGTTTCATAAGCTGATGCCTTGAGGACGCCTCTTCGGGCATTCGGTGGGACTTAAAGTAGTCTATGAAGACTTCCCTCCAGTCCTCAGCCTTCTCACGGTCTTTTATTTGTAGGGTCGCTTGCTGAATCGCTCCCTTTTCTTTATATAATTCCGGAGGTATTTCTGCCGGGGCGAGCACTCGACGGCTTTGTACCACGATTCTGACGTCATCGAGGTTCTCGTCAGCCAGTTCTTTAGCGAGTTTGGCCAACGCGTCTGCTTTGCTGTTTTCCGCGCGCGGTATGTTCTCTAGAATATAGGAGGGGATCTGGGCCAACAGTTGTCGCACCTTTACGCCGTATTTCACCAATTCTGGTTTGCATGTTTGGTAGTCACCATTTATTTGGCTAACGACCAGCTGAGAATCCCCGTATATGTGGAGGTCTTCAATTCCCATGTTGATGGCGATTTCAAGGCCTGCTATCAGAGCTTCGTATTCGGCTTCATTGTTTGTCCTTGACTCTGTTAAGGAGAAGGCGAAGCGCATTATCCCTCCTTGTGGAGTTACAAAGATAAGGCCTATCCCCGATTTGATGATCGGGTTACCCTGTTTCTGTTTCTTTGTGGAGGACGCTCCATCGAAATAGAGTTCCCATCGTGTGCTTCCACCGCCAATTGCATCAAATGCATGCTCGTCCGGCAAATCACAGTTTAGAGGAGAGTCGGCCGGTATCGGGTGCTCAGCGAGGAAGTCGGCAATGGCCTGGTCCTTTACTGCCTTGAGGGGTTGATATGTTATCGAAAACTCCATCAAGAGTAGGGCCCATTTAGCGAGTCGTCCCGTCAATATAGCCTTTGACATCAGGTATTTAAGGGGATCCACCTTTGGAATGAGACGGACTTCATGCGCCAACGCATAGTGCCTGAGCTTCGTTACTGCAAAGATTAATGCCAAGCAATGCTTTTCAATGGGCGAGTAATTGCTTTCTGCCCCCAGTAGCACTCGACTTAAGTAGTAAAGTGCTCTTTCTTTCCCCTGGTCATTCTCTTGTGCCCATAATGCGCCCAAGGAACCTTCGAGGGCGGTTGTATAAAGAATGAGGGGTTTTCCCTTGACCGGCGCAGCTAATACCGGCGGGTTCTGCAGGTACTGCTTGATCTCGTCTAGTGCGCCTTGGCATTTTTGATCCCAAACGAATGGGGTTCCCTTCTTCATCAGGTGACTGTAGGGGCAGCATTTGCCTGAAAGATTTGCGATAAATCGCCGGATGTATGCGAGCTTCCCTTGGAGAGACCGCAACTGTTTGAGGGTTCTTGGCGGGGGCATTTCCATAATCGCTTTAATCTTTGACGGATCTATTTCAATACCTCGGTGTCGAACGATGAATCCCAGGAATTTACCCGAGGAGACTCCAAACGCGCATTTGAGGGGATTCATTTTCAAATTGTATTGCCGAAGGCGTTGAAATACGGTTTCGAGATGCTTTAAATGCTCTTCGTATGACATGCTCTTCACTACGAGGTCATCGATATAGCATTCGACGATGTCGTGTATGAGATCGTCGAAGATTTTTGTCATGGCCCTTTGGTAGGTGGCGCCAGCGTTCTTTAGGCCAAAGGGCATAACCCTGTAGCAGAATACACCCAAAGGGGTCCGGAAAGCGGTGTGCTTCTGGTCTTCGGGATGCATTTTTATCTGATTGTATCCTGAAGAACCATCCATAAAGGAGAAGATCTCGTGAGTAGACGTGTTATCTATCATTAGCTCGGTTACCGGCACCGGGAAATCGTCCTTTGGGCATGCTTTATTGAGATCCCTGAAATCCACGCATATGCGCACCGTTCCATTCTTCTTCATTACCGGGACGATATTGGCGATCCAATCGGGGTATTGGACTTCTTGGATAAATCCGGAATCGATCAACTTCTTGACTTCGGCGTTGATGCTCATCTCCAGCTCAAGTCGCATCCTCCTTGGCGCCTGCTTGACTGGCTTGATATCCGGGGATATTGCTAATCTATGCACTGCAATCTCCGGATCCAATCCTGGCATCTCGGAGTAGTTCCACGCGAAGCAGTCTTTATGCCGTAGGAGCACGTTCTTTAACGCGGCCACCTTTTCCTCGGATAACAGCTCGCTGACAAATGTCGGCCGCGGGTCGTCTGCCGATCCCAGCTCGATCTTCTTGAGGTTATCTGCGGTAGTATGTATACCGTCTTCCAGTTCTTTCGGAGCGGGCGGAAATTCCGAGATCAACTCGTCATCGCTGTTCTCGAAGCACCGGGGAAGGTCATCTTCGTTCTCGGGCTCTTCTTTTAATATCGTAATCATATAACAGGTGCGAACTCGCTCCCAAGACTGAGGCGGATCCGGTTCTGCTCTTGTGGCTTTAGGCTCGTGCCTTTGCGGCGGCGTTACTTTCCAACCGTCGGATAAAGCGAATCTGCCCCGTCGGTACTGGTCCTCGACCCAGTTCTTGAAGGTGAAGCAATCTTCGGTCGGATGTCCTATGGCTCGGTGATAAGAGCAATAACCCGGATGAGAGACCCTGCTAGCCTGCTCAGGATGCCTAGACTCTGGAAGCGTGATCATCTGATGTTTTAGGGCGAGCTTGAGTAACCGTTCCGTCTTGTCTCGAGGGAAGGAGTATGCTCGACTCATCTTTTCCATGAGGGACGAGTCCGAGCCGCGCAATTCCCGTAACCCTCTAATCCTGCGTCGTTGTTGTCGGCTTCTTTTTTCGCTTCTTAATTTATTCCCGTCCCTGCGTCGAGCCTTTCGTATGACGGGTTGACGATGGTGAACATCTTTATCTTTTGCAGCCTGTGCAGTTTGTTGGAATAGACGTTGCGTCCTGGCTTTCTCATAGATGGCCACTTCGTGGTTGTGATCTTCCCGAATTTTCTGATCCGCTTTCGTGGTAGGCTTGCCTATTCGTCTTTTAAACAACGGGTTTGGCTCTTCGATCGCGGGGTTTAGTTTTGATGAGGGATTGGTCTCTCCTGACGTGGCGCCTTCTTCTTCATCAAAGGTATATATGGCGTAGCTGCCGTGGGCTCGCTCCTGTTTTCCCGTTCTCGCGTACCCAAGCCCAAGTGTTTCTATTTTTCCGTTGGGCAATTTGCGTTGGGTCCCAGGGACATCCCAAATCCTGTTGTAGAACCGAGCCTGCCGCACAGTCTGTTTTAAGGGTACTCCTTGGCGCTTCAATAACTTCTTCAATCCATTTGTATAGTATCTAGGCAGACGAATGGGTTGGAGCCTGTCAAGTGTAACATCCACGCCGTGCCAGATCTCTTTCTCCATCTTCGACTCTGAGGATTGATAGAATAGGATCACCTTTTCACCCCTTCGCTTGGGAGGGACGTAAAATGTTTGCAGGTCCTGCACGCTGTGGGTTTGAAGCGCGTCGAGATCCTTATAGTGTTCTTGCGGTACCATGGTGATTTGCAGACTATGGTCATCGCAAAGGGGTGCCTGTATTGACAGCCGATTGGAGAACACGACGTTAACCTCGTCCTCCGAATCACTCCCGAAGACCGGTACGGGGGTGGGTGCCCCCAGGTTGTTGCGTTGGGATGGCCCCGTATACACTATTTCCTCCTCTTCTTCGGTATCGCTCCCAAAAACGGGAATGGTGGCGGCGGTTTTGTCCTTCGGGTCGCGACACCTTTCTGTATCCTCGAAATCTGGCAAAAAGTATTTCGCATCTTCGTATTTGCGGACTTCGTTCACAGAAAACGGGTTTAACTCGCCTGTTACAGTGTACTCGAAACCATCCTTGAAGTATTTCATACACTGATGTTGTGTAGAAGGGATGATGTTGTACTCGTGTAGCCAGGGACGGCCGAGCAAGGCGTTGTAGCAGGTCTTGGCGTCAATGACATGGAATTTGATGTCTGTGACGAGAAGTCCGAAGCGTAACGTCAGTATTACAGATCCGAGAGTCCGTGACGATTGAGAGTCGAAACCGGAGATAGTAATTTTGTCACGAGCGAGGTGTTGCACACTCATGCAGATTTCCTTCAACACCCGAACATTAAGGAGGTTGACGGAGGATCCATTATCCACTAAGATCTTACCTATCTTGATGTCATGGCAGTATCCAGAGACATATAGGGGACGGTTGTGGTCGCACGTCCCGAGGAGAAGGTCTTCATCACCGAAAGTGACATCGGCTGTATGCACTTCCTCCAGTTCATCCTTCATCCTTTCAGTGGCGAGAACGGCCTGGAATTGTTCAGGTTCTTGCAACGCTTTAATGAGTGAGTCTCGCGCTTCTTTTGATAATAGAAGGGCATCAAGAATGCTAAGCTGAGAGGGTAGTTTCCTTAAGTGCGCGAGGATGTTATAGTCCACCTTACCCTTTTTGGGAGGGTCTTTGTTAGTTAGCTCTTTTATGACCCGGTCATCTAAAGTGATATCTTCAATGACCTTTTCCTTTCCCTTATCTTTTCGGCCGACGGGACCGAGATTCTTCTCCGGGAGCGTGCGGTTGCGCAGCTGGATGTTCTCGCAGGCCTCTGATTCCTCCTTTTTTCCTAGAACGGATTCTGTAAAGAGAGGGCCCAGAGCCATTTCTTCATCAGAGTCGCTCCCAAAGGTGAGAACTTGTGACCCCCTGGCGTTAACCATGCAACAGTTGCCAGTCGTTCTGTTTTGCCCATCGACGGTACTTCTTCGCTCTCGACGGGTCTCGCGTTTCATGCGCTTAAAATGTTGCCGATGAGCAACATATCCTTGCCACCATATCTTAAAGGCGTCGCACTCCTCCGTGGGATGTGAGATTTTCCGATGATATGTGCAATAGTCAGGGTGCGTCTCTACCCCATCGTGTGTGTTTCCTTCCGAGGGTGGTAGCTTCATCCCCATTGACACGGCTTTGGCAAACCTTTTTCTCGTCTTGAATATCTTCTTGTCTACCTCGGATACTTTTCGCTCTGGAGGAGGTAGTTCAACTCTTCCGTTCAGTCGTCCGTATTTGGCTCTTTCCGGCGTGGTCATTTCACGCTCCTGGTCCGCTTTACATTTTAGACGAATCTTGTCTAGAAAAGCGTCGATCATTTCGTCCGTTGGCCATGGACACTCTGGTACAGGCTCTGCCTCCATCTTCTTAGTGCCGGGAGTTTTCCCATCATCGGTAAACGAGTGGGAGATTACGTTACAACTCGCCACATATCCTTCGGATTCATCCGACGAGCTCTCCCCCTCATCTTCCTCTTGAAAGATATGGTTGAGGAACTCTTGCAGTGTGACAGGAGTTCGCGCCTTTTGATTGTATTCTTCCAGCGCGTCTATTTGCTTCTGTAAGTTCGTGTGCTCGTTTCCAAGCTTCACGGACTTCTTGGATTTCTTCTTCTTTTTCTTCGAAGATTTTGACGGTTGGACGTGAGTATTTCGGCTCTTATCGTTAGTCTTTATAATTGGGCGGGGCTTCAACATCCCTTCGATAATTTGAGGTTCAAGAGGGTCCTTCCATTCGATCGCAGGGCATGCATGGAGGTCTCTCAGCATTCTTTTGGTCTTCGTTGATAGCACGACCTCCCATGGAGCTTCTTCGATAAAGGAGCAGGTTGCCCCCGGTGTATCGGCCTTCTTAGGAGTATGTGGTTGTGGTGGGTTCACCTTCCACTTTTCGGACAGTACAAATTTCCCCTGGAGGTATTGATCTTCGATCCATCCTTTGAAGACAAAGCAATCTTCAATCGGATGACTTACCGTCTGATGATAAGGGCAGTAGTTGGAGTTATTCACCTCGGTGGGGTGTGGTGGTCGCCTTGGATTTGGTAGGTTTATAAGTCTGTTGCGTATTGCCAACTCGAATAACCGCTTCGTCTTGTCTTGTGGGAACGAGTAGGGACGCTTCATTTTCTCATTATAGTACCGGCGTCTTTCCTCCAGTTGATCCGTCGATTTCGGGGCGTTAGGTTGCTGTTGGGCATTCGCGACAAAGGTTGCCCTTCCTTTACCCTTGTCATTCCGAGGTTCCGACTTCGGTGTAGGTGGTCTATGACCCATCTGGTCCATCTGAGCTAACTTGTCGATCAGAGCCTGGAATGTGGTTGGCTTAAAGAACATCATAAACTGGGAGATAGTTGCGTGAGGGTCTAGAGTTCCCACGAACATGCCCACCGCAGGTGCTTCCTCGATGCGCTGCTCACATCTCGACCACAAGTTCCGCCAGCGTATAGCGTACTGGACCCAGGTTTCACCCGGTTTTACCCTGGCGTTAATAAGTGCAGTTATTGGAGTGCGTTCGCTGGCACTTGCAAATCGCTGAGTGAACAACAACTCCATTTCAGCGAACGTTTTGATGGAATCGTTCGGGAGTTCTGAATACCATTCGAACGCTGTTTCTGACAAGCTGCCCACGAATTGGCGAAGCAACAATTTATCGTCACCGCCGGTGTTACCGCATAGGGCCCGAAACTGGGCGACATGTTGATGGGGATTGCCGGTCCCCTTATACACATGGAATTTCGGTATCGTATAGCCTTGCGGGTATTTGATTTGATCGTACCAGCTCGGATACGGCCGCCCGGTTTTCACGGTCTGACCAGCTGCCTCAGTTGCGCGATGAACTCGGATTTGCTGGGCTATGTAGTCAGCCAAGTCAGCCTTAGAGATCGTCTCTTCCTTGGCCGTCGAGAGGGCTGGAGGTGGATTTGACGTCTCTCCTCGGTCGTCCTCCAGAATAATCGGAGGATCTTCAGCTGGTAAGTCTTGCTGGATCATCATTCCTATCACATCTTGAAAGAGAAGGCCCATCCGTTGTATGTTGGCCGCTTGTTCAGCCGCCTCTTTGTCCCTTTTCTCCAGTGTTCGGCGAAGGAATTCAGCGTCGGTTTCTTCCTCCCGGCGTGCGTCTGAGGACGCTTCTGGGCTTTCCTTTGGCCCGGTGAGCGCGGCCATAGCATTCATCATTTCTTGGAGCTTTTGTTGCTGCTCCTGGGATTTTGTTACGGATCGGGTTAGTGGTCGATGGCCTGTAGAAGTGCGGCTCTCCTCCTTTCCCGAGGCCATGTATACAGTGTGGACCATCATGCCCCCAGACTTAGGGCGTCTAGGCCTAGTGTTTTTAGCCGTCGTTGCATGCTGTGGGGTCCTCTCTGGCCTCCTCCTTTTATGAGTCAGTTGATCAACAGCCTTTTGGGGTTTAGCCTGGTGACCAGCTTCAGGTTGGATTTTCAGTTTCTTGTGCTGGCGGGAGAAGTTTGGATCGATGATCGAATCTCGGGCTTGTCGCCAAACCTTATAAATTTTGGAAGACAGCCGTTGAGGAGATCGAGGCTGTTCGGGTTTTGTTTCCACCACCTTTTTTAGTAAGGGAGGAGATTTCTTCAGTACTGCCGTAGGGGAATTCCTTCGCACCTTATTTAGCATTTCAAAACTGTTCCCAGTCGGAACAGCGGCATTAACTTCGGCCACCGGGGCTGGTGGGGTCAATCCGGAGGGAGAGTTGCCCCCAGCCTTCCTCACTCGGCGCCAATGGCGACGTCGAGAGTGTCGAGCGGACGGTGCAGGGTCAGCGGTAAGAATGGTTTCTTCATGCCCCCTGTGTGGATGGGGGGTTGTTGTTGGCGTTAACCTATCGAAGACCGATGTCCTCTGGGAAGCGGGGACAAAGGCCGGAGCCGTCAATCTTGTAAAGACCGACTTTTTGGCTGGAGAGGTTGCCTTGGCGATTTCGGGTATGGGAGTGTTCACTTTCTTAGAAGCAGTCTTCTTTGAGATTGTAGGCCCCGTAATGAGCTCGCATGATTTCTGGCCCAGTCTAGAGAAGACCGAGGCGTTGACGTTGGGCGACTCGTTGAGAGGAGCCGCGGTAGGGGTAAGACGATCAAAGACCGACTTCTTGAGAGTTTCCTTCGCCAGCACTGGAACGGTAAAGTTTGTCGGCGGGATCATGGTCCCAAAAAACAATCCTGTGGTGGCGCGGGTGACCTGTTCCATCGGCATTGTGAACAGCGAAGCAGCTTGGGGTCCATAGGCTATATCTCCTGGCGAGGCAGAGCGTCGGCTGCAGTTGCCGTCTGAGCAGTTGGAGGATTTCGCAGGGATGAAAGCCATCGATCCTTTTGCTTTCTGCAATAAGCAAGATGCCAATTCTCAGTACCTTGAGACCCAAGGGCAACTATTAGCGAACCGCGATTGGTTCGCGAATCACGACACACGAAGTGTGGAGTGGAAAGAGGAAAAGGTCCCACCGGGCGTGCCAGAATCTGTTCCCCTCCGAAAGACGGCGCGACACCGCGTCTTGCCTGAGATTCGGGGCAGATGCTAATTGGTGCTATCCGTCCACCTCTCCGAAGATGCCAAGTTGATTTATGGCACCATGTATCGAAGGTTTAGACGGATGCGTCCGATGTAGCAGACTTCGTCAGATTCCCCCTCGAATGAGGGGTTTTTGATTGTGGGGACGCTCTTCCCTGCAGGCGCAAGCCCCTGCAGTTAATTACGCTACCGCGTTGCGGTAACAACTTTCTCCTTCTCCAGATGGTCACTTCGTGTCGTGGGTGTTTGTTTTGTATTTTGCTGCCCGTGGATTGTTTACGGAGACTGAGTTATGTCGTCGCCCGTAGGGCGTGGACTAGTCCAAATCCGTATTATCTTAGATTTGGGTTTGGGGGGTTTGGTTTGAGGATACGTCAGCCATGCTTGAGGCTAAGATCAACTCAAACGTTTGTTAAGGATACGTTAGTCTAACTTTGTGACTAAGATCAACTTAACGGGATCGTTTAGATCCGACAGAAGAGTGTTTGGACTCTAATGTTCCAGTTTAGGGACGTAGTGGTCCATCGTATGTATGGCCATCGGGACTCATCACCTCTCTGACGACGTTGAAAGATTACAACGACGGATGTCAGAGGAGTTCAGAGATGTACCCTCGAGCCGGAGTTAATTTAGGGGATTCGTAGTCCAATCTGTTTGAAGGTTTAAGGACGCGTTAGCCATTTTTGGAGGCTAAGATCAACTTAAACGGGACCGTTTAGATCCGACAAAAGAGCATATGGAGGGCCCTATTGTTCTAGTTTAGGGACGTTGCGGTCCATGGGTAGTTTAAGGACGTTGCGGTCCGTGGGTAGTTTAGGGACATTTCGGTCCATGGGTAGTTTAAGGACATTGCGGTCCGTGGGTAGTTTAAGGACATTGCGGTCCATTGTTAGTTTTAAGACATCTCGGTCAAGGTTAAGGACGTCGTAGTCCATGGGTTTAAGGACCCCACAGTCCGGTATTTGCTCTGGATGCTTCACACGGGTTCACTGCCGTGCTTGGCGAGGACCAGGCTCCGCTCTGGATGCTTCACACGGGTTCACTGCCGTGCTCTGCGAGGACCAGGATCCGCTCTGGACGTTTCCCACGGGGTCAAAGAGTGACATTATCCGTGTTCCACGTAACCAGGAATTTTGCATTAGGCATGGGTTTAAGGACCCCACAGTCCATATCATGAGTGGCCGTCGGGACCCGTCACCTCTTTGAAGACATTGAGGGATTACAATGCCAAGTTTCAAAGGAGTGAAGAGATGTACCCTAGAACCGGAATGGATTTAATAGTCCCTGACCCAATTTGGGGTCGAGACTGATTAATTATGTTATGAGCCCATTAGCCCAGTTAATCACAAATTGAGGACTTATGGCCAGCTTGGGCTAAGTCCAGTCGGGTCTGAAACATTGACTTTTTGCTGATCCATTGGAGGAGAGGCTTTGCCTCTATCCATTTAGCCAATTGGGCCAAAGCCTAGTGTTAAACACTATAGAGCAATCAGTGTTGAACACTGGGAATGCGGTTAACAAGTTAGTGTTTAACACTAAGAAATAATTGGTGTTAAACACCAGCAATAAGGCTTCTCAAATTAGTGTTAAACACTAAAACAGATCAGTGTTGAACACTGCAAATGAAGATCTCAGATTAGTATTTAAACACTAAGGTAATCAGTGTTGAACACTGCAGATAAAGCTTTTTAATTAGTGTTGAGCACTAAGGCCCAACAATATTTTAACACTGAGTGCGAGAGTTTCAATTTAGTGTTAAACACTAAGACAAGAGGGGTCACGTGGCAGCACGTGAGAGCGCCCTTCCTCCATTTGTTCTGCTGAAATTACTGCATCTTTTGATAGCATCACGTGTCAGCACGTGATGGGCATTCAAATGCCTATGCGTTAAGGCTTCTGCTGAAAGTCACGTGGGTCACGTGGGGTGCTGCCTCAAAGGGGTTTTCTGTAGGGCTTTTGAGGGGGGGTCACGTGGTGACACGTGACCCTGCCTTAATGTGGTTTTTTCAGAGGATTTGTTACTCCTTTTTTCAGGAATTAAATTCCGGAGACTTTTTAATTTCAGAGGAATTAAATCCTTCTTTCTTTTGAAGACTTGTATTCTGGAATAGAGTTTAACTCTGAATTTTCTGCGGGAGTTAAATTCCCCGTTTATGTGAAGGGCTGAATAGGGTTGAACCCTAATAAAATTTTTGAGGAAATGATGATCGTTGTTTCAACAGAACTAAGTTCTTTAATTAGGGTTAAACCCTGTTTCTCTTTTTTTTGTTTTGAAGGAATTAAATTCCCATGATATAGGGTCTAGCCCCACTTTATTTTGGAGGAATTAAATTCCTATAGTTCTGCGAGAATTAAATTCTCAAGTTTGCACTCCTTCTCTATGTTTTGGATCTGCATGGCAGGATCTCAACCCATTGAGAATTAAATTCTCAACCTTAAGGGGAGATGTGCACTTTGCAGATCCTCTATCAAGGAGAGAAGAAATAAGTTCTTCTGCTTTTATATTATCAGAGTTAAACTCTGTTGAAAATTAAATTCTGCTTCTTTCAAAATGCCTTCCCTTTCTTACCTAGGGTTTTTTTTGCAGAAGATCTGAGTCTTTTCGAAGTATCAAAGCTTTTCTCCTTTTCTCTTTTCTTCTCTGCGCATGTATATCTCTTTGTGTCTTTTGGCTCCTATTTATAGGAGAGGCAGCCGCATCAATCAGTTTTTTGACGAATCTTCATTGGGAGATTTGATTTGCATCCATAATTCATTTTGGGCCTTTGGATTATTAGGTGAATTTTATTCACCATTGGATCTTGAATTCAGAGATTCTCCTTTGATATTTTGGTTAGATTTAAGGGGGAAATCTTTCCCAAAGCCGAGATTTTCCATAGATAGATGATCTTTAATCATCTCTGAATCTTTAATTTGATTAGTCCCAAATAATTACTTTCCTTTGGAAAGATTCGAATTTCCTTCAGAATTTAATTCTGTCGTCAAAAATGGGTTTTGAAAGTCGGTCACGTGTGACCACGTGACCCATGGTCACGTGTGAGCACGTGACCCCCTTTGGAACGAGCTTTCTGCGCTGTGTCTTCTGATTGCTGCTTAAACATCACGTGCTACCACGTGACCCCCTGGTCATGTGTGAGCACGTGACCCTTGTTTGAACTCTCTTTCTTTGGTTCAACGGGAGAACGGGTCTGTTGTCTTGAACGTTACGTGTCGACACGTGACCCTGGTCACGTGGGAGCACGTGACTTCTTCTGAAGCCTTTTTCTTGACTTGGTCAGTTACCCGACGTGCCTTTGACGCTTGTATTTAAACGTCACGTGCCAACACGTGACCCTGGTCACGTGGGAGCACGCGACTCTCCTTGAAGCTTTTCTTTTCCTTCTTCGCAGTCAGGGAATTGAACTTGCCTTAACGACGTTTTTAGGTGTCACGTGCCAACACGTGATCACTAGTCACGTGTGAGCACGTGACCCCCTTTTGAAGCTTTCCATAGAAGCTTTCCACAGAAGCTTTCCTGATTTTAAATCAGGAAACACTTGGTTCATGAGTTTTTAAGGTAAGTCATAGGTCGTTGTACCATAGAGAGAGAAAAGAAACACTTAGCGTGCACTCTATCAAGATTAGATTGGTTTTCACTTTATCTAATCAGGATGGCTCCCACTGTATCCTCGAATTCTCTTTCAAACCCTAAAAGGAGAACTAGTCGGGATCATTTACACTTTACAAGTTCGCTAACCGTTCAGTCAGGCCAGTGTTGGTACTCCGAGGGAGGTCCCTCGTGCCTTCATACGAACCCAATTAATAACCCCATTTCCGCGGAGGCGTAACCTCGTTAACACTTTCTAGACACCTAATAACTTAGCTAATTGTGAAGTGAAAAATCTCCCCAGGAGTAATACATACTCATCAGTGGAAATCGGAATCCAACTATCATTATGTGATAACTTTGACGGAAGCCGACCAAAATCACCACACTCCAGAAGGTATGCGCAAACTAGGCAAGTTTTCCGTATGTTTGAAACTCCCGATATGGTTTTTGCCCCATGCGTCTTATGACCTTGACGAAGGTCAACAAATCATAAGTCGAAAGTCAAGTTCTACCCGTCATTGTCCTGATTAATCTAAACCCACTCGTACTCGCCCTTGACGAAGGCCAATAAGGCTGTATGACTGTCCTAGATTAATGCATCTCTATGTTGCAGAAAAGTAACACATAGCTACCATACACTATGCCTTGACGAAGGCCAACAAACATAGCATAAATACTAGGCACTACCCGTCTGAAATGACGGAAGGCTACGGCTGGTTTTTGGTGAAAAATCTTTAACGTAATGAACTTGATATTGTTGAAAGAACTCGAGCAGCTTTGAAATGGAGTGGCTTAAGCTCCGCTTTTTAAAACTAGTAATATAAACTTTTGCTTAAGAGCGAACTCCCAGTGAAGGGATCAAAGCTCTTCCCTCATAGAATGAGGTGTGGGATATTCCTAACCGAATACCTCTATACAAAGCAAAAAAATACGACTATGAGTTTTGAAGAAAACCGGGTAGTTTTAAAATTGGTTCCGACAACATCATTTAGGTTTATTTTACTTGCATGATTCAGATAATGCGTTCCCATCATTTTAAGTTTCTAGGCCATAAAAGAAACAACCAAAATAACATACTTTTTATATGCCATCCGCATTCACCACAGGGCCCCGTCATGCACCATTAGCTTATTTAACTAACGGCAGAGCGGGGGCAGAACTAGCGCGGATACAAAATATATAGAAGTATCTACTAAATATATATAATATATATATCAATATCGCAGGCAGATAATAGTCATCACAGGCAAATAAAAATCATCACAAGCATGCGAACAACAATATGGAATAGTATGAGCCTCACGTTTCATTTGAGCCGTAAATGAGACGCGACGTTCCCCGATCGTATGGATAGCCAGTGCAATAAAGAACCTAGACCCTTACGAGTGCGGCAAGTTACCCGCCAATCCCGGAAGTGAGGCAACCCCAATCAACAAAGTAAATGGGTCACCCAGCACTTCACGGAATCCGGTAACTTGAGCACCCCTCCGTGGGTCAACCTATACCCCTACGAGTGTGGGAAATAGCCCGCCAATTCTAGATTAAGGCCTCTCCCGGTCTCAATGCCATAAGATGCGGATCCGTTGTCCTCTAGAACCCGGCTATTCGAGCACTCCTCTGCGGAGCAATCCTAGTACAAAAAAGAAAATATATATGAAACGGCGACATCGACCTCAACCCGGTCGTGCCCCAATAAAAGAATATACAAACTGGCAGGAACAGCAGTCCACATGTCGGATGATCGTCCCGCAATAATGAATATACAAATGAATCTGAACTGTATATCTAACATCACACACAAGGCTATCCATCACAACAATCAATCTATAACATCAGTGCAACACAGAATATCAACCTGAATATCATGTTCGTAAACCCATCTGATTGTACATATAGCAATCAGTCGGATTGTACCGCGCTATGATACTCACGGTCGTAGAAACAAACGCATCGAAAGCCATGAATTCAAAATTTCGATCGATTAAAACTTTCCGCATTGGCCCCAAGCACAAAGCAGTACTCAAACAAATCTGGGTCAAAACCAAATATCCCCAAAATCACATTTTTATACTATAGAGCACCAGAAAAAATTTAGGGTACAACGGCCCAAATTGGACTGCGGAACCGCGGCCAAATGGAATGTTTGGCGGCGGTTCCACGGCCAAATTTTGGGCTCATGTGCCCAAAAATTTTTCTAGACTCTAGTTTGCCTGCACATAATTTTAATGGAACTAGAAAAAAAATTTGAACAACTTTAAAATTCGAACAGCGGGTATGCATTTGGAAATGCGATTCAGAAAAATCGGTTGATCGAAACTCTAAATAAGTGCAAACTGGCTAATTAAGATTTATAGAGTGGTTCTGATACCATGTTGGGTTTCGGTGCCTGCACCGCGGAAACCGCGACTGAGACGGAAACGAAAACAAAATTTTAGCGAACACCGAACACCCGTAAAACCCAGAATATGGTCCAATAACCTAAACTAGCTAACTAGAATTGCAAGAGTTAAGAAATTACAAGTTTTGTCGCGTGTCCATCCAATTATGGAAGACCCTTCCAAATTCATAGCCATCAAGATCGCGCTTGAGAATCGACCACACTTACCGAAGACGATCCACCCGAGAGAAACCAGAGGAGGCTCTAACCGATGATCCAAGCTCGCTAGATTTGGATGGTCACTGATGTAGGAATACTTCACTAAAAGTTTCTCTCTTAAAACTATGCTCAAAATGAGAGCAAGAAGAAGGAGGAGAAGAGGAGAGAATGAAACCATGAAGCATAAAGCTTATGTGAAAAAACCATCAAGTGTAGAAAAAATGAGAATGGCTTGCATTTTATAACCATGCATCAATAGTGCACACAAATGACTTTATCGTTTTAAAATCCTCAAGCCATACCTCTCTACATGTTTGTACCCATGCCTCATACCACCTCCTTTCCACCTCATTACCATTTAATTTTCTAAAAATTAAATATGAGGTGTTCTTCTTCTAGAAGCATTCCCGTATAAATACGAAATATTTCACCTGGTATATGTATCGTTACATATACGCGTATCCGTATAAAAATACAGATAGCACCAAAGAGAGAAAATAAATAGTGAACAATAATACTAAAATATATGTATCAAAATACATATATAAATTATTAAATCAAAACCTGTTTTAATAATCCGGTTTAATCCTAAGCCGGCTAGTATTATCAACCGTCCGATTAAAGTCCGTGCATCCTGTACACGTATTTAATCGGACCCCTGCACGTACCAACGTACGGCTCATGTATCTGTCGCTTGAACCAGGAAAACCCTATGTATGGGACTTTAAAGACTCGACAATACGCTGGCAGTGGGTTTAACCACAAGCACGTCAGTTGCACTAGCTATACGTAACGTCTACTCAGGTACTTATCGAAAGGGGGTCGACAATCAAGTGCGTCCTTACCCTACTGAGCCTGAATGTGACAATCTCCGTACAGTCCGGTCTTTTCATCAAAGAGTATCGCATATCGGGTTTAGGGGATGGATAACGTCACATCCCTAATAATCCGATAAGTCTTGTCTGAGTCAAGCTCATCACCAATAGAGATACTACCGATCAACTATCAGTAAATCTCATCCACCGTGGCCACGAATTTCTGGTGATAGCCAACTGAACACAACGCGACGTCGACTCCTAATACCAGGAGAGACGAATCCCTGACGAAACCACTGCCTTCATATGGCTCGGGACTGTACCCAACTAAAACCTGTTTGCACGACTCTTTTGAGCCGTGGTAGGGTAGTCATCAAGATAAAGTGGGAACTCACACAAGACAAATGACGATTCTAGGTCAAAGGACTAACATGTACTCATGCCACCTGAGAACTTCCATATGACGATATATATAATACCATCTAGAAGTTCTCGACGAGTCCGTCCATTGTATTCACCTCTAGCGAGCACCTGTATACTATTTTAGGTGACACAACACCAATGGCTTGTGAGACCGACCACCGCCCTTTGTCAGGGTTTAAAAGCGTATACACTAGTCTACTCCGGAATATCGATACCCAGTCTCGATACTCCCACGACTAAGGACATTTAAGGATGCGCTTATGGACAACCCAGCTCCGACATATATGATCACCATCACAGTGCTGGTCGTTAAGCAACAATCCTACGGGCTTCATCAATGATGAAGATAAACCAGATAGCATAATACCATCTCGAGTAAGACTGTTATACCTGTATAGGTCCTCCTCAATTATCATAATCGCCTACTCGCAATCATAATAATTGCCTTGAGGGCACTATATCCAACACATGGAGCACGACCGTCCATTTAACGGCTCCGTGTATCCCATGACGAGATATCTGCCGCTCCACATTCTAGATCCCATGCTAGCATATCTCGCCATTAATGAGCGTATCTCGCCATCAATGAGGACGTTACGGATGGGCGTAACAAACGGTGAGAATCTCGCATCGGCTCATCCTCAGGCGACCCCTATATAAACCACTCCTCCAGGCGATTCAGGTAACTCGAATTGATTCCAGTACGCCGCTACTCTGCTAAATATTCACGGTACTTACTTGAGCGTCAGAGGGTCCTACGGTGGATTTCCATCCCGGGATTTCTTGTGCAGGTAGCTCGGCGTCAACATCAATCAACAACCCATTGAAATCCACACTCTCTTTCCAAATCACAGCTCTTCAACCCCGCTAGCCACAAAATCAACGAAGGACAATATCTGAGGAAAATTCCGACCTTCATCATTATTAATAAAACGTAGGGGCATTTAGCCTTCGTTTTAATAAAAAATAAGATCCACTCTTTTAAAGGACATGAGCTAATAAAGGCTGCAGTTATTGAAAATCGAACCACAAACAAAAAAGCTACAAAACATTTATGAAAGAGACACCATAATGAAATACATAAATGTTTAATATATTTACTTTGAACTTATAGTGGATGCATAATTGTAAGAAACATATATGGATAGTGAAAATGTAGCAATCAAATATTGCCAAGTAAAATTTTCTAAAATTTACGAATTTTGAGTTATACTGCTCTGGCTTGATAGGGTTTTGGTAGAAATAATTTATAGCCCAAAAGAAAAATTGGATGCAATTTAGACCTTCCATTTAAGTTTGGACAGGTGCCTCCACCATCAAAAAGCCTGCAGATAGTATGATTTAGGCTTGGATCAATCCTATCTGCCATATCTGTCAGACATTTTTTATGTTGATATAATACGATATTATTTTTGTCACTTTATTCCAAACAAGCATGAGAATTTTTGAAGAATATCTTTAGTTGCATATTTTATGTTTTATATTTATTCTGATAAACCAAAACAACAAAGGAAGAAGAAAGCAACAAAATGCTTTTACATTTTTCTCTCTATGAGGTTTTTGGATGCAATCCTTTCATGAAATAAACCCCCGACCATCAAAACGAGAGGAAAGTTATACCCAACAAGATATGTCCAATCGGTTTCTTTATCCCGACAAACTTTTCCACTATCAAAAAATTCCCGGCCTAAAGAATCTAGTCAAAATATCTTAACAACCCTGTACGCTGTAAAAAACTTCTTGGTGCAATATTTGTATGGCTTCTTGATACATTTTTTTGATATGAATTTTTGGACCAAAGGTTTTTTTGACAGCGAAAAAACTTGTCATGTTTTTCTTTTTTGACAATTGTTTCTATATATTTTTTTAAAAATTCTTTTCTTTTCTCTTCTTGTTTACCAAAAACGGAATCATTGCAGCCAAGATTGTTGGGTTACCAAATACACATAAAAAAGCAAATAAAGCAACAGACATAACAATTTTTTTTGTGGAAAGAAAACCATTTTTAATCGGTTGGTTGGTGCTGTTGGCTTTGGCCCCATCATCGTTATCATCCTCTCGCTACCTTTTCTTTTTCTTTTTTACTTAAAAACTCTAAAAAAGAAAAAGGGAAAAAGGGAAAGAAATCAAAAAAGGAAGCCAGCTCTCAATCAACACCCTTTTGTTCCTTGCTTTCATCTTCCTCGCTCGATCCCCATGGGACAAAAAAAAGGGGAGAAAAGAGATAGAGAGAGTTGATGAAAGATTAGACTTTTAGTTTCGAGGCAATGGATTTAGATTTGGATAACATAGAGTGCGTGTCGACATCCGATGGGCTTGATGACGAGGAGATCCGCCACCCTCCTTTCCCCTTCCCCAGCAAAGCTCACGGCGGCGGCGGAGGAGCTGCTGCTGCTTTTGCGGTTTCGCCGGCGAGTAGCGTCCATGAGCTGCTCGAGTGCCCCGTTTGCACTAATTCTATGTATCCCCCAATTCATCAGGTGAGATTCATGCTATCTCTTTGTTTCTTTTCGTTGAGTATTGTCTTATGCACTTATTGTCATCAGTTCTTGATCAAGTTGGGAAATTTCGGGATTGTAGAGCTTTGGGATGTTTTCGGGTAGATTGGGCCTTTTTATGGAAGCTGATGATTGCGTGCATCTTTTAATGGCGAAACTAGTTGATTTAGACAGGATTGATCCCCTTTGTTGGTAGGTCTTTTAGTGGTTTCAAATTAGTGAACTTATTGTGAATTGATTGTGTTCATGTGTAAGTCTGGATGTAGATAGCAACGAGCATGGGTAATTTAAAGTGTCATGTTCCGTCAATTGAGAAGTTCAATGATTTAAAGAGTTTGTAGCGATGGATATGTTACATCATTGTGTTTTCTCTCTTTAACATTATTATGATGTCCTGGAAGTTACTGGTTTCTGCTCTTTTGAGATAGTGTATAAGTTGGTTGAGCTTGTTTTGTGTGGTTTGGAGCATTTGGTAATGTGGAATATTAATCATCAATATCATGTATCGATGTGTGTAGTGGCCCTAGTCGGAGGTTTAGGAGATGGTCTGTGTTATTTTAGTGGAGGAATCTGGGGATGAGCATGCGAAGCAGTGCATAGTGCTAAGCCCCCGCCCCCCCCCCCCCAAAAAAAAAAAAAAAAAAAACCAAAAAATCCCTTCTTGACGGTTTAAGAGGCTCTGTATTTGAAATTTTGTGTAGACTTGGTACTTCCTCAGGTAAAAGTTTCTTTAGATTCCGCCTGGTTTGAGTGTACTTTTATTTAAATTTGGAAGTAGTAATCAAGATGGCTGTTTTGTACCCAAGTGGAGCAGTCTCGGGATTTAAAGGGTGATGAGGAAAGTTACAGCATCATCTTGTAGGTACTTTATGGTTTAGGGTTTTTTGATTTCTCGAGACTTCGTGCCTTTTTCGTTGGGAATGGAAGCTTATGGGGATATAGACCAATATAATGATGATTCATATATTGTTGAAAAGCTTTATGTTTGAGGTGTTTGTGCTGAACTCAGGTTCGATTATTATATTTTTTCTCTTTCAACTCAAGACGAGAACTGAAAGACCTAGAAAAGTCTTTTCACATGAGGGGACCCTTTACCAAACTTCAGCTCCTGAACATCTGTAAGAAGCATGTAATTACTGAGTTGAGAGGTAAACAAATGCTTGCTGGTGTTGGCTGATGTTAAAACTGGTGAGTGGACATTACAATTTTTGCTTCTATAGATACTGATATGTGAAGGGCAGCAAATTTATGTTTGATGACCAGAGGAATATTTTTGGGCTTGAGGGTGTAAAAGGTGATGAGTTTTGGACTTTTCGAAAAATGATTATTTAGTGTTGAGGATCCTAACAAACTTCTAGAGGTAGAGGGCGCTGTAAGAGGAACAACAGAAAATTAGAGGGTTTCCCATTACTAGCAAAGATTGTAGAAGGTCTAATATATGGAGACTGGATGAACATTCTAAGAAGCAAGTTATGGTAATTAAGTAGAGTTTGTTGTAACATTATTTCTTTGCTGAGATTGAATTATCAGCACTTAACACCTTCATCGATGTTTTGCACAGAGTTATGTGCTTCCCTAAGGTTATGCACTTCAACAAACAACAACAACAACTGACCCTTTTATCCCAAGCATATGGGGTAGGCTACATGAACCAACATGAGAATCACGCCGGGTCGAGCACATTAATCCTGCATCCCCACTCACTCCTACCGAACAATATACTTTCATTAAAGCCTTTGGCATCCATATATTTTCGTATCGCCTACATCCACGTTTTCTTCGGTCTCTCTTTTGCTCTTTTGACTTGGCCTAAATCGAGAGCATCCAATCGTCGAACCAGTGCTTTCGTAGGTCGACTTTGCATGACCAAATCATCTTAGGCGGTTTTCTCGCATCTTCCCTAAGTTAATGCACTCGACATTGAAAAATTAGTCCATATGTGCATGTGCTTGTACCTTCTAAAGTATAAAGCAAATTTTTTTTACAAACGCATACGGCAGTTATAGTAGTTTCTGATAAATTCGCATGTATGTTTTATCTGCACTACCTCTTAGCTACGCTTGCTTGTCAGGTGGTTGTCAACTTCATGCTTTTCCTGAACACCTCCGTTGATGCTTTGTAGAGTGTTATGTGCTTCCCTAAGGTTATGCACTTGACATTGAAAAATTAGTCCACATGTGCTTAAACCTTTGAAAGTATAGGGCAATTTGTTTTTACAAACACAAATGGCAGTTATAGTAGTTTCTGATAAATTTGCAGTATATTTAAGCTGCACCACCACTTAGCTACGCTTGCTTGTCAAGAGGCTTATGGGCTTTGCTACCATTCCCTGTCCCACCCCCACAAAAAAATAATAAAATAAAATAAAAAAACAAACATGTAGACTATTTTTGCTGATTACAATTATGTTTGGGTGATTATAATGAAGAAAAAATAATTCCCTACATGCAATGTTTTCTGTTTCTCATTTCTAAATCTAATCTGATCTAATTGCTTGGTGCAGTGCCATAACGGACACACATTGTGTTCAACTTGCAAAAGTAGAGTGCACAACCGTTGCCCTACCTGTAGACAGGAACTCGGAGATATTCGGTGTTTAGCATTGGAAAAGGTCGCAGAATCACTTGAACTTCCTTGCAAGTACTGCTCGCTGGGCTGCCCCGAGATCTTTCCATATTACAGTAAGCTCGATCACGAAACCAAATGCAACTTCAGACCATACAACTGCCCGTACGCAGGGTCGGAATGCTCGGTTGTAGGTGATGTACCTTTCCTGGTTGCACATTTAAGGGACGAGCACAAAGTGGACATGCACACTGGTTGCACCTTCAACCATCGCTATGTGAAGTCCAATCCACGTGAGGTCGAGAATGCCACCTGGATGTTGACGGTAATTCACCCTATCCCCTTTTGTTCTTGGAATCGCTTTGTTACCTAAATCTGAGTTACCGGAAACTATTTAGCCCCTATGTTTTCTGTCTTGTAACTTCTGATTCGAAATGTGGAATTTTTTTCTTTCTAAAACAATAAATTTGGCGTTCCAAATAATAATCACAGCATGCACATTTTTGGTGCAAATTAATCTAAAAGACAGCCTTTTAATTTCTTTTCGAGCTATTTCACAACCAATAATTACAACATGAATATATTCTCATTGAATAATAGTAAAACGTGGTTGTTTAAGTTGTTGAAAATAGTTATTTCATGCATATTTGTTCCACCTTAATATTCCAAAGAAACTACCCCTATTGTGCATCGTTCCAAACCTGTTAGCATGCTTTGTTCTCGTGTTCGTTCATTATACTCTCACATTTCCCATTTTAGTTGAGATTGGTCTAAAATCACTTCATATCTGCGTGGCATCAAGTTATATAACTATCAATGGTAAAAGCAACGTAGCAAATATGGCTCCAGCCATTAAAGTGGTACCAGAAAACTTAAACAGGGTAATCTGGTCACCATGTTTCATTTCACCCCATTTCAATGGCTCCTCATTAGATACATGTAAGGTCTTACAATCTTATAAACTAGCGTTTTGGCACGTGCAATGCACGTGATTAAAGTAGTAAAAAAATATCAAATTATATATCTGTGTTATAACTTTAATTTGTTATTAATTGATTGAGCGTCTTTTTTCCTTAAGAAATTTGTTGATGAACATACATTTCAAATTTACTATCATTGTTGAAGTTTTTGCTAACCATAATGATTTTCTCAGGTTTCTTTTGTTTAAAGTGATATTTAGACATTTATAATTATGTATTCTATAAGATTTACTCATCAAAAGAGTCCATGATTTGAACCATCTTAGATGTAAGGATTTTTCTCGTTTAATTGAGAAAGCATCACATACCCCCATGTGTTCTAGTTATAATAGTATAGGTTACGTGTAGATAGCAAAATAGCAGGTCTCAACCCTACGTGTCACGTGTGGAACCTCAATCTTCTGGGAGTATGAAGCTGATACAAAAGAATAATTTGATACAAAAGTAAGATCCTAAGTGAAATCGATGTTGAATTTAACAAACTCGAAGTCTCAAAATGTTACATAAATTTTCCGTCATACCATCAAAGGGATAAAACCATTTGGTTTCTTTCCACATGAAAGGAAGTTTTTTTACTAATATTTGTTAAAGTTAGCATTCTAAAATCCAAATAAGAGAAGTGATGCACGAAGTTAAAATTGATTCGACTACTTTAATTAGACTTATTTGGTTTATTTTTTAGCTTCATTATATGCTAGGTCTATTTTCTTTTTAGTTTAGTCAATTTTTATCTTATTGTCTGTTTAACGGATTCTACTTACCATTGTTGGATACAGGTGTCCTCAAGGCAATTATCGTAATTGTAGGAATGCAATTACTGAATTCATAAGGACCTATACAGATAACAGTCTTCACTCGAGATGATAGTATGCTATCTGGTTTGTATTTATCTGTCATGTGTACGTTTTAATCGTTATCATGTATCGCTAATACATGAGATAAAGCTCATAGGATCTTTACTTGACTACTAGGATTATGATAAGGATTATACAAATGGGGTCGGGTAGTTTATAAGCACATCCTTAAATGTCCCTAATCGTAGAAGTAGCGAGACTGGACATCGGTATTCCAGTTTAAACTAGTGTATATGTTTCATGACCCTGTAAGGGGCGGTGGCTAATCTTATAGCCATTGATGTTTGACACTGATGATTGTATCATATGCTCATTGGATGGGTTACACTGGACGGACTCGTCGAGAGCTCCTAGATGGTATTTTACAAATCGTCAGATAGCAGTTTTCTGGTGACATGAATACATGGTAGTCCCTAGACTCAATATCGTCATAGTGTCTTGTGTGTGTTCCCACTGTACTTTGATTACTATCCCACCATGGCTTTAAAGAGCCGTGCAAACAAGTTTTAGTTGGGTGCAGTCCTAAAGCACATGGAGACAGTGAGCGGTCGAGAGAATTCATCTCTGCCGGTATAGAGAGTTGATGTCGCACAGTGCACAACTGGCTATGTCCATAAGTACTTGGTCATAGCAGTCGAGATTTACCGATAAGTATTATCAGTAGTTTCTCAGATGGTCATGAGCTTGACGTTAGCACGATTTATCAATTTATTGGGAGTCTGACGGTTTCCACCTTCCAGACCCGGTATGCGACAGTCTTAGATGAAGAGACCGGACTGTACGGTGAATGTCACCAATAGGCTCTAGCAGGGTACTGATGGTCTTGCTTGTCGATCGGTTTTTCGTTCAATACCTAGATAGTCGTTACGCACAGTTAGTGCCACTGCCGTGCTTGTAGGTTAACCCGGTAGGGGATTGATCTGAAAGTATTTCAGATCAATCAGATATGATCTTAACCTGCTATCAGCGTATTGTCGGGTCTTTAAAGTCCCACACAGAGGGTTTTTCGGTTCTAGCAAAATGATATAGTACACGTACGACGATGCGTGCAATGTCCAGTTAAACATGTGTATGTGATACTACATGTATTAATCGGACAGATATTAATACTAGCCGGTTTATGATTGAACCGGGTCATTAAATCAAGTGTTGGTTTAATGATATTATTTATATATGATGGTGTATATATAAACTAGTATTAATTGTGACATTCTTTTTCTTTCTCTTAATGTAAGGTTAGATGACATGTGCTTATATATATATATATATATATATACTTTTTTCTCCCTTTTTATTTTTCTTTCTCGACTTATGCATGTCATATGCATTATGTGTAAGCTTGTGAGCTTACACTTGGCATACTTGACAACATGTGTAGGATGAGAGAGGAATATGTGGTGATATAGTAAGGCGTTCTACACTCTTGCTCACAAGACTTGGCCATTATAGTTTTGAATCTCTCTCATCAAATAAAGAAATGAAGAGGTAGAAAAAAGAAAGAGAAAGCATGATAATTCATATTCATTCTACATCATTTCTCATCTCCACATCTAGCGAATTAGAATGAGAGTTTTCTTCACTTGAAAGGGTTTAATGTGAAGATGGAGCTAGAATCGGAGGCTCTCCCAGGGATCATCTTCGATGAAACCGATCGGAGACCAAGCGCGATCTGGAGCATCTCGGAACTTAGCCGGAGTCCTAGGTTCAACCATTGGAGCATACGAAGATGTTTCAAAAAGTTGTATCTTCTCAACTAGCTCTCTTTAGTTTGCAAGTTTTGAGTTTATGGTTGATTTTAGGGTAAGGATGCTTGAGCTCTTTTGGATTTTTTTCGTTTTTCACTTCCGCAAAATTTGTAAAACCTGTCCAGCGAGCACGACAATCTTACAATGGCACCAAAGCTGGACATAGACCCTAGTTGCATCGGAACGAAGTTACGCTGTTGGATCACAAAACTTACCGATTTCCATTTCCAAAATTTAAGCCTCTGTTCATTTTTTAAAACTTCACCTGAATTTTTTTTAAATTATTGCAGAGTGATGTATTCCCTTTTAAAATGGCATGGTTTAATCCGGGGCCCACAAATCTTTTACTTGGCCGCCAATGGCGGTTTTCCAGCGGCCCCACTGTGGAATTGTAGTCCCAGGTTAGAACAATGGCTTCAGTTAGAAATAGGATTTTTAGCATCATTTGTTTTTCCCCAGATTTGAGATTTGATCTCGTTTGGTTTTTGGGATGTTCGGAAAGTTTTGTGATCGAAACCATATCGTCGTTTTTCCGCATTTAATAATATGTGATGTTGTCTATCCGCTATAGATCAATTAGACGAAGTTTCACAGTAGTTATTTGCAATGATTATGTTTATTTACATATATTGTGCTTGGAACGATTCGGATTGTCGCGAAATGAACAGCTCCGTGCGGAATTGTGTGATGTGTTGTATATAGTTTTTCTTTTCATGTGCAAAACCCAAATGTATATTCATTTATTCGGGACGAGCGTCCTGTTTGTGGCCGTCGTTTCCGCTTATTGTATTATTATTTGTCGGGATTCCATCAGGTTGCGATCGATGTTATCGTTGTATTGATACAGGTTTTAGGATTACCCTACGGAGAAGTGCACGGGCAGCCGAGTTTTAGATTGCACCGAGTAGCCATTCCAAGGAGTTGAGACCGGATCACTCGATTCTAGGACTGACGGGTTGCTTGCCGCACTTGTACAGGGTTAGAATAGACCCACGGAGGAGTGCTCGATTCATCGGATTCGAGAGTGTTGCGTGGCCCCATCATGGTGATACCGGGTTGCCTCGTTTTTTGGATTGGCGGATGACTTGCCGCACTCGTATGGGTATGCTTTTGGCTATGCACGGGCTATTCACGCGACTGAGGAGTTTCGTGTATCGTTTGTTGCTCGAACGAAACGCGGAATTCTTAGGTGATTCGACCATTCCAACTCTGTGATGTTTTCCTGCATGATATAATGCGATTATTTGCGTGTGATGATATTGATATATATGATATATGGTATATATAAATAAATGTTGTATACATTTTGCATTCGTGCTAGTCCTGTCCCACCCTGCCGTAAGTTAAGTAACCTTACGATGAACCCAGGGCCCCGTGAAGAATACAGATGGCATATATGTGCATTCTATTTTTCTTTTCATATTTTTTTGGTGATTGTGTGAGAAGAAATATGTTAGATAAATGTTATCTAAAAGATGGGAACGTATTAATTGGATTAATACAAAGTGAAACAAACCTTTACATTGTTGGAACCAAACTTTTTCTAAAAAGAAAATTTTAGTCGATTCTTTTGCTTTGTATAGAGGCATTCAGTTAGGAATGTCCTGCATCTCATTCGATGAGGAAAAATCCTTGATTCTGTTACGGGGAGTTCGCTCTTGGTTTAGTTTATGGCACTAAAATTGTTTTTATAGCCTTATTCTTTTGCTTTGCATTGAGGTATTCAGTTAGGAATATCCAACATCTCATTCGATGAGGAAAGAGTCCAGATCCCTTTACATGGAGTTCATTCTTGAGCAAAGGTCTACGTGACTATAAATTTTCAAAACTACTCGGTTTCTTCAATGAGATCAAGTTCATTACGTTGATAGTTTTTTTCAAAACCAGTTGTAGCACGCTGTTATTTCAGAAAATAGAGTACATAGTATTCGTGTTGCGTTTGTTGATCATTCATCAAAGCGTAGTGTACGGTAGTTAAGTGATATCTTCCTGCTTACATGTGATGTGATTAGCTAGGATAGTCGTATGGTTTTGTTGATCGTTCGTCAAGAGCCTGTACGGGTGGATCTAAATTAATCACAAAATGATGGGTTGAACTTGATTAAGACCCTTTGATTTGTTGATCATTCGTCAAGGTCCTAGGGGCAAAAACATTATCGAGAGTTTCAAGTGTTGAAACTTGCAATGAGATTGCATACCTTCTATGGAGTGGAATAATTTTTAATCATTTGTCGAAGTTACCACGCTATGATAGTTTGGATCTCGATTCTCACTGTGAATAAATTGTTACTTCCGGGAGATTTTTTATACGAAATGCTGGCTAGTTCTCCTTTTATAGCTTGAAGGAACAGTGGGAACCATCCTGATTAGATAAATATACCAATTTAATCTTGATATAGTGCATGCCGAGTGTTTCTTTTTTCTCTTTCTGATAATGATCATGGACTGATCTTAAACTAAGACTTGTTAACCACGTTGACCGACCTTTTTACAAACTTATAGCTTTAGAGTGTCTGAATTGCCCTAATCCACGACATAGACGCACATGTCCTTACTTATCCTACTTCCCCTTCTGCTAACTCTAGAACCCTCTGTATTTGGTACAGAGATCCAAATTGCTTGGAAGGTCGTCGTATAGTTAGAAACGAACTCGGAGTAATTGTTTCAATCCAAGAATGGTCACTGGTTCTGGAGTAGAATTGTTCATATGTCTCATCCTTCTACCTTATCTTATGTTCGAGAGCTCTTTATATGTAAGGAGAGTATACGAGTACGCTTATTGGATAGTCTTCTTCCAATCCCGAAACTGATGCTAAAGGAATGGTAAGAAGAAAGTTAACTAGCATAAGTTCGGTATAAAGAAAAGTAAGATGAAGACACATCAATAGGGGTTGAAGTGAGAAAAGGAAATTGCGACTACTGTCATGAGCCTAAGCAATGAAAAAGGCAATAATATGAATACTCAAACAATCACTTGAAACATTTTGATGTTTTAGATTTTTCTATGTGTGTTTTAGAAAATTGTTTCTCAATAAACTCTAACTTTTGGGTATATAAATACCGAATTAGAATCCCATATCTGTAGGACGTTACAGATGTTGAGAAGGAGTAGAGAATTGAGAATGGTTGATTTATCCTCAATGTGGGTTTTCAGAGCAATTGTTGCTATTGAGGAAAATCACCATGTTTTGCTTAATGGAACTTTTGGTTTCTTTTAACCAAAAGAATATTTTCAATTAACAACACACGGAAATTGAGTTAGTGAATTCAAGGGACTTATACATATTGATGAATGGTGTCTGATATCCATACGGACATGTGGTTAGTACCAGGTATTCCGTATTGAGAATATGATTCTTTCGGATTGCTCATCCGAGGGTGCGCTTCATGATTAGTAATGTTGAATAGCCTTTTTCAATTTTGGGGATGCATTAGAAATAAATGCATATCAATAGATATTGGTTCCATCTAAACTGGCGCCTCTGTTTCTATATGTGATATAGAATGGTGTTCATCCTAAGGTTGTTAAGATGTTGGGTTATCCTGTTTGTGCTTAAAACATAATCCGGACAAACTCGAGACATGTTTCGGTAATAGCAGTTTGTGGGTTATCCCAAGGGTTCACAAGAGATAGCTCCTACCATTTTCAAGATCAAAAGTGTTCTGTTCCTTACTCGCCACTTCCTTGGTAAAGAAATTTCTTGTAAAATAAATTAGTGGGAGTATGGTAGAACTGGAAGAGATTGCAGAACCGTAAATGGTTACTGAAAGTTTAGTAGAACCTGATGATCCAATTGACCCTGACAGACCATACATGCTCCGCAGATTTAGTAGGTGATCTCAGCCATTCGAGAGATACTTCGGTTTTCTCGTAGACGGTGACGAAGAGGCTTGCGTCATGTGATGATGACCTTACTAGTTATCAGCATGCCATAGGAAGTGATGACTTCCATAGGAAGTGGTGACTTCCGACTGATGGCTGGATGCCAAGTTATCTAAGTTGTCTCCATGCACTACAACAAATTATAGACTTTGTTGTGTGCTTCTGAAAAGGGCAAAACCCATAAGGAGCAAGCAGATCTTTCGAGATCATTGCAAATGGAAAAATATTAACCTAGTAAGGCTAGACTTGTAGTAAGTAGGTATTCATCAAATACCCGATTTGGATTGTGATGATATTGTTACTTCAGGATCTGTGCTGAAGTCCATACAGATATAACTTGCCATTGCTTTTTTCATGACTGATATGAGGATGACCATAACGTCTTTCTAAATTTGATTTAGAAGTGCACGTATATATGACTCTACCAGAGGGTTGTCTTAATCAGTGGGAGTAGCAGAAAGTGTGCAAGTTGCTTAAGTTTATTTGTAAAGTAAAGTAGGCATAGCGGAGATGGATCATTTGTTTTGATGCTACGGTCAAAGTGTTTGACTTTATCAAAATTAAAGATAAACCAGGTATTTGTAAGAAGGCTGTATAGAGTAATGTCAGATTGCCCATACTAATGTGGATGACGTACTCTTGATAGAAAGTGATGTTGCTATACTACAATTCGGTCAAATATTGGTTTTCACATTTGTTTCTCCTTTATGGATTATATATACATCATTGATTCTGGTGACTAGGTCTATAGGGTTGGATCTAATAAGGGTTTTGGGATTGTCCCAATTCAGGTATCTTGACACCATTCTAAAGTGGTTTAGAATGGACGACTCCTAATGAGGTAATGTACCCGCAGGCAGTGGGGCAACCCTCTCTAAAATGATGTCTTTCAGGACTAATGAAGCGATGGACCCGCATGAATGACATTCGACATGCTTCGGCAATGAGGTCAATCATGCGATGTTATATACCAGAACAAATAATGATTTTACACTTGGTGTAGTAAGTATATGTTAGTCCAATCCTGAAGATATATGGGAAGCAATGGAGAACATATGCGATGCTCTTGGTATTTGGTAACGGCAGACTCCTTCGGGAGACGATTACCGATTCCAACTTCTGTGGTGACAAGGGTGACAGAGCATATGTCGCGAGTCATTAGTTTACCCTCTTATGAGGTACAATATATTGAAAGAGTTCCAAGCGGGATACTGAGGTTGTCAAG
This sequence comes from Agapanthus africanus, assembly GCA_030015575.1. Lineage (NCBI taxonomy): Eukaryota > Viridiplantae > Streptophyta > Magnoliopsida > Asparagales > Amaryllidaceae > Agapanthus > Agapanthus africanus. The sequence continues at coordinate 323,274,231 of JASDDO010000006.1, read as the reverse complement.
ACGCTAGATGCTGATTTTGACTCAGCAGAAGGTACATCCTAAATATTTGTTTGGATAAATACGTTCATTTGTGAACAAGGTCCCATCAGTTATCCAAACAAAGGTCTAAAATAGGTGTCACCCATTTCGGTAGATGGTTGAGATTCAGAGAGATACAGTAAGAAACATTGTATCGGATCCATCTACTGAGACTATTTCTCGAACAAAATTTGTGAAACTGTTAGTACAGAAGTTGGGTATGCAATAGCACATAAGATGTGTATGCGATACCGCAATAATTGGTCTCAAGTGCAAGTAGGATATTGTTGGATATATGTGTCCTCAAGGCAATTATCGTAATTATAGGAATGCAGTTACTGAATTCATGAGAACCTATATAGAGAACACACTCGAGATGATAGTATGCTATCTGGTTTGTCTTTATTTATCATGTATATACGTTTTACCCGTTATCACGTATCGCTAATATATGAGATAAAATCCATAGGATCTTTGCTTGATACTAGGATTATGATAGGAATCATACTAGTGGGGCCTAGTAGTTTATAAGCACATCCTTAAATGTCCATAGTCGTAAATATCAAGACTGGGTATCGGTATTACAGTTTAGACTACTGTATACGTTTCATGACCCTGTAAGGGGCAATGACTGATCCCATAGTCATTGGTGTTTGTCACGCCCCGCTTCCCAGAGTACGCAAGATTTGGGCACGTGACATAGCCAACCATGCTACCTGTGGGTAGGAAGTATCCATCTACAGTCACATGACGGTTGTAAAGATATCAAGAACAAGATAATAAGCTAATCTAATACATGTCCAAATCCATAACAACAAGAATCAATAAACAATAAGTGCGGAAGCTAATGATCCAATACAATGAAAATAACAGTACGTCCCATAATGCGGGCTCACATCTGGAAATGAAAAGCAATAAATAAACTAAATCCTAAGGACTCACTGTTCAGCCTGCTGGCTGAAGTACTCCTGCTCGGTCGACGACAAAGGTACGGAATCTGGGCCATGCAAAACCCAGACGTCAGCGCGTCATGATATCAAGTATATAGCATAAACATGGTAATAAACAATGCAAGCATGAACATGAATAAAGCAATAATAAGAGGTAACAAGCAGGATAAAGTGCAAAGGTGACTAAACTTGTCCTATCAGGTTTTCTACTCTATAGTCTTTGAAACCAATTGATGAATCGTCGATGTAACTCAATAGTATCCCGTGCGTGCCCGGGACCACGGTCATGATCCTCGGGGCTGAATCCGAGACGTGCCGCTAAGCAGTAAAAGGTAGTAGGATAGATGAGTGATGTCAGCATCAACATTCCGGAGCTGGCCAAGCCCGTAAGACTGATCAGAACAATGTATCGAACTGTTGAGTTACAAGTCGGTTTCATCTTTGATTTCCCCATACCCCCAAGCTATGTATGTCAGGTCAGGTATTCAGTAGTCAAGGACTAATGCCAACACAAGGTCGAGTAAAAGTAGGTCTGTCTGGATCGACAGCAGGAATGGTTAGGTTTGTCGGCACTAGGCATGAAATCATAAAACAAGTAATGTCATGGTACAACAGGATGAGTCGGTATGTATGTATAAGTCAGGTGTAGCAGAGTTAGGCCAAAATGTCGTGCAATCGGGTAAGTGCTCGCAACAGGTATGCAATCAATAATGAATAACAGCAGGAAACAGTAATTAACCACAATCTTCCATATAACCACAGTGATGTTTATATTCTCTTAATAACAGGTTCAATCGTCTTAAGGGTGTAATAGTCACAAGGTAAAGCAATATTCACAGTTATAAATTAAGGAACTACATGAAATTATACTAAATGTAATGATTGTCTCAAGAATGGTTTAACAGTTCAAGCAGATAGAATTCAGTCGTTTTATTTAGTTAAAGCATGGATTGATGTGGGTTAATGAATTACGAGGAACGGTTGTACGATTCCATTATGAGGACAACAGCAATATTACGATATCAAATGCCATATCTAAGTTACGGTATTAAATAGTTTGAATTAAATTGCGTGGCAAGACTAGATCTCGCACGCTAGCATGTTCAAGCAAGTATTCAGATACTTGCCTCGACGGTCTGAAATCGGGAACACGGATGCGATGTCGGCAGAAAACGCGATATGAAAGCACGGGCCACGGATCGAGTCCCAACAGAGGTCAACGGGATCACACGGACCAGGGGGCTTCGCTGTAGCGTCAGGTTCGCCAATACGGCACGGTCGGATCCGGCAGCAAACAGAAACAACAAAGTTAGCAAACATAAACTACGCATCCAAAAATACGGACCAGCGGAGGGATTGTACCAAGAGGAAGCACAAGGAAAACTCACCGAGAAGAAACAGGGTGCAAACACGATGGCTCGACGGCACTGGATCGCCGGCGAAGCGACGGCGGCGGCTGCAGCAAGGGTGAGGGGCCTCGGGTGTGCAGGGGAAGGTGCTGCGGCGATCTGGAGGAGAGGGGGTCGGCTCTGGTGGTCGAGGGGAAGAAGTAGGTGGTCGAAGGTGGCGTCGACGAGGTCGCCGGCGCGCTTTCCCGGCGAACAGCGGAGGTAGGCAATGGATGAAGGCTCGGGTTTACCGTTCCGGCGAGGGGAGGAGGGAACGACGACGAGGCCGGGTCGAGTAGGGTGAAAGGGCGTCGACGGTGGGAGGCGTCGACGGTGAGAGGCGACGTCGACGGCGAGGTCTACGAGGGTGAAGGCGAGGTCGGGAATGGGTTGCAGGCGCGGGAATCGTCAGGAAACGGGAGGAGGAAGGCGCGGCGGTCGAGGAGGCGTTGCCGGCGGCGACGGCGAGGTCGCGGGGGAAGTCGGCGGTGGGATCGCGAGACTAGGGTTAGGGTTAGGGTTTTCTCGCGATGAAGATGGGTCGAAGGAGGCGGCTACGTGCATGGGTAAATATATAGAGGGGAGAGAGAGAGAGAGATTAGAGAGAGAAAGGGAGATTTGAGAGAGAAGGAAAGAGATTGAGTGAAGAGAGAGAGAGATGAGGAAAAGGAGGCGGGGCCCACGCGGTGAAACTCGTGCTGCGATTGGCTGGGGCCAAGTGGAGAAAATATTTGATTAAGGATTTTAGGGGATAACTGTTAGGAATATAAATTCGTAGATACATTTATTTTAGTTTTATATTAAATTGAAACGGGCCCTTTTTGGCGCGAAATGAAACATTTCCAAATCGCGCCCGGGTTGCGCCCAAATGTTCCAAATTCAAATTATAAGATTTTAAGCGGGTTCCAAATTTTGAAAAGAGGTTTTTAGTGATTAAAATGCATGCCCCCAAGTCGGACACTTGCACGCGCGCGTAGTCGCCCAAACTGGCCCGTTTAACCAAACGGAACGGAATCTCGACACGCGGACGCTACCACGCGACTAGTGGCGACGAGTAGGCCAACATGGACATCTTAAATTTCATTTTCGGAGTTAAAATTTGTTATGTGCCAAAATGACTCAACCGGGTAAAATTTAGCAATAAACACCAGAAAATCAGGAAAATTGGAAATGAGCAAACCACAACCCTCAACTAGTAATATAAATAGTATTATTGGGCTCGGGTGTTACAGTGTTTGATATCGATGATTATGTACAGGTGCTCATTGGATGAGTTACACTAAACGGACTCACCGAGAACTCCTAGATGCTATTATACCAATCATCATATAGCGGTTCTCTGGTGACATGAGTACAGCGTAGTCCCTAAACCCAAGATCGCTATAGTGTTTTGTATGTGTTCCCACTGTATTTTGATTACCATCTTATCACGGCTTTAAAGATCCGTGCAAACAGATTTTAGTTGGGTACAATCCTGAAGCACATGGAGGCAGTGAGAGGTTGAGAGAATTCGTCTCTCCTGGTATAGGGAGTTGATGTCGACGTGCACAGCTGGCTATAACCATAAGTCCTTGGTCAAGGCAGTAGAGATTTACTGATAAGTGTAATCAGTAATTTCTCATATGGTCATGATCTTGACATCAGCACGACTTATCGAGTTATTGGAAGTCTGATGGTTTCCATCTCGCTGACCCGATATGCGATAATCTTAGACGAACAGACCGGAATGTACGATGAATGTTATCGATAAGCTCTACCAGGGTACGGACGAGCTTGGTTGTCGACCGGATTTTCGTTTAATACCTGAGTAGTCGTTGCGCACAGCTAGTGTCGCTGACGTGCTTGTAGCTTAACCCGATGGGAGATCGATCTGAAAGTATATCAGATCAATCGGATATGATCCTAACTTACTGCCAGCATATGTGGGTTTTTCGGTTCTAGCGAAATGATGTAGTGCATGTACGGCGATGCGTGTGAAGTCCAGTTAAACATGTGTATGTGATACTACATGTATTAATCGGACGAATATTAATATTTGCCGGTTTATGATTGAACCAGGTTATTAAATCGTGTGTTGGTTTAATGATATTACTTATATATAATGGTGCATATATAAACTAGTATTAATTATGACATTCTTTTTCTTAGTGTAAGGTTACATGACATATGCTTATGTATATATACATTTAAATCTATATGTATAATATGATTATATATATGTGTGTGCGCGCGCGCGCGCGTGTATGTAAATTCTTTTTTCTCCCTTTTTTACTTTTCTTTCTTGATTTATGCATGTCATATGCATTTTGTGTAGGCTTGTGAGCTTACACTTGGCATGCTTGATAACATGTGTAGGATGAGAGAAATATGTGGTAATATGATAAGGGGTTCTACACTCTTGCTCACAAGACTTGGTCATTATGGTTTTGAATCTCTCTCATCATCAAGTAAAGAAATGGAGAGGTAAAAAAAAAGAGCGTGAGAATTCATATACATTCTACATTATCTCTCATATCCACATCTAGCAAATTGGAATGAGAATTTTCTTCACTTGAAAGAGTTTCATGTGAAGATGGAGCTAGCTTCGGAGGCTCTCATGTGGATCATCTTCGACGAAACCGATCGGAGACCAAGCGCAATGCAATCCGAAGCATCTCGGAACTTAGCCGGAGTCTAAGGTTCAACCATTGGAGCATAAGAAGATATTTCAAAGGTTGTATCTTCTCAACTAGCTCTCTTTAGGTTGCAAGTTTTGAGTTTATGGTTGATTCTAGGATAAGGATGCTTGTGCTTTTTTGGATTTTTTTTTCGTTTTTCGCTTTTCGCTTCCGCAAAGTTTTTAAAACCCGGCCAGCGAGCACGACAACCTTACAACCATTCAATCAACACCGATATAAATAGCACATTTGATGTAAAAAAATCATCGTCGTCACTGTTCGTTACATGATATTATACCCAATGGCTCCTATCATCTTCTTTCCTCCAAGAAAAAAGAAAGGAAAGGGTAATTTCTTGCAGCATAACTCTACAATAAAAGCCATATATCTATGTCTACACCTCTGATATTGAAATACGCTGCCATGTTTAAATTCTTTCACTAGAACTCTTTTCCTTTGCAAGTCTCTTTAATGTCATATTTTAAAGCTCTCCTATAGTCTTTTCATCAAGCTCTCTCGTCGTCAACTCCGCCAGTCTCTCCGATCGTCTCCTCCAATACGATCTCCCGTTGACTCCTCTGCTAGACTATTCTCTGGCGATGAACTTCGTTGTCAAGCTTCTGTGCCCATAGAGAACCTCTTGACATCTCTTTTGGTGACGGACTTGGCATCTCCCTCTGACGACACTAGACTTCTCTCCACGATGACTAGCTTTGACGTTTCTCTCAAAGAACAAGCTCCTCGTTTCTCTTCAACGATATTAAAAATGTTTAGTCGTATTAAGTTTTTTTTATTTCCCCCCCCCCCCCCCCAAATTCATGGTTCTCCATCCATCATGAGTTTAAGAGGGGGTGTTTAAGCTACCAGTCTAAAATCTAAATAAGAGCAATCATATGCGAAATCAAAATTGATTCAATTATCTTAATTAGACTTATTTGCTTCACTATTAAGGTTTCTATGTTTCCTATTTCCTATTTGGCATAATCATTTTTTCTTTCACTTCAGTCAATTTTTATCTTATCTCATTCTCTATTTTGGAGATTCTATGTACCCCGCTTATGATCAAGTACTAGTATTTATTGTGCATTTAATATTAATAAAATCATCGAATTCTTTGTTATTTACAATTTATCTAAAAACATAAGGAAAAGCTTTTATTATATATGCTTATGTATAGTTATCGTGGCAAATAAAATAACCACACTCAAAGTAAAAAAGTTTCGCTATGATCCAATTCCAATCTAGATACATACATAGAAAGACATCAAAATATCTAAATCAGTTGATCCTCGTTCTTCTAGAAGAAGAAAATGTACTTTGAATTGCAAATTCAAAAGCTAACCTCTTTTTATTAATTTTGCCATTGATTCTATTTATCTTTGTCAATCAATAACAATACGACCATAATGTGAGCATGAACAAATTAACAAAAACCTACATATATTTCAACATAAAGCAAAAGGATATAAATGTATAAAGATTAAAATTAAAACCTAACTGAACTCAATCAGTAAATCTAGAAGCAATGCGAGCCAAAAGAAAATATAAATAGCAAATAATATATAACATGTTGAAATCAATTCAACAACATGATGGAAATGGAAAGAGAAAGATTAAAAACTTTCTACGTATTAGTCATCATGACTAATCCAAGATTAGTTGCAGGACTTTTGAAAATATGGAGCGCAAAATTAAAGTTGATTCAACATTCTTAATTAGACTTATTTTCTTTACTATTAAGGTTTATATATTTCCTATTTGCTAGAAATTTTTTAGTTCAGTTAATCTTTGATTTATCCCATTCTTTATTTTAGTTACCACCACTTTTGTAATCAAGCACTTGTATACATTGCACATTTGATATTAATAAAATCATTGAATTCTCTGTTCTTTACAATTTAACCCAAAAACATAAGGACAAATTCCTACCATATATGTCTATGTATAATTGTCATGGCAAATAAAATAACAATATAGTAATTTTTTTTTGTTATAACCCAAATTTTACCTAGATCTATATAAAGAAAGACGTCAAAATATCTAAATTAGTTGATTCTCATCATTGTTTCAGAAGAAGGAAACAACAGAGGAATTGCAAACTCAAAAGTTAACATATTTCTATTAATTTTGTTATTCCGTATATCTTTCTCAATCAATACCAATACAACCATAATGTAAGCATAAAACAAATTAATATACAAAAAAAAAACTAACAAAAACTTACATATATTTCAACATAAAGCAAAAAACATAAAGCTACATAGATGAAAACTAAAACCCAACTCAATTAGTAATCTAGAAGCAATGTGAGCGGAAAGGAAATATAAATAGCAAAAAACATGTTGAAATGAAATCGAACCAACATGAAGGGAATTGAAAGAGAAAGAGATTTTTAAAAAATCTATTACTAACTCACCAGGACAATTCCAAGATGAGTTATGGAACTATGAAAACATGGAAAAAAAGACATAAATTTCTAATATGGCAAGTGGCATATCAAATTGGGAAATCCTCCCATCCGTCTCTAAGTTTATCATGTGTCATACTCTACAAAATTGTTTAAAATGGACCTTTTTTCATCGAGAAATTTAATTACTATCATCCCTAACAGAGAAGACAATTAAAGAGAAGGAAGAGAAGGAAAATAAGAAAGAAAGAAGAAAGTTCTCAGCCACGTGGTTTTATTTTCTGTCAGTGGGCCCCAATAAAAGTAAATATCTAAGATATCCTTACTGTTAAGCACATGAAACAACACTCGAGGGTATCTTCGGGACAAATGAAAAATCATGCTTGGCAAACTGAGCTTTATGCCATAGTTATATATATATATCTATGACTTCTTTCAAGTTATATGAGTATCATCAATGGTAAACGCAACGTAACAAATCGGCCTTAATCATTAAATTAGTTCCGGACAAATGAAAAATCTTTCAAGTTATATGAATATCATCGATGGTAAATGCAACGTAACAAATCGGCCTTAGTTATCTGTCTCTAAGTTTATCATGTGTCATGCTCTACAAAATTGTTTAAAATGGACTTTTATCATTGAGAAATTTAATTACTATCATCCCTAATAGGGAAGACAATTAAAAAGAAACGGAAGAGAAGGAAAATACAAAAGAAAGAAAGAAAGAAAGAAAGAAAGTTCTCAGCCATGTGCTTTTATTTTCTACCAGTGGGCCCCAATAGAAGTAAATATCTAAGATATCCTCACTGGTAGCACATGAAACAACACTCCGGGATATCTTCGGAACAAATGAAAAATCATGCTTGGCGGACTTAGTTTTATACCATAGTTATAGATAGAATGATTGATTGATTGATAAATTAGTCTGAATTCACATCATATTTTATCATACTATGCCTTCTTTCAAGTTATATGAGCATCATCGATGGTAAACGCAACGGCTTTAATCATTAAATTAGTTCCGGAAAACTTAAATTGGGTCATATTCCGTTTATTTTTCACTTTAATGGCTCCTCATTAGATAGATGTAAGGTCTTAGGATCTTATATAGTTATATATAACATGTAGACAGGACCAAAGAGCACATATGTTTTCCTCCTTCACTTTCTATATATATAGAAATGCATGGTGCACTCTTTGCTGTCGGTTTTATGGTACTCTCACCGTTTCAACTTACTTGTCCTTTTATGTTAGCTCAACAGTTAACACTAAGTTGAAAGAATGAAACCCCTCTCCAACATAGGCTGATAGAAATGCAAATGGCCCATGTTACCTTCATATTGGGATTTTGGTAATGGAAAAAGACCTTTCTTCTTTCAAAAAGCCAAGGGTTTTGGTAGTTTACATCTAAATTGCATTAATAGTAGGAGTAGATTCTTAAACATTAATTTATGATATTCTAAAAAGAACAAGTAATTTGAAACAAAAAGGGTGGTCAACGAAATTGAACAAGGGGAGTATCATGATCCATATAAATATACTAGAAGGAACCATATCATTTACTTTCACATATCATAATTTATAAATAAATCATTATCATGAAGAATTAGGAACGATCTTTTCAAAGCAAACCCAATTACTCTGAACTCATGAAAAATCATTCTCCAGGTATTCAACTGTTACGGGCAGTACTTCTGCCTGCATTTCGAGGCGTTCCAGTTAGGTATGGCCCCCGTATACATGGCATTTCTACGTTTCATGGGAGACGAGAACAATGCTCGAAATTATAGCTACAGCCTTGAGGTTGGTGCCAATGGCAGAAAGCTAATATGGGAAGGGACCCCACGAAGCATTAGAGATAGCCACCGGAAAGTCCGAGACAGCCACGATGGGCTCATAATCCAAAGGAACATGGCACTTTTCTTCTCTGGGGGCGATCGAAAAGAGCTCAAGCTTAGAGTTACAGGCCGAATATGGAAGGAGCAGCAAAATTCTGAAGTAGGAGGAATACCAAATATTTGTAGCTAAAGTGATGTCGTTTTAAATTTACAAGTTTTAGTTTTCATCTCGTATCGCAAGTGTTTTATATGTATGTTCATCGAATTGTTTCTAAACTTTTATTTATTTCCCGGCTTGTAACCGTGTGTAGCATTGTACCTCTTTTTGTTTGGATGGTGTTGTGCAAGGCCAGTGATGCCCATAACTCTCTGTATAAAAGAGATGTTGCGGTACAAATTTGGAGATCTAGAAAAATTTACTGGTAGGGGTTTTGTCCTTTGTTTCAAGTAGTGCGCCTGCAGCATGCTCATTTGGGTTACGTATTTGCATCAATGTGTTTCTTCTCCTGAGAATACAAGGCAACAATAGAAAAGAGTATTTAATTCACCATTGCAAATTTATCTTCATACTGATATTCCAAGCTTTGGCAGATCCTCTCTATTTTTCATTTTAATACACAAAATATCTTTCCACTTCTAAAATTGTTTAGATTTTTAAGTAGGGGGGGAAAATGGGCTTCAAATACCGGATAAATTATTTTCAAGGAACACCTTTAAATTTAGTTCAGTGTCAGATTAGTGATTACGATCAAGGTTGAAATTTCTGTCAAATTGTAGTTTCGTGATGGCAAGCATTTGTTATCTGTCTTGAAAAATGTAAACGAAAACCAATCTTCGCATTTTGTTTGCAAGGCTGGGAACTAAAGCCTATTGCTTCCGACTGTTTGGACCCTAAACACACCGACACAGTGCCCCAAAAAAAACGTTGAAATTTTGCTGACTTGAAAATAAAAAAATTTAAAAGGGAAAAACTGATAATAGAAACTAAAGAAGTTGAAGATTGCTTCTCATGAAAAAGAATATATATATATATATATATATATATATATATATATATTGAGTGAGAGAGAGAGAGAGAGAGAGAATAATGAAGGAAATATGCTGTAGGTGCGAATTTCTTTCTATGGCGTCGAAAAAATACATCTTCCTTAATTTTTTTCGACGATCAACATCCATCACTTCCATCCTTATTATCTAAGATGTAGATATACCGAATTTTATGTGATTCTACAACTTTTTTACCATAGATTTAGTGGATGCAAAATTAACGGTTTACCGACAATTGAACTTTTTACATTACTAATTCAACGGTGATGATAGAGTTTTCAATCTTGAGAAATTAATAGGCATATATATTGAAATGGTAATAGTAATAATAATAATAATAATAATAATAAAAATAAAGTAATAATGTATTATGCAAATCAAAATACCCATCCCAAAAGCATTCCACAGTCCCAACCACTGAGCTTCATGCGACTAAATACTAGATAGGGCTATGTTACATTTATGTGTTTTTTTAACTGTACTCCGAATCATAGCAAATTCTTTTCTAGCCCTTCAAAACTTGGTATTTATTTTTTATCCCCGAAACTAATAAGATATATCATTTTACCCTTTTATGATTTCCGTTAGAAAAAAACCCCATTAACTTTAATTTTAATTTTTCTCCATAGATTTTAGATTTACCGTTTACCCGAAAATAAGTAAAATCGCAGAAGCATTCAACTTCTTCATAGCTAAAGAAGGATGTTGAATATGCTCCTGATTTCATGCCCGGTTTTCAAGAAAGTGTGGCAGAAGCCTAAACCATAATTTCAATTTGGTGAAAAAATTGAGTATTTCAAAATAAAAAGCGAGGTTGGGATGTTTTTAAAAAAACCCTGATGTTATGCCGTTAAAAGTTGATGAAAATCATAAAGTGAGGTAAAATGATATATCTTATTAGTTTTTGGAGGTAAAAAATATATACCAAGTTTTTGGGTAGGAAGGAATTTGCTATATTTTAGGGGAGGTACAATTGAAAAACCCTAAATTTATATAGAGAGAGCTCTGTTTGCATATGCTACAATATATAGCAAACGTCGAATCCATGTGGAGCAGATGCCTACACTCGCCTCTATAAGGATCCAGCCCTGCATGTTGGCCTACAACATGCTGACCTATAAAGCAGTAAAAATGTGCGCCGCTTCCTGTAGGTATCATTCACACAAAGCTTGATATCATATTGACTCGAATACTGGACAGCTGCTTTAGAGTGTTGCAAAGGGTCCTCAAAGTGTCCTGAAACTTCCCGAGTGTTCAACAAGGAAAATACACTATGCCAGGATACCTCGGTACACTAAAAGGGGGGAAAAAATAACCAAGAGCATGAAGGTACGAGTCTTTTGTAATCAATCGCTAAATGGAACAACAGGCGGTTTTCGTAACCTGGAAATTTAACTAAGAGGTCGAAATTTATCGATATATGTTGCTTTCAAGTTTCAACTATGCATCCACGGTAAGTTCGAAGTGAATATAAAACCATCTGCGTGTTTGATTATGCTGCCTCTTTCAAGAACACGGCATTGCTTTAACGGCTTTGCAGCGCTTCTAATTTTAGTTGGATTTTCAAAAATTGCAATCTTTATATAGTTCATGTCCTTAAAAAAATAAAAAGTAAAAGCAAGTGAATCCTTAATAATCTACTGATGGAGGTATGATCTCCTTCAGATGTTGTCCTCCGTCGATCTGTCGCGAGCGTTGATGAACGGCTGAGATTGGATTTGAGAGTTGCCTCCTTGAGCGTGTGGATCTCAGTGGGCTTGTTTTAAGGCGAAGCTGAGCTATCTGCAAAAGATATCCCGGAGTGGTTGTGCTAACGTGGACCCTCCGACGATCAAGTTATCCGAGATATTTGAGCAGAGTAACGGCTTATTGGAATGAAATTGCCTTACCTGAGTCGTCTGAGAGAGGGATTTTATAGTGGTCGCTTGAAGCGAGCTGGCGCGAGATATCCGCCGTCGGTTACACCCCTGGCATTACGCCTGCGTGAATGACGGGACCCCCCTGTAAATGACGAGATACGCTCATTAATGGGGGATACGACGGCGTGGAATACGGGATCGTAGGGCGGCAGATATCTCTCTCCTGGTGAGATACACGGAGCCGTGGCGGAGGCGTTTGGGCTCTGCGTCCTTGGTTGCTCGGCAAAACCAGGGAGGCTTAACTCGGCGGGAGACTCGAAGGCGAGCAGGAGGCCGAGGAAGCTCTGTTCTGTGATAGCTCGGATGCGATCAGGGAGGGATGAGGAAGCTCAGCGTGTAGGAGGGCTCGAAAGCGAGCCGACGGTTATTCGTAAGGCGAGCATAGGAGTGTTCAGGGATCCGTCGAAGGTCGGGTCATGCCTCGGGAAGATAGCTCGGGGGACGCCTCCAATGTATGGTGCTTGCTCTGTTTCCGTGAGCCCCGGGACACGTCATCTGTCACGTGTCATGATCTAGGGAGTTCCCACCTATGAGTATCATCATTAGCCCCCCACTCTCGTCCCGACTTATTTATGGGTCGGGTCGAGAGTGGTCCGGATCGGTTTCCCGGGCTCAACCTGTTGTCAAGAATTTGTCATTGCGGATTTCCGAGACGACTCGGCTTTGGGCAGTTGCGTCGTTCAAATCTTTGAGCCCGCCTGTCGTATCCCGGGCGTTTGGATCTCTGCGCGTATCTTGGATGACGTCATCGGATCAGGAGAAAGGATCGTGCATTTAAAGAGGAGCGCTGATTCGCTTGCACGTCTGTTGAGGTGCAGGCCACGCGTCCGACGCGGATTGGCGGACGTAACAGGCTGCCGCTGTCGCCTGCACCCAAAGGGACGTTTCTAATGGTCGTTCGACACGTGGGCTTCGACGGCTGGCAGACGCGAAGCCTCGTTTTGGCAGGAGATCTGAGCTGTTGGATGCGTTCTCCAGGCAGTATAAATAGGGGTGGGATCTCCCTAGGATTCACACTTTCGCCACTATTTTCCTTTGCTGCGAGAGATTCGCTTGGCGCTCCATCCTTTAGATTGGATTCTTCGCGCTCCTTCTTCGGAGAATTCTTTCTTCCTTCGAATCAGGTTAGATGTCTTTTTCTGAGGAGTCAGTTGAGATAGTTAGGGTAGAGTGCAGAGAGTCTTCCACCTCTTTCCGAGAGGGTTCCCTTTTTCCCTCCTCTTCGTCGGGCCCGTCCCGTTGAGTCAGTGTCACCCGCGCCGCTAGCTGCCCGGCTGCGACGAGGGTCTCTATGGTGCGCATCGGGAACGCCCGCGATACGCCCTCTGTCTTGAGGGATCTGGACGAGCTTGCCGAGATTCGGTCTCGTTTCCATATCCCCTCTAACTACTCGCTCCATTTGGCAAAAGGGAGCGAACGGGCGGACCAGGTGCAGGAGAAGGAGATTGCCCTGTATTTGGAGGCGTTCCGTACGAGAATGCGTCTGTTTTTCCAACCGAGGTATACGGGATATTTCGTTGTTTTCAACTCTCGCTAGGCCAGCTTGCGCCGAACTCGTGGAGAATTCTCCTCGGGTTTCTGGTCCGACTGAAGCTTAAGGAGTTCCCCTTCAGTTTGACCCTTCTTACTTCCTTTCTCTGCTATAAAAATCACCCCGGTACCAGTAAGAGCGAGCCGAGTTGGGTGTATTTTTCCTTTAAAAATCGCAAGGGTAAGGTGACCGGGTCAGACGTGGTTGTCGTTCCTTCTTTCATCCATGACTGGAAGGAGAAGTTTGTATTCGTCGGGCCACCCAAGGGTGAGGACTAGTGTAACAACCCTAAACTTTCTGTACAAATTTTTTTCAAAAATACAGAAAGATGTGCTTTTGCCTGAGCACAAGCTATAAGTAATTGATTTGCTTTTTAATAGCAAGAAGGAGCTTGTAGCTCACTGGTAAGGCCTTGCACTGCTGAACCAAAGTACCAGAGTTCAAGTCCCATCACCTACATTACTTTTAATATTTTTTCTTTTAAATTTTTAGAAGCCCAAGAGCCTACACGTGCATAACTCGTAAAAACCAAAAGTCACATATAAAACAAACGACCCCAGCAGGTAGACCAAGCATCAAAGGACACGTGGAGGGGGAAACTCGGCCCGACTCGGGCGGATCGGGCCGGCGGCGCGGCTGACTCGGCCGCCGCCGCCGGCCGATTCACCTCAGATCGGATTTTGGCCTTCATGAAAAATGTGTCTCTTGGCCTCCTTATAACCCCTGTATGGTTTAATTTTCCTGCACATTAACAGAGCCTTTTAAAACCCCAATTAATCCAATTTTTAATACATTTTCTTTCACACCCTTTCACCTACCCTAACCCTAGTTTTACCCTATAAATACCACCCCTAAACACACACACCTCACTCATAAATTCTGTTCAAACTCTCAAGAAAACTCTCTAGAAATTTTGTGTGCAAGTGGAGTTAGCGAAGGGCGAAACTCCGGCCAATTTCCGACGACGACTCTAGGAGCTCCCGGCAACGAAACGACGCACCGGCAACTCCTACTTCCTCCTTTCCCTCTCATCTATTATGAAATTCCGTAAGTCCCTCATCTCTCTTATCTTTTCTATTCTAAAATCTTGTATTTCTAAAACCCAACGGAAGCGGAGTTAATCCGACTTCCGATTCGGTTCTTTCTAAAAACTCCATCTTTTCTTAAATACAAACATTCCAAACTCTCACATCTTGATTATTAAACATTAACAAAATATCATGAACAAGTTTCATAGCAAAATATTTTATATTATAATTTTTATCGTACGTTTTCAGTAAAATACCATGTAATTTAGTTTTGACATTAAATATCATATTTCATTGCTATACCTTTAAATAGATCACGAGGTAATGACCTACCTCCTCACAACACTCATATGCAATATAGCACGATACCTTTCGGGAACATAGAATACGGGAATACGAATTTACAATTAAATACCTTTAACTTATACAAACCATTTTCTACAAGATTACGTATTTTTAAACAAATATTTGCAAAGCGCCGCTACAACCCATTTGGGGAACCCGTTCAGGATGGTGCAGATTATCGCACATCCTCGGGCTTAGTAGTGCGAGATGTAGACCTCCGCAAGGAGCATTCGGTCTCGAAAGATTTAAAATACAAATATCTTAAGAAAATGTGATTTTTAGATAAATAACAAATTTAATTATTTTATAAATATTTATATATATATTATCAAAACGTCTATTTTTGATATATTATAAATATTCCAACTTTTCTAAATCAAAAAGAATCATTTTACATGAAAATACCATGTAATTCCATACAAGTTCAATACTTTACAATTAAATACCATGTATTATGAAAAATAGGTTTATCTCACTAGAAATGCCACATATATAAAATCTACATCTATGAAAACTCTAAAAACGATAATAAAATACTTGAGGTGTATTTTGAAAATTATACAAAAGTATTTTACATAAAACCCCCTCAAGTTATATAAATTACAATAAGGACCCTACTAAATATAGGTTTAAGCGGGACCAGTCTCTTGAGCCTCAGGGAGCCGGAGATATGGGTGCTTGTCTATTTAAGGTAGACAACTTAACAAACGGTGTTATCAACACGGTAATCGTTTTTGAAAAAGACAAATCCTGCCGCCCATGTGCAGCGGTTGCCGATAAAATCAAAACCTAATTCAGGACTTCAATTTCTTTTCTAATTGTCTGACTCAGACTGAGTCTCATTATAATAAATCCGACTTGAATATGATTCAAGTACAAACTACAATTCAACATGAATCCATGAATCTATATATTCAATCTGTTCAATCTATCAATTTATACAACTTGACCGAACCGAACCATGGATATACATCCATCTACATGATTCATACATCTACATGATTCTCCGGATACATCCATTTACTGATATCATGGTTTCGGAAAGTCATCCATCTATACAAGACAATACAATTTACAATATGATACAGTAATACGAACAAGACATCGCGGGGTTTAAGGGGTAAATTGGTACGGAAGGTGTTAGAAGTGGCACGAGACTACAAGATTTAAGACACCTAACCTGAATTCATTTGCTGTTGTACCGTGGCATAAACGGTTCCTTGTACTCCATTTGCCTTTAGTCTCTGGCATATAGAGACTCCTCTCGTATACACTGGCATCCTTCTGTATCAAGATACAAACAACAGCGTTAACCATATAATACAACTTTAAAAGCTACATTCTCTCTCTGTCTATTCTATTTCTCTCTTATCTTTGAGACTTACCGAGCGATTATTCGCTGACGACATTCCTTCTCATTTTTCTTTGGAATGTTGTCAGGTGATTCGGACCTTCAGGAGATCGAGCCTACCGGCGAGGATTTGGATCAGATAGCCTACGACCCAGAGCTTTAGATTCATTGTACACATTTCATTTCAGTACTTTCCATTTCTGTTATGCCATTGTGTAGGCATTGCTTTCATTCAGATATATTTACTTTTCCATGCATTGTACAAAAGAATGTTAATAATAAAGTTGATGTTCATTACATTTGTCTCTTGTATATATTTCTTTTATGTTACTTAGTTATGCTTAGCGTATTTATTTCTGAGTAAATACGTAGCGGCCAGTCGCGTCATCTGCCTGTATACTGGGAAGCGGGGCGTGACAACTGGCCTATGCCTGTACAGTGGCACCGGGCCGACTGCCCGCGGGAAGAGCAGTCGTCCTCTCCCGAGTCGAGGGCGGTGTCCGTGTGGAAGCCGATCCATCGGGCCGACGTCTTGCTTTTCGAGCAGGTCCTTAGCTGGGCTGGGCTCAGCCCTGCGCATTTTGTGGGTAATTTAGGAGATTGGTCGACCTATTTAGACTTGAGCAATTTACCTTTTGCCCTTCTTGTATCACTAACTTCTCTGTGCTTTCTCCTTTTGCAGGGCACATGGACCGGTCCAAGATTCTAGCCGCCATATCCACCACGACCCGGAAGAAGTCCGGGGGCGTGGTCTTGTCCCGAGCAGGCTCGAGCTCGCCCCTGAAACCATCCCCACCGGCGAAGTCCCCCGCAGCGTCCCGGGCCCCCGATGACCATCGCGGGGGCAGCCAGAAGCACGCCCGAGACCCGGAATCCCGGGCGAGGGAGGAGGAGGAGGTGACCGAGGTCCCCCTCAAGAGGAAAAGGGCGGTCTCCCGCACGCCTTCAACTGATATCCCTGAGGGTATTCCGGTGCAGGAGGGGCACATCTGCTTCGTGGTCCCCTCGGGGCTTTCTGTTGCCAACAGCTTGCTCGCGGACATAAAGCAGTCGGCTGGGAGAAAGATTCCGCGGGGGACCCTAAAGGCCTAAGTGGCCGCCATCGCTCAGGAGGCTATTCAGGTCGGTATTCGTTTAATTGTTGTCTTAATTGCTCGCCTCTTTTTTTTAGCCCGGACACTTCTAAATCCATCAATTTCTTTTCTTAAGTTCTCCAACACTGCGCCCTCATCATCAACATGGAAGCCGAGGAGATCGCCCCGGCCATGAGGAAGGTGGGGGAATCGTCTTCAGAGACGGAGGATCCCTCTAGCTGCTGCAAAAGAAAGAGAAGACGGCCACCCTTGAGACCCGGTTGGCCGCCGGGAAGCTCATGCTCTCCAAGAGTCAGGAGTCCTATCGGCTCATGGGCGTGTCCCACCGAGCCATGGAGGGCAAGTTGGAGGAGCTGGGTAAGCGCCACGTCTTGATGAAGAAGGCGAGGGACGTCAGCAAGAGGGAGTTCGAGGATGCGCTTTAGGCGGCGAAGATCGCCGAGCTCCGGGCCCGCAAGTCGATGGATGCATACAAGGCGTCAGACCAATTCTACACCGACCTTGGCGAAACCTCCGCTATCATTTGGCATGAAGCTCTTGATGCCGTCAAGGAGCTGATGCCGGAGTTTGCCGACGGTGAGCTCCATGCTCGGATCCCTCTCTCGGTGGAAGCGCTGTAGGAGGCCGGCGTCGGAGGCGAGGCGGCAACGGAAGCAGAAACCCCGGCCCCTGAGGGCGGTGCCGAACAAGGCGAGGTCCCGGTGGAGCCTGTTGCCTGAGCTCCTCCCCTTTTTTCTTCTTTTTTTTGTAAGCCCCCGGGCAATTTTGTAAGGCTGAGGAGCCCCGAATACCCTGTAAAGGCTTTTCAGAACATAAATAAAATCGAGTTTATCTTCCTATGCGTTGCAATGTTTTTCTTGTGTGAGTACTTGAGTTGGTCGGTCCCTTCCTCCATGCAAATGTTAGGCTATAGGTCAATGACCGACCTTTTAGATGACGATCGCGCGTCGAGTGTAAGCCAACTAGTTGTCAAGTATAGGAAGGTCGGTGTCCTCCCGCCTCGAAGTCGAGGTGGCGATCGTTCACTTAGGTACATCGGGAGACTCCTCCGAGTAGGAAGGGGTGTAAGTCATTCCTCAGAGTCGGTTCTTAGCGTTAGGTGAACAACAGCCAAGTCAGAGTTGGTCGGCGTCGGCGGGTTGCCTCCTTGACGTGGTTCCCAGACCTCCGTTTTGGGATGGCGAGAATTCACCACTCCGAAGAAGGGCTTCGATCTTTAGCATCAATGGGTAGGAATATGACCGCTAAGGATTGACCGAGCAGGGAAGCTGCTTGGTGGCCTCGTAAGGAGGGCTTCGATCCTTAGCGTAGGTGGGCAGGATGTGCCCGCAAAAGATTGACCGAGCATGGAAGCTGCTCGGTGGCCTCATGAGGAGGGCTTCGATCCTTAGCGTAGGTGGGAACGATGTGCCCGCTAAGGATTGACCGAGCAGGGAAGTTGCTCGGTGGTCTCGTGAGGAGAGCTTTTTAGACTTCTTCTTGCCTTCACGGGGCGTCATTTAATCTACCTTGACTTGTAAAAAAATCTGGAAGACTGAGCATCACAGAAGATACGTGGTAGAAACGCACAGGCGAGGTGCTACGCTCTAAGATCCGTGTCGTTCCGACTTCTATTGACCGCATAGGGGCTCGTGAGGTACGGAACAGAATCCACGCGGCAGCTCTGTATTGGGAAATTTGAAAATATCCCGCGATTCACGCTGATGCGCGCGCAAATTTCGGCCTTTATGGATTCTGTTGAGGGTTTAAATAGTGAAAGCATGTTGGTTCCTTTCAGCGTTGTTGTTTCCCCCAATCAGAGCAAAACTCTGTTGGAAATTCAAAATTCAAATTTTAAAGCAACGCTTCAAATCTCGGGCGCAACGCGCCACGTGTCAGGCGCTGATACGTCAGCGCAGCGCCCAAGAAGGCACGCCCAATCAGAGCAAAGCTCTATTTTAAGCAAAATTAAAGGAAGCAACGCTTCAGTTGCGCTGCGCGACACGTGTCTGCGCGACACGTGTCAGCGTAGATGCGCTAGCGCAGTTGCGCTGCGCTGTGCGCTGCGCGACACGTGTCACGCTCTAGAGCATTTGCGCCAAACAGAATTAAAATTCTAAAGAAATCTTTTCTGTTCTTTTTAAAACAAGAAGATTTTCTTCTGTAAAACAAAAGCCCTTAGATTAAAGATCCAACGGTGGGGAAAATTCCCCAAATCACTCAGAGAAGGATCTGTTTAACAAATTTAACTAATTTATGGGCACTATAAAAAGGACCCTAGACCTCAATTCAAAGGCATGGACATTTTGTGAGAAATTAAACAGAGAGAACTCTGAAGAATTGGAGAAAAATCCTCAAGAACAAAAAAGATAAAAAGCCTTTAGAAAAAGAGAAAATTCTCTTATAAACAGATCATGGATCTAAACACAAGATCAATGGTCTTCAATAAAAAACAAATAAAAACAGTGCTTTGCACTTTTTATGAACCTTTGGTTCTTGAATCTAAAAGATTCTCAAATTTAGAGTGCCTTGCACTTGCAAACTGCGCTGTTGCGCTCTTGGGAGAGTGCCGCGTGTCAGCGTCTGAACCATTTGCGCTATGCGCTTTTGAAATAGAGCTTTGCTCTCTGAAATTGGTGCAACTCACCAGAGCGCGCCACGTGTCAGCAGCGCAAGCGCAGCGCACTGCGCTTGCGTGACACGTGTCGTCACCACAAGCGCTTGCGCTCTTTAATTGGCGCAAAGCGCCTGAAATGCAATGCATTATTTAAAAAATGGGCCAAGCCCAAGTCAAAGAGACCTAACAGGCCAAGTTAAATTGCAAAGCAATAAAGGGCAGAGCCCAAGTAAAATTGATGCTGCGCATCATTTATAAATGGGCAGAGCCCAAAACAAATTGATACCCTGCATCCTTTATGGGTAGAACCCAAATAAAAATAAAATGCAATGCAAAAGTAAATAAAATGTTGAACATTTTCAACTGGACTTAGCCCAATCATGGCCGTAAGTCCTCAAATTAAATTGACTGAATCAATTTACAACCGGTTCGAGGGTACATCTCCGAACTCCTCTGACACCTATCGTTGTAATTCCTCAACGACGTCAGAGAGGTGACGAGTCCCAACGACCACTCATTAATATCGGACTGAAACGTCCCTAAACTAATATCGGACCGAAACGTCCCTAAACTGGCAATGGACCACCACGTCCTTAAACTGGTGATGGACCATCACGTCCCTAAACTGAAACATAGACCACTACGTCCCTAAACTGGAACAATAGAGCCCCCAAATGCTCTTTTGTCGGATCTAAACGATCCCGTTTAAGTCGATCTTAGCCCCAAACACGGCTAACGCATCCTTAAAATATTCAAATGGACTATAAAACTCCAAATCGACTTTGGTTCAAGGGTACATCTCCGAACTCCTCTGACACCTATCGTTGTAATCCTTCAACGACGTCAGAGAGGTGACGAGTCCCGACGGCCATATATTAAATGGATCACCACGTTAAGTTGATCTTAGTCTAAAACAGGACTAACGTATCCTTAACGGATGTTTAAGTTGATCTTAACCTCAATACGGTTAACGTATTCTTAA
Source organism: Agapanthus africanus (assembly GCA_030015575.1). NCBI lineage: Eukaryota > Viridiplantae > Streptophyta > Magnoliopsida > Asparagales > Amaryllidaceae > Agapanthus > Agapanthus africanus. The sequence goes on along the minus strand of JASDDO010000006.1, from coordinate 323,253,077 downwards.
ACTAAAAACACCAAACCCAAATCTAAGTAAATACGGATTTGGACTAATCCACGTCCTACGGGCGACGGCATCACTTAGTCTCCGTATACAATCCACGGGCAACCACAAACAAAACAAACACACACGACACGAAGTGAAATTCTGGAGAAGGAGAAAGTAGCTACCGCGATGCGGTAGCGTAATTAACTGCAGGGGCTTGCGCCTGCAGGGAAAAGCGTCCCCACAATAAATAAAAAACCCTCAAGCGAGGGGGAATCTGACGAAGTCTGCTACATCGGCCGCATCCGTCTAAACCTCCGATACATGGTGCCATAAATCAACTTGGCATCTTTGGAGAGGTAGATGGATAAAACCATATAGCATCTGCCCCGAATCTCAGGCCAGACGTCCTCACGTCGTCGCGGCCGCCATTCGGAGGGGAACAGATTCTGGCACGCCCGGTGGGGCCTTTTCCTCTTTCCACTCCACACTTCGTGTGTCGTCTTCGCGAACCAATCGCGGTTTGTTAATTGTTGCCTTTGGATTTCAAGGTACTAAGATTTGGTCTTTTGCCTGGCGCAGAAATCAAGCATCGATGGCCTCTACCTGTTCGAAGTGCTCCAGCTGCAGCTGCAGCTCGCGTCCGGTCTCAACTGGGGGCATAACCTACGGGCCCCAAGCGGCTTCTTTGTTCACCATGCCCGTAGAGCAGATTACTCAAGCCACCACGGGGTTGTTTTTCGGAACTATGCTTCTGCCAACAAGCTTCAGCACCCCCGTGCCCGTATAAGAAGCTCCTAAGAAGTCGGTCTTCGATTGACTTTCAGTTACTGCGGCCCCTCTCAACGGGTCGCCCAACACCGGTGCCTCGGTCTTCTCCAGATTAGGCCAAAACTCCCGCGGACCCGCAATGAAGCTTGCAGTCCCAGAAAAGGTTACCTCAAAAGGAGTAGCCAAACCTGCTCCTGAAGTCGTCAAAGCGGCTTCTCCTGCTAAGAGATCGGTCTTTACAAGACTGACCGTCCCAACTCCCACTCCTGCTCCTGCTGCTCAAAAGACATCAGTCTTCAATAGGCTGACGCCGGCAACAGCCCCACACCTGAACAGGGGGCAAAAGGAGGTTGTTTCTGTCTCTGAACCAATACCGACGACTCGTCGCGCCTGACGACGCCACTGGCGCCGAATAAGGAAGACTGGGGGCAACTCCCCTTCCGGGATAGCTCCACCAGTTCCAACGGTGGAAGTTAATGCTGCTGTTCCAACTGGGAACAGCTTTGAGCTACTGAATAGGGTACGCAGGAACTCGCCAACTGCGGTGCTCAAGAGATCTCCTACACCGGTAGAGACCGCTGTGGAAGCAAAAAAGCTGGAGCAGCCTCCTCAATCGCTGTCCTCCAGGATTTACAAGACATGGCGACGAGTCCGGGAATCCATGATCGATCCTAATTTCTCTCGTCCACACAAGAAGTCGAAAGGTCGACAAGAAGAAAATCCCTCGGTCAAACAACGAAAGACGACGATCGCTTGGGTGCCCAAAGCAACGGCCCCCTCAACTTCTACGGCCCATAAGAGAAGAAGGCCAGAAAAAGTCCCTACACCTACGGCGAATATCAAAGGTGGTGAACCCAAACGCCCTAAGTCTGGGGGCATGGTAATTCATACCGTCTACATGGCATCTGGTAAAGAAGACAGCCGCACATCCACGGGTCATAGACCGCTTACACGGTCAATGACCAAGGCTCAGGAGCAACAGCAAAAGCTCCAGGAGATGATGAACGCCATGGCCGTACTCACTGGGCCAAAAGAAACCTCTGAAATGTCCTCGGATGAACGTCAGGAACAAGAAACTGATGCCGAATTCCTTCGTCGCATACTGGAGAAGAAAGATAAAGAAGCTGCGGAACAGGCAGCCAGCATAAAGAAAATGGCCTTCCTGTTCCAGGACATGGTGGGCATGATGATTCAACAGGATCCACCCTCTGAAGATCCCCCGATCATCCTTGAAGATGATAGGGGAGAAACGTCGAATCCTCCTCCGGTTCTGTCAACAGCCAAGGAGGAGGCAATCTCCAAAGCCGACCTGGACGAATATATAGCTCAGCAGATCCGGGTTCATCAAGCGACTGAAGCAGCGGGTCAGGTGGTAAAAACGGGGCGACCGTATCCGGCCTGGTACGACCAGATCAAGTACCCACCAGGTTATACGATACCAAAATTCCATGTGTATAAGAGGACTGGCAATCCCCACCAGCATGTCGCCCAGTTCAGGGCGCTTTGCGGCAACACCGGCGGTGATGATAAATTGTTGCTCCGCCAGTTCATTGGTAGCCTGTCAGATACGGCGTTCGAGTGGTATTCCGAGCTCCCGAATGACTCCATCAAGACCTTTGCTGAAATGGAACTGCTATTTACCCAACGTTTCGCGAGTGCCAGCGAGCGTACCCCGATAACAGCATTGATTAATGCCAGGGTAAAGCCAGGCGAGACATGGGTCCAATATGCTATACGGTGGCGTAATTTATGGTCAAAATGCGAGCAGCGCATAGAAGAAGCTCCTGCAGTGGGAATGTTTGTGGGAACCCTCGATCCACAAGCAACCATATCGCAATTTATGATGTTCTTCAAGCCGACCACCTTCCAAGCCTTGATTGACAAACTAGCGCAAATGGATTAGATGGGCCATAAGCCCCCTCTTCCAAAGACGGACTCCCGAAATGACAAGGGGAAAGGAAAAGCGATCGTTATCGCTAATGCTCAACAACAACCGAGCGACTCGAAACCGGTTGTTCGTCAAAATAATACGCGTCCATACGTGGCCCTTGAGGAGAGGCTAGGACGTTCTTACTCCTTTCCCCGAGATAAGACGAGAAGGTTATTCGAGCTGGCGTTGAGCAACCGACTCATAAACCTGCCAGATCCAAAACGTCCGTCGCAACCAAGTGATGTCAATGGGCCTAACTACTGTCCTTATCATCGAGTACTGGGCCACCCGATCGAAGATTGCTACGTTTTCAAAAATTGGCTTGAAAACCAGTACCAACAGGGCAAATTCGCGTTATCTGACAAATGGAAGGTGAATCCCCCGCAGCCCCACACATCTAAAGGGACGAATACGCCGGGGGCAACATGCTCCATCGTCGAAGAAGCTCCTTGGGAGGTTGTATTATCAACCAAGACAAGGAGGATGCTGGACGATCTTCAGACATGCCCAGCGATCAAGTGGAAGAACCCGTTGGAGCCGCAGATCATTGAAGGGATGTTGAAGTTTCGTCCAACTCAAAAGATCAATGGAGGTGGCCCAAGCATTCACAACCGGCCGTCGAAATCTTCAAAGAAGAAGAAAAAGAAGTCGAAGAAGCCCGTGAAGCTTGGCGACAAGCGCACGGACTTGCAAAAACAAATTGACGCACTGGAGGAATACAACCAGAAGGCACGGACTCCCATTACATTTCAAAAGTTTCTCAACCACGTCTTTCAAGAGGAAGATGAGGGAGAAAGTTCGTTTGATGAGTCTAAAGAATACGTGGCGAGCTGTCATGTGATTTCCCATTCGTTCATGGATAATGAGGAGACTCCTTGTACTGAAACGCTGGCGGCAGATTCCGAACCAAAAATTCTAGAGCCATCGGATGAAGTAATCGATGCATTCCTCAATGAAGCTCTCTTAAAAAGCAAAGCTGATCGGGAGCGCGAGGAGGTTATATTCGAAAGGGCCAAACGCCAACGCCTTGACGAAAGAATTGAGATACTCCCGCTGGAGCAAAGTACACCCACTGTGGATAAAATCAAATTCAAGATGAGGAAGAGCTTTGTTAAAGCCGTGTCAATGGGTATGAAGCTACCATCCTCTGAGGGAAGCGTTACTGGTGAAGCGGAAATGCACCCCTCCTATTGCTTGTATCATCGGAAGATTTCGCATCCCACTGAGGAGTGCAAAGCTTTCGATAGATGGTGGAAAGGATATGTTGCTCACCGACAACAGGTTAAGCGGGAGAAGCGCAAGACTCGCCGGGAGCAAAATAGTGCGACCGAAGGGCTTAAAAGAACTACTGGCAATTGTTGCATGGTTAACACCGGTAGATCACAAGTGCTCATGTTCGGGAGCGATTCTGATGAGGAGCTGGAGCTTGGCCCCCTCTTTAAAGAGTCCACCTCAGGAAAAGAAGAAGAGCCGAAAATTTATGAAAATATCCGGCTGCGTAATCGCACGCTACCCGAAAAGAATCTCGGACCCCCAAACAAAAAAGATAAAGGGAAAGAAAAGGTCTCTGAGGACATCGCCCTAGATGACCAAGTCATGGGAGAGCTAGCTGCCAAAGACCCGCCGAAGAAAAATAAGGTGGATTACAACGTCTTAGCGCATCTGAGGAAACTACCATCGCAGCTCAACATTTTTGACGCCCTTTTGTTATCAAAGGAGGCGAGAGATTCGTTAATCAAGGCACTACAGGATCCGGAGCAATTCCAAGCTTTCCTGGCTGAAGAAAAGATGAAAGATGAATTGGAGGAAGTGCACATGGCCGATGTCAGTTTTGGTGATGAAGACCTTCTCCTTGTGACGTGCGATCACAACCGCCCCCTTTATGTCTCAGGATACTGCCACGATATAAAGATAGGAAAAATCCTGATCGACAATGGATCCTCCGTTAACCTTCTCAATGTGCTGGTGTTAAAAGAAATCTGCATGAGCGTCCAGCACCTTGCTCGGGACAAGATCACCATCTCCGGGTTCGACTCCCAATTGTCAAAGACTCTTGGATCTGTGATACTGACGCTACGTTTCGGGCTGCTCGTCACGGACATTAAATTCCACGTCATAGATGCCAAGACATGCTACAACGCTCTACTCGGCCGGCCATGGTTACACGATTACAACATCATCCCTTCTACACAGCATCAGTGTATGAAATATTTTAGGGATGGTCTCGAGTATACCGTGACAGGAGAACTGAATCCGTTTTCCATAAACGAAGTTCGCAAATATGAAGATGCCAAATACTTCTTGCCGAATTTCGAAGACACGGAAAGGTGTCGCAAGCCGGAGAACAAAACTAACGCAACCATCCCTATCTTCGGCAGTGATACCGAGGAAGAGGAGGAGATAGTTTATTCGGGTCCACCCCAATACACTAAGCCGGGACCATCCGCTCCTACGTTGATCTTTGGTAGTTATTCGGAGGATGAGGTCCATGCGGTATTCTCTGCTCGACCTTCAATACGAGCTTCCGCTGACGAAGAGCAAAGTCTACAAGTCGCTATGGTGCCGCTTAAATATTATAAAGAACTGGATGAGCTTGATACCGACAGTGTAGAAGAGCTGCAGACGCTCTATATCCCTCCCAGACGAGGAGGAGAAAAGGCAATTCTATTCTACCGCTCTGAAGAAAACAAAGTGGAGAAAGAAATCTAGCACGGGGCGGATCCTATGTTGGACAGGCTTCAACCCATCCGTCTACCCAGATATTATACAGAAGACTTGAAGAGGCTGTTGAAGCGCCAAGGGATACCCTTCAAACAGACCGTTAGAAAGGCCAAATTCTATGACAGGGTCTGGAACGTCCCTGGAACTCAGCACAAGCTGCCTAATGGGAGAATGGAGACAATCGGGCTCGGATACATTCGCTCCAAGAAACGAGAGCTGCTCCGCGACTGTTACGTCGTACACGACTTCAATGAAGAAGCAGATGCTCAACGGGAGGACACTAATCTTGAACCAGTAAAAGTTCCTGATGCAAATGTGTCCGGTCCGTCGTTTGAAGAACAAATGGACAGGCTTATAAGGGAAGCTGGTCAAAAAGTCCGAGATGATCACAACCGCGAGATGGCCATCTACGAGAAAGCCAAAACGCAATGCCTCCTTCAACAGGCCGTCAAAGATGAAAGTGCCGCCCCCTGCCAACCTGTTATAAAAAAGGCTCGACGCAGAAGCAGAAACAAGCCGAAAGGCCAAAAAGGCGCTCAACAGCAACAAAGCGGGGCTAAGAAGCCACGCAAGCGGGAGTCGAGCGTTAGATCTGTCCCTCATGAAGAAAATGGGTCGAGCGTACTCGTTTCCTCGGGACAAGACGAAGAAGATACTTGAGCTTGCTCTAAAACATCAGATGCTTACACTGCCGGAGTCCAAGCACCCCGAACAAACAGGCAAAGTCTCTGACCCAGGCTATTGCTCTTATCACCGAGTGATAGGGCACCCTCTTGAGGACTGCTTCACTTTCAAGAATTGGGTTGAAGATCAGTATCAGCTTGGCAAGTTCGCTCTGTCCGACAACTGGAAGGTAGCGCCGCCACAGAAGCACGAACCCAAGGCCACGGAAGAAGAACCAGTTCCACATTGGGATTGGAAGCGAATTCGTACTTGTCACGTAATAACGATATCAAAAGAAGAGCCCGAGAACATGGATGACCTTCCCTGGTGCTTCGAAAACAGCAACGACGAGGTAATCTCAGAATTTCCGCCAGCGCCAAAAGAGCTGGAAGATGGAATCCATACCACTACAGATAACCTCAAGAAAATCGAGTTGGGGACGGCGAACGATCCACGACCGACGTTCGTCAGTGAGCTACTATCTGAAGAAAGGGTGACTGCGTTAAAAGATGTCCTTGTACAGCACAAAGATTTCTTCGCATGGAACTATTCCGAGATGCCAGGACTAGATCCAGAAATTGCTGTGCACAAATTGGCGATCTCCCCGGACGTCAAGCCGGTCAAACAGGCACCAAGAAGAATGCGGCTTGAGCTTGAGATGAATATCAACGCCGAGGTCAAGAAGCTGATCGACTCTGGCTTCATCCAAGAAGTTCAATACCCTGAATGGATCGCTAACATCGTCCTGGTAATGAAGAAAAATGGGACAGTGCGCATATGCGTAGACTTCCGGGATTTCAATAAAGCTTGCCCGAAAGACGATTTCCCAGTGCCAGTCACCGAACTGATGATAGACAATACGTCCACTCATGAGGTTTTCTCCTTCATGGACGGCCTATCAGGGTATAATCAGATAAAAATGCATCCCGAAGACCAGAAGCACACTGCCTTTAGGACTCCTTTGGGTATATTCTGCTACAAGGTGATGCCCTTCGGTCTGAAGAACGCCGGTGCCACCTATCAGAGGGCCATGACGAAGATCTTCGATGACCTTATACATGAAATCGTCGAATGTTATATTGACGACCTCGTGGTTAAGAGCAAATCGTATGCGGAACATCTCGAGCACTTAAAAACTGTATTTCAACGCCTTCGGCAATACAACTTGAAGATGAACCCTCTCAAGTGCGCATTCGGAGTTTCCTTAGGCAAATTCCTGGGATTCGTCGTCCGACACCGGGGCATTGAGATAGATCCGTCAAAGATCAAGGCGATCATGGAAATGCCTCCGCCAAGGACTCTTAAGCAGCTGCGATCTCTCCAAGGGAAGCTCGCATATATACGGCGATTTATAGCCAACCTTTCGGGCAAGTGTCGTCCTTACAGTCACCTGATGAAGAAGGGAACCCCGTTCGTCTGGGATCAAAAATGCCAGGGCGTGCTGGACGAGATTAAACAGTACCTGCAGAACCCGCCAGTGTTGGCTGCTCCGGTTAAGGGAAAGCCCCTCATTCTTTACACAACCGCCCTCGAAGGTTCTTTAGGCGCATTATGGGCGCAAGAGAATGATCAAGGGAAAGAGAGAGCTCTTTATTACTTAAGTCGAGTTCTACCGGGGGCAGAAAGCAACTACTCCCCATTGAAAAACACTGCCTGGCGTTGATCTTCGCGATAACAAAGCTCAGGCACTATGCATTGGCACATGAGGTCCGTCTCATTTCGAAGGTCGACCCTCTTAAATATTTGATGTCGAAGGCCATATTGACGGGACGACTCGCTAAATGGGCCGTGCTCTTGATGGAATTCTCGATAACATATCAACCTCTCAAGGCAGTCAAAGGCCAGGCCATCGCCGACTTCCTCGCTGAGCATCCGATACCCGCCGATTCTTCTTTGAATTGCGATCATCCAGACGAACATGCGTTTGATGCGATCGACAGTAGTGACACCCGATGGGAGGTTTATATTGATGGAGCATTTTCCATGAAAAAGCGCAAACAAAGTACCCCTATAGTCAAATCGGGAGTAGGCCTCATCTTCGTAACTCCACAAGGAGGGATTATATGCTTTGCTTTCTCCCTAACAGAGCCGAGGACAAATAACGAAGCTGAATACGAAGTTTTGATAGCAGGCCTCGAGATCGCCATCGATATGGGAATTGAAAACCTCCTCATATACGGAGATTCTCAACTGGTCGTTAGTCAAGTAAACGGCGACTACCAAACGTGCAAACCAGAGTTGGTGAAGTACGGTGAAAAGGTGCAACAACTGTTGACCCAAATTCCCTCTTATACTTTGGAAAGCATACCGCGCGCGGAAAATAGCAAAGCGGACGCGTTAGCTAAGCTTGCTAAAGAACTGGCTAGCGAGAACCTTGATGACGTTAGAATCGTGGTACAAAGCCGTCGAGTGCTCACCCCAGCAGAAATATCTCCGGAATCATCCGAAGAGAAGGGAGCGACTGAACAGACGACCTTGCAAATAGAAGGCCGGGAAAAAGCTGAGGATTGGAGGCAAGTCTTCATAGACTACTTTAAGTCCCACCAAATGCCTGAAGAAGAGTCCACAAGACATCAGCTCATGAAACGAGCTCTTTCTTTCGCCTTCGTCAATGATACTCTATACAAGAGGTCATTCGATTCTCTGTGGCTAAGATGTCTGGGACCTGGCGAAGCGAAAAGAGTCGTTCAGGAAGTTCATGACGGAACCTGTGGTTCTCATCAAGCAGGCCCAAAGATGAAGTTGAAGATCAAGCGGATGGGCTACTACTGGCCCACGATGATTCAGGACTGCCTCAAATATGCGAAGCAGTGTCACTCATGTCAAATTCATGGGGATTTCATCCATCAGCATCCAAATCCACTACACCCGACGGTGGCTAGCTGGCCGTTTGAAATGTGGGGAACCGACATAGTCGGCCCCATCGAACCAGCATCGTCCAAGAGACATCGTTTCATCCTGGCGACGACTGACTACTTCTCCAAATGGGCAGAAGCAGTACCGTTAAGAGAGGTGAAGACGGAAAATATCCTCCACTTCTTCAAGACGCGCGTCATATATCGGTTTGGAACGCCAAGACGGATCATCTCCGATAACGGACCAGCTTACAGAAGCCACAAGATCAATCGTTTCGCACAGCAGCATAATATAGACTGGAGATATTCTTCAGTTTACAATCCGCGAGCTAATGGTCTAGCTGAAGCCTTCAACAAGACCCTGACGAAGATCATGAAAAAGACGGTGTCCCGAAATAAGAGAGACTGGCACGAGAGACTGCAAGAGGCTCTTTGGGCATATCGAACAACGTTCAAGACGGACACCAACGCAACACCATATGCGTTGGTATTCGGTACAGAAGCAGTACTCCCCCTCGAAATAGAATTATCCTCTCTACGAGTGGTAGTCCACTACGAGCTAACAGATGAAGAAAACGCTCACCTTCGGCTTGAGGAGCTTGATGCCCTTGAAGAAACACGGCTCATAGCGCAACAAAATCTGGAAGCTTATAAAGCAAAGATGACGCGCTCATATGAAAGATTGACCCGACAGAGGACATTCCGCCAAGGCGAACTTGTGCTAGTGGTCAAAAGGCCGATGATTCCCAATCGCGCCAAGCGGGGAAAATTCGAGCCAAACTATGAAGGCCCATACATCATAGACAAAGTCTATCAGGGTGGAGCCTATTTACTCATGGATATGCACGGTGAAAGGCCTTTTAGGCCGATAAACGGTAGATTCCTAAAGAAATACTACGCTTAATGAGCCATAGCCTAGGTCAAAGATAGATGACGACGACTATGTCCGCTCGCTATCTTCCTAAGCTCAAACTTTATAAGCAGTAGCCAGCCGTTTCCTGGACGGACCGAAACGTCCTTAAACTAATGGCGGACCGAAATGTCCTTAAAACTAACAAAGGACCGAAACATTCTTAAACTAATACCGCAGCATCCGTAGGCTGACAAGAAGAAAAAAGAAAAAGAAAAAATATAATAAATAAAAACGGTATGTCCATAAGCAAAATGGGCACGGATGAAAAACCGAAAGGGCTCCGTGAGTAAAAACAGCAGGGCTACCGGCGAGTGTTCGTGAAAACCCGAAAGGGCGCGATCTCGTAAAAAAAAAGAGAAGAAGAAAATAAAAAAATAAATAAAAAATAAAAACGGTATGTCCATAAGCAAAATGGGCACGGATGAAAACCCGAAAGGGCTCCGTGAGCAAAAACAGCAGGACTAGCGGCGAGTGTTTGTAAAAACCCGAAAGGGCGCACCTCGTTAAAAGACACTTATAGGGTCCTCTCGACCTTGTAAGGAGAAACCACCCGCGTGAGATCCATACGACTCACAAGGGAGCAACACACTTAGGGATCCCCACGATTCCTAAGGAGAAAATACACTTGCGAAATCCTTACGACTCGTAAGGAGAACTCTCTTATGGGACCCTCACGGCTCATAAGATTTGAAAGTCTTAAGTTACAGAGACCTAAACCTGTGCTTAAGCAACCCCCACAACTTTCGATATTTCCCTACAAGTGGTTCAATACTGACCCGTGTATACAATCCACGGCCGTGAATAAACATTTCCCTAACCAAATTTCATCCGTGACTGGGGATATGTTCGCATGATGGACAACCCTTGTAAATCCTCTCGATTTATGAGGAGAAAACCCTCCTATGGGATCCTTACGACTTACAGAGAAAACGAACACTTAGGAATCCTCACGATTCCTAAGAAGAAAATACACCTACAAGATCCTCACGACTTGTAAGGAGAAATAACTTTGTGAGACTCTTACGGCTCACGAAGTCAAAAGCCTTAGTCGATAGGACCTTAACCCTGGTCGCTAAGCCACCTTTGGTCAACATCGGCAAAGGCAAATGATAATTCGCTCCTGGTAATATCCCAGTTGTAGCGGTGCTGATGCCGAAATCGGTGTCCAATTTCAGGTTTACGGCGAAAAACCAGTAGGCCGCATATGCATGCAAAATAGCCGAAATGATTGGGCAACTCGTAATAAAAAGCAGCGAGTAAAAAATAAATAAATAGCCGAAATGATTGAGCAACTCGCAATAAAAAGCAGTGAGTAAAAATAAAATAAACAGCCGAAATGATTAGGCAACTCGCAATAAAAAGCAGCGAGTAAAAATAAAATAAACAGCCGAAATGATTGGGCACCGCGAAAAATAGCCGAAATGATTGGGCAATCGCGACCTTCGCGATATAAAAGCTGAAATGATAGAGCATCGCGGAAATAAAAAAAATGATGATAAAACTTTGGCCCTACAGTTGAGATCACATCGATCCCTGTATACAATCCAAGGGCGCAAACGAAACCATACTTTCCCAACAGCCTCCGCCAAAAAACGAAGCCAAATCTCGACGGTTTATCCCAACTCCGAAGAAACTAGTGTCTTCGATAAATATCTCAACTCAAGGAAACAAACAATCCTTGATGAGAGCCTTCTGATGCGCGTCGACTCGCAGAGCAACCAGTGTCTCCATGGGAAATTCTCGACTCGTTTCAACACTAGGGAAACAAATAATCCTTGGCAAACACCTCAACTCAGGGAAACAAACAATCCTTGACGAGAGCCTCCTGATCCGCGTCGACTCGCAGAGCAACCAGTATCTCCGTGGGAAATTCTCGACTCGTTTCAACACCAAGGAAACAAATAATCCTTGGCGCTAGGGAAACAAATAATCCTTAGCAAACACCTCAACTCAGGGAAACAAACAATCCTTGACGAGAGCCTCCTGATGCGCGTCGACTCGCAGAGCAACCAGTATCTCCGTAGGAAATTCTCGACTCGTTTCAACACCAACGAAACAAATAATCCTTGGCGCTAGGGAAACAAATAATCCTTAGCAAATACCTCAACTCAGGGAAACAAACAATCCTTGACGAGAGCCTCCTGATGCGCATCGACTCGCAGAGCAACCCGTATCTCCGTGGGAAATTCTCGACTCGTTTCAACACCAAGGAAACAAATAATCCTTGGCGCTAGGGAAACAAATAATCCTTAGCAAATACCTCAACTCAGGGAAACAAACAATCCTTGACGAGAGCCTCCTGATCCGCGTCGACTCGCAGAGCAACCAGTGCCTCCGTGGGAAATTCTCGACTCGTTTCAACCACCAAGGAAACAAATAATCCTTGGCACTAGGAAAACAAATAATCCTTAGCAAACACCTCAACTCAGGGAAACAAACAATCCTTGACGAGAGTCTCCTGATTCGCGTCGGCTCGTAGAGAAACCAGTGTCTCCGCGGGAAATTCCCGATTCTTTTCAACTTACAAGATAAAGCCTCAGGCAGCAGGGACTAAAAAAAAACTTGCTCCCTGAACAATGGGACCCTGCAAGTCGATCTAAAACGATCTCTTGCATACTATTCACGGGTCTCACTCTCCAAAGTCGAGTCTCGACAAGGAGGGAAACAACCGCTTACGGGTCCTCTCGACTCGTAAGAGGAAAAAATTCTCTTATAAGATCCTTACGACTTATAAGAGACAACACACTTAGGAATCCTCACGACTCCTAAGGAGAAAAACCCACCTACGAGATCCTCTCGATCCGTAGGGAGAAAAATCTCTACGAGACCCTCACGGCCCATAGAGTTGAAAAGTCTTAGGCAGCAGATCTGAACCTGCGGCCTAAGCCATCGCTATTTCTTAAGAAAGACAAGATGCGTGCTCTATTATCTGTTGACCATGTTTACTAAGGCGGCATGCTGATAATAAAAGAAAGAAAAGGCGGAGAAATGACACAAGACATTACAAAAAATGTGTATCTTTTATTCATAAACTTGATTGAGTACAGGATACATTGTGCTAAAAAATAAAAAATATATATATACTTTTTTTATTTACAAGTACAAACGATACAAAGAGAGTTACTGAGAAGGAAGCGTCTTGCATAACTCTAGCAATTTTTCGTGCAATTCCTTCCCCACTTTCTCCTGATCGGCTACCACCGCCAGCTCCGTCTCTACTTGGGCCCGTTGCTGCAAGACAAATGCAAGCTGCTCCCTGACGGCCTGATAAGCAGCTTCCTGGCCTGGGGTATCGCGCTCGGCTACATCAAGCTTTCGCTTCAAGTTTAGCCCGTGGGAGATGCGCTCCAGGAGACCCTCAAAGATAGCCTTCACTTGGGCAGCATTCGCTTCAACCTCAACACGCAGACGGGCCGTCTCACTCGAAATCTCTTGGCATTCCCTTAGCCTTAAAGCTGCTTCTTTTTCCAAATGGTGGACGTAAGAAGCACTTCCCTCGATCTATGCTGCTTTTTCATTGCTCGCGGCTAAAGTCTCGGGGGCGGGACGCATCGACTCCAGCTGATGCAGGCGAGCCTCGATCTCCATACAATGGTTAACCCAAGATGCGATGATGCCCTCGTCATGAAAATTCACGAGTATCACCAGCATTGGGTTAACCGCCGTAGCGAATCCGCAGCAGGCGTAGGGGTCTCGACGTCGAGCTCCTCAATGTAGTCGCTCAACATACGCAAGCTGTTCGCGGCGCCTTTCGAAGATGGACGTCTCAGGTAAGGACCTGCCGGCATTGTGATGCGAGGCTCGAAGGGCGCCGAGACCGGAACGACAGCTGAAAAGAAACAAGATGTGATCAGATAATAGTACAAAAAATAAAGAGGGGGGAGTTATCAATGTGATAGTCGCCGTACCAGCTGAGACAGATGGCAAGGCCGGAAGGGTAGGTGGCGCGGCCGATCTTTCTTCTCCCCCTTCGATTTGTAACGCTGCAGTCAGGACAAGAGAGAGTTAGAAATAATTCTATCACCAAAAAAGAAAGGTTCAGTCGGGGACTATACTCACCAGCACCGCCAGAGGAAGAAGTGAGTTCAGATGGGAAGGAGAAGTGTGGGAGCAACACTTGATATAGATGATCAAAGAGCACTCCTGAAAAGACATAACAGTGCGACTTTAGTACACAAATTATGCGCTTGGAAGATAAGATTAATAAATTGCAAACCCATACCTTCCAACATCTTCGACTGTATGAGAGAGGGTTGAGAGGTGACCACCGCCAAGGCAGTCGTTGAAGGCGCTCCCTCAAGTGGTGGGGCATCAGCGCTGGCTGCACCTGCGTTACGAAAAAAGGTGAACTTGTCAGAAAGGATTGTAAGGTAAAGGAAGACAGCAACTTTGGATTTACCTAGTGAGCTGTCGGCTGAAACGGAGGCGGCTCTCTCCTACATGGACATGAGGCCACCGCCCGTGGCCTCATCACCCGACTCGATAGGGACTGTTGTCGTGCTCGCAAGACCTGGAGACGGCGGAAGATCGTACACGGGGAGGGCAATGATTGGAGCGTTGCCGGACTCTTGGGAGAGAGTGGCTAACTCTTCCCCAAGAGTCGTACCCATATCACCCGCTACTTCTGCGGCATCCGCGGTCTCCATCGGCTCATCCGCCGTCACCACGAAGTCACCGGCCTCAAGCGCCTCGTCCGCCACGACCCTGGGCTCAGTTGTAATGATCACTTCATCTGCCGCCACTTCAGGCTCGGCATCAATGACCTTCTCGGCTGCAGACCCCCCAACCTCCATCTCAGGTTTCGAAGCCTCAGCGACGTTGCCCACCGTCGGCTCAGGTTCGGCAGGTGCCGCCTCCTCTGTTTCCTTAGGTTCAACGGTCTCCGCCTCCCCCTCGGTCGGACTTGGCCCTGCAAGATAAAATATATAAGAACCGACAGCTTTATGAGTCTTATAACGAAATTCTGAAAGAAGTATTACCTGAGGTAGACTTGTCATTAGCCTCTCTATTGGCGCGGATCGCCTGTCTATGAGTTGTAGACAGGGCGACCGGGGACTCTTCTGACGGAGTGTCGGTGCGAGGGACGGTGCTGGGGCCCGCTCCAATGGCCAAAGCAGCCCTGCGTGCCTTTGCTTCGCGCCTCGACCGCTTCCTCTCCTCCCGGGCCGTCACGATGGACCTCTTTGACGCTTCCTTTATCGAAGCATCGTCGTCCTTATTTAAAGATACCTCCAGAGCCTTTAAGGCATCTCTCATCGGCTCTTCAAGACGAACCTCCTGCAGTGGCCTAGAGGAAGCGGGAACATCGGCAGCTGGCAGAACATTTGCGTCGCTTGGCGGGAACGACATTAAGGTTTCTGCAATAAAAAGGGAGAGATTAGATTGACCATAACCCAAGGAGAATAAAAACTTGATGAATCGAAACTTACTGAGGCCTAAAGACGCTCTAAGACGTTCCTCCTCTTGGAAAGTCTTGAGGGAAGCGGCAATGGCTTCTTCAGTGGTGATTCCTGTTGAAAGAAAAGAAGGAAAAATGTTAGTCAAAGGCAATAATAAAGATATGATGCAATAAAAAATGTGTGACTGGTGATTACCTGATGCCGCAAGCTTATCCAGCCACGCATCGCGCCTCGCTAACCGCTCTGAAGCTTCGAGGGCGGCCTCTAAGTCCGTGTCATCCGGCGGCATGACTAATCCCTCGTTAGTTTCATATTCACTCAGACCCTCACTATAAGGAGCGTGGGGTTCCTGACCGAACGCGACATTTGTGGCGAAGAGCGACTTCTTTTTCTTCTGCCCTCCGACCCTAGGCTCACGTGGGATTGACTTACGCTTAGCAGCCACCTTAGGACGGCGGGTCCCGATGTCCGTACCCATGCCAGACTCTGGCGAAACTACAACCACTGTCTCCACTGGAGCACAGGGCGCTGGGGATGCATCCGCAATATCAGGGAGCGGCAATCCGCATGGAGGACTCTGCACACGCGAGGATCCGGCTCTGGCATCTTTTAAAAGGGGGATTACCGGGGTCCTTGGCACCAAAGGAGCGTTGCGATCGCTACCTGGAGGTGCACCCTTATGGTCGATCAGCAACCGCCTTTCCTCCTTTATGACCGCTCCCGTCGAATGACTGTACCATTCTGTGTATACCCTGAGGAGTCGTGTGGCGCAAGCCGGCTCACTGATAAAGAAGTGGGAGCCCGTGTTTAGGCGCATGAAATGATGCAGCGCTCTCTCCATCCCTTCTTCGGTCGCAGCAGGTTCCGATAAGAAAGCCTCCAGCGGTACCCCTTGATTATAGCTCAGCTGTTGGGCAAAACGATGCGGGTTATATCTCATGAGGATCGCTGCCCCATTCTGCCTAAACACCAAGAAGCCCGGTCTGATGGAATATAAGTGAAGGGTCTCCCGGGCCATTAAAACTGAAGCTCCATCCTTGAAAATGTCTTACAATGGCCGCATTGCAGTGGTAGACGCTTTTCCAATAGGCAACACTTTGTCAACGAAAGACACACCGGCTCCAATGGTGTGGGAGCGAAGGAGTAAACCCCTGGCATTTCGTGGCGATGGATTTACAATTGATGCGCCGATCAGCTGTATAATGTGAGGAAAGCTGCACCTGTCGTAGAACAAGGGCCTTTTATGCATGCCGAAAACACCCGATGTATGTAGCTCAAACCACGACATAAAGTAGTGCATCGAGAAGACCATGTGCAATACCTCGGGCTCGTTAGCATCCGCTGCTCGACTGAGGCCATGATATAGGTGTGCCAAGTCAGCGATCCCAACGGCCACCTTTACCCCGATGGCCATCCGATGAGCAGGGTAAAAGACGGAGGGCCGCATACGGTGAGAGTGCATTAGAATCGCAAACCAACTCAACCATAACCCGAGAAATCCTAAGAAAAAGGCCTCCTCATCCATTTCAGGGGCCGCAATTTCTGCA
Source organism: Agapanthus africanus (assembly GCA_030015575.1). Taxonomy (NCBI): domain Eukaryota; kingdom Viridiplantae; phylum Streptophyta; class Magnoliopsida; order Asparagales; family Amaryllidaceae; genus Agapanthus; species Agapanthus africanus. Next base: position 323,236,299 of record JASDDO010000006.1, on the reverse strand, counting down.
AAAGACATAGTCGGGAATTCCGGAAGGAAAAAACCCTTTTGATCTATCTCCTTTTCCGGCAGGTTATCCATACCTAGACCGAAAAGGTCATCCAGGGTAGCGAACTTAGCAACCTCTGATGAGAGGACGCTTGGGCGAAGAAACCGAGCAACGAAATCCTCAAAGTTAACTCCTCGACTCCCATGTTCGATGAAAAGAGACTCATATATGTTCAACACTTTAATCAAGCTTGGGAACTGGTGTTGAACAGCATTCTCCGACGTGAGCCCCCTTATCACCGGCTTAGCACTAAAGACGTACTCATCCGTCGGGAGCAACTCCTCATAATGTTCCCCCATGACCGGTAAACCGAATACCTCCGCAAACTCTTCCAAAGAGATTGACACTTCCCGATCCATGGCGAGGAAAGTATGGGTAGGAATGTTCCACTGCTCCAGGAAGGCCTTGAACAACCAGGTGGGGAGCATGGGATATTGGAACAGAGAGACGTACACCGCGGTGTACAATCCTAACTTTATCAACTGCGACTTCTTCGTCGACAGGATATACCGGGCCCACGGCAGATAGCCGATTGGGTGGCGGGGGATCAGACCGATATTATATGATTGCCCCCAAGGTCGCGCCTCGCCTTGACAGATACGGCGTCCTACGATATCCAAAACCATGGGACGCTGGACCGGGATTGCATCTATGGCCGGATGAAGAAAACCCTTCGATGTCCAATCAACCATCTCCACGGCATACTGCACCGAGGGTGGGGTGGCATAGTGAATCGCTGTGATGGGTTCTGACGGCACTGCGCAGGTGAAGCTGTGTCGACCCATAATGATCTGATTGTACCACGACCCCCAAAGGTGAAGACTCTTATACTCCGGGTCGTGGTCCTTGATCATGGCCAAGACTTCACGGTCCAAGGGCGCTTCGGGAAATCCCTCCTCTGAACGAGTAAACGGGAATGAGGTGTCGAGAGACATGATCGCTGCAAGTGAACAAAAATTAGCCGTTAGTGTTGCAATTCCGACGCTTAGCGTTTAAGAAAAAATGCATTAATTAATCAATTAAATTAATAATTAATCAATTAAATTAAAAATTAATCAAATTAAAATTAATTAATTACACCACACAGCAGTGCAGTAGGTAGGAGACCGAAGGGGGACCCACAAAATCTGGATGACAATACGTCAGTTAATAAGACAACCTCATCATTGGATGAGATTGTCAGTTGGTCCCCAGGAAAACATTCCCACTAATAATAATAATAAAGAATCCCTAGAGACAAGGAGAAAATCTCCTCTTTCAGAGTAAAGCTCTGTCACAGAGTGACACTTGTCAAACTCTGGTCTCAGAGAAATAAGATTCCTTAAAAGAGCTGAGCTCTGTGGTGATGATGAGAAATTTTTTTTAAAACTCCTAAAGAAATTAAAACATTTTTGAAGACTCTTAGAAGTTCTTCAATTTTAGATCAAAAAAGATCTATTTTTGGACCCATGAGCAAAGCTCTGCTCATGGGTCAAAACCTATGAACATGGTCTCTCCAGATCTATGGATTCATGAGAGCAAAGCTCTGTTGGTGAAACCCCAATAGGGATCCCTTTAGATCAAAAGATCTGTGAGAGCAAAGCTCTTTGGTTAAGATTAATTTAAATTAACTTGATTTAAATTTTTTTTTTTACCTAAAGTTTCTAACTGTGGAAATGAGCAAAGCTCTGAAGTTCTTAAGCAAGAGCAAAGCTCTAGAAAATCAAAAATCTTGAAATGGTGAGATTTTTCTAAGGGCCTGAGGTCCTATTTATAAGGTGCTTGCGCCCCTTCAGCTCACCCCTTGATCCAACGGTCAGGAGCTTGCTACCGCTGCACTCACGTGCGCGCCACGTGAGCGCAACGGTGGGGGGGCATTTGTTTCCCCCAATCAGAGCAAAGCTCTGTTGGAAATTCAAAATTCAAATTTTAAAGCAACGCTTCAAATCTCGGACGCAACGCGCTACGTGTCAGGCGCTGATACGTCAGCGCAACGCCCAAGAAGGCATGCCCAATCAGAGCAAAGCTCTATTTTAAGCAAAATTAAAGGAAGCAACGCTTCAGCTGCGCTGCGCTGTGCGCTGCGCGACACGTGTCACGCTCTGGAGCATTTGCGCCAAACAGAATTAAAATTCTAAAGAAATCTTTTCTGTTCTTGTTAAAACAAGAAGATTTTCTTCTGTAAAACAGAAGCTCTTAGATCAAAGATCCAACGGTGGGGAAAATTCCCCAAATCACTCAGAGAAGGACCTCTTTAACAAATTTAACTAATTTATGGGCACTATAAAAAGGACCCTAGACCTCAATTCAAAGGCATGAACATTTTGTGAGAAATTAAACAGAGAGAGCTCTGAAGAATTGGAGAAAAATCCTCAAGAACAAAAAAGGTAAAAAGCCTTTAGAAAAAGAGAAAATTCTCTTATAAACAGATCATGGATCTAAACACAAGATCAATGATCTTCAATAAAAAACAAATAAAAACAGTGCTTTACACTTTTTATGAACCTTTGGTTCTTGAATCTAAAAGATTCTCAAATTTAGAGTGCCTTGCACTTGCAAACTGCGCTGTGGCGCTCTTGGGAGAGCGCCACGTGTCAGCGTCTGAACCATTTGCGCACTGCGCTTGCGTGACACGTGTCGTCACCACAAGCGCTTGCGCGACACGTGTCGTCACCACAAGCGCTTGCGCTCTTTAATTGGCGCAAAGAGCCTGAAATGCAATGCATTATTTAAAAAATGGGCCAAGCCCAAGTCAAAAAGACCTAACAGGCCAAGTTAAATTGCAAAGCAATAAAGGACAGAGCCCAAGTAAAATTGATGCCGCGCATCATTTATAAATGGGCAGAGCCCAAAACAAATTGATGCCCTGCATCCTTTATGGGTAGAATCCAAATAAAAATAAAATGCAATGCAAAAGCAAATAAAATGTTGAACATTTTCAACTGGACTTAGCCCAATCATGGTCGTAAGTCCTCAAATTAAATTGACTGAATCAATTTACAACCGGTTCGAGGGTACATCTCCGAACTCCTCTGACACCTATCGTTGTAATTCCTCAACGACGTCAGAGACGTGACGGGTCCCAACGACCACTCATTAATATCGGACCGAAACGTCCCTAAACTAATATCGGACCGAAACGTCCCTAAACTGGCAATGGACCACCACGTCCTTAAACTGGTGATGGACCATCACGTCCCTAAACTGAAACATAGACCACTACGTCCCTAAACTGGAACAATAGAGCCCCCAAATGCTCTTTTGTCGGATCTAAACGATCCCGTTTAAGTTGATCTTAGCCCCAAACACGGCTAACGCATCCTTAAAATATTCAAATGGACTATAAAACTCCAAATCGACTTTGGTTCAAGGGTACATCTCCGAACTCCTCTGACACCTATCATTGTAATCCTTCAACGACGTCAGAGAGGTGACGAGTCCCGACGGCCATATATTAAATGGATCACCACGTTAAGTTGATCTTAGTCTAAAACAGGACTAACGTATCCTTAACGGATGTTTAAGTTGATCTTAACCTCAATACGGTTAACGTATCCTTAAACTAAAAACACCAAACCCAAATCTAAGTAAATACGGATTTGGACTAATCCATGTCCTACAGGCGACGGCATCACTTAGTCTCCGTATACAATCCACGGGCAACCACAAACAAAACAAACACACACGACACGAAGTGAAATTCTGGAGAAGGAGAAAGTAGCTACCGCGATGCGGTAGCGTAATTAACTGCAGGGGCTTGCGCCTGCAGGGAAAAACGTCCCCACAATAAAAAAAACCCTCAAGCGAAGGGGAATCTGACGAAGTCTGCTACGTCGGCCGCATCCGTCTAAACCTCCAATACATGGTGCCATAAATCAACTTGGCATCTTCGGAGAGGTAGACGGATAAAACCATATAGCATCTGCCCCGAATCTCAGGCCAGACATCCTCACGTCGTCGCGGCCGCCATTCGGAGGGGAACAATTGTATTTCTGAAAATGGCCGGGCTCATCTACTCCATCGAAGAGATCATCTCCCGTGACGACGTGTACCTCTATGATCAGGAGTGCACGTACGGCAGCGCCCCGGCCATCAATCCGTGACCAAATGTGGAACAAAAATTTATAAAACCCGGCGCTAGAACAACCCGATACCCGGATCTACCCATAAGCCCTAGATAACAAAACATGCAAAGGAGTTAGAATGGTTATACCGAATAGATCCGTGTCCTTCGGTCTTCAACCATCATCCCAAGCTCCTTAGGGCTTCCTTGATCAAGCTTGATCTCCGGTCTCCCTCCATTGAAGATGATCCACCCGAGAGTTTATGCAACGAGCTCCAACCTCATATCCGAGACAACTAGGGCACCTAGATCGCCACTCTAGATATTGTAGATGAAGTAGAGAGTGATGAAGGATTAATTTGTCTCAAGACACCCAAGGATTCTCAACTCATGAGAGGGTTTGGGTGGAGCTAGAGGAAGAAGAAGATACCATGAGAATAAGGTGTTGAGAGGAACTCAAGACAGAGAGAGAGAGAGAGAGAGAGAAATGAATAATGGCTTGTCATTTTTGTTTGTTGTGTGAGTGTGATAAGAAATAATGGAGCCATCACATAAATGTCCTTGTTTCCAATGTATCTTAGTCAACAAAAAATATCCCAAGTCGACATAATCTCACAACAAACAAAAATCTTAAGCATGCTATAATAGTAACCATGGGTCACTAATTAGCCATGCCACAAAAATGCAATAAACACCTCATCCTACACCTCAATAACCTTTTAATCCAAAAAGGTCTAAACCATGATGAGGTGTAATTTTCTAAAAGTAATCTTGTAATAAATTACAAGAATACCCCTCAACCTTATATACATACCCGCATCCGTATTCCAAAGAATACGAATACAAAGAGACAAAAATTATCCAACAAATATAATACTAGGATCCGGCTTAAACCTAAACTCACTAGTATTATCCGTCTGAACATCATCCGTGCATAAGTACACGTATGTGATCGAACCCTGCCGTAAAACCATACGACCTCTATATCGTTTCGCTCGAAACAGGAAAACCCTTTGTGTGGGACACTAAAGACTCGTCAATACGCTGGCAGTGGGTTTAACCACAAGCACGGCAGCGGCACTAGCTTTACGTAATGGCTACCCAGGTATTGAGCGAAAGGGAGGCCGACGAGCAAACTCATCCTGAAACCCCGACTGAGCCTGACAGTGACAATATCCGTACAGTCCGGTCCGTTTGTTTATGAGTAATGCATATCGAGTTTAGGGGGTGGATAAAGTCAGACCCCTAATAACACGACATTCGGCGTCGGTATAAAATCCATCACCGCCTGAGAAACTACCGTTGGGGTAAAAATTTACACCCTGGTTGACCAAGTCAAAATCAAAGTCAACCCCAAGCCAAGTGGGCCAATACCCGGGTCGAGCCCGAACATGAATCCCCCTACCCCCGCCCCCATGCCAAAATAAAAATTTTGTAATAAATAATTTTGGTGTATTTTTTTATGAATAAATGTAAGAAAGAGGGCATAAAACCAAATTTTTGTAAAACCCATGGCTCATGTGCAAAAGAAATGAGCACATGAGGCATGGGATGGGCAAAATGCCATTTTGTAAAGCCCAAGGGGCTATATGTAAAGTTTGTAGCCTATAAAGGTAAACATGATGAAAATATCTAGCATAACTTTTCATTCTCTAAAAACTCTAGGGTTTTTGTGTCTCCTTCTCCTTCCTCAAGGTTCTAAAACTTCTTCTTTTTTGAATTAAATTAAGAGTTTACTCTTCCTCTTCCAAAAATAAATAGTTTTTCACCATAAAACCCACAAAGGAGAGCTCAGATCTTCCATTAGATCTCAAAAAGGGGAGATTTTTAAATCTCAACCCCCTATTGTTCTCCAAGATCCGGCCGACAGAAGAGGAGGAAGGAGACCCATCTCCAGAGATCCCATTTTGGGAAAGATTCAAGGCTCAAGGGAGAAGAAAGGGGTCCCCTTGAGCATTTACAAAGATTTCTTGGAGTTTATCTCTACAAATCAAAGTTTCTGGGGGTTTAACTCTATAAGAATAAATTGAAAATAATAATACATCTTTTTTTAAGGAGTTTAACTCCTAAAATTCAATTGGAGTACAACTCCCAGTACGGGGGGCTGAGCCCCCCCTTTACTTTCCGCTGGCGCCTTGCGTCCAGCGCCCGCGTGCTGTGCATGTGAGGCGCCGGTGCCTTGCGCCTACGTACCGCGCACGTGAGGCGCTGACGCTTTTTCTCACGCATTCTTTGGATGCCTTTTCTTTTTTTATATATATGTATACACACACACACACATACTCCACAACAATATCCCCATTAGAAAAAAATTTCTAACGGGGTGCTGCCCAGCACCCCACAAGGGGGCTACTAGCCCCATGACCCCCAGCCTGCTATCCGGGTAGCGGGACCCTCGTAAAAACTCTGCAGGGCCTCCGATATATCCAAAACCCCTTCAAAACACAACGCTGCACATTGAGTTCGCATGACCTGTTTAATCCGTCAATCGGAGGTTCTCTCGCTCCAAAGGCGAGGGGCAATTAACGGCAGCTTAGTTCACAGCTGCCGGAGATTCGGATCCCCACAATCAATAAACCCTCGCCTACCCTAAGCAGGGGGAATCTGTAATGCGTCTGATAAGCGCGCGCATATTCCCATCTCAATGGGGTGACGAAAAACACCCTACAGATTCTGGCACGCCCGGTGGGACTTTTCTCTCTTCCCATATCTCGGGTCAAGTGTTCATGCGAACTCATTTAACATATATGCTGATGTTTATACTGAAATAATATTTTTCCGTGTAGCAATCAACTTTCAACGGCAATGTCTCCTAAGATGGATCCAGCTTCTGATGCGACCCCGATTCCGTACGTGGTCAAGATCAATGCTCGTGTGGTTCTCCGTGCAAGCCTCAGTCGACAGCGGGAGGAACTGCCCCGCCAGTTTGGTTCCGTCATCATCTACCCTGCAGGAAGCGCTCATCTGGCAGAAATCCTGGCAAAACAGGTGGCCAAGCCGGTCTCAAGGGGTAAGAGGCCGGATGTTGTGATCGCTAAGGCACTACGACCGAAACTTAAGACGATGTCTGAACGACTCTCTGGTGCTCCAGCTGGGGGCAGGACTTCCGGTACAAAGGGAAATATCAAACGTTGCGAACGAGCTCAGGCGATGACTCCAACAAATGCATAATCAGGCGTATCTCCAAATCCCTCCATCGCCCGGTCTACGGCGGCTTTCCGAAGAGCCAAAGCCTGCCAAGTGCTCAAATCAGAAAAATTAAGGCAGAAGCGGCTCAAATATAGAGCCAACAAAAGAGCCAATACTCCGGCCAAGTGGAATCTTGTGAGATTCTAAGAGCCAAGTCATCCTGCGACGACGGCTGAGTCGACCGTAGAAGTCAGCAATTCTTTCGAACCTATGAAGTGGGTTCAGACTGCCAGAATCAAGAAGACAGCGGTCCGAACAATACCACAAAGGGACGTGTCCTAGCCCCAAAAGAGAAAGCATGACACCGTCTCTTCAAGTGTCTATCAGGCGCTCTGTGTCGATTGAAAGCAGCGGGGAAAACCCAGAAAAGAAGCGCCGGCACCATTCAAGAACCCGGTCAGACCAGCCGCTTTCAGTCAATTTCCCGTTACAGAAACAGGAGGGCCACGACAGCGATCCGTGAAATCAGCTGCCGGTAATAAAAAGACAGTGGGATGTGTTATCCATACGGTCTATATGGCGGGCGCGAGTCCCAGTGATAACTTGCGCAGCAAAAGCAAGGATGGGGCCACCACATCCCAAGCCCAATCTGGCTTGAATATGGTTGCCGCTCCCCAAGAACAGCCGCCTCCGCTGGATGATGAAAACCCTCTCGATGAGGATGATAGGCAGAAAGACTCCTCAGTCCATGTAGAGTCAAGCTCGGACAGCGAGAAAGAGCCGACTTTCTGCCCCAGAACCGCAGAGCAAGAGCTGCTTCAAGAGCTTCGAAAATAGCTCAGGAGCAAAGATAAAGAAATGGGTAAGCTTTACTCCAAAATCGACGACCTGACGAATGTTGTGATGCAGCTCACGGCTCAAATGCTCAAGCGCCTCCCAATCAAGCATAAGTCTCTACTCATGAGTCGGATCAGGACAACCCGAAGCAACCAATGCTTGTCCCTTTGGGTCCAAGATTGGTCGAGCCGCACGAAAGCCGGCCACATTCCGCTTCTAGGGACGCCTTGGCCCAAGATAGCACTATCCCGCTAACACAAGATCGAATAATGGATTTGGTCACCAGCAAGATTAAAACATTGGTGGCCGAAGCCGAAGCTCAGAAAGAAATTGGCAGTAGTAGGCGGCCATATCCCGCACGGTACGATCTGATTGAGTTCCCGAGTAGCTACGTCATTCCTAAGTTCGGAAGATTTGACGGGACGGGAAACGAAAATCAGCACGTCGCCTACTTTAAAGCGTCGTGCGGAAATACAGGGGGAAGTGATGCACTCCTTCTTCGTCAGTTTGTCAACAGCCTGACAGGTGTCGCTTTCGAATGGTACACGAGTATACCAGACGGGTTCGTCACTACTTTTGCCCAAATGGAGTCTCTGTTTCGGCAAAGATTCATGAGCGTTAGTGACAAAATCTCCATTGCTGACCTCGTGAGAACCAAGCCTGGGAAAAACGAAAGCAACACAGACTTTATTGCCCGATGGCGCAACCTCACTGTCAAGTGTGAACCGCCGCTAGAGCAGGACCAGTCCGTCAGCCTCCTCATTGGGAACCTCATCAATTGGATGGTCCCATTCTTGTGTACAGCAGGCCTTAAGACGTTTCAGGAGTTAACCAAGAAAGTCCAAATAATGTAACGCTCGAAGCAAGAGTCCATCCCAGACTCTCCGAGAGACAAGACTTAGAAAAGCAAGAGGGACGATAATCGTAGAAGCGAGAATTCCAGCAGTACCAATGTCTTCAATGCGTCCAACAATGAAGACAAGCAAAAGGCTGGTGATTCCAAAACCAACCGGCTTCGAAAGCCATTGTTGGAAAGAGAAGGGCCTTCCCTAGAGGAGAAAAAGAACAAGGTTTGCTCTTTCAGAAGGGACAAGGTCTGCAAGATATTTAAAGTCGTCTTGAACAACGGTCTACAATTGCCAGAGTTGAAAAGACCGCAAGAAGAAAAAATGACCGACAATCCCCTGTATTGCCCGTACCACCGAGTAGTGAGCCATGCGATTGAGAATTGCTATATCTTCAAAGACTGGGTCGAGAAGCAGTACACGGCTAGAGAGATCGAGCTGTCTAAGAGTGTGTTGGTAAATAATCAAGTTGCAACCTCCAATTTATACAGACAAAAGCTGAAGCCTTCTCGGAGCAGACTGCTGAACCCGCTGCCCTAAGAGATGAAACTGACTCACCGCAACCTCTGTGGAGTACGCACATATCTAATAAGACGAAAAAGATGCTAAAGTTACTTCGGAACGAGCCCAGAACAGAATGGGAAGGGCAGAAGAGGCCCACCATTCCAGCTGCCAATTCGGCTCAATCATGCTCAAAATCCAAAAAGCTCAAGAAGAAGAAAAGTGCAGATCGACGCGAAAAAAGTCTGCAGGGAGATCAACCATTCAAAAATATATTGATTCCCTCGAAGACTATGAACAGAAGAAAAGAACTCTAATTCAATTGAATGAATTCTTCCCTGTAGAAGTAGCTGAGATTTTAGAGGAGCTAGAAGAAGACTCCAATAAAGAGATCCCTATAGTGACCTGCTACGCCATCCATCTGGGCAGCGACTCTGAAGAGGAGCTCTGTTTTCCCGAAGAGGACGAGGAGCTCGCCACAAAGGCCAACCAAATCCATCTCAGAAGCGGCAGGGCTCGACCACCGAATCAGGGCAATGCTTCAAAAGGGAAGGAAAACAAGTCGCTAATGAAGAAGATGGCGGAGATTCGGTTCATGAAAATTCGAGTCCTTCCTCGGTGGACTATAATGTCTTGGCTCATCTCCGAAAGCTCTCATCTCTCCTGAGCATCTATGATGCCTTGGTCCTATCTAAAGAGCTTAGAGATGTTCTCATTCACGCTCTACAAAACCCCGAGCGGTATCAGGCTCGCTTTGCAGAAATTAATATGAAAGAGGCCCAGTACGCTCTGCATGCTGCCACGATCATGTTTAAGGATGAAGACTTGCTACTGGGAACGGCTGAGCATAATCGGCCGCTTTATGTGACCGGCTACAACGACGGAGATAGGATTAATCGCATATTGATTGATCCGGGATCCTTAGTGAACATCATGAACTTGCGAACTCTGAAAAGTTTGTCAATGGACATCCGACACCTGTCAAGGGAAAGGGTTGTCATTCAAGACTTCAATCAAAATTGCCAGCAAGTTCTGGGGTCTATAGCTCTGCCAATCAAATTTGGGGATCTGCAGACCGAAGCTAAGATATACGTGATCGACGCTGACACGTCTTATAAAATTCTCTTGGAAGGCCGTGGCTCCACGATTACGGCATCTGTTCCCGCCAAAAATTTCTGCGCAAAAGAGTCCAAGATATCAAATGGCAGCGATACGCTTAAGGAAATACGAATCAGTATATTCTGGCCTATATTTTGATAAACTCCTGAAGGAGTAACTGTTAAATTCTGATGGTATCGAAAGCATCTCGAAAAATCCTTCGATTTGATATATTATGGGCTTCATAATTCATCCGGGATCAAAAGTTATGAGCAAATATGCTATGCACTGTTCCCTGATTAAAAATCAGGAATTACCTCAATGAGGTATCACGTGCTCGCACGTGATCAATGGTCACGTGTTGACACGTGATAGTTAAAACAGAAATAAAAATAAACGGCTGAAGAAGGACCCAATTGGGGGTCACGCGCTCACACGTGACCAATGGTCACGTGTTGACACGTGATAGTTAAAACAGAAATAAAAACAAATGGCTGAAGGAAATACCTCAATGAGGTATCACGTGCTCACACGTGATGGTTAAAACTGAAGCGTAAATAAATGCTAAGAAAAGGACTCAATTGGGGGTCACGTGCTCACACGTGACCAAGAGTCACGTGTCAGCACGTGACTAACTTCGAAAGCCTTACAGTTTAATAGAATTAAATTCTAAAATCTTCTAAATCTTTCCAAATGGAAAAGGATTATGGGGACCGTTGGATTAAAGATCCAAGGGTGATTAAAAATCACCAATTTATGGAAAAAAATCTTAAGACAAGAAAATATGTCCCCTAAATCTCACCGAAAATAACAAACAGAATATTTTTGGATTTTAAATCCAACGGTGAATAAAATTCACTGAATGATCTAAAGGATCATATTAATTATGAAAAAAAACAAAATCTTTCAATGAAAGATTTGCTAAACAAATTGATTCTTTTCCTTCTCCTATAAATAGGAGCCAAGAGGAGAACTGGGGAGAGAGAGTCTTAGAATCTTGAAATTTCAGAAAGAAAAGAAAGGAGAATTTAATTCTCAACAAAGAAAAACCCTAGGTGAGAAAAGAAAGGGGATCAAAACTTCAAACAGAGAATTTAATTCTCAAATCTAAGAGTTTAACTCTTCTGCACAAAGAACTTAGTTCTTCTTCTGGTTGAAGATCTGCACAGAGCACATCTCCCCATAAAATGAGAATTTAATTCTCATCGGGTTGAGATCCTGCCATGCAGATCCAAAACTTAGAGGGGAAATTGAGTTTAGAGAATTTAATTCTTCCAAAGTTATAGGAATTTAATTCCTCCAAGATAAAATTAGGGTTTAACCCTATATGAGAATTTAATTCTCCCAAGACTATAGGAATTTAATTCCTTCAAGATGGACAGAACTAGGGTTTAACCCTAATTGAGAATTTAATTCTCTCAAATTCACAGGAATTTAATTCCTATTAAAAAATGAAATTAGGGTTTAACCCTACAAAGAATTTAATTCTTAAAGATAAAGAGATCTTCAAGCATGCAAAGAACTAAGGTCACGTGTCCCCACTTGACCCCCGAAAAGATCCCCAAAATGAGAAGGAAAAGGTTCTGAGGCAACGCCTCACGTGCTCCCACGTGACTTCCAAAAGCACAGGAAGAAAAAGCAAAAGAAATAGAAGCTCTGGGCGCTCTCACGTGTTACCACATGACCCCTTGGCAAATCAGCACACAAATCCCCATCACGTGTCAGCACGTGATGCTCCAAAATCAAATATAAAAAAAGTATTCAACACTTTTTATAGAGCAAAATAAGGGGAATCTGGGCGCTCTCACGTGTCCACACGTGACCCCTCTTCCTTTAGTGTTTGACACTAATTAGAGATCTTTATTCCCAGTGTTTAGCACTGATTTTTCTTAGTATTTAACACTAATTTGAAAACCCTATTTGCAGTGTTTAACACTGATTATTTTCTAGTGTTTGACACTAAATCGAAAACTATATTTCCAGTGTTTAACACTGATTGTTCTTTTAGTGTTTAACACTAGTTTGAGAATTCTGTCTTTAGTGTTTAAAACTTTTGTTATTTGGTGTTTAACACTACTTCTAGCCAAATGGGCTAATCTTTCAGAGGCAAAGCCTCCCCTTCAATTGAACCTCGAAATTGAATAACATCCAGAGCTATAACAGAAATGTTATCAAGCCCCTTAAAACTTTTGTGGACTGGAATCAGACAAATGTCAAACAGGCCAGACTTAATTGGACTTAGCCCAAGATTGGCCATAAGTCCTCAACTCAGACTCAACTGAGCCAACGTGCTCACAATATAATTAACTGATCTTAGTTCCAAATTGGACTACAGATCACTTAATCCACCTTGGTTCAAGGGTACATCTCTTCACTCCTTTGATATTTGTCGTTGTAATTCCTCAACCTCTTCAAAGAGGTGACGGGTCTCGATAACCACACATTTCACGGACTGTGGGGTACTTAAACTCATGGACTACGATGTCCTTAAACTTTATAGACTACGATGTCTTTAACCTGGACTGTGGGGTCCCTTTAAACCCACGGACTATGATGTCCTTAACCTTGACCGGGATGTCTTTAAACTAACAATGGACCACCATATCCTTAAACTGACAATCGACCGCAATGTCCCTAAACTAAACAATAGAGCCCAAATGCTCTCTTGTTGGATCTAAATGATCCTGTTAAGTTGATTTTAGTCTGGAAATTAGACTAACGTATCCTTAACAAACGTTTAAGTTGATCTTAGTCCCTAATGAGACTAACGTATCCTTAAACCCAACCCCCAAACCCAAATCTAAGAAAATACGGATTTTGACTAATCCACGTCCTACGGGCGACAACACAAATTAGTCTCCGTATACAATCCACGGGCAACCACAAATAAAACAAACACCCACGACACGAAGTGACCATCTGGAGAAAGAGAAAGTTGTTACCGCGACGCGGTAGCGTAATTAACTGCAGGGGCTTGCGCCTGCAGGGAAGAGCGTCCCCACAATCAAAACCCCCTCAAACGAGGGGGAATCTGACGAAGTCTGCTACATCGGTCGCATCCGTTTAAACCTTCGATACATGGTGCTATAAATCAACTTGGCATCCTCGGAGAGGTGGACGGATAGCACCAATTAGCATCTGCCCCGAATCTCAGGCAAGACAGTCCGTCTTACGCGTCTTTCGACGGGGAACAGATTCTGGCACGCCCGGTGGGACCTCTGTTCCCTGATTAAAAATCAGGAAAAAACTTAAAAAGAGACATCACGTACTCGCACGTGACCAATGGTCACGTGTCGGCACGTGATGGTTAAAGCAGCGGCACAAAACAGAGCACAGAAGAGGAGTCCATTCGGGGGGTCACGTGCTTACACGTGACCGGGGGTCACGTGTTCACACGTGACCGGGGGTCACGTGTTCACACGTGACCAAAGGTCACGTGTCAACACGTGACCAAAGGTCACGTGTCAACACGTGACTGGCTTTAAAAGCCTCACGGTTTAATAGAATTAAATTCTAGAGGATCATTTAAATCTTTCCAAAATGGAGAAGAATTATGGAGAACCGTTGGATTAAGAATCCAAGGGTGATTAAATATCACCAATTTATGGAAAAATTTTGGACAAGGAAAGATTTCCCCTAAATCTCACCGAAATAACAAATAGAATATCTTTGGATTAAAACATCCAACGGTAAATAAAATTCACCTAATAATCTAAAAGCTCAGATTAATGATGAAAACAAATCAAATCTTTCAATGAGAGATTTACTAAACAAATTGATTCTTTTCCTCCTTCTATAAATAGGAGTCGAGAAGGGAGAATTAAAAAAGAGGAGAGACAGAATTTTGGAGAGAAAACTTTGAAAAGAATTTTAGCATCTTGAAAATTCAGAAAGAAAACCCTAGGTGAGAAAAAGAAAGAGGATCAAAACTTCAGAAAAAAGAGAATTTAATTCTAAAAGATCTAAGAGTTTAACTCTTTTGCAAAGAACTTAGTTCTTTCTTTGGTTGAAGATCTGCAAAGTGCACATCTCCCCATAAGTTGAGAATTTAATTCTCATCGGGTCGAGATCCTGCCATGCAGATCTAAGACTTAGAGGAAGAATTGAGTTTGGAGAATTTAATTCTCCCAAAGTTATAGAAATTTAATTCCTCCAAGATAAAATTAGGGTTTAACCCTATATGAGAATTCAATTCTCCAAAATTATAGGAATTTAATTCCTTCAAGATGGACAGAACTAGAGTTTAACCCTAATTGAGAATTTAATTCTCGCAAGCTCGCTGGAATTTAATTCCTCTTAAAATGAAATTAGGGTTTCATCCTATGCCAGAACTTAATTCTTTACATACATGGGAATTTAATTCCCACAAAAGGAAAATTAGGGTTTAACCCTACCTAAGAATATAATTCTTCCAAAGAAAATAGGAATTTAATTCCTCCAAAGTTATAGCTAGGGTATAACCCTATGAAGAATTTAATTCTTAAAAAGATAAAGAGATCTTCAAACAAGCAAGAACCAGGGTCACGTGTCCCCACGTGACCCCTGTACAGATCCGCAGAAAAGAACTCAGAGGCAACGCCTCACGTGCTCCACGTGACCCCTGAAGCACAGAAAGAAAAAGCAAAAGAAATAGAAGCTCTGGGCGCTCTCACGTGTTACCACGTGACCCCTTGGCAAATCAGCACACAAATCCCCGTCACGTGTCAGCACATGATGCTCCAAAATCAAATATAAAAAAAAGTATTCAACACTTTTTGCACAGCAAAATAAAGGGAATATGGGCGCTCTCACGTGTCCACACGTGACCCCTCTTCCTTTAGTGTTTGACACTAATTAGAGATCTTTATTCCCAGTGTTTAACACTGATTTTTCTTAGTGTTTAACACTAATTTGAAAACCCTATTTGCAATATTTAACACTGATTATTTTCTAGTGTTTGACACTAAATCGAAAACTATATTTCCAGTGTTTAACACTGATTGTTCTTTTAGTGTTTAACACTAGTTTGAGAATTCTGTCTTTAGTGTTTAACACTTTTGTTATTTGGTGTTTAACACTACTTCTAGCCAAATTGGCTAATCTTTCAGAGGCAAAGCCTCCCCTTCAATTGAACCTCAAAATTGAATAACATCCAGAGCTATAACAGAAATGTTATCAAGCCCCTCAAAACTTTTGTGGACTGGAATCAGACAAATGTCAAACAGGCCAGACTTAATTGGGCTTAGCCTAAGTTGGCCATAAGTCCTCAATCCAGACTTAACTGAGCCAATGGGCTCACGATATAATTAATTGGTCTTGGTTCCAAATTGGGCTACAGATCATTTAATCTACCTAGGTTCAAGGGTACATCTCTTCACTCTTTTGATACTTGTCGTTGTAATTCCTCAACGTCTTCAAAGAGGTGACGGGTCCTAACAACCATACATTTCACGGACTGTGGGGTCCTTAAACTCATGGACTATGATGTCCTTAACCTTGACCATGACGTCTTAAAACTGAACAACGGACTATGACGTCCTTAACCTTGACCGTGATGTCTTAAAACTAACACCGGACTGTGGAGTCCTTAAACTCACGGGCTATGATGTCCTTAACCTTGACCGCGATGTCTTAAAACTAACATCGGACTGTGAGGTCCTTAAGCTCATGGACTATGATGTCCTTAACCTTGACCGCAATGTCTTAAAACTAACACTGGACCGCAATGTCCTTAAACTACCTATCGACCGCAATGTCACTAAACTAAACAATAGAGCCCCCAGTTGCTCTCTTGTCGGATCTAAACGATCCCGTTAAGTCGATCTTAGTCTAAAATTAGACTAACGTATCCTTAACGAAAGTTTAAGTTGATCTTAGCCACAAATGAGACTAACGTATCCTTAAACACACACACACCCCAAACCCAAATCTAAGAAAGATACGGATTTGGACTAGTCCACGCCCTACGAGCGACAACATAACTTAGTCTCCATATACAATCCACGGGCAACCAAACACAAAACAAACACCCACGACACGAAGCGACCATATGGAGAAGGAGAAAGTTGTTACCGCGATGCGGTAGCGTAATTAACTGTAGGGGCTTGCGCCTGCAGGGAAGAGCGTCCCCAAAATCAAAAACCCCTCGAGCGAGGGGGAATCTGACGAAGTCTGCTACATCGGCCGCATCCGTTTAAACCTTCGATACACGGTGCCATAAATCAACTTGGCATCTTCGGAGAGGTGGACGGATAGCACCTATTAGCATCTGCCCCGAATCTCTGGCAAGACATCCCCGTCGCGCCGTCTTTCGGAGGGGAACAACCTCTTCCTCTTTCCACTCCACACTTTATGTGTCGCGTTCGCGAACGAATCGCGGTTTGCTGTGGTTGCCTGTGAATTTAAGGTACTTAGATTTGGTGTCTTGCTCCGTGCAGAAAATAGAAGATCAATGGCTTCAAACTGCACTACCTGCAACTACAACTCTCACTCCGTCCTTGCTGGAGGAGTGACTTACGGACCCCAAGCGGCCTCCCTTTTCAAGAGGCCAGTGGAGCAGGTAACTCAAGCCACCACGGGACTATTCTTCGGGACCATTCTTCGGGACCATACTCCCACCCATGAGCTTCAACGCCCCTGTACCGTCACAAGAAGCTCCCAAGAAGTCGGTATTCGATCGGCTTACTACTACTGCGGCCCCTCTCAACGGGTCGCCCAACTCCACTGCCTCGGTTTTTAACAGACTAGGCCAGAGCTCCAGCGGGCCCATGAAGAAGCCTGCAATACCAGAAGGCGTTATCCCGAAGCGGATAGCCATCCCTGGTCCCAAAATCGTCAAGGCAGTTTCTCCTGCCAAAGGGTCGGTCTTCATAAGACTGACTATTTCTGCTCCCGTTCCAGGCGAAATCACCAAGGTTGCTTCCCCAACTCGGAAGTTTGCTTTTGATAGGTTGGCCGTCCCCATTCAACGGACGTCGGTCTTTAAAAGGCTGGTACCAGCGAATTCTGACCAACACAGGGGGCATAACAAAGCCATCCCCATAGCCGAACCAATACCATCTGCACGACATGCTCGCCGTCGTCACTGGCGCCGAGTGCGGAAGGCCGGGGGCAGCTCCCTATCTGGACTAACTCCACCAGCCCCAACGGTGGAAGTTAATGCTGCTGTTCCAACCGGGAACCGCTTTGAATTACTGAACAAGGTGCGCAGGAACTCTCCTACCGCCGTACTAAAAAGATCTCCTCCGCCCGTGGAGAATGTTACAGAGACGAAGCCGGAGCAGTCCCCTCAGCGGCTGTCTTCCAAAATTTACAAGGTCTGGCGACAGGTTCAAGACTCAGTAATTGATCAAGATTACTCTCGCCGACCCAAAAAACGCAAAGCTCAGCAAGAAAAGAGCCATCTTGAGGTACCACAGAAAATGTCATCCGTCTGGGTGCCCACTACAACGGCTCCCTCAACGTCAATCACTCAAAAGAAAAAGAGGCCGCAAAAAGCCCCTGTGAACATGGAAAACCGTAAAAGCGCTGAGCACAAACGCCCCAAGTCTGGGGGCATAGTGGTGCGTACTGTTTATATGGCATCCGGGAAAGAGGATAGCCGCGCTTCGATGGGTCACCGACCGCTCACCCGATCCGTGACAAAAGCCCAGAAGCAGCAACAGAAGATTCAGGAAATGCTGACGCAAATGGCTGCACTCACCAGGCCAAAAGAAAGCCCGGAGGCATCATCAGAGCAGCATCACGAACAAGAAACCGATGCTGACTTTTTACGCAGAGTCCTCGAAAAGAAGGACAAAGAAGCCGCAGAGCAAGTGGCTAACATAAAGCGAATGGCACTTCTCTTCCAAGACATGGTCGGGATGATGTTACAGCCGGATTCTCCAGCTGAAGACCCTCCTATCATCATTGAAGACGATAAAGGGGAAACATCGAATCCTCCCCCGGCTCTTTCAGCAGCTAAGGAGGAAACTATCTCCAAGGCCGCCCTGGATGATTATATTGCTCAACATATACGAGTTCATCAGGCGAATGAAGTGGCTGGGCAAATTGTTAGAACTGGACGACCCTACCCGGGCTGGTATGACCAAATCAGTTACCCGCCAGGATATACGATCCCTAAATTCCATGTATATAAAGGGACGGGAAATCCACATCAGCATGTCGCTCAATTCAGGGCCCTATGTGGCAACACCGGGGGTGATGATAAACTGTTGCTTTGCCAATTCGTCGGCAGCTTAGCAGAAACGGCCTTCGAATGGTATTCGGAGCTACCTAACGACTCTGTTAAAACATTTGCGGAGATGGAGCTTCTGTTTACACAAAGATTTGCAAGCGCCAGCGAGCGCACCCCGATCACCGTATTGATCAACGCCAGGGTAAGGCCAGGCAAAACGTGGGTTCAATACGCAATACGGTGGCGAAACTTATGGTCGAAGTGTGAACAACGCATCGAAGAAGCACCTGCGGTAGGCATGTTCGTGGGCACTCTTGATCCGCAAGCGACCATCTCACAATTCATGATGTTCTTCAAGCCAACTACTTTCCAGGACTTGATTGACAAACTGGCCCAAATGGACCAGATGGGTCACAGACCGTCTCCTCCAAAGCCAGACTCTCGAAATGAAAAAGGGAAAGGAAAAGCAACTTTCGTCGCCAATACTCAATAACAGCCGAGCAACTCAAAGCCGGTTGTTCGCCAAAACAACGTGCGTCCATGCCCATCCCTCGAGGAGAGACTGAGACGTCCTTACTCGTTTCCTCAGGATAAAACGAGGAGACTGTTCGAGCTGGCAGTGCGCAACAGACTCATCCATCTGCCGAATCCAAAACGTCCGTTGTAGCTAGGCGATGTCAACGATCTTAATTACTGCCCTTACCACCAAGCGGTAAGCCATCCAATCGAAGATTGCTTCATCTTTAAGCGATGGATCGAAGATCAGTACCAACAAGGCAAGTTCGCGTTATCCGAAAACTGGAAGGTGAACCCGCCACAGCCTCACACTCCTAAGAAGACAAACACACCGGGGGCAACGTGCTCTTTTGTTGAGGAAGCTCCATGGGAGGTGGCTCTTTCGGCCAAGACCAAAAGGATGCTGAATGATCTTCAGACATGCCCGGTGATCAGATGGAAGAACCCGTTGGAACCTGAGATCATCAAGGGGATGCTGAAGCCGCGCCCAACTCCAAATATTGTTGGTGATAGCCAAAGCGTTCACACCCAGCCATCGAAATCTTCGAAAAAAAGAAGAAATCCAAGAAGCCCGTGAAGCCTGGCGACAAGCGCACGGACCTACAAAAGCAAATTGACGCACTGGAAGAGTATAACCAGAAGGCACGGACTCCAATCATGCTCCAAGAGTTCCTCAGCCACGTTCTTGAGGACGGAGATGATGGAGAAGAATCGTCGGACGAATCTGAGGATTACGCAGCAAGCTGCCATATGATCTCTCACTCGTCAATAGATGATGAAGAATCTCCTTGCACCGAGAAACTGGGGGCAAATCCTGAGCCAGAACTTTTGGACCATCAGACGAAATGATTGATGCATTCCTGAATGAAGCTCTCCTTAAAAGCAAAGATGCTCGAGAGCGTGAGATGGCTGTATTCGAAAAGGCCAAACGCCGGCGACTAGACAAAAGGGTCGAAACACTCCCACCAGATCAAGGTACATCCGCCGCAAATGAGAGCAAGATCAAGACAAGGAAATGATTCTCCAAAGCCATATCGATGGGGATGAGGCCGCCCTCTTTCAGAGAAAATTCTCCTAGTGGGATACATCTTGATGAAGCGAACGTACACCCTAACTTCTGCTTATATCATCAGAGGATCGCACATCCTACTGAAGACCGCAACTCCTTTAAGTGTTGGTGGCAAGGGTATGTCGCATATAGGCAACACTTCAACAAGACAAAGCGTGAAGCTCGTAGACAGCAGAAAAGTGCGACAGATGAGCGTATAAGAATTGCCGACAATTGTCATAGGGTTGATCCCGAGGGACCGCGAGTTCTCACCTTCGGGAGCGACTGGGACGAAAAAGTAGCCCTCGTCCCTCTCTTCAAGGAATCCATCTCTAAAATGAAAGAATTGAGGAGTTGCGAGAACATTCAGCCCTGTCATCGCACGCTACCCGGAAAGAATCCCGGACCCGCAAACAAGGGATCGAACAAAAAGGATAAAGGGAAGGAAAAAACGGCCTTCGTCGCCAACGCTCAACAACAATCGAGTGACCCTAGACCGGTTGTTCGCCAAAGCAACAAGCGGCAACCCCTCTATAAGAAATTGAAACGTCCTTACTCATTTCCCCGGGATGAAACAAGGAGGCTGTTCGAACTAGCAGTGCGCAACAGGCTTATCACTCTACCGGAGCTGAAGTACCAGCTACAACTGAATGATGACAACAATCCTAATTATTGCCCTTATCATCAAGTATTGGGCCATCCGATCGAAAACTGCTACGTCTTCAAAAACTGAGTTGAAGACCAATACTAACAGGGCAAGTTCGCGTTGTCCGAAAACTGGAAGGTGAGCCCTCCAGAACCATATGCTCCGAGAAAGATGGATATGTCGGGGGCATCATGCTCATTCATAGGGAAAGCCCCATAGACCGAAAAGTCAGTAAACTAGAGATTCGCCTCAAATACGGCGACGGTGGACCGCAATGTCCTAAAACTTGCAAATGACCGAAACGTCGTTAAACTACTACCAGCCCACGGCATCCTCAGGCTGACGTGTTAAAAAAAAACCAAAAAAACGGTATGTCCATAAGCAAAATGGGCACGGATGAAAATCCGAAAGGGCTCTGTGAGTAAAAACAGCAGGGCTACCGGCGAGTTTTGTGAAAACCCGAAAGGGCGCAACCTCGTTAAAAAAAAACAAAAAAAAACGGTATGTCCATAAGCAAATGGGCACGGATGAAAACCCGAAAAGGCTCCGTGAATAAAAACAGCAGGGCTACCGGCGAGTTTGTGAAAACCCGAAAGGGCGCAACCTCGTTAAAAAAAACGGTATGTCCGTAAGAGAAATAGGCACGGACGAAAACCCAAAAGGGCTCCGTGAGTAAAAACAACAGGGCTACCGGCGAGTGTTCGTGAAAAACCCGAAAGGGCGCAACCTCGTTAAAAGACACTTACAGGGTCCTCTCGACCTTGTGAGGAGAAACCACCTGCGTGAGATCCTTACGACTCACAAGGGAGCAACACACGTAGGAATCCTCACGATTTCTAAGGAGAAATTACACTTGCGAGGTCCTCATGACTCGTAAGGAGAATCCTCTTATGAGACCCTCACGGCTCATAAGATTTGAAAGTCTTAAGCTACAGAGACCTGAACCTGTTCTTAAGCAACCCCCACAACCTCCGATATTGCCCTACAAGCGGCTCAATGCTGACCCTTGTATACAATCCACGGGCGCGAATAAACATTTCCCTAACCGAGTCCCATCCGTGACTGGGGATATGTTCGCACGGTGAAAAAACCTAGTGAGTCCTCTCGACTTATAAGGAGAAAACCCTTTTGTAAGATCCTTACGACTTACAGGGGAACATGCACTTAGGAATCCTCATGATTCCTAAGGAGAAAACACACCTACGAGATCCTCACGACTTGTAGGGAGAAATACCTTTGTGAGACCCTTACGGCTCATGAAGTCAAAAGCCTTAGTCGACATGACCCTAACCCTGTTTACTAAGCCACCTTTGTTCGACATCGACAGAGGCAAATGGTGATTCGCTCCTGGCAATATCCCAGTTGTAGCGGTGCTGATGCCGAAATCGGTGTCTAATCCAGAGCCTGCGGCGAAAAGCCAGCAAGTCGCACATGCATACGAAATAGCCGAAATGATGGGGCAACTTGCAGACAAAATCAGCAAGTAAAAATATATGCATGAAAAATAGCCGAAATGATTGGGCAGCTTGCAATAAAAAGCATTGAGTAAAAATAAAATAAATTGCCGAGATGATTGGGCGACTCGCAATAGAAAGCAGCGAGTAAAAATAAAATAAATAGCCGAAATGATTGGGCACCGCGAAAAATACCCGAAATGATTGGGCAATCGCGACATTCGCAATGTAAAAGCTGAAATGATAGAGCATCGCGAAAAGAAATAAAGAAAAAAATGAAATTTATGCCCTACAGGCGATTCACATCAATCTCTGTATACAATCCAGGGGCACAAACAAAGAAGGAAGCACACCTTCCCTCCCCAGGCTCCATCAGAAAGAGAGCCAAGTCTCGACGGTCACGTCTGCATCCCAGAAGACCAACAACAGCGTTCCTCCTCATGCCAGCAAGGAACAGCATCATTCCGTCAACTCTCCATCAATGCATGAAGTATACTAAAAATGGTGAAGAAAGATGCATTGACGGAGACATCCAGCCGTTCGGTGTGCATGAAGTCCGATATGAGGATTCTCGGTACTTTATGAACCACTAAAATACTAAGCCACAACTGACTGAGGACAGAGTGGCCCCAAAACTCAAAGGCAAATATGAGCTGGCTGTCACTTTTAAAAGCAAAAAACCCCAAGTGCGCCCACGTTTCGGTAGTGACACTGATGAGTCCGACGCTGGAAGTCCGTCTTTCCATAAAACTCACCATCGTTTCGGTAGCGATACGGACGAATCTGATACTGAAGGCCCATCTAGCAGCAAAGTCCGCCCTCATCTTGGCAGCGACACTGAAGAGTCGGAGGAAGAGGACCTGCCTTGCAACAACTGTGCAGATTGGACTCCCATACAACAAACGAAACTACGAGAGACCTTCGAAATTACAGAAGGGTCCCTAGTTTTCACAAGGGTGCAGGAGCAGATGTGCAAAGAGCTCGGTATATTGTCAGTCTCTACCGTGGACTAGCTGAAAACTTTCTACGTTCCCGGAAGAAAAAATGGACAGAAGGGCATCCTGTTTTATGGGTCAAATCCTGTTGTGCACCCGGACGATTTGTCTGTTGCGTGCCTTCTATACGATAGAGGCATAAAGGCCGTCCTCAATCCCAGATATTATGCGCCCGAGATGCGGGAATACTTTAAAAAGTGCGTGTATCGGCTATATCAAACAGACTCCGAAGCGAAGTTTTATGAAGAGCTATGGCATTCACCTCAGGTCCGAGCACTCATCGATGGACGAATTCCAGATAGACGGGGCATAGGTTTCATCCATCCTGATTCCAAGGAATGCTACATGATCCATGTTGGTGAAGCCAGCGAAAGGTCAAATGATGATGACGAGATAGTCGAACCGGAAGAAGCTCCTCAAGAGCTCGAAGATGGCGGACAAGCAACCTTCAATGAGCTAACCGAGATCGATTTGGGAATGTCTGATAATCCAAGGCCGACCTACATCAGCTCACTCTTGTCAGAGAAAATAAAAGAGCAGATAATTGCTCTGCTGCATGAGTTCGCCGACTGCTTCACGTGGACATACAAAGAAATGCCTTGCCTCTCCCCTGAAGTGGCTGTGCATAAGCTGGCTATATCTCCTGATGCTAAGCCTGTCAAACAAGCTCCTCGAAGAATGAGAAGGGAGCTGGAAGAAAAGGTCATCGAGGAAACTAAGAAACTTATCGATGTTGGCCTCATCAGGGAAGAGAAATACACATACTGGATCGCATGTATTGTCCCAGTAAAGAAGAAAAATGGGCAGATCCGGGTTTGTGTCGATTTCAGGGACCTTAACAAGACATGCCCTAAAGATGATTTCCCACTTCCGGTCATGGAAATGATGGTCGATGACACCTTAAATTACGAGCTGTTCACCTTCATGGACGGTTCGTCTGGGTACAATCAAATAAAAATGTCGCCTGAGGATGAGAAGTATACAGCATTTCGAACCCCGATCGGCATATACTGTTACAAAGTGATGCCGTTCGTACTGAAGAACGCAGGTGCTACATATCAAAGGGCAATGACAAATATCTTTGGTGACCTAATCCATAAAGTCGTTGAATGCTATGTTGATGATCTGGTCTTCAAGACTAAAGCCAAGGCCGATCACATCCAAGATCTTAGGACCGTTCTCACTAGACTGAGGGAATACGATCTGAAGATGAATCCTCTGAAGTGCGCTTTTGGCGTGTCATCGGGAAAATTCCTAGGCTTTATAGTCTGACATCGAGGAATCGAAGTTGACCCATCAAAGATAAAGGCCATCACGGAGATGTCCCCTCCAAAGAGCCTGACGCAGCTAAGATCTTTTCAAGGGAAGCTTGCTTATATACGAAGGCTTATCTCAAATTTATCGGGGAGATGTAGGCCCTTCTCAAAGCTCATGAAGAAAGGAACTCCTTTTGTCTGGGATGCCGAATGTCAAGAAGCGTTCGAAAGTATCAAACAGTACTCGTTGCATCCTCCAGTGCTGGCCGCTCCCATTCCAAATAAACCGCCGATTCTCTACACTGCAGCGCTAGATGAATCACTCGGTGCGCTCCTTTCCCAGAACAACGAGGAGGGAAAAGAAAATGCCCTCTACTATCTCAGTCGAACTCTAGTCGGGGCGGAACACAACTATTTCCCGATCAAAAAGCAATGCCTGGCTCTGATATTCGTTGTGAAGAAGCTGAGGCACTCTCTGCTTGCCCATCGGGTTATGTTGATCTCCAAGGTCAGCCCGCTCAAACACTTAATGACCAAGGCAAGCCTAGCCGGCAGAATGGCAAGATGGGTTGTCATGCTACTTAAGTTTGAAATAGTTTATACTCCTCAGAAAACAGTAAAAGGGCAAGATCTTGTAGACTTCCTTACAGCTCATCCCGTTCCAGAAGGGTCACCACTCAATTGCGAGTTACCCGACGAACAAGTGCTGCATCTCGAGGAAGGTGACCCATGTTGGGAGCTCTACTTCGACGGAGCCTCATCAATGAGGAGCTCTAGCAAATCAAGCATCCTGCAGATAAAAGCGGGGATAGGATTAGTGTTCATCATGCCATCGAGGGGAGCCTTACGACCTTTTTCTCTCACCGAACCTCGCACAAACAACGAGGCTGAGTATGAAGCTCTGATAGCTGGTCTGGAGCTCGCTATAGAAATGGAAATCCTTCGGCTACGTGTTTACGGTGACTCCCAGCTTGTCGTCAACCAAGTAAGCGGTGACTATAAGATATACAAATCCGAGTTAGCTCGGTACAGAAGCCGAATGGTGGAACTCATGAAACGGTTCACTCACATTGAACTAATGAGAGTCCCTAGAGCGTTGAACGGAAAAGCCGACATACTCGCTCGCCTAGCTAAAGAGCTAGCTGATCCTGACATGGACGAAATTCTAATCACAGTCAGAAACCAGCAAATTCTACCTCCAGCCTCTTTGCGTGAAGAAGAAAGCGTAGAACAAGAGAACAATCCTGCCGAAGAAGCTTCGATCATCCAAGACGAGCCTGATTGGAGAGAACCCTTCATAGAGTACCTCCCATACGACAAGCTGCCCGAAGGAAAATCTGCGAGGATTCAGCTGAAGAAGAGAGCTCTCCGATACGTGTTTGTAAATGACACGCTATACCGCAGGTCATATGACCAACTCTGGCTCAGGTGTCTGTCATTGGCTGAAGCCCAAAAGGTCATGAAAGAAGTTCACTCGGGCGTTTGCGGTGCTCACCAATCTGGCCCCAAGATGCGACTTCAAATTAAACGGCTTGGGTATTACTGGCCCACCATGATACGGGATTGCGGAGAGAATGCAAAGAAATGTCATATCTGCCAAATTCATGGTGATTTCATTCACAATCATCCCAATCCGTTGCATCCTACGGTAGCGTCGTGGCCCTTCGAAGTCTAGAGAACAAACATAGTTGGCCCAATTGATCCTCCATCATCTAGAGGCCACCGGTTCATATTGGCCGCAATTGACATTTCTCCCGATAGGCTGAAGCTGTCCCGCTAAAAGAAGTCAAGACAGAAAATATTCTGACGTTCTTTCAGGATAACATTTTATACCGCTTCGGTACACAAAGAAGAATCATTTCTGACAACGGGTCTTCTTTCAAGAGCTTCAAAGTCTCAAGGTTCGCTACTCAGCATAAGATAGACTGGAGATATTCCTCCATCTATAATCCAAGAGCCAATGGGCTAGCCGAAACCTTCAATAAGACTCTATGCAAGCTCCTGAGGAAAAATGCTTTAGCCAACAAGAGAGACTGGAATCTCACATATCGTACCACGCACCACACTCCAACTCAGTCCACTCCATACTCATTGCTCTTCGGAGTGGAGACAGTCCTCCCCCTCGAAGTCAAAGTTCCAAGCTTAAGAATGGTCGTTCAGCACGATTTGACGGAGGAGGAAAACGTGCCCTTTCGGCTTGAAGAGCTCGACGCACTCGAAGAAAAAAGGCTCGCGGTGCAGCAAAATCTGGAGCTATACCGAGCCCAAATGTCACGGGCCTATGACAAGATGACCCACCTCCGCGCTTTCAAGAAAGGTGAATTGGTGTTGGTCCTCAAAAGTCCGATCATCCCCAATCGACATGCCAAGGGAAAATTTGAGCCAAACTGGGAAGGACCATACGTCATCGAGAAAGTGTTTGATGGAGGATCCTACCAGCTGATAATTGCCGAGGGAGAAAGGCCCATACCACCCATCAATGGTCGATATCTCAAGAAATACTACGCGTGAATGCTCCAAGTCGCAGGCGAATTGAGCACACCGGCCCTACAGTTTGGATCATACATCCTGCAAAATCGTATACAATCCACGTGCGTAAAATGATCCCTATCTCTCCTAAGTCTTGCCGGCGAGACTACTTTTAAAATCCCACCGGTGCAAAAAAAAGAGAAAAAAAGAAGAAAAAAAAGGGTATGTCCACAAGCAAAATGAACACGGATGAAAACCCGAAAGGGCTCCGTGAGTAAAAACAGCAGGACTGCCAACGAGTTTGTGAAAACTCGAAAGGGCGCAAACTCGTGAAAAAGAGATGAAATGCACTCACAAAGTCCTCTCGACCTTGTGAAGAGAAAATTTCGGCGTGAGATCCTTTCGACTCACAAAGGAGCAACACACTTAGGAGTCCCCACGACTCCTAAGGAGAAAATACACCTACGAGATCCTTTCGACTCGTAGGGAGAAAATGCTTTTATGGGACCCTTATAGCTCATAAAATTGAAAAGCCTTAGTTGATAGAGATCTAAACCTGTCTCCTAAGCCATCACTCCCCAACGGGAAATGGCGAATGATGAGTCGCTCCTGGTACCATATTCCAGTGCAACGATGCAGACGCCAACCAAATTCTAAATCCTATACCCAACGGCGAATGATGAGTCGCTCCTGGTACCATATTCCAGTGCAGCGATGCAGACTCCAACCAAAATCCAAATCCCCAACGGCGAATGATGGGTCGTTCTAGTACTATATTCCAGTGCAGCGATGCAGACACCAACCAAAATTCAATTTCCCAAAATTCTCTCAGCCCTACGGTTGGTCCCCAAGTTGACTACCGTATAAAATCCACGGGCTCAAATAATTCTCCTCACATCCATGCCCCACAGCAACCACCAGTTATGCGGCCGATCTCCGCCCTTGGAATTATGCTCCATTTGGGAAGACCCATTCATGTGTCCTCACGATACATGAGGAGAGCAAACTTACGAGATCCTCTCGACTCGTAAGAAAACACCTTCGTGGGATCCTTACGACTCACAAAGGAAAAACACACTTGGGAGTCCCCACGACTCCTAGGGAGAAAGTACACCAACGAGATCCTTTTGACTCGTAGGGAGAATATGCTTTTATGGGACCCTTACGGCTCATAAAATTGAAAAGCCTTAGGTGATAGGGACCTAAACTTGTCTTCTAAGCCATCGCTCCCCCACGGGAAAAGGCAAATGATGAATTGCTCCTGGCACATGTGATTCAGTGTTAGAAACGCTGTTGCCGACCCCTACCCCAAAATTCCAAGCTTCTGATCCGATAGACCCCTAAGTCTTTAAACTGGGAACAGATGATCTCTAAGTCATTAAACTGGAAACATAAGACCTCTAAGTCGTTAAACTGGAAACAGAAGAACTCTAAGTCGTTAAACTGGAAACAGATGACCCCTAAGTCGTTAAACTGGGAACGAGGGAAATCTCCTCATGGCAAATGATGATTCGCTCCTCGTACCATATTCCAGTGAAGCGATGCTGATGCCAAACCAAAACTAAAATCCCTAAATCCTCTCATGGAAAATGATGATTCGCTCCTGGTACCATATTCCAGTGCAGCGATGCTGATGTCAACAAATCATATCAAGTCAGCAAGACAGCCAACGACCTCCCTGGCGAAATCAAGCTCTACCTCGGAAACAAGTCAAATCCCGACACCGCGGAAAGCGGAGCAAGTCAAATCAAACTCTGACACCGCAAGGAGTGGAGCAAGTCAAATCAAGTAACGACCATCCACGTCGCTAAAAGGGAAGCATCGACCGTCCAAGTCGCTAAAAGGGCAGCATCGACCGTCCAAGTCACAAAAAGGGGAGAACCGACCGTCCAAGTCGCAAAAAGGGCAGCATTGACTGTCCACGTCACTAAAAGGGCAGCACCAACCGTCCAAGTCGATAAAAGGGCAGAACAAACCGTCCGCGTCGCAAAAAGGGCAGCATCGATCGTCCAAGTCGCAAAAAGGGCAGTATCGACCGTCCACGTCACTAAAAGGGCAGCACCGATCATCCAAGTCGCTAAAAGGGCAGAACCGACCATCCACGTCGCAAAAAGGGCAGCATCGACCATCCAAGTCGCAAAAAGGGTAGCATCGACCGTCCACGTCGCTAAAAGGGCAGCACCGACCGTCTAAGTCGCTAAAAAGGCAGAACCGACCATTGTTCATATCAGAATTTTGCATTATTATATCGCCCATTCTTAATCACATTACACATAAATAGGTGCTTTTGATCCATGTCTGCTAAATAGTTGCAGATTACAGGTTCTCAGATCGTTACAGTGAAATTCGTGAAAAGTCGCTACAAATGTGAGACTACGACCAACAATAGATGAATCCGTATGATGCCGCCTACCAGTTCAAGGAACAAATGAAATCAGTAGACAGTTCAATACACAAGGGCGGCATAAGATTCAAGACTTCAACGCGAAGCTCAAGGCAAAAGTCCACACCATTCTGCACTGTTGGAAATCTGGAAGAAAATAGAAGAGATTCTGAGAAACCAAGTGAAGAAAACAGAAGTTAAAAGTAACATGAAGCAGCCCTGAGGAATTGAACCCATGATCCCACCAATTGGCCACGGAACCGCGGCCAAACAGGGCTTTCTGCCGCGGTTCCGCGGCCGTATGGTGCACGTGTCGGTGCAGGTGTCGATGGGTGTCGGTGCTTTGACCCGGCTTTCTTAGGGTAGTTTTGTAATTTCATGTATGGATCAGAATGTAAACCTAGGGTTTTTCCTATCTATAAATAGGAAAGTTGAAAGCCAAATGAAAGCATGCCTTTTTTTAATTTCTAGATTTAAAATTTTAATTTCCCTTGTAATCGTTGAGAGGTCATCAATAAAGTGAGTTTTTTTATTTTTATCTTGCATTCTTTTTATCTGAATTTAATTCCTGCAATTTTTTATCTGTTCTTTTATTATCTGCAATTTAGATAGTCTATTAAAATAAAACAAAATGAATTTTATTGTCACTTTCCTAATGAGTGAGTAATTCCTCACTTGTTAGGGTTAGGATAGGGAAGGTTTGAGAGAAGGAAATATCTCTCACTCTTTTCTTTGCCTATATAATATTTAAAATAGGACTCTACTTAATTCAACCACACTTCGCTCACTACGGCACCCTATTCTACATGATAGCGGTGATTCCCTAGTTAGACCGGTTGTGGTTGAATTAACTGGAGGTTAGGGCTAAGAGCCAAGAACGGACGGACAATGACCAAAAGGAAGAAACTATGTTTCTTCCTAGTCGTGCTAATCCCCGTTGTTGACTATTACCCTAACACCTATATTCTTAACTAGGGTATTGAAAGAAGTGAGAAGAATCCTTTTTTCGAACTAATCTAATCCTAACCCTAGCAAGCCTTTAAATCAATTTATTCTCATTCTTAGATCGTAAAACAAAACCTACCAAAGATAGGACTTAACTCGTTAGAACTTAAAAAAAAGAATACCATTTCCCTGTGGACCGACTCGTACTCAATCGGCTAGCTACCAAGCGACACCATCTTGATTGCGGTATTCTTAAATTTAAAACGCACGCAAAAACTCATCCTATCAATCAACGGTCCAAGTCGTAAAAAGGGCAGCATCGACCGTCCACGTTGCTAAAAGGGCAGCACCGACCGTCCAAGTCTCTAAAAGGGAAAACCGACCGTCCACGTCGCAAAAAGAGAAGCATCGACCGTCCAAGTCGCAAAAAGGGCAGCATCGACCGTCCACGTCGCTAAAAGGGCAACACCAACCGTCCAAATTGCTAAAAGGGCAAAACCGACCGTCCAAATCGCTAAAAGGGCAGCATCGACCGTCCAAGTCGCTAAAAGGGCAGAACCGACCGTCCAAGTCGCTAAAAGGGCAGAACCGACCGTCCACGTCGCTAAAAGGGCAACATTGACCGTCCACGTCGCTAAAAGGGCAGTGCCAGCTTCCCAATAAGCAGGAACCAAATCAAGTCGCCTCCGCGTGAAAGAAGATCTATCAATTTCATACACACGACCCACATATGCGGTGTGCATTTATTGATAGGGGGCACTTTGTTGGGGTAAAAATTTACACCCCGGTTGACCAAGTCAAAATCAAAGTAAACCCCAAGTCAAGTGGGCCCAAGCCCAGGTCAAGTGGGCCAATACCCGGGTCGAGCCCGAACATGAAGCCGCCGGTCCCCCATGCCAAAATAAAAATTTTGTAATAAATAATTTTGGTGTATTTTTTTGTGAATAAATGTAAGAAAGTGGGCATAAAGCCAAATTTTTGTAAAACCCATGGCTCATTGTCACGCCCCGCTTCCCAGAGTGCGCTAAGATCGGCACGTGACAGAGCCAACCATGCTACCTGTGGCTAGGAAACATCCTTCCACAGTCATATTACGGCTGTCTATAAGATATCAAGAACAATAAAAATAGAATAAAACTTTCTAATACATGTCCATCTGCCAGAATAAAAGAGTCAAGAAATAATATATATGCGGAAACAATAAAATCCAAATAACAATAACATCTGGAAGTACGTCCCAAATACGGGCTCACATTAGAAAATGAAAGTACGGAAATAAAACTAAACTAAACTAGATACTAACAGGATCCTCACTGCTCGGCCCGTCGGCTGAAATACTCCTGATCAGCCTGCGAAAGAGATAAAGGATCTGGGCCATGTAAAACCCAGACGTCAGTGCATCATAATATCAATAATAATAAGCAACCAGGATACACGAGATATGCAGGCATGAATTATAAATAGTAACATGAATGTAAAAAGTAAACACGGATATAAAACAGTGAAGTGTATTAGTATATATGACGTGCAATGATCAATCTAAACTGTGCTACTGGGCTATCTATTCTAAAGTTTGTTTGAAATCAATTAGTGTACTCCTCTATGTAACTTAAAAGAATATGTCAATCAGGTAGTGGGAGTCACGAATGACTCTGTCCCGTTATCTCCCGGGACCACGGATCAAGTTAGAATCACGAATGATTCTGTCCCGTTATCCCCCGGGACCACGGATCAAGTAATACCCTTTTAAGTTACACTTCAGTTACACTTTTGATTTCCCCACGCCCCCAGTGTTATGTGTTCAAGTCAGGTATTGATAATCTGGAACTAGTGCCAACACATGATCAAGCAGGTACAGGTTTGTCTATGCAGACAACAGGATATGTCCGTCAGGACAACATGTCAGGATTGTCGCATTAGAAACAGGATCAGGTAACAGGTCAAGTAGTGGTATAACAGGTCATGTTAGGTAGTGCACAGTGTATCCAACAAATGCTCAAATATCTATCAGGGGTTACATCTACAACTCCATGACTATGTAGGATGCACATTATCAAGTATGGGGTGTTAATATAACACTAACATGAAATGATATGATCTGGCATGCAACTAGATATATAATAAATGATACGGATGCGAACGGATATCGGAAAAACGGTAAAACTGTAGCATGGATGCACAATACAATAAATATGCAATATTTTTATTAACATAGATACAAGTATAATAATATAGCATGTATCAAGCTAACTTGCATGCAACCGGATATGTAATTAATGATATGGATGCGTACGGCTATCCAAAAACAGTAAAACAGTAACATGGGTGTACAATACAATAAGTATGTGATATTTTTATTCATATGGATGCAAAATATATATCATAGCATGTAGCAAGGTAAACTTGCCTGAACGGATCTCACGACGGGGTGCGTACGCTGCGTCCGACGTCGGGTAAACGTCATAATGTACACACGGCGCACACGGGACTGAACCAAGCAATGCAGGAACGGACCACGCTAGATAAGGATGTCCACTGGGTCGCCCGGATTGTCGACGACGGCACGGCTCCGGCAGTCATCGGGAACATGAGAAACCAAGAAATCAAGAGAAGAAAGAAGAAGAAGAAGGTCTGGGTTTAAGCTCTGGTTTGGAGCTCTGGGTCAGAGGAGGCGAGGGGAGGTGATGAAGAGTCGAGGGTTTTCCGGCGATGGGGTTTGCCGGTGAAGAGCAGTGGGGTGCGGGTTGCAAAGAGGGTTAGAGGAGAAGGAAACGAGGGTTCTGAGGTGATGTTGAGGGTGGCGAGACGAGTGTGATCGGCGGTGAAGGTGCCGGCACGGCGACGTGGACGAGGCGGAAGGTTGCAGGCGCGGGTTCTTGGTGTCGGGTTGGGGTGGTCGCGGAAGAAGGTGAGAGTGGTGTCGGGAGTCGGAGGTGGCAAGGAAGAGGGAGAGACGAGGTGATGGAGGCGATGGGAACGGAGATCTGGCGAGGCGAGGGTAGGGTTGCAGGGAGTCTCGCATCAGGTTATGGGTAGCGAAGTCGGGCTCGGGGTCCTCATCGGGAAGTGGGTTTGAGCGAGAGTGACGGTGGTAGTGGTTATGGTGTTGGGAGGAGAGAGGTGAGGGCGAAGGGCCGGTGGTGACGACGGCGACGAAGGCAAGCAAGGGGTGCGGGCATGGGTTCGAGCATGCGTAAAAAAAGAGATGAGGGAGGAGAGCGAGAGGAACGTGGGTGTATGGGGTTTATATAGGGTTAAAATAAATTAAAGAATATATTAATATGTATAATATATTATTGGAGAGAGAGAGAGAGAGACCGAGAGAAGAGAGAGGGAGAGATCTGTGTGGTTTGGATTTTGATTTAGAATTTTTTTAAAAAATATTTTTTAGTTACAAAACATTTATATTCGTATATAATAAACTGAATATATATAAGGAATATAATATTAGGTACAATTGAGATTTTGGCTAAAATAAAAATAGTCCAAAACACATCCGGGTCGGGTCTAAAATTATGGTTTGAAAATACGGTTAATATACGTGTAAACCAAAACAAAAATACGATATCCGGATAACGAAAAAGCATAACCCCAAAAACGGATATATGTAGCGCGCACGTAGCGATCCAAACGAGTTCGTTTCATTAAACGGAATGAGAACAAGATGTACGGATGCCACAACAGGGTTAGGGGTATGATGCAGGCCATGCTAGATATTTTTAAAATATAATATTTTACTTTATATGTTTTATTAAAAAATGCAGATGCTCGATATAATGCAGATATACAACATGAAAGTGCACGTATTCTCATAACTAGCCGGGATAAATCATAAACAGGTATCAAGACGGGTTTCAAGCATGCGGGTCGGGTCGGATGCAAACACAGATATCAATTACACTTGTTCCCCTCCGAAACGCAGAGACGCGACCGCGTAGGTCCGTCTTGCCTGAATTTCGGGGAAGATGCTAATTGGTGCTATCCGTCCACCTCTCCGAAGATTCCAAGTTGATTTATGACACCATGTATCGAAGGTTTAAACGGATGCGGCCGATGTAGCAGACTTTGTCAGATTCCCCCTCGTTTGAGGGGTTTTTGATTGTGGGGACGCTCTTCCCTGCAGGCGCAAGCCCCTGCAGTTAATTACGCTACCGTATCGCGGTGACAACTTTCTCGTTCTCCAGATGGTCACTTCGTGTCGTGAGTGTTTGTTTTGTTTGTGGTTGCCCGTGGATTGTATATGGAGACTAATTTATGTTGTCGCCCGTAGGGTGTGGACTAGTCCAAATCCGTATCTTCTTAGATTTGGGTTTGGGGGTTGGGTTTAAGGATACGTTAGCCTTATTTGAGACTAAGATCAACTTAAACGTTTGTTAAGGATACGTTAGTCTCATTTTAGACTAAGATCGACTTAACGGGATCGTTTAGATCCAACAAAAGAGCAATTGAACTCTATTGTTTAGTTTAGGGACATTGTGGTCGATTAGTTTAAGGACATTACTGTCCATTGTTAGTTTTAGGACATTACGGTCCATTGTTAGTTTAAAGACATCACGGTCGACTGTTAGTTTAAAGACATCACGGTCAAGGTTAAGGACATCATAGTTCGTGAGTTTAAAGACCTCACAGTCAAGGTTAAGGACATCATAGTCCATGAGTTTAAGGACCCCACAGTCCAATGTTAGTTTAAAGACATCACGGTCGAGGTTAAGGACATCATAGTCCATGAGTTTAAAGACCTCACAGTCAAGTTTAAGGACATCATAGTCCATAAAATGTGTGGTTATTGGGACCCGTCACCTCTCTGAAGACGTTGAAGGATTACAATGACAAATATCAAAGGAGTGAAGAGATGTACCCTTGAACCAAAGTCGATTGGGGATCTGTAGTCCGATTTGGAACTAAGATCAATTAATTAAATTATGAGCACATTGGCTCAGTTAAATCTGAATTGAGGACTTATGGCCAACTTGGGCTAAGTCCAATTAAATTTGAAATATTGGCCCTTTATTGGACCATTAGACATTTGTCTGGGTCAGCCCCCCATCATTTAGCAATGCTAAACAAAAGTTTGAGGTGTCTGATAACATTTTTGTCTTTGACTGAGCATTAAACATTATAATTCTGAGTTTTACTCAACTTTGATGTTTAGTTAAAGGAGAGGTTTTTGCCTCTGGAAACTTAGCCAATTTGGCTAAGATTGGCTTAAAAATAGTGTTAAAAACTGGAAATAAAATGCTCAAATTAGTGTTAAACACTAGAGAGGAAGGGGTCACGTGGGGACACGTGAGGGCACCCAAAGGTGGGGCCAGATGTTTAAACACTTTTAATCTTCTGGCCATCACGTGTTGACACGTGATGGATATTTGTGCATTAATTATTAAAGCATTTATTAGGGGTCACGTGGTAACACGTGAGAGCGCCCAAAGCCAATACTGCCTTTGCTTTTGTTCCCTATATTATGAGGGTCACGTGGGGGCACGTGAGGCATCGCCTCAAAGCTTTTTCCTTCTCATTTTTGGGGGATCTGTTTAGGGGTCACGTGGGGGCACGTGACCTAGCTTTATACTTTCTTTCTGATCACTGCGGATTGGGGTCACGTGTCATCACGTGACTAATGTTCTTTACGTGCATGGAGATTTTTCAAGTCTCTTTATTTTAAGAATTAAATTCTCTGTAGGGTTAAACCCTAATTATGTTTTAGAAGAATTAAATTCCTATGCATGTGGAAGAATTAAATTCTTATGTAGGGTGAAACCCTAATTTCATTTAGGAGGAATTAAATTCCTGTGAATTTGAAAGAATTAAATTCTCAAGTAGGGTTAAACCCTAGTTTTGTCTATCTTGAAGGAATTAAATTCCTATAAATTTAGGAGAATTGAATTCTCATATAGGGTTAAACCCTGGTTTTATCTTGGAGGAATTAAATTCCTGTGAATTGGGAGAATTAAATTCTCTAAACTCAATTCTCCCTCTAAGTTTTGGATCTGCATAGCAGAATCTCCACGATGAGAATTAAATTCTCAACCTGTGGGGAGATTTGCTTCTGCAGATCTTCAACCAGAGGAAGAACTAAGTTCTTTTGCAGAAGAGTTAAACTCTTAGATTGAGAATTAAATTCTCTTTTTTTGCTTTATGAAGTTTTGATCCCTTTTCCCCTTTCTCACCTAGGGTTTCTTTTCTTGAGAATTAAATTCTCCTTTCTTTTCTCTCTGCTATTTGCCTTCTGAAAATTTCAAGATCCCAAAAATTCTCTATTTCCCCCAATCAGAGCAAAGGTCTGATCAAATTCTAAGGCGGGAAATGAAGTAACGCTTCCGTTTCCCCCAATCAGAGTAAGGCTCTGTTTTAAAATTTAAATTTTAAAAATAAAGGAAGCAACGCTTCAGTTGACTTGCGCTCTGCGCTGCGCGACACGTGTCAGCGCAGTTGCGCTGCGCGACACATGTCAAGCGCAGGTGCCCTTGTGCCAACTGTGCCAGCATTTAAACAATAAAATTTTGGAAAGATCTTTCCAATCTTGTTAAAAACAAGAATATTACTTTCTGTAAAACAGAGACCCTAGGATCAAAGATCCAACGGTGGGGAAATATCCCCAAATCAACCATAGAAAGATCTCTGTAACCAACCTAACAAACTAATTGGCCCTATCTAAAGGCCCCTAGACTCCAAGTCTAAAACACATTGACATACAGAAAAAGGGATACAGAGAGCTCTTCTAAAAACTTTGAGAAGAATTCAGAGAGAAAGAAAAAGGTAAAACCTTTGGAAAAAAAAGAAGAATTTCTTTTAAAAAGATCAATGATCTAAGAACAAGATCAAGATCTCTAATAAAAAATAATAATAAAGAAGTAATCTACTTCATGACTAGATCTTTTGATCTATATAAAGGCATTGCCTTTTGATGAACCACCGGTTCTTGAAATTTGAGGCAGAACCTCTCTGGAAAAAGAAAAAACTTGTTTTCTTTGATCTAAATTTGATCAAGATATTAAACAGTGCCTTGCACTTTTGAAATTTGCACTGTTGCGCTCCTTGGATTGGCGCAAGCCACCAGAGAGCGCCACGTGTCAATCACAGAACAACTGCGCCTTGTGCTTCTAAAAACAGAGCACTGCTCTATTGGTTTGGCGCAAGTCACCAGAGCGCGCCACGTGTCAGCAGCGCACTAGCGCAACGCACTGGCACAGCGCACTGCGCTAACAGACTTGCGCTCACCAGAGCGTGACACGTGTCACCTCCACATGAATTTGCGCCTTGCGCTCCTCAATTGGCGCAAAGCGCCTGACAGGCCACGTGGGGCACTGTCAGAACATTAAATATAGCGCATTATTAAAGGGTAAAGCCCAATTAAGAGGTCCAATGGACCAAAACAAATGCTATGCATTATTAAGAAGGGCGGAGCCCAATTAAAAAGGCCTAACAGGCTAGAAATAAATGCAGTGCATTATTAAAAAGGGCAGAGCCCTACTAAAGGCCTAATAGGCCAAATGAAAATAAAATGTTGAATATTCTCAACTGTACTTAACCCAA
Source organism: Agapanthus africanus (assembly GCA_030015575.1). Taxonomy (NCBI): domain Eukaryota; kingdom Viridiplantae; phylum Streptophyta; class Magnoliopsida; order Asparagales; family Amaryllidaceae; genus Agapanthus; species Agapanthus africanus. The sequence goes on along the minus strand of JASDDO010000006.1, from coordinate 323,198,408 downwards.
TTCTGGCCATAAGTCCTCAAATTAAATTGACTGAGCACGACTGCTCTCTCTCAAATCAATTTACACCTGGTTCAAGGGTACATCTCTGAACTCCTCTGATATTTGTCGTTGTAATCCTTCAACGTCGTCAGAGAGGTGACGGGTCCCGACAACCACACATTGCTACGGACTATGGGGTCCTTAAACTCATGGGATAATGCGTCCTTAAACCAATAGTCGTCCCCAAAATGGGAATGTTGGACCACCATGTCCCAAAACTGGTAATACAGACTGTGGGGTCCTTAATACCATGGACCGAAACGTCCTTAAACTAACATTCGTCCCCAAAACGGGAATGTTCGACCGAAATGTCCTTAAACTAATATTCGTTCCAAAATGCGAATGTTGGACCGAAATGTCCTTAAACTAATGTTCGTCCCTAAATGGGAATGTTGGACCACCATGTCCCTAAACTGGAAATGGATCACCATGTCTCTAAACTGGCAATCGACCGCAATGTCACTAAACTAAACAATAGAGCCCCCAAATGCTCTTTTGTTGGATCTAAACGATCCCGTTAAGTTGATCTTAGTCTAAAATTAGACTAACGTATCATTAACTAACGTTTAAGTTGATCTTAGTCTCAAATGAGACTAACGTATTCTTAAACCAAAACCCCAAACCCAAATCTAAGAAAATACGGATTTGGACTAATCCACGTCCTATAGGCGACGACATAAATTAGTCTCCGTATACAATCCACGGGCAACCACAAACAAAACAAATACCCACGACACGAAATGACCAGCTGGAGAAGGAGAAAGTGGTTACCGCGATGCGGTAGCGTAATTAACTGCAGGGACTTGCGCCTGCAGGGAAGAGCATCCCCACAATCAAAAACCCCTCAAGCGAGAGGGAATCTGACGAAGTCTGCTACATCGGCCGCATCCGTTTAAACCTGCGATACACGGTGCCATAAATCAACTTGGCATCTTCAGAGAGGTGGACAGATAAAACCAAATAGCATCTGCCCTGAATCTCAGGCAAGACGTCCGGTCTCGAGCCTTCATTCGGAGGGGAAAAGATTCTGGCACGCCCGGTGGGACCTCTTTCTCTTTCCACTCCACACTTCGTGTGTCGTGTTCGCGAATGAATCGCGGTTTGCTATGGTTGCCTATGGATTCGAGGTACTTAGATTTGGTGTCTTGCTCCGTGCAGAAAACAGAAGATCAATGGCTTCAAACTGCACTACCTGCAACTGCAACTCTCACTCCGTCCTTGCTGGAGGAGTGACTTACGAGCCCCGAGCGGCCTCCCTTTTCAAGATGCCAGTGGAACAGGTAACTCAAGCCACCACTGGACTATTCTTCGGGACCATGCTCCCACCGATGAGCTTCAATGCCCCAATGACGTCGCAAGAAGCTCCAAAGAAGTCGGTCTTTGATCGGCTTACAACTACCGCGGCCCTTCTCAACGGGTCGCCCAAGTCCAATGCCTCAGTTTTCAACAGACTGGGCCGAAGCTCAGATGGACCCGTGAATAAGCCCACAGTTCCTGAAGAGGTTATCCCAAAATGGATAGCCATTCCTACTCCTGAAGTATCCAAGGCGGCTTCTCCTGCTAAGGGGTCGGTCCTCACAAGACTGGCCGTTTCAGCTCCTACTCCACATGAAGTCATAAAGGCTGTTTCCCCTGTTCGGAAGTCGGCCTTCGCAAGACTGACTATCCCCTCTCAAGGGGTGTCAATCTTCGACAGGCTAGCAACAATAACAGTCTTTCCTCAAAGCAGAGGGCATGAAGAAGCTTATCCAACAACAGAGGTGATCTCATCCGCACGACATGCTCGACGTCGCTACTGGCGCCGAGTGAGGAAAGCTAGAGGAAATTCCCCTTTTGGACTGACTCCGCCAGCTCCAACGGTGGAAGTTGACGCTGCTGTTCCAACCGGGAACAGCTTTAAACTACTTAGCAAGGTGCGCAGGAATTCGCCAACTGCCGTGCTGAAAAGATCTCCATCGCCGGCGGAGACAGTCAAAGAAATGAAACCAAAGCAGTCCCCTCAACGGCTGTCCTCTAAAATTTACAAGGTCTAGCATCAAGTCCAAGACTTCGTGATGGATCAAGGCTATCTCCACCGACAGAAGAAGATGAAGGTTCGACAGGAGAAGGACTACTCTGTCAAGTCAGAAAAACCGACAGCTGGCTGGGTGCCCACTGCAACGGCTCCTTCAACGTCAATCACTCAAAAGGAAAGGAGGCCGCAAAAAGCCCCTGTGAAAATGGCGAACCGTAAAAGCGCTCAGCACAAATGCCCCAAGACTAGAGGCATAACGGTCCATACTGTTTATATGGCTTCCGGAAAGGAGGAAAGGCGTACCTCGACGGGTCACCGACCGCTCACTCGATCCGTGACCAAAGCCCAGGAGCAGCAACAGAAGCTTCAAGAAATGCTGACGCAAATGGCCACACTTACCGGGCCAAAAGAAACCCTGGAGGCATCATCAGAACAGCGTCACGAACAAGAAACTCACGCTGACTTCCTACGGAGAATGCTCGAAAAGAAGGACAAAGAGGCTACGGAACAAGCGGCCAATATAAAGCAAATGGCTCTTCTGTTCCAAGACATGGTAGGGATGATGTTACAGCCGGACCCTCCAGCTGAAGACCCTCCAATCATTGTTGGAGACGACGGAGGGGAGACATCTAATCCTCCTCCGGCTCTTTCAGCAGCCAAGGAGGAAACTATCTCCAAGGTTGCACTAGACGACTATATAGCTCAGCAAATACAAGCTCATCAGGCGAGTGAAGCGGCTGGGCAAATTGTTAAAACCGGACAACCCTATCCGGGCTGGTATGACCAAATCAGTTACCCGTCGGGATATACAATTCCTAAATTCCATGTATATAAAGGGACGGGAAACCCGCACCAGCATGTCACTCAGTTCAGAGCCTTATGCAGCAACACTATAGGCGATGATAAACTGTTGCTTCGCCAATTCGTCGGCAGTTTAGCGGAAACGGCCTTCGAATGTTATTCGGAGCTACCTAACGACTCTGTCAAAACATTTACGGAGATGGAGCTGCTGTTTGCACAAAGATTTGCAAGTGCCAGCGAGCGCACACCAATCACCGTGTTGATCAACGCCAGGGTAAGGCCAGGCGAAACGTGGGTTTCAATATGCAATACGGTGGAGAAACTTATGGTTGAAGTGCGAACAGCGCATTGAAGAAGCAACAGCGGTAGGCATGTTCGTGAGCACCCTAGACCCTCATGCAACTATTTCACAGTTCATGATGTTCTTTAAACCAACCACGTTCCAGGCCTTGATTGACAAATTAGCCCAAATGGACCAGATGGGCCATAGGCCTTCCTCTTCAAAGACGGAGCCTTGGAATGAAAAGGGCAAAGGGAAAACAACCTTCGTCGCCAATGCTCAACAACAGCCGAGCAGCTTGAAGCCGGTTGTCCGTCAAAACAATATGCGTCCATGCCTATCCCTCGAGGAGAGGCTAGGACGTCCTTACTCGTTCCCTCAAGATAAAACGAGAAGACTGTTCGAGTTGGCAGTGCGCAACAGACTCATCAATCTGCCGAGTCCAAAACGTCCGTTGCAGCCAGGTGATCTCAACAATCCTAATTACTGTCCTTACCATCAAGCAGTAAGCCATCCAATTGAAGATTGTTTCGTTTTCAAAGGCTGGATTGAGGACCAATACCAACAAGGCAAGTTCGCGTTATCCGAAAACTGGAAGGTGAGCCTGCCACAGCCTCATGCTTCTAAAAAGGTGGACACACCGGGGGCATCATGCTCAGTCATAGGGAAAGCCCCATAGACCGAAAAGTCAGTAAACTAGAGATTCGCCTCAAATACGGCGACGGTGGACCATTATGTCCTAAAACTTGTCGCGGACCGAAATGTCCCTAAACTAACAATGGACCACTACGTCCTAAAACTAGCCGATGACCGAAACGTCTTTAAACTACTACCACAGCATCCTCAGGCTGACGTAAAAAAAAATAAAAAAAATAAAAAAAACAAAAAAAAACGGTATGTCCATAAGCAAAATGGGCACGGATGAAAACCCGAAAGGGCTCCGTGAGTAAAAATAGCAGGGCTACCAGCGAGTCTTATGAAAACCTGAAAGGGTGCAACATCGTAAATATATATATATATATATATATAAAGGTATGTCCATAAGAAAAATGGGCACGGATGAAAACCCGAAAGGGCTCCGTGAGTAAAAACAGCAGGACTACCGGCGAGTGCTTGTGAAAACCCAAAAGGGCGCAACCTCGTTAAATGACACTTACAAGGTCCTCTTGACCTTGTAAGGAGAACCCACCCGCGTGAGATCCTTATGACTCACAAGGGAACAACACACTTAGGGATCCTCACGATTCCTAAGGAGAAATTACACTTGCGAGATCCTCACGACTCGTAAGGGGAACTCTCTTATGGGACCTCACGGCTCATAAGATTTGAAAGTCTTAAGTTACAGAGACCTAAACATGTTCTTAAGCAATCCTCACGACCTTCGATACTGCCCTACAAGTAGCTCGATACTGACCCTTGTATACAATCCACGGGCACGAATAAACATTTCCCTAACCAAGTCCCATCCGTGACTAGGGATATGTTCGCACGGTGAACAACCCTTGTAAGTCCTCTCGACTTATAAGGAGAAAGAACCCTTTTATAAGATCCTTACGACTTACAGGGGAACATGCACTTAGGAATCCCCACGATTCCTAAGGAGAAAACACACCTACGAGATCCTCACGACTTGTAGGGAGAAATACCTTTGTGAGACCCTTACGGCTCATGAAGTCAAAAGCCTTAGTCGACAGGATCCTAACCCCGTTTACTAAGCCACCTTTGTTCAACATCGACAGAGGCAAATGATAATTCGCTCCTGGCAACATTCCAGTTGTAGCGATGCTGATGCCTAAACCTGTATCAAATTCCAAGTCCTTTCATGGCAAATGATGATTCGCTCCTGGCAATATTCCAGTTGTAGCGATGCTGACGCTGAGATTGGCACCAGATTCCAAGTTCCACACTCACGATAAAAAAAAACAGCAAGCCACACATGCATACGAAATATCCGAAATGATGGGGCAACTTGCAACAAAATCAGCAAGTAAAAATGTATGCATGCAAAATAGCCGAAATGATTGGACAACTCGCAATAAAAAGCAGCGAGTAAAATAAAAAAAATAGCCGAAATGATTGGGCAGCTCGCAATAAAAAGCAGCGAGTAAAAAGAAAAATAGCCGAAATGATTGGGCACTGCGAAAAATAGCCGAAATGATTGGACAATCGCGACCTTCGCGATAAAAAAGCTGAAATTATAGAGAATCGCGGAAATAAAAAAATGATGGAAAAAAAAATGAAAAATGAAATAATGAGACCTTTTGCCCTACAGGTGAGATCACATCGATCCCTGTATACAATCCAGGGGCACAAACAAAGAGGGAACCATACCTTTCCAACAGGCTCCACCAGAAAGCTAAGCCAAATCTCGATGGTTCATAGACAACCTAGAGACAATATCGACATTTCTCGCAATATTGCAGACATAATGTCAACAGACGAAGCAAAAAGAGATCCCTAGCTTCTGGGTCTCTACGTCGATATCGACAACTTAGAGATCACCAACGGCGTTCCTTTGCAGTCCAGCAGGATGCAGATGCAATGTCAACAAAAGACCCCATGGTCATCAAAGCGGAGTGACGGCAAAATCCCAACTCCACCTCAGCATTTGTCTCGTTACAGCCGACGCAATGTCAACAACAGTGTCCTTCCTCCAACAGGATTCGGACATGACAAAGCAAACGAAGCAAAGGCCAAATTCCTAGCTTCAGGGTCTTGACGGCAACTTATATAAAGCCTGAAAGACCATTGGAGATCATCTCATACCAGCGCGGAGTGGTCACCACCTCGACGTTCGTCTCAATACAACAGACGAAATGTCACGACAGCGTTCTTCCTCCAACAGGATTCGGACGTGACAAAGCAAACGAAGCAAATGCCAAACTCCTAGTTTCAGGGTCTTGACGGTAACTCATATAAAACCTGAAGGACAATCGGAGATCATCTCGCACCAGCGCGGAGTGGTAACCACCTCGACGTTCGTCTCAATACAACAGACGAAATGTCATGACAGCGTTCTTCCTCCAACCGGATTCGGACGTGACAAAGCAAACGAAGCGAAGGCCAAATTCCTAGCTTCAGGGTCTTGACGGCAACTCATATAAAGCCTGAAAGACAATCGGAGATCATCTCACATCAGCGCGGAGTGGTCACCACCTCGACGTTCGTCTCGATACAGCAGACGAGATGTCACCCCAGCGTTCTTCCTCCAATAGGATTCAGACGCGACAAAGGAAACGAAGCGAAGGCCAAATTCCTAGATTCAGGGTCTTGACGGCAACTCATATAAAGCCTGAAAGACAATCGGAGATCATCCCACATCAGCGCGGAGTGGTCACCACCTCAACGTTCGTCTCGATACAGTAGACGAGATGTCACAACAGCGTTCTTTCTCTAACAGGATTCGGACACACCAAAGCAAACGAAGCGAAGGACAAATTCCTAGCTTCAGGGTCTTGACGGCAACTCATATAAAGCCTGAAAGACAATCGGAGATCATCTCACATCAGCGCGGAGTGGTCACCACCTCGACGTTCGTCTCGATACAGCAGACGAGATGTCACCCCAGCGTTCTTCCTCCAACAGGATTCAGACGCGACAAATCAAACGAAGCAAAGGCCAAATTCCTAGCTTCAGGGTCTTAACGGCAACTCATATAAAGCCTGAAAGACTATCGGAGATCATCCCACACCAGCGCGGAGTGGTTATGACTCATCGGGGCTCTCCAAAATGAGCCTAACCTCAAGTAAAAAGCGGCATGGCAAAATTCATAACGCTTTCTCTTCCGACGGTCAAACTGCCTAGGAGGATTACTTGAAGACGTCTTGTCCAGCTCCCGAAGGGACCAGAGACACGACAGTCGCAAGGCTACTCGAACAGCAAGATTGCCTATCGAGAAATACATCAGCCAACGCGACGGTACGATGGACAAAACCCTAAGTACCACAGACCCTAACGGACCTCTGTCGTAAAGAGCAGAGGTTAACTGTGACGTTAGGATATTCTTGCGAGAAATGCTCGATTCGGCTCGACTCGTGAGATAAAGCCTTAGGCAGCTGGGATTAAAAAACCTGTTTCCTAAGCACTGGAACCCTGCAAGTTGGTCCAAAACGGTCTCTTGCATACTATCCACGGGTCACACACTCCAAAGTCGAATCTCGACAAGGAGGGAAACAACCGCTTACGGGTCCTCTCGACTCGTAAGAGGAAAAACTCTCTTATAAGATCCTTACGACTTATAAGAGAAAATGCACTTAGGAATCCTCACGATTCCTAAGGAGAAAATACACCTACGAGATCCTCTCGATCCGTAGGGAGAAAAGTCTTTGTGGTACCCTCACGGCTCATAAAGTTGAAAAGTTTTAGGCAGCAGATCTGAACCTGCCTTCTAAGCCATCACTACTCCCCAAAGTATTCAAGACGGAATGTTCTATATCACCTACAGGCTATGCTTACTTAAGGAATATGCCAATAACAAAGCAGAAAATGAAAGGAAGGAGGCAAAAGATTTTTCATTTATACTCGGAAAGGTTCTTACAATTAAAAAAAAATAAACAAAGACATTATCCAAATGATTACAACGGCAAAACCTCAAATCCTGGACATGGATTGAGGAACTCGAAAGTGACCTTGTCCAAGACTTTCCGAGCCTGGCGAACCATCCTAATGTGCTTCCTTTCACGAGCACGGGCGTCTGGATCCCCACCGATGTCCTCCACCTTCCGATAGGTAGCAAGAATGGCGGATTGTTGAAAGGCCTGGTGCAGGAGATCGACAAGATTGTCTCGCCGTCTCTTCGAGATTAGGTTCATCAGGTACACCGAGTGCACCTTATCCTCGGCGACATCTAACGCCCTGAGCGGCACGCCGGTAAAGAATAGGGGTAGCGTTTCCCAAATTGCTCCCATAATAAGTTTCAGGAGAGGGGAGCGTCGAGGAAGCAGTTGACCATTGTATGCGTCGAAGCGACTCATGATTTCGGCACACTCGGCGTTTGTGAATTCTCGATTTTGAGAACGGCCAAGTCGGCGGATGTCCCCGTAAGAGATAATCTCATCGAGATCGTACATGTGGGCGTCCATTACTCCTGTAAAAGAAAATCAACAAGATCAGCAGAAAGACTGATTAAGCAAGATGATATAATTCATCAAGACTATATGATTTGGAAGGAGCAAAGCTTCATTAATGAATTAAGAAAACACATGAAAAATCCTTTTAGAGAACAAAGCTCTATTGATGGAACCCTAATAGGGTTCTCTTTAGTTCTCTTTAGATCCCTTTAGACCTATAGAGCAAAGCTCTGCTAATGAAACTCTAAATGGGTTTTCTTTAGACCAGGGATCTATTGAGAGTAAGGCTCTTAAAATTAATTTAATTTAATCTAATTTAATTTTTACCTAAAAATTTTCTAGAGTTTTAACTCTTAAAAGTGCTTGAACAAAAGAGCAAGGCTCTGAATAAAAATTTTTATGAAGAGATGAAAATCATCCAAGGGACCAAAGGTCCTATTTATAGGCATTGAGAGCCATTTCAGCTTCCAAAAGATGGCGCAACGGTTGGAATTCTGCCACCGCTGCGCTCACGTCTAGGGCCACGTAAGCGCAACAGTGGGGGGGCATTTGTTTCCCCCAATCAGAGCAAAACTCTGTTCAAATTCCAAGGCGGGAAACGAAGCAACGCTTCCGTTTCCCCTAATTAGAGCAAGGCTCTGTTTTAAAATTTAAATTTTAAAAATAAAGGAAGCAACGCTTCAGTTGACTTGCGCTCTGCGCTGCGCGACACGTGTCAGCGCAGTTGCGCTGCGCTCTGCGCTGCGCGACACGTGTCAAGCGCAGGTGCGCTTGCGCCAACTGTGCCAGCATTTAAACAATAAAATTTTGGAAAGATCTTTCCAATCTTGTTAAAAATAAGAAGATTACCTTCTGTAAAATAGAGACCTTAGGATCAAAGATCCAACGGTGGGAAAATATCCCCAAATCAACCAGAAAAAGATCTCTGTAACCAACCTAACAAACTAATTGGCCCTATATAAAGGCCCCTAGACTCCAAGTCAAAAACACATTGACATACAGAAAAAAGGGATATAGAGAGCTCTTCTAAAAACTTTGAGAAGAATTCAGAGAGAAAGAAAAAAGGTAAAACCTTGGGAAAAAAAAGAAGAATTTCTTCTAAAAAGATCAATGATCTAAGAACAAGATCAAGATCTCTAATAAAAAATAATAATAAAGAAGTAATCTACTTCATGACTAGATCTTTTGATCTATATAAAGGCATTGCCTTTTGATGAACCACCGGTTCTTGAAATTTAAGGCAGAACCTCTCTGGAAAAAGAAAAAACTTGTTTTATTTAATCTAAATTTGATCAAGATATTAAACAGTGCCTTGCACTTTTGAAATTTGTACTGTTGCGCTCCATGGATTGGCGCAAGCTACCAGAGAGCGCCACGTGTCAATCACAGAACAACTGCGCCTTGCGCTTCTAAAAACAGAGCACTGCTATTTTGGTTTGGCGCAAGTCACCAGAGCACGCCACGTGTCAGCAGCGCACTAGCGCAACGCACTGGCACAGCGCACTGCGCGAACAGACTTGCGCTCACCAGAGCGTGACATGTGTCACCTCCATATGAATTTGTGCCTTGCGCTCCTCAATTGGCGCAAAGCGCCTGACAGGCCATGTGGGGCACTGTCAGAACATTAAATGCAGCGCATTATTAAAGGGCAGAGCCCAATTAAGAGGTCCAATGGACCAAAACAAATGATATGCATTATTAAGAAGGGCAGAGCCCAATTAAAAAGGCCTAACAGGCTAGAAATAAATGCAGTGCATTATTAAAAAGGGCAGAGCCCTACTAAAGGCCTAATAGGCCAAATGCAAATAAAATATTGAATATTCTCAACTGGACTTAGCCCAATTCTGGCCATAAGTCCTCAAATTAAATTGACTGAGCACGACTGCTCTCTCTCAAATCAATTTACACCTGGTTCAAGGGTACATCTCTGAACTCCTCTGCTATTTGTCATTGTAATCCTTCAACGTCGTCAGAGAGGTGACGGGTCCCGACAACCACACATTGCTACGGACTGTGGGGTCCTTAAACTCATGGACTAATGCGTCCTTAAACCAATAGTTGTCCCCAAAATGGGAATGTTGGACCACCATTTCCCTAAACTGGTAATACGGACTGTGGGGTCCTTAATACCATGGACCGAAACGTCCTTAAACTAACATTCGTCCCCAAAACGGGAATGTTCGACCGAAATGTCCTTAAACTAATATTCGTCCCAAAATGCGAATGTTGGATCGAAATGTCATTAAACTAATGTTCGTCCCCAAATGGGAATGTTGGACCACCATGTCCCTAAACTGGAAATGGATCACCATGTCTCTAAACTGTCAATCGACCGCAATGTCACTAAACCAAACTTTAGAGCCCCCAAATGCTCTTTTATTGGATCTAAACGATCCCGTTAAGTTGATCTTAGTCTAAAATTAGACTAACGTATCATTAACTAACGTTTAAATTGATCTTAGTCTCAAATGAGACTAACATATCCTTAAACCAAAACCCCAAACCCAAATCTAAGAAAATACGGATTTGGACTAATCCACGTCCTACGGGCAACGACATAAATTAGTCTCCGTATACAATCCATGGGCAACCACAAACAAAACAAACACCCACGATACGAAGTGACCAGCTGGAGAAGGAGAAAGTGGTTACCGCGATGCGGTAGCGTAATTAACTGCAGGGGCTTGCGCCTCAGGGAAGAGCGTCCCCACAATCAAAAACCTCTCAAGCGAGGGGGAATCTGATGAAGTCTGCTACATCGGCCGCATCCGTTTAAACCTCCGATACACAGTGCCATAAATTAACTTGGCATCTTCAGAGAGGTGGACGGATAAAACCAAATAGTATCTGCCTCGAATCTCAGGCAAGACGTCCAGTCTCGAGCCGTCATTCGGAGGGGAACATTCTCTATTCTTCTCTTCTTGGCTCCTATTTATAGGAGAAGGAAAAGAATCAATTTATTTAGTCAATTTTTCATTGAAAGATTTTTTTTTGTAACTAACATGATATTTTATATCACTCGGTGAATTTTATTCACCACTGAATTTTTAATCCAAAAGATTTTCTGTTTGTTATTCTTGGTGAATTTCAGGGAAATCTTTCCTTGTATAAAATCTTTCCATAAATTGGTGATTTTTAATCACCATTGGATTTTTAATCCAACGGTGCTCTATTTTACAGAGCACCATATTTTTTGTTTGGAAAGATTTAAAGAAATATTTTCTCAGTTAGGGTCTTTGATTTCCCTTAATTAGAATTTAATTCTATTTAGCTCAGAAGAATTTTAAAGCCCATCACGTGTTGGCACGTGATCCCAACGTTTGACTATTGAAATAGAATTTAATTCTATCAATTAAAGAGCTGGGGGACCTGTCACGTGTTGGCACGTGATCCTCTTTCATTCAGAATTCAATTCTGTCCCTTAACAGGGCTAAAGGACCATCATGTGTCAGCACGTGACCTTTGGTCACGTGTGCGCACGTGATGCCCCATTGGGGTCTTTTCTTAGCCGTTTTGTTTACACTTTTGTTTGATTCAGAATTTAATTCTATAAAGTAGAGATCTTAGGAAACTATCACGTGTCAACATGTGACCCTTGGTCACGTATGAGCACATGATACCTCATTGAGGTATTTCCTTAGCTGTTTTATTACATTTTCGTTTGATTTAGAATTTTAATTCTATAAAGTGGAGTTCATACAAAACTATCACGTGTCAACACGTGACCCTTGGTCATGTGTGAGCACGTGATACTCATTGAGGTATTTCCTAATTTTTATCAGGGAACAAATGCCCCTACAGCATTGTTCTTACGTGTCTGCACGTGAGTATAACGCTGTCACCTTTGTGACAGTTGGATCTGTCTAGGGAATAGGGAAGATGAAGCGTTTCCCATCACATCCTATAAATGCCAGCTTCCTTTCAGAAGCGCCTCCACTTTGCTCATCTTCTTCCTTGCTTACTTTTTCCCTTTGAGAATTTAATTCTCTTTTCTCAGAGCTTAGTTCTCTGTCTTGAAAATTTTCCAGAGTTTAACTCTGTTGAAAGATTCCCTTTTCTCGGGTAATGATCTTGAACGACTGAAGAACTTTTGCAGAAACCTTCATTGGATTTTAAATCCACACCAAGGGTTTTTTCCCTTTAACAAGAACCCATTTTTTTTCTTAAGTTCTTTAAAAAGAAAACCATTCAATTTTTAAACAATAGACGTTTTAGGGTTTCTCTGATCTTCACGGATCGATGGCGATGCTTGTCTTTTCTATGGAATTTAATTCCATCTCAAAAAGCTTTGACCCTGAAAAAATATTTGTGGGAATTTAATTCCCTTGTTCAAAAGGAATTTAATTCCTCTGAAGAATTTAGTTCTTCCCAGAGAACTTCTTGGGGTTTTCTTGCCATGAGTTGTTTCTTTGCAACAAAAGAAAAGATTTGCAGTAGGATTTTCTAGGAATTTAATTCCCCTGCTCTGCTTGATTTTTGCAAAGTCCAAGATGGGTTTCTTTTTGGGGAATGTGTATGATCATTTGAAAATCCACTGTTCATTTATTGAGAATCTTCCTTTTGTTCTCATAGTGATTGATTTGCCTTATCATTAGTAAGCCGCCATCTTGATTTTGTGGGACCCATGCATTTTGTAACCAATGGTCCCATAAAATGAGTCATTTGTCGATTTCTTCCACTATCTTTTTATATATGAATTTACAAACATATATATATACACATGTTGGCTTCGCTTAACAGTTTCCCCTTCTTTTATTTCAGGCACAATGACTTCTGTTCCATACTTCCCGTTCACTCACTCGGAGGCTGCCTTTCCTCAGTCACCGTCTGACGAGGAAGTGATGGCGATGATCAAGGCTCATGACCCGAATCGCACCAATTTACTTTTATGGGGGACCTGGTACGGTCACATCATCCGCGGTCGCCGCAGTTTTCTTTGCGAGATACCGACGGAGCCTACCTGTCCGTTCCTGCCGATGGATCCTCCACGGACTGCCCTTGCTGTGGATATGCCGAATTGGACCCCTATGGGACGGCTTGAGCCTTCAACAACTGGTATTCCAAACCATCCGGTGGCACCTATAGATATTTTAGGGCGCCACATTTGCCAGGGTGAAGCCCAGCCATGGGGACAGATTTACAAGATAGGGCTTACCCCTCGACACCCCCACGGGCTACCTTCTCTGGGCTCGTTACATCCTGTCCGCCCATCGCGCGCGACTGCAGAGGGTTGGACTCTATCAGGCGATATATGCATCCCTTTTCCACTACCAATCTCCCCATGTTTGGTGGGTTAAGGCTTTCTTGAACCAATGGAATCTTCCCACCAACACCTTCCTTCTAGGGGACCGCGAAGTTTCAATTTCTCTGGAGGAATTTCGCGAGATCTCAGGGCTGCCGGTCAGGGGACACTTTATGAAGAATTGCTGCCTCCCGATGAGTATGTCTTCAAAACTGAGCCTGCCATGCTTGACGGCCTGTCTACCGAGAACGCCGTCCGCCACAAGCGCCCGAGTTTGATCAAGACCCTGAGTATTTTTGACAAACTGTTCATGGAGTCAGAGGAGCAGGGCGTCACTTTTAAAAGTTTTATCGCTTGTTTCCTTCGCGAGGATGTCCTATCAAAGACGGCTCCGAAGTTCGCAAACATTAACGACCCCTTTGGGTTTGGTTTAAACAGGCGGCCGACTAAAAAAGAGGACTTGCCGTAGTTTTACATTCCCATCATGTCGGTGGTATCTTTCGAGTCGATCGCAGCTCCTGGTATGGATGAGGAGACTTTCTTTGTGGGCTTCATCAGCGTTTGGCTTAGCTGGTTCGTCATTCCCATGCATCGCCGTTTCATGAGAGCCTCGGTTATTTACCCTGCTCATCGCATTGCTGAGGGAACGCGACTAGTTGTGGGCATTCTGGGGCTAGCGCATCTATATCATGGGTTAGGCGCCGCGGCTAATACCTCAACTCCAGGTGTAGATGTGATAAACTTCTCTCTTCATTACTTCATATCCTGGATTGAGATGCATGTGTTGGGGGCCTTTGCTGCGCACCAAAGACCCAAATTTTATGACGCCTACACTTTTCCGCGACTCATGCGGCTGGTGGACGCTTCTGCTCCTGACCCGACTCAGTTTGGGGCTATTCGTGTGCTGATCTCTCCCTATACTAATCCGGGTGGAATGGTATTCATCGATCGAGCCCTATCTGCTCCCTCAGGACCGATTCAACAGCTCCACGACTTGTCGAAAGAAGGGGTACCTTCTCTGAAGCCCAGGGAAGCCATGCACCTATACGCGATCAGACCAGGTTATCTGGTATTTCGTCAGAACGGTGCGGCCCTCTTTATGCGGTACAACCCACACCGCTTTGCCCGGTAACTTGGATATGATCAGAGCGTCCCCTTCGAGGCATTTACAGTGGCGCCTAGCCCATCGCCTGAAGCTGTTCGTGACGCTGCTCATCACTTTATGCGGCTGAACACTGGTTCTTGCTTCATGATCCCTGAAGCTGATCATATTCCTCGATGTGTGGGGTTTTTCATAGGCCGGTACCTCTACCGGGTCAGTCCAATTATTGCTGAGGAGAATAGGGTGCTTCTTGGATACAGTTCTCCCATTCCGATTTGAGCCACATGAGTTCCGCCGCAACCGCGTGCAACAGTTCGTCCTCCCTTGAGGGATACCAGTGTCATGCTTATTCCGGGGCGGCGGAAGTAGACTTAACTCCCACAGCTGGTATGCCACTGCGTACTCGGGCTCAATCAAGGGCTAATAGGGTGCCGGTAGCAGTATCATCGTCCGCGGCGTCGACAATGGCCGTGTCGTCCTCGATAGCACCGCCAAGCGAGGACATTGAAGGTGAAGTGGGCCAGCGCCGTACCAAAGCTCCACGGCGGAGGAAACGATCGTCTTTGGCGGTTAGTTATAGGTTCAAGAGGCGGAGGAAGATGGCCACCAATCTGCTCGACTCTTTAATAGAGTCCGAGCCTATTCTTCAGGATGAACCGCTAGCTATGCAAGAATCGGATGGTGGCCTACTTTTGCCGAGTTCATCTACCGAGGAAGCCGCATAATTGGCTAAGGCTATAAGACGTTCGCAAGATGAATCCGAGAATGTAAGGATTCCGAAGAAGCCCTACCCTGCCGTCATCTTTTACGAAGATTCTCCGTGGAAACGGCGGCGATTTATGGGCCCTTTGGAAGAATGGGGCAAAAGGGCCCTTAAACAAGCTGTTTCAGCCGACACTGAGGACGCGCTTTCACTGTGGACCGGTGGCTACGAGTCTACCCTCGGACCTCGGCGAGCACATCTCCTCAAGAAGGAGCGTCGGCTTGAACAAGCCATATTAGATGCTCCCTTGCGCATCGGTATGTTCATGTATCTCTTTGTAATATTTTGTATTGCCTGCATATATATAT
Organism: Agapanthus africanus; assembly: GCA_030015575.1. Classification (NCBI taxonomy): domain Eukaryota; kingdom Viridiplantae; phylum Streptophyta; class Magnoliopsida; order Asparagales; family Amaryllidaceae; genus Agapanthus; species Agapanthus africanus. The sequence goes on along the minus strand of JASDDO010000006.1, from coordinate 323,182,790 downwards.
ATATATATATATATATATATATCCTTATCCTCATATAAACTTTGCAGGGACTTCGGCGGCGGCGGAGGCTTTGAGTCGTGCTTTGACCGTAGATTCTGCTGATATCCCCAGTGAAACACCAATCAGTGTGGAGGGGGTCGATGCAACTGTTGCTTTTGCGATAGAGTCTCCCTCAGTGGTTCCCGCTCCCAAAGCACTTGCTCCCTCGGGGGAGGCATCTTTGTCGGTCGCCGCTCCAATGGATCTTCCTGAGGGCGACCCGGAGACTAGGGTACAGGTAGTCGAGGTACCGTCCTTCCGTTGGAGCGTGCAGTGGCAGCCGCTTCTCCTCGCTCGGAAGCTGCTACACTGGTCCGCGTCCCCGATGATGTGCCTGAGGTCACGGAGGAGGCCGCTGAAGCTGCTATCCCTCCAGCTCAGAATGGGAGGAGCGTCGAAGGTATCCTTCTATATTTTACATTAATAATCTTTCTGTAATAACCCTAAAATCTTTATACATTTGTATTATCCATCTTCAATAATACACCGTATTTATTTGTACTTGGTATTTTCCGTTTTCTCCTAAATTTATTATTATTTTATTTCTCAATCTATTATGTATATTTTTCTAAGTACAATTTCTTTTTCTTATATTTAAGTTTTTAACTTCTCATTCTTATTTTTCCTTTCATAAATATTGAACCCAAATCTATTATTCTTATTCTCTACAGTCCATTTTCTTTTTAAGCAACATCATATATTTAATTCTAATCAAATATATGCATGAATAACCTTATAGCTCATTGGTTAAGTCCTTACATTATTATTCCATAAGTCACATGTTCAAATCCCCATTCTTGCAATTATTTTTTATCATTTTTTATTCTTCTCATAAGCTACAAATGAGACCTTTCATTTCCAAAATGAATGGTGACCTTTCATTTCTCTTTTAATTCTCATGTTGAATGCATATATTATTATACATAATTCACCATTATATCATCTTTATTGTCCTCCTCTATCTTTTCCTTCCTCACATTTTTCTATCTCTCACTTCTTCCTCTTCACCTAGAGTCCAAGAAGAAGAACATGAAGAAGTCTTAAAGAAAGTTTCGCTACTAACGCGAGGCTATCGGCGGATAGACAAGACCGGTGACAATACCGGCTTGTGCATGTAAGTCCCTTCTCTTTTTCCTTCCCTCCATCTCTTTCTTTTTCTTTTTATATTTCTCTTGTTTTATATTGCCATGAAAAACTTCTCTTGACATATCATAGTTCCTAAATAATTAATTAAATGGATGCATATATAAATAATGAACACACAAACATACACACATATGTAGTTTGTAAAGTCTTTTTCATTACTCTCAATTCACATGTTAAGATTTCATAGTGGCCAATTAGGATTGTATGTTTGTTGTTTTATTTTAAATCACTTTATTTAAAGTTTGTAAAAAAAAAAAAGAAGTTACGAATAAATACCTTGTTTTTCTCATTTCTCACATATGACATATCAATACCTTTAGTTTTTAAAATAATTTTTATAAATTAATTTTTAATTCTGAAAATTTCATGAAATTTACATATAATAGAATATATTATTTTATACACGCTGTAAAAATTTTAGATTGATCCGCATAACGGTTTAGGAATTACATCGTTTTTATTCACTGATCGTAAAACAGAAAACTACAGTTATCGGTCAACTTTTAGAACACATAACTTGGTATATCGGTATCAAAATTGAGCAAACTCAGGTGTTTTTGATATCTACATCGAATGATATATATTTTCGTAGTTTTATAGTTTTATTGAAGACCCAGCACTGTAGTTTCATTGTACACTTTTCCTTTCTGTACTTTTCATTTCCTGTTATGCCACTATTTAGGCATCTTTTATTTCAGTTGCATTTCCTTTTCATGTATTGTACAAAGAATGTTAATAAATAAAAGTTGCTGTTCTTTTTATACTCTTGTCTCTTGTGTATTTATTTTATATTGCTTAGTTACGCTTAGCGTATGTACTTCTGAGTACATATGTAGCGGACCTCGTCGCGTCCCCTTCGCCGTACACTGGGAAGTGGGGCGTGACACTTTCCATTGTCTGAACCCTTCTGTCTTTTCAGAATTGCGTGGATTGGCAGCATCTATTGCTGATCTGTCTCCCAGGCAGTCCTTTCAGCGCCTGTTGGAGATGGCTGCTCCGCAATCGATATCTCCTCAACGCATCGTCCTCTCTTCCTGGCAAGGTTAGTGTTGTTTACCCTCTTTTCACAGCATTATCACTATTTCATAAAATGACACCGACGTCTTTTATAGTTCTGGAGGCCGACGACGAGGTTGAGGTTCTTGACAGGCCTGGGGAGCCTTCAGATCCCTCTTGGATGACTGTGGGTAAGTAAAGTCTCAACATCGTTCCATTTATTTTTTGATTACAAGTTTGGCTGACTGTTTATAAATTTGAAAAGCTCTGCCAGTTCTCACAGCGCTGGAGTCTCGCATCGCCATGCCACCCGGCCCCTATGCTCTGCATGCCTCGGAACGGATGGCAAAGCTAAGCCTCGCCTCCCTGTCATCCTTAATCGAGGACCTTCGCTCTGGCAGTCTGATCACGGCCGAAGCGTTTGTCGCTAAAGCTAACGGCTATTTTCCCTTTCTTGCCACCTACCATAGTGAAATATTGGTGCAAGTCTGGGTTGATTTTTGTCGGCAGGTGGAGGCTTGCTTGCATGTCCTCGAATGTACACGCCTTCCTTCGGAGGTTGTGGCCGCGAAGGCGAGCTTACAGGGGCTGATCAAGCGATGTGCTGCGAACACGATATCATGTGAGAAAAGGCTCGGCCGCAAGTTTTCGGAGAGGGAGCTGGCTTCCAAAGCACTGAGGGAGCTTCAAGCCAACCTTACGGCCAAGGCCATTAAAGCGTATGAACTTTGGCGAGTGCTTCAAGAGGCTATCAAGGAGGTGGTAGCCATTGATAAGGCCGCTGTGTTTACTCGTGAAATGGTCGAAGCCCATAAAGCCACTGAAAAAGAGCTTGAAGGCCGGCTTGCCTCGTACCAGGCCCAACAAGCTTAAGCGGAGGCCCGTCTTTTGACGATACTAAATCATGAAGGCGAGGCTCGGCGAAAAAGGGATGAACTGGCAAACCTGCTGAATCGCCCGCCGACCTGAAGAATTGTATATATATTTTTTCATTCTCCCTTTGTACATACTCCTGAATGAGAGTATATTTTTTTGTTCTTCCATGAATTGTACTTTGTATTCATTTTGGTTCATGAATAAAAGATATATTTTTTTTGATGGTGTGTCCCTTTTAGCAAGTGTATTCTGCGGATAGTCTATTTCGATTTCTTTGCAGGACAATGATGGTTTAGGATTCAGGGTTAAGATCTGCCCCCTAAGACTTTTCAACTTTATGAGCCGTGAGGGTCTCATAAAGAATTTTCTCTCTACAGGTCGAGAGGATCCCGTAGGTATAATTTCTCCTTAAGAATCGTGAGGATTCCAAAGTGCGTTTTCTCTTGAAAGTCGTAAGGATCTGACAAGAGAGTTTGCTCCCTTACGAGTCGTGAGGACCCGTAAGTGATGGGTGAGGTTACCATTATCCGCATTTCGCGGAGTTAAGGGTTGCTCTGGATGCTTCCCACGTGGTCATAACCGTGTTCTATGAGGACCAGGCTCTGCTCTGGACGTTTCCCACGGGGTCAGAATTGACATAAGCCGCGTTCCACGTAACTAGGAATTTTACTCTGGATGCTTCCCACGGGGTCATAGCCGTGTTCTGCGAGGACCAGGCTCCGCTCTAGATGCTTCACACGGGGTTGCCGTGCTCTGCGAGGACCAGGATCCGCTCTAGACGTTTCCCACGGGGTCAGGATTGACATAAGCCGCGTTCCACGTAACCAGGAATTTGCTCTGGATGCTTCCCACGAGGTCATTACCGTGTTCTGCGAGGAGCAGGCTCCGCTCTGGATGCTTCACACGGGGTCATTGCCGTGCTCTGCGAGAACCAGGATCCGCTCTGGACGTTTTCCACGGGGTCAGGATTGACATAAGCCGCGTTCCACGTAACCAGGAATTTGCTCTGGATACTTCCCATGGGGTCATTGCCGTGTTCTGCGAGGACCAGGCTCCGCTCTGGATGCATCACATGGGGTCATTGCCGTGCTCTGCGAGGACCAGGATCCGCTCTGGACGTTTCCCACGGGGTCAGGATTGACATAAGCCATGTTCCACGTAACCAGGAATTTGCTCTGGATGCTTCCCACGGGGTCATTGCCGTGTTCTGCGTGGACCAGGCTCCGCTCTGGATGCTTCACACGGGATCATTGCCGTGTTCCACATGACCAGGAAGGGTTGACTTTATCCGCATTTCACGGAGTCAGGATTTGACTCTCGGTCATCTGTGCACCGCCGAGTCATAGAACTGGGAGTTGCCGTTGTTCCGCTTTGCTTGATATTGTGTTTGTTGTAATGAGACGAATGTTGAGATGGTCTCCAGGCTATCTGTGAACTGTTGAGATTTGTCTTCTTCTTCTGATGAAGCCTGGGGAGGAAAGGTGTGATTCCTTCTTTGTTTGCGCCCTTGGATTGCATACATGGATTGATGTGATATCGCCTGTAGGGCAAAAATTTCGTTATATTTTTTTTATTTCTTTTCGCGATGCTCTATCATTTCAGCTTTTATATCGCGAAGGTCGCGATTGTCCCATCATTTCGGCTATTTGTTTTTTGCGGTGCCCTATCATTTCGGCTATTTGTTTTATTTTTACTCTCTGCTTTTTATTGCGAGTTTCCCAATCATTTCGGCTATTTTGTATGCATACATTTTTACTTGCTGATTTGCAAGTTGCCCAATCATTTCGGCTATTTCATATGCATGTATGGCTTGCTAGCTTTTTTGCTGAAAGTTTGAAATTAGACACTGATTTCGGCATCAGCACCGCTACAACTGGGACATTGCCAGGAGAGAATCATAATTTTCCTTTGTTGATGTCGAACAAAGGTGGCTTAGCGAACAGGGTTAGGATCATGTCGACTAAGGCTTTTAACTTCATGAGCCGTAAGGGTCCCATAAAGGTATTTCTCCCTACAAGTCGTGAGGATCTCGTAGGTGAATTTTCTCCTTAGGAATCGTGAGGATTCCCAAGTGTATGGCTTCTGGTAAGTCGTAAGGATCTTACAAGAGGGTTTCTCCTTATAAGTCGAGAGGACTTACAAGGGATGTTCACTGTGCAAACATATCCCTAGTCACGGATGAGACTTTGTTAGGGAAACGTTTATTCGTGCCCGTGGATTGTATACAAGGGTCAGCATTGAGCCGCTTGTAGGGCAATATTGGAGGTTGTGGTGGCCGCTTAAGAACAGGTTCAGATCCCTGTAGCTTAAGACTTTTGAATCTTATGAGCCGTGAGGGTCTCATAAGAGGATTCTCCTTACGAGTCGTGAGGATCTCGCAAGTGTAATTTCTCCTTAGGAATCGTGGGGATCCCTAAGTGTGTTGCTCCCTTGTGAGTCGTAAGGATCTCACACAGGTGGTTTCTCCTTACAAAGTCGAGAGGACCTTGCAAGCGTCTTTTAACGAGATTGCGCCTTTTCGGGTTTTCACAAAACTCGCCGGTAGCCTTGCTGTTTTTACTCACGGAGCCCTTTCGGGTTTTCATCCGTGCCCATTTCGCTTATGGACATACCGTTTTTCTTTATTTTTTTTATTCTTTTATCCTTCTTTTTTTTGTATCAGCGTTGGGATGCTGCAATCCACAGTCGTTTATCGACGCCTCGGTCAACAGCTAGTTTTAGGACATAGTGGTCCATTATTAGTTTAAGGACGTTTCAGTCCGTTGTTAGTTTAAGGACGTTTCGGTCCGTGGCCGGTTACTACTTATAGAGTTTGGGCTTAGGAAGATAGCGAGCGGACATAGGCGTCGTCATCTATCGTTGACCTAGGTCGTGACTCGTCAGGCATAGTATTTCTTTGGTAATCAACCGTTTATTGGCCGGAAAGGTCTTTCACCTTGCATATCCATAAGTAGATAGGCTCCACCCTGGTAGACTTTGTCTATGATATACGGGCCTTCATAATTTGGCTCAAATTTTCCTCGCTTGGCACGATTGGGGATCATAGGTCTTTTGACTACTAGCATGAGTTCGTCTTGGCGGAATGTCCTCGGCCTAGTCAATCTTTCATATGAGTGCATCATCTTTGCTTTATAAGCATCCAGATTTTGTTGCGCCATGAGCCGGGTTTCATCGAGGGCGTCGAGCTCCTCAAGCCGAAGGTGAGCATTCTCTTCGTCCGTTAGCTCGTAATGAACTGCCACTCGTAGAGAGCGTAACTCTATCTTGAGGGGGAGTACCGTTTCTATACCGAATACCAATGCGTACGGCATTGTGTTCATGGCCGTTTTGAACGTAGTTCGATAAGCCCAGAGAGCTTCATGCAGTCTCTCATGCCAGTCCTACTTATTTCGCGACACCGTCTTTTTTACGATCTTCGTCAAGGTCTTGTTGAAAGCCTCAGTTAGACCGTTAGCTCGGGAATTATAGACTGATGAATATCTCCAGTCTATGTTATGTTGTTGCGCGAAACGGCTGATCTTGTGGCTTCTGTAGGCTAGCCCGTTATCGGAGATGATCCGTCTCGGAGTTCCAAACCGATAAATGACGTGTGTCTTGAAGAAATGGAGGATATTCTCCGTCTTCACTTCCCTCAGCAGTACTGCTTCTGCCCATTTGGAGAAGTAATCAGTTATCGCCAAAATGAACCGATGTCCTCTGGACGATGCTGGCTCGATGGGGCCAATTATGTCAGTCCTCCACATTTCGAACGGCCAGCTAGCCACCGTTGGATGTAGTGGATTTGGATGCTGATGGATAAAGTCCCCGTGAATCTGGCACGAGTGGCATTGCTTCGCGTATTCGAGGCAGTCCTGGATCATCGTGGGCCAATAGTAGCCCATCCTTTTGATTTTCAACTTCATCTTCGGGCCGGCTTAGTGAGAACCGCAGAGTCCGTCGTGAGTTTCTTGGATGAATCTTTTTTCTTCTTCAGGTCCCAGGCATCTTAACCACAGAGAATAAAATGACCTCTTGTACAGAGTATCATTGACGAAGGCGAAAGATAGGGATCGCTTCATGAGCTGATGTTTTGAGGACGCATCTTCGGGTGTTCGACGGGATTTGAAGTAATCTATAAAGGCTTCCCTCCAATCCATAACCTTTTCCTGGTCTTTTATTTGCTGGGCCGTCTGCTCGGTCGATCCCCCTTCCTCGGACGACTCCGGAGATATTTCTGCCGGTGCAAGAACCCGACGGCTTTGCACAATGATCCTCACGTCATCGAGGTTCTCGTCAGCCAGTTCTTTAGTGAGCTTGGCTAATGCTTCCGCCTTGCTATTTTCCGCACGTGGTATACTTCCCAAGGTGTAGGAAGGAATTTGAATTAGCAGTCATTGTACTCTCTCGCCGTACTTTACCAACTCTGGTTTGCACGTTTGGTAGTCGCCATTTACTTGACTAACGACCAGTTGTGAGTCTCCGTATATGAGGAGGTTTTCAATTCCCATGTCAATGGCAATCTCGAGACCTGCTATCAAAGCTTCGTATTCAGCTTCATTGTTCATCCTCGGCTCTGTTAAGGAGAAGGCAAAGCGCATTATCCCTCCTTGTAGAGTCACGAAGATGAGGCCTACCCCTGATTTGATTATAGGGGTGCTTTGTTTACGCTTCTTCATAGAAGAGGCTCCATCAAAATAGAGTTCACATCGGGTATCATTCCCGTCGATCGTGTCAAACACATGTTCGTCTGGCAATTCGCAGTTCAAAGGAGAATCGGCGGGTATCGGGTGCTCGGCGAGGAAGTCGGCGATAGCCTGGCCTTTCACTGCCTTAAGAGGCCTATAAGTTATCGAGAATTCCATAAAGAGTAGGACCCATTTAGCAAGACGCCCCATTAATATGGCTTTTGACATTAAGTACTTGAGAGGATCCACCTTCGATATGAGACGGACTTCATGCGCCAACGCATAGTGCCTGATCTTTGTTATCGCGAAGATCAATGCCAGGCAGTGTTTTTCGATGGGAGAATAATTGCTTTCTGCCCCCAGTAGAACTCGAATCAAATAGTAGAGGGCTCTCTCCTTCCCTTGGTCGTTCTCTTGTGCCCATAATACGCCTAAGGAACCTTCAAGGGCGATTATATACAGAATGAGAGGTTTTCCTTTAACGGGAGCGGCCAGTACTGGCGGATTCTGCAGGTATTGCTTGATTTCGTCCAGTGCATTTTGGCATTTGCGATCCCAGACGAAAGGGGTTCCCTTCTTCATCAGGTGACTGTAGTGACGGCACTTGCCTGAGAGATTGGCTATAAATCGCCGGATATACGCGAGCTTCCCTTGGAGAGATCGCAATTGCTTGAGAGTCCTTGGCGGGGGCATTTCCATAATCGCCATGATCTTTGATGGATCTATCTCGATGCCTCGGTGTCGGATAATGAATCCTTGGATTTTGCTCGAGGAAACTCCGAACGCGCATTTGAGAGGGTTCATCTTCAAGTTGTATTGTCGAAGGCGTTGAAATACAATCTTCAGATGCTCTAAATGTTCCTCGTATGATTTGCTTTTAACTACGAGGTCGTCGATATAACATTCGACGATTTCATGTATGAGGTCATCGAAAATCTTCGTCATGGCCCTCTGATAGGTGGCACCGGCGTTCTTTAGACCGAAGGGCATCACCTTGTAGCATAATATGCCCAAAGGGGTCCGAAAAGTAGTATGCTTCTGGTCCTCGGGATGCATTTTTATCCGATTATATCCTGACGATCCGTCCATGAAGGAGAAGACTTCGTGGGTGGACGTGTTATCTATCATTAGCTCAGTGACTGGTACTGGAAATTCGTCCTTTGGACAGGCTTTGTTGAGATCCCGAAATTCCACGCATATGCGTACTGTCCCATTTTTCTTCATCACCGGGACGATGTTGGCGATCTAGTCAGGATACTGAACCTCTTGGATGAAGCCAGAATCGATTAGCTTCTTGACCTCGGCGTTGATGCTCGTCTCAAGCTCGAGCCGCATTCTTCTCGGTGCCTGTTTGATCGGCTTGACGTCCGGGGAAATCTCCAATTTATGCACAGAAATCTCTGGATCTAGTCCCGGCATCTCGGAATAGTTCCATGCAAAGTAATCTTTATGCTGCATAAGCACGTCCTTCAGCATAGCCACCCTTTCTTCAGACAACAGCTCACTGACGAACGTCGGTCGTGGGTCACTTGCAGTCCCCAAATCAATTTTCCTGAGGTTATCTGCAGTAGTGTGTATTCCATCTTCCAGCTCTTTCGGCGCCGGTGGAAACTCTGAGATCACCTCGTCATCATTGTTTTCAAAGCACCAGGGGAGGTCATCCATATTCTCGGACTCCCCTTTTGACAGCGTTATCGCGTGACAGGTACAAGATCGTTTCTAAGATCGATGTTGATCTGGTTCTACTCTCGCTATACGCGTGGCTTTCGGTTCATGCTTCTGTGGCGGGCTTACCTTCCAGCTGCTGGATAGAGCGAACCTGCCTTGTTGATATCGGTCTTCGACCCAGTTCTTGAAGGTGAAGCAGTCTTCGAGAGGATGTCCTATTGCTCGGTGATAAGAGCAGTAGTCTGGGTGAGAAACCTCGTTGGCTTGCTCGGGGTGCTTGGACTCCGGTAGTGTCATCATCTGATGCTTTATGGCGAGATCGAATATCTTCTTTGTCTTGTCTTGGGGAAAAGAATATTCCCGACCCATCTTCTTTATATGGGACGGATCTCGGCTGCTCGACCCTTGCTCGCGTGGCTTCTTAGACTCGCTAGGCTGCAGTCAAAAGTTTTTTCCGATCTTTGGTTTATTTTTGCCTCTGCGTTGGGCCTTTTGTATGACGGGTTGATAGTGAAGAGCGTTGTCATTCTCCGCGGCCTATTGAAGGAGACGCTGCGTCCTGGCTTTTTCGTAAATGGCCATCTCAAGGTTATGGTCATCCCGGACCCTTCGACCCGCATCCCTTACTAGCTTGTCCATCCGTTCTTCAAACGACGGACTCGGCGTTTTGATGACAGGACCTTGTTTTGGTTCAGGATCAGCGTTTTCTAACAGGGCGTCTTCTTCTTCATCGAAGTCATGTATGACGTAGCTACCATGGACTCGCTCTCGTTTTTTGGATTGAACATATCCAAGCCCGATCGTCTCCATCCTCCCATTGGGCAATTTGCGCTGAGTTCCGGGGACATCCCAAATCCTGTTGTAGAATCGAGCTTGTCGAGTAGTCTGTCTGAAAGGTACCCTTTGACACTTCAATAGCCTTTTCAAGCCTTCCGTGTAATATCTAGGCAAACGGTTGGGTTGGAGCCTGTCGAATGTAGAATCGGTGCTATGCCAAATTTCTTTTTCCACTTTGGTTTCCCCGGATTGCTAGAATAGGATCGCCTTTTCACTTTTTCGCCTGGGAGGGACGTAGAATGTCTGCAGTTCTTGCACACTATAAGTTTTAAGTGCATCGAGCTCTTTGTAATGCTCTTGTGGAACCATGGTAATTTGCAAACTCTGATTATCGCCAGCGAAGGCTTGTATTGATGGCCGAGCGAAAAATATAGCGTTAATCTCGTCTTCCGAGTCGCTGCCGAAGATCAACATAGGGGCGGACGGTCCCGAGTTGTTGCGTTGGGGCGGCCCTGAATAAACTATCTCTTCTTCCCCCTCGGTATCACTCCCGAAGACTGGAATAATGGTGATAGCTTTGTTCTTCGGTTTGTGACATCTTTCCGTATCCTCAAAATCTGGTAAGAAGTATTTTGCATCTTCGTACTTTCGGACTTCGTTCACGGAGAATGGGTTCAACTCCCCCGTCACAGTGTACTCGAGACCATCCTTGAAATACTTCATACACTGATGTTGTGTAGAAGGGATAATTTTGTACTCGTGTAACCAAGGCCTGCCGAGCAAAGCATTGTAGCATGTCTTGGCGTCAATGACGTGAAATTTAATATCCGTGACAAGTAGCCCGAAGCGCAGCGTCAGTATCACAGACCCGAGAGTTCGTGATGACTGGAAGTCGAAACCGGAGATAGTGATTTTATCACGAGCGAGGTGCTGAACGCTCATGCAGATTTCCTTCAACACTCGAACGTTGAGGAGATTGACGAAAGACCCATTGTCAATCAGGATTTTTCCTATCTTGATATCGTGACAGTATCCGGAAACATAAAGGGGACGGTTGTGTTCACACGTCCCAAGGAGGAGATCTTCATCGCCGAAGGTGATATCGGCTGTGTGTACTTCTTCCAGCTCGTCTTTCATCCTTTCTTCGGTGAGAAAAGCTTGGAATTACTCTGGCTCTTGTAGCGCCTTGATCAATGAATCTCTCGCTTCTTTGGATAGAATAAGGGCGTCGAGAATGCTGAGCTGCGAGGGTAGCTTCCTCAAGTGTGCCAGAACATTGTAGTCCACCTTGCTCTTCTTCGGCGGGTCCTTGGCTGTCAGCTCTTCGACGGCTTGGTCATCTAAGGCGATATTCTCAGGGACTTTTTCTTTTCCCTTATCTTTTCTATTCATGGGTCCGAGATTCTTTTCGGGCAGCGTACGATTGCGCAGCTGAATATTTTCACAGGTCTTCGGTTCTTCCTCTTTTTCCGAGGTGGATTCTTTGAAGAGAGGGCCAAGAGTCATTTCTTCGTCAGAGTCGCTCCCGAATGTGAGAACTTGTGATCCTCCAGCGTTAACCATGCGACAGTTGCCAGTAGTTCTTCTAAGCCCCTCGGTCGTACTTCTTCGCTCCCGACGAGTTTTGCGTTTCATCCGCTTAAAACGTTGTCGGTGAGCAACATATCCCTGCCACCATCTTTTAAAAGCGTTGCACTCTTCGGTAGGATGTGCAATCTTTCGATGATATGAGCAGTAGCTAGGATGTGTTTCCACTTCACCAAGAATATTTCCTTCGGAGGGTGGCAGCTTTATTCCCATTGATATGGCTTTAGTGAACCTCTTCCTCGTCTTGAACCTGCTTTTATTCACGGCGGATGTACTTTGATCTGGCGGGAGCGTTTCAACCCTTCCATCAAGTCGCCGACGCTTGGCTTTCTCAAATATGGCCTTCTCACACTCTTGAGCAGCTTTGCTTTTAAGAAGCGCTTCATTCAGGAACGCATCAATCATTTCGTCTGATGGCCCTAGAAGTTCCGGCTCAGGACCTGCCCCCAGTTTCTCCGTGTAAGGAACTTCTTCATCGTTTATCGATGAGTGAGAGATCATATGGCAACTTGCTATGTAATCTTCAGATTCATCCGACGAGTCTTCTCCATCATCTCCGTCTTCAAGGACGTGACTGAGAAATTCTTGGAGTGTGATTGGAGTCCGCTCCTTCTGGTTATACTCTTCCAGTGCGTCAATCTGCTTTTGCAGGTCCGTGCGCTTGTCACCAGGCTTCACGGGATTTTTGGTCTTCTTTTTCTTCCTTGAAGACTTTGACGGCTGGGTGTGAGTGTTTTGAATATCACCACCAATTTTTGGAGTTGGGCGCGGTTTCAGCATTCCCTTGATAATCTCGGGTTCCAGCGGATTCTTCCACCAGATCGTCGGGCATGTCTGGAGATCGTTCAGCATTCTTTTAGTTTTGGCTGAAAGAGCGACCTCCCATGGAGCCTCTTCAACAAAAGAGCACGATGCCCTCAGTGTGTCTGTCTTCTTAGGAGTGTGCGGTTGTGGTGGGCTTACTTTCCACTTCTTAGACAGCATAAACTTGCCTTTTTGGTATTGGTCCTCGAACCATCCCTTAAAGACAAAGCAATTTTCAATTGGATGGCTTACCTTTGGTGGTAAGGGCAATAATTGGGACTATTAGTCTCGCCGGGTTGCAACGGTCGTTTCGGATTCGGCAGATTGATGAGCCTGTTACGCACCGCCAGTTCGAACAGTCTCTTCGTTTTGTCCCGAGGGAACGAATAAGGACGCTTCATTTTCTCATTGTAGTATCGTCGTCTCTCTTCTAGTTGATCCGTTAGTTTTGGGGAACTGGGCTGCTGTTGAGTATTCGCAACGAATGTCGCCTTCCCTTTACCCTTTTCGTTCTGTGGCTCCGACTTCGGAGGAGACGGTCTATAACCCATCTGGTCCATCTGGGCCAGCTTGTCGATCAAGGCTTGGAATGTGGTCGGCTTAAAGAACATCATGAATTGGGAAATGGTTGCATGAGGGTCCAGAGTGCCCACGAACATGCCCACCGCCGGCGCTTCTTCGATGCGTTGTTCGCATTTCGACCACAGATTCCGCCATCGTATTGCATATTGAACCCACGTCTCGCCTAGCTTTACCCTGGCGTTAATCAATGTTGTGATTGGGGTGCGCTCGCTAGCGATTGCAAATCTTTGCGTGAATAATAGCTCCATTTCTGCGAAAGTCTTGATGGAGTCATTTGGAAGTTCAGAGTACCATTCAAACGCTGTTTCCGACAAGCTGCCAACAAACTGACGGAGAAAAAGTTTATTATCACCCCCGGTGTTGCCGCAAAGAGCCCTGAACTGAGCGACATGTTGGTGGGGATTTCCTGTCCCCTTGTACACATGGAATCTGGGGATCGTGTATCCCGGCGGGTACTTTATTTGGTCATACCAGCCTGGATACGGTCGTCCAGTTTTAACAACTTGGCCGGCCGCTTCATTCGCCTGGTGAGCTCATATTTGCTGAGAAATATAGTCATCCAGAGTGGGCTTGGAGATGGTTTCCTCTTTGGCTGCTGAGAGAGCCAGAGGAGGGTTCGATGTCTCCCCTCTGTCGTCTTCAATGATGATAGGAGGGTCTACATCTGGAGGTTCTGGTTGTAACATCATCCCGACAATGTCTTAGAAGAGAAGCGCCATTCGTTTTATATTAGCCGCTTGTTCTGCTGCTTCTCTGTCCTTCTTTTCGAGGACTCTGCGGAGGAAGTCAGCATCGGTTTCTTGTTCATGACGCTGCTCTGATGACGCCTCCGGGCTTTCTTTTGGCCCGGTAAGTGCGGCCATTTGCATTAGCATTTCCTGAAGCTTCTGTTGCTGCTCCTGGGCTTTTGTCATGGGTCGGGTGAGCGGTCGGTGACCTGTCGAAGCGCGGCTTTCCTCTTTTTCGGAAGCCATGTAAACAGTATGCACCATTATGCCCCCAGACTTGGGGTGTTTGGGCTCAGCGTCTTTGTGGTCTGCCGTAGTCACAGAGGCTTTCTCTGGCCTCCTTCTCTTTTGAGCAGTTGACGTTGAGGGGGCCGTTGCAGCGGGCACCCAGGTAGTTATCGTCCTTTGTGGCTTGACAGGACGGTTCTCTTCCTGTTAAACCTTCACCTTTTTCTGTCGGCGAGGGTAATCTTGATCAATCACCGACTCCTGGACATGTCGCCAGACTTTGTAGATTTTGGAGGATAGCCGCTGAGGGGGATGTTCCGGCTTTGCCTTCGGTGCATTCTCCACGGGTGGAGGAGATCTTTTTAGTACGGCGGTAGGAGAGTTCCTGAGCACCTTGTTCAGCAATTCAAAGCTGTTCCCGGTTGGAACAGCAGCATTGACTTCCACCGTTGGGGCTGGTGGAGTTATCCCAGAGGGGAAGTTGCCCCCAGCTTTCCTTACCCGGCACCAGTGGCAACGTCGAGCGTGTCGAGCCGCTGGGATTGTTTCAGCTTGAGGGGTGACTTCGTCATGCCCCCTGTTCTGGTGAGGCGCTGCTGGTACCAGCCTTTTGAAGATCGACATTCGTCAAGCAGCAGTGTCTAACCTATCAAAGACATACCTCTGGGCGGGGGAAGTAGCTTTCAGGACTTTGACTGGAGCGGGAGCCGGAGCAGTCAGTCTTATAAAGACCGACCCTTTGGCAGGAGAAGCCGCCTTGACGACTTCGGGAGCAGGGATGGCTATCCTCTTCGGAATAATCTTTTCTGGAATTGCAGGCTTCATCACGGGCCCACATGAACTTTGGCTTAATCTGGCGAAGACTGAGGCGCCGGAGCTGGACGACCCGTTGAGAAGGGTCGCAGTAGTGGTAAGTCGATCGAAGACCGGCTTCTTTAGGGCCTCTTGCAGCAATATCGGGGCATTGAAGCTCATGGGTGGGATCATAGTCCCAAAGAACAGCCCAGTGGTGGCCTGAGTTACTTGGTCCACCGGCATCGTGAACAGGGAGCCGCTTGAGGCCCGTAAGCTGTACCTCCAGATGAGGCGGAACGTGAGTTCCAGTTGCAGCTGGAACACTTCGTGCAAGTGGACGCCATTGATCCTTCGCTTTCTGCACCAAGAAAGACGCCAAATCTTAGTACCTCGAACCCAAGGGCAACCATTAGCAAACCGCGATTCGTTCACGAACACGACACACGAAGTGTGGAGTGGAAAGAGGAAAAGGTCCCACCGGGCATGCCAGAATCTGTTTCCCTCCGAAACGCAGAGACGCGACCGCATAGGTCCGTCTTGCCTGAATTTCGGGGCAGATGTTAATTGGTGATATCCGTCCACCTCTCCGAAGATGCCAAGTTGATTTATGGCACCATGTATCGAAGGTTTAAACGGATGCGGCCGATGTAGCAGACTTCGTCAGATTCCCCCTCGTTTGAGGGGGTTTTGATTATGGGGACGCTCTTCCCTGCAGGCGCAAGCCCCTGCAGTTAATTACGCTACCGCATCGCGGTAACAACGTTCTCCTTCTCCAGATGGTCGCTTCATGTCGTGGGTGTTTGTTTTGTTTGTGGTTGCCCGTGGATTGTATACGGAGACTAATTTATGTTGTCGGCCGTAGGGCGTGGACTAGTCCAAATCCGTATCTTCTTAGATTTGGGTTTGGGGGTTGGGTTTAAGGATAAGTTAGCCTCATTTGAGACTAAGATCAACTTAAACGTTAGTTAAGGATACGTTAGTCTCATTTTAGACTAAGATTGACTTAACGGGATCGTTTAGATCCAACAAAAGAGCAATTAGACTCTATTGTCTAGTTTAGGGAAATTGCGGTCGATTAGTTTAAGGACATTACGGTCCATTGTTAGTTTAAGGACATCACGGTCGACTGTTAGTTTAAAGACATCACGGTCGAGATTAAGGACATCATAGTCCGTGAGTTTAAAGACCTCACAGTCAAGGTTAAGGACATCATAGTCCATGAGTATAAGGACCCCACAGTCCAATGTTAGTTTAAAGACATCACGGCCAAGGTTAAGGACATCATAATTCATGAGTTTAAAGACCTCACAGTCAAGTTTAAGGACATCATAGTCCATGAAATATGTGGTTGTCGGGACCCGTCAGCTCTCTGAAGACGTTGAAGGATTACAACGACAAATATCAAAGGAGTGAAGAGATGTACCCTTGAACCAAAGTCGATTGGGGATCTGTAGTCCGATTTGGAACTAAGATCAATTAATTAGATTATGAGCACATTGGCTCAGTTAAATCTGAATTGAGGACTTATGGCCAACTTGAGCTAAGTCTAATTAAGTTTGAAATATTGGCCCTTTATTGGACCATTAGACATTTGTCTGGGTCAGCCCCACATCATTTAGCAATGCTAAACAAGAGTTTGAGGTCTCTGATAATATTTTTGTCTTTGACTGAGCATTAAATATTGTAGTTCTGAGTTTTACTCAACTTTGAGGTTTAGTTAAAGGAGAGGTTTTTGCCTCTGGAAACTTAGCCAATTTGGCTAAGATTGCCTTAAAAATAGTGTTAAACGCTAGAGGACAACAGTGTTAAATACTGGAAATAAAACGCTCAAATTAGTGTTAAACACTAGAAAGGAACGGGTCACGTGGGGACACGTGAGGGCACCTAAAGGTGGGGCCAGATCTCCTTTACTTTATTCTGCAAATAAGTATTTAAACACTTTTAATCTTCTGGCCATCACGTGTTGACACGTGATGGATATTTGTGCATTGATTATTAAAGCATTTATTAGGGGTCATGTGGTAACACGTGAGAGCGCCCAAACCCAATACTGCCTTTGCTTTTGTTCCCTATATTATGAGGGTCATGTGGGGGCACATGAGGAATTGCCTCAAAGCTTTTTCCTTCTCATTTTTGGGGGATCTGTTTAGGGGGCACGTGACCTAGCTTTATTCTTTCTTTCTGATCACTGCGGATTGGGGTCCTGTGCCATCACGTGACCAATGTTCTTTGTGTGCATGGAGATCTTTCAAGTCTCTTTATTTTAAGAATTAAATTCTCTATAGAGTTAAACCCTAATTATGTTTTAGAGGAATTAAATTCCTATGCATGTGGAAGAATTAAATTCTTATATAGGGTGAAACCCTAATTTCATTTAGGAGGAATTAAATTCCTGTGAATTTGAGAGAATTAAATTCTCAAGTAAGGTTAAACCCTAGTTTTGTCTATCTTGAAGGAATTAAATTCCTATAAATTTAGGAGAATTGAATTCTCATATAGGGTTAAACCCTGGTTTTAACTTGGAAGAATTAAATTCCTGTGAATTGGGAGAATTAAATTCTCTAAACTCAATTCTCTCTCTAAGTTTTGGATCTGCATGGCAGAATCTCCCCGATGAGAATTAAATTCTCAACCTGTAGGGAGATTTGCTTCTGCAGATCTTCAACCATAGGAAGAACTAAGTTCTTTTGCAGAAGAGTTAAACTCTTAGATTGAGAATTAAATTCTCTTTTTTTGCTTTATGAAGTTTTGATCCTTTTTTCCCTTTCTCACCTAGAGTTTCTTTTCTTCAGGATTAAATTCTTCTTTCTTTTCTCTCTGCTATTTGCCTTCTGAAAATTTCAAGATCCCAAAAATTCTCTATTCTTCTCTTCTTGGCTCCTATTTATAGGAAAAGGAAAAGAATCAATTTGTTTAGTCAATCTTTCATTGAAAGATTTTGTTTGTTTTTGTAACTAACATGATCTTTTAGATCACTCAGTGAATTTTATTCACCACTGGATTTTTAATCCAAAAGATTTTCTGTTTGTTATTCTTGGTGAATTTCAGGGAAATCTTTCCTTGTATAAAATCTTTCCATAAATTGGTGATTTTTAATCACCATTGGATTTTTAATCCAATGGTGCTCTATTTTACAGAGCACCATCTTTTTTGTTTGGAAAGATTTAAAGAAATATTTTCTCAGTTAGGGTCTTTGATTTCCCTTAATTAGAATTTAATTCTATTTAGCTTAGAAGGATTTTAAAGCCCATCACGTGTTGACACGTGATCCCAACGTTTGACCATTGAAATAGAATTTAATTCTATCAATTAAAGAGCTGGGGGACCTATCACGTGTTGGCACGTGACCCTCTTTCATTCAGAATTCAATTCTGTCTCTTAACAGGGCTAAAGGACTATCACGTATCAGCACGTGACCTTTGGTCATGTGTGCGCACGTGATGCCCCATTGGGGTCTTTTCTTAGCCGTTTTGTTTACACTTTTGTTTGATTCAGAATTTAATTCTATAAAGTAGAGATCTTAGGAAACTATCACGTGTCAACACGTGACCCTTGGTCACGTGTGAGCACGTGATACCTCATTGAGGTATTTCCTTAGCTGTTTTGTTACATTTTCGTTTGATTTAGAATTTTAATTCTATAAAGTGGAGTTCATAGGAAACTATCACGTGACCCTTCGTCACGTGTGAGCACGTGATACCTCATTGAGATATTTCCTGATTTTTATCAGGGAACAACACTATCCGCACCAAAAACACACTAAATCAAGAATAGCCATAAATAAAAAAATACCCAAAAAGAACTGGTATAAACGAACTAGAGTGTTACATTATACCCAACTACAAAAGAATTTCGTCCACGAAATTCCCGGAACAAGAAAAGACAAACAAATATGAATCTACGAGAATAAGTGTGGAAACTTCTGTCGAATCTCATCTTCTCGTTCCCAAGTCGATTCTCCGTGCGAGCGATTCCCCCATGAAACAAGTACGAGAGAGATAACCTTGTTCTTGAGAACCTTTTCTCTTCGATCAACAATCGACATCGGTCGTTCTTCATAAGTCAAATCCTCCCTTACAGTCAGCTCCGAATGATCTAGCACGTGCGTTTCCTCTCGAACATACTTACGGAGTTGAGATACATGAAACACGTCATGAACATTCGCCAAAGATGGTAGTAAATCCAATCGATAAACCACTTCTCCAACACGCTCCATAATCTCGAAAAGCCCCACGAATCGAGGACTAAGCTTGCCTCGACTCCCAAAACGAATCACTCATCTAGTCGGTGATATCTTCAAGAATACAAGATCACCAACAGGGAACTCTAGAAGTCTTCTCGATGTATCGGCCCAACTCTTCTGCCGATCCTGTGCTGCCTTCATGTGATTCCGGATAGTATTAACATTCTCTACTATTTGCACGATCAAATCTGGTCCCAACAATCTTCGTTCTCCAATATCGTCCCAACAAACGGATGAGCGACACTTGCGACCATCCGTTTTTTCTGGAAGCTATTATTGTAATGGAACTCCACCAAGTGCAAATGATCCTCCCATGAACCTTTGAAGTCCAACATGCAAGCTCTCAACATATATTCAAGAGTTTGGATCGTTTTTTCTGACTGACCATCTGTCTGGGGATGATAAGCAGTACTAAACTTCAATCGCATCCCCAAACTTTTCTGTAAGCTCCTCCAGAAGTGCGATAAGAATCGGGTATCTCGATCTGAAACGATGCTCACAGGTACTTCATGCAATCTCACAATCTCCTGCATGTACCGTTCTACTAACGCTTCCGTCGACTGACCAACTCGAAACGGAATCAAATGAGCTGCCTTGGTCAATCGATTAGCAATTACCCAAACTGCATTGTTGCCCTTTGGACTCCGCGGTAGAGCCGTCACGAAATCCATGGTTATATGTTCCCACTTCCACTGAGGAATCGGAAGTGGTTGCAATAAACCAGCCACCCTTTGATGTTCAGCCTTAATTTGCTGACACACCAAGCACTTCGCTACAAAACGGACGATCTCCCTTTTCATGCTTTCCCACCAGAAATGTTGTCGTAGATCACGGTACATTTTCGTGCCTCCTGAATGTACGGAATATGCGGAACTGTGCGCCTCCTTCATAACTTCTTCATGAATGTCTCCTTTCGGCACACACAAACGGCTACCATATCGCAACGAACCATCTTCATGAATCAACAAGTCTGTTCGAAGTCCCGCTTCTACCTGTTCATGAAACTTCTGCAATCTTGGGCCCTGTGACTGCGCTGCTTTAATATTATCGATCAACGACGACTGTACTTGCAGTTGCATTAACTATCCTGAAGAATGCGGTAACACGATCTCCAACTCGAATCTCAGAAAATCATCGATAATCTCCTTCTGTCCATGTCATGCCCCGCTTCCCAAAATATGGAAAACGAGGGATGACTAGGCCAGCCATACTCCTACGGTCAAGGAATAATCCCGTCGTAGTCACACTTCGGCTTCTAGCATTACATGGTAATCAGTAAACAAAGCACAACAGTAAAGGAAATTGTTTCCCCCAATCAGAGCAAGGCTCTACTTAATTTTGAAAATTCAAAATTCGAAGCAACGCTTCGGTCCCCGTGCGCAGCGCGCAATTTGCCACATGGCAGAAGCTGATTCGGCAGCGTAACGCCCGAGACAGTGCGTCCCATCAGAGCAAGGCTCTTCAGAAAACATAATTAAGACTTAACTGCGCAAACGCATGGCAGCGCGACACATGTCTGCGCAGTTGCTCAATCGCAACTGCGCAAGCGCACGGACGCGCGACACGTGTCTGCGCAGTTGCGCAATCGCAACTGCGCAAGCGCACCGACGCGCGACACGTGTCTGCGCAGTTGCGCAAGCGCACGGACGCACGACACGTGTCTGCGCAGTTGCGCAATTGCAACTGCGCAAGCGCATGGATGCGCGACACGTGTCTGCGCAGTTGCGCAATTGCAACTGCGCAAGCGCACGACAGCGCGACACGTGTCACGCGCTGGTGAGTTGCGCAGCAACAGAATGAAAATTTAAGTGAATCTTTTCTGTTCTTCTATAAAACAGGGACCCTTGGATCAGAGATCCAATGGTGGGAAAATTCCCAAAATTATTCAGGAAAGATCTTGGTAACAAATTTAACAAATTTGTGAGCACTATAAATAAGAGCCCAGACCTCATTCAAATCATCAAGTAGAATTATCAAGAGAAGGATCAACTTCTGAAAAAAAAAAGGAACTCTTGAAGATTAATCAAGAACACAGAAGAAAGGAAAAGAAAGGTAAAATTTCTGAAGAACAGAAGATTAAAAAAAAGGGGAATAAAAAAAATATATATATATAAATAGTGCCTTGCACTTGATATGAACCCTTGGTTCTGTGAAAAGAAAACAAGAAGAAAAACTTGTTTTCTTTTGATCTAAATTTAGATCAAAAGTGCCATGCACTTTTGTTCTTCAATCTGAAAATTCTTGAGTTCCTGCAACTCATTACTTAAAAGGGCCTGGCCCAAATCAAATCACAAAAATAATAAAAGGGCAGAGCCCTATTTGGAAAATTCTTGAGGGCCTGGCCCAAATCAAATTGCAAAATAATAAAAGGGCAAGGCCCTGTTTGGAAAACTCTTGAGTTTCTGCAACTCATTATTTAAAAAGGGCCTGGCCCAAATCAAATCACAAAAGGGCAGAGCCCTGTTTGGAAATTCTTGAGGGCCTGGCCCAAGTTACAAAATAATAAAAGGGCAGAGCCCTGTTTGGAAGATTCTTGAGTTTCTGCAATTCATTATTTAAAAAGGGCCTGGCCCGAATCAAATTGCAAAACAATAAAGGGGCAGAGCCCTGTTTGGACTGGTTCTTTCAGTCAGGCAGAGCCTAAAATAAATATAAAAAAAATTGGACTTAGCCCAATTTTGGCCATAAGTCCTTAAATTAAATTGATTGAGCAAAATGGCTCCCCTAAACCAATTCACGACCGGTTCGAGGGTATATCTCCGAACTCCTTTGACATCCCTCGTTGTAATTCCTCAACGACGTCAAAGAGGTGACGGGTCCCAACGACCACTCATCTAATATCGGACCGAAACGTCCTTAAACTAATATCGGACCGAAACGTCCCTAAACTAACATCGGACCGAAACGTCCTTAAACTAATATCGGACCGAAACGTCCTTAAACTAACATCGGACCGAAACGTCTCTAAACTAACATCGGACCGAGACGTCCCTAAACTAATGATGGACCACCACGTCTCTAAACTGGCGATGGACCATCACGTCCTTAAACTGGCACAATAGGGCCCAAACGCTCTTCCGTCGGATTTAAACGGTCCCGTCTAAGTTGATCTTAACCCCAAATACGGTTAATGTGTCCTTAGATATTTAATTAAACGATAAAACCCCAACTCAACTTTGGTTCAAGGGTACATCTCTGAACTCCTCAGACACCTGTCGTTGTAATCCCTCAACGACGTCAGAGAGGTGACGAGTCCCGACGGCCAGATAATTAAATCAATCACCACGTTAAGTTGACCTTAGTCCAAAACAGGACTAACGTATCCTTGACGAACGTTTAAGTTGATCTTAGCCGCAACGCGACTAATGCATCCTTAAACTAAAAAGCACCAAACCCAAATCTAACTAAATGCGGATTTGGACTAATCCACGTCCTACGGGCGACGGCATTACTCAGTCTCCGTATACAATCCACGGGCAACCACAAACAAAACAAACACACACGATACGAAGTGAAATTCTGGAGAAGGAGAAAGTTGTTACCGCGATGCGGTAGCGTAATTAACTGCAGGGGCTTGCGCCTGCAGGGAAGAGCGTCCCCACAATCAAAAACCCCTCACCCTGAGGGGGAATCTGACGAAGTCTGCTACATCGGCCGCATCCGTCTAAACCTCCGACCCACGGTGCCATAAATCAACTTGGCATCTTCGGAGAGATAGACGGACAAAACCAAATAGCATCTGCCCCGAACCTCAGGCACGGACGTCCCAACGTCCAGGCCGCCGTTCGGAGGGGAACAGATTCTGGCACGCCCGGTGGGACCTTTTCCTCTTTCCACTCCACACTTCGTGTGTCGTCTTCGCGAACCAATCGCGGTTTGTTAAATGGTTGTCTTCGGATTTCAAGTTGCTAAGATTTGGTCTTTTGTCTGGCGCAGAATTCGAGATTCAATGGCCTCCAATTGCACCAGCTGCTCGAAATGCCACTGCAACAGACGCTCCACTTCACCAGGAGGGGTGACGTATGGGCCCCAAGCGGCTTCTTTCCTTACTCTGCCGGTAGGCCAGGTGACCCAGGCCACCACCGGCCTGTTTTTCGGGACCATGGTCCCACCTACAAGCTCCTCTATGCCGATATCCGTACCGGAAGCAAACAAGAAGTCGGTGTTCGACCGGCTCACTACTACCACGACCCCTGTCAACGGGTCGCCCGCTACTAAGCCGACAGCCTCCGTTTTCACCAGGCTAGGTCAGAACTATAAAGTGGCTATCCCAAAGAGGGCAACGGCCGCTGCTCCGGAAGTCGTTGAAGCGGCTTCTCCTATCAGAGAGTCGGTCTTCACAAGATTGACGGTTTCCACTCCTCCCCCAGTTGGTCAAAAAGCATCAGTCTTCGATAGACTGACGTCGACAGTCACCCCACGCCCAAACAGGGGGCAACAAGAAACTATCTCGATTTCCGAGCCAGTCCCAACAGCTCGTCGTGCACGACGTCACCATTGGCAGCGAGTAAGGAAAGCAGGGGGCAACTCCCCCTCAGGGCTAACCCCACCTGCTCCAGCGGTGGAGGTCAATGCTGCTGTTCCAACTGGGAACAGCTTCGAATTGCTGAGGAAGGTAAGAAAGAACTCTCCGGTTGCTACATTGAAAAGGTCTCCTCCGCCCATGGAAAAAGTTCCGGAGACGAAGCAGGAACAGTCCCCTCAACGGCTGTCGTCAAAAATTTATAAAGTTTGGCGGAGGGTTCAAGACTCCGTGATTGACTCAGACCACTTCCGTCGCCAGAAAGGGGCAAAGGTGGAAAAAGACAAGAACCGCCCCATTAAACAGCAGGGGGCAACAAATGCTAGAATGCCCGCTTCAACGGCTCCTTCAACCTCAAAGGTCCACAAAAGAAAAAGGCCAGAGAAAGCTCCTGTGACACTGACAAAGTTTAAAAGTGGTGAACCTAAACGCCCCAAGTCAGGGGGCATAACAGTCCATACGGTCTATATGGCTTCTGGAAAGGAAGAGAGTCGTACTTCTACGGGTCACCGACCACTTACCCGGTCGGTAACCAAGGCCCAAGAGCAACAACAGAAGCTCCAGGAGATGATGACTACAATGGCTGCACTCACGGAGCCAAAGGAGAATCCTGGGACGTCCTTAGACGAACGCCGAGAGGAAGAGACCGACGCCGAGTTCCTCCGCCGAGTACTAGAAAAGAGAGACAAAGAGGCTGCTGAACAAGCAGCCAATATACAGCGTATGGGCCTCCTCTTCCAGGACGTGATAGGAATGATGATACAACCAGACCCCCCAACTGAAGAACCCCCGATCGTCCTTGGGGATGATAGGGGAGAGTCATCAAACCCTCAGCCCGTTCTATCAACAGCCAAAGAGGATACAATCTCTAAGACCGATCTGGACGAATACATAGCCCAGCAAATAAGGGTTCATCATGCGGCAGAAGCAGCCGGACACGTCGTGAAAACGGGGCGACCGTATCCAGGCTGGTATGACCAAATCAGGTACCCGCCGGGCTACACGATCCCCAAGTTTCATGTCTACAAAGGGACCGGCAATCCCCATCAACATGTGGCCCAATTCAGGGCTCTTTGCGGTAATACCGGCGGCGACGACAAGCTTTTGCTTCGCCAGTTTGTTGGAAGTTTATCTGATACGGCGTTTGAAATGTATTCTGAGCTTCCCAACGACTCTATAAAAACCTTTGCGAAGATGGAGCTACTCTTCACCCAACGCTTTGCAAGTGCCAGTGAGCGTACCCCGATGACGGCACTGATCAATGCCAGGGTAAAACCCGGCGAGACATGGGTTCAGTACGCTATACGGTGGCGTAATCTATGGTCGAAGTGCGAACAGCGCATAGAAGAAGCCCCGGCGGTGGGAATGTTTGTTGGAACCCTTGATCCACAAGCAACCATCTCACAGTTCATGATGTTCTTCAAGCCGACTTCCTTCCAGGCTTTGATCGACAAATTAGCGCAGATGGACCAGATGGGCCATAAACCCTCTCTCCCGAAGCCGGACTCCCGAAACGATAAAGGAAAGGGAAAAGCGATCATCGTCGCTAATGCCCAACAACAACCGAACGACTCGAAGCCGGTTGCTCGTCCGAACAATACACGCCCATACGTACCCCTTGAGGACAGGATGGGACGTGCTTACTCCTTCCCCCGTGATAAAACAAGGAGGCTATTCGAGCTGGCATTGCGCAACAGGCTCATAAATCTGCCAGATCCAAAACGTCCGTCACAACCGAGTGACGTCAACGAGCCCAATTACTGCCCTTATCATCGAGTGCTAGGCCATCCAATTGAGGATTGCTACGTTTTCAAGAATTGGCTTGAGAACCAGTACCGTCAGGGCAAATTTGCGCTATCTGACAAATGGAAGGTGAATCCTCCGCAGCCCCACACCTCTAAGGGGACGAATACGCCGGGGGCAACATGCTCCGTTATTGAAGAAACTCCCTGGGAGGTTGTATTATCAGCCAAAACGAGGAGAATGCTTAATGATCTTCAGACTTGTCCAGCGATCAAGTGGAAAAACCCCTTTGAACCGCAAGTTATTGAGGGGATGTTGAAGCTACGACCGATTCCGAAGACCGATGGTGGCAGTTCAAGCACTCATAGTCAGCCGTCAAAATCTTCTAAAAAGAAGAAGAAGAAATCTAAGAAGCCCGTGAAGCCTGGTGACAAGCGCACGGACTTACAAAAGCAAATCGATGCGCTGGATGAGTACAACCAAAAGGCACGGACTCCCATTACGCTCCAAGATTTCCTTAATCACGTCGTCCAAAAAGAAGATGAGGGAGAGAGTTCATCAGACGAATCCGAGGAGTACGTAGTGAGCTGTCACATGATCTCTCATTCGGTCACGAATGATGAAGGGACTTCTGGCACTGAAACGCTGGGGGCAAATGCCGAATCAGGAACCCCAGGGTTACCGGTTGAAATGATTAGCGCGTTTCTTGATGAAGCTCGGTTGAAAAGCAAGGCTGATCGAGAATGCGAGACGGCTATATTCGAAAGGGCTAAGCGTCAGCGACTTGAGGAAGGAGCTGAAATGATCCCGTTGGAGCAAAATGCCTCCACCACTGACAAAAGCCAATTCAAGATAAAAAAGAAATTTGCTAAGGCCATATCGATGGGCATGAAGCTACCACCCTCTGAAGAAAAAGTTACTGGCGCGGTAGAAATGCACCCCTCTTATTGCTTATACCATCAGAAGGTCTCGCATTCCACCCAAGATTGCAAAGCTTTCAATGGATGGTGGCAAGGATACGTCGCTAATCGACAACGATTTAAACGGGAAAAACGTAAAATTCGCCGAGAGCAAAGAAATACGACTAAAGAACTTGAAAGAACTGCCGGCAATTGTCATATGGTTAACACTACCGGGTCACAAGTGCCTACATTTGGGAGCGACTCCGATGAAGAGCTAGAGCTTGGCCCCCTCTTCGAAGAATCCACTTCGGGAAAAGAAAAAGAACTGAAGGCCTGCGAGAATATACAGCTGCGCAATCGAACATTACCCGAAAAGAACCTCGGACCCTTGAATAAGAAAAACAAAGGGAAAGAGAAGGTCTCTGAAGACATCGCTTTGGATGACCAAGTTGCGGAAGAGTTAACCGCCAAGAATCCCCCAAAAAAGAATAAAGTAGATTACAATGTCTTGGCGCATCTGAGAAAGCTACCCTCACAACTCAGCATTCTCGATGCCCTATTGCTATCAAAAGAGGCGAGGGATTCTTTGATTAAGGCCCTACAAGATCCGGACCAGTTCCAAGCCTTCTTAGCCGAACAAAAGATGAAGGATGAATTGGAAGAGGTGCACACAGCCGACGTTGCTTTTGGTGATGAAGACCTTCTCCTCGGGACGTGTGAACACAATCGCCCCCTTTATGTCTCAGGCTACTGCCATGACATAAAGATAGGAAAAATCTTGGTCGATAACGGATCGTCTGTCAATTTACTCAATGTGCGAGTGTTAAAGGAGATTTGCATGAGTGTCCAACACCTCACCCGGGACAAAATCACCATCTCCGGTTTCGACTCTCAATCCTCAAAGACTCTTGGATCTGTGATATTGACGCTACGCTTCGGGGTGCTCGTCACAGACATCAAATTCCACGTTATAGACGCCAAGACGTGCTACAATGCTCTGCTCGGCCGACCATGGCTACATGAATACAATATCATCCCTTCTACACAGCATCAGTGCATGAAGTATTCTAGGGACGGCCTCGAGTACACAGTAGCAGGAGAGTTGAATCCGTTTTCCGTGAACGAAGTTCGCAAGTATGAAGATGCCAAATACTTCTTACCGAGTTTCGAAGACACGGAAAGGTGTCACAAACCGGAGAACAAAACTAACGCAACCATCCCTGTCTTCGGCAGTGACACCGAGGAGGAGGAGGATATAATTTATTCAGGTCCATCCCAGTCCACCAGGCCAGGACCATCTGTTCCTTCATTGATCTTCAGTAGTGATTCAGAGGATGAAGTTCATGCTGTATTCCCCGCTCGGCCCTCAATACAGATTTCCACTGATGAAGAGCGAAGTCTGCAGGTAACCATGATGCCGCTTGAACATTACAAAGAACTGGATGCACTCGACACCAACAGCGTAGAATAATTGCAGACATTCTATATCCCTCCCGGAAGAAAAGGCGAGAAGGCAATCCTATTCTACCGTTCTGAAGAAAACAAGGTGGAAAAAGAAATTTGGCATGGCGCGGATCCCACGCTCGACAGGCTTCAGCCTATCCGTCTTCCCAGATATTATACCGAAGGTTTGAAGAAACTGCTGAAACGCCAAGGGATGTCCTTCACACAGACCGTCAGAAAAGCCAAATTCTATGACAAGGTCTGGAACGTTCCCGGAACTCAATGCAAACTGCCTAACGGGAGAACGGAAACGAAAGGGCTCGGGTATGTTCGCTCAAAGAAGCGGGAGCTAATAAACAGCTGTTATGCCATGTATAACTTTGATGAAGAAGCGGACGCTCAATGGGAAGACGCTAATCCTGAATCAGCAAGAGTTCCTGATGCAAGACCTCCCAGTCCATCGTCTGAAGACCAGATGAGCAAACTTATAAAGGATGCGAGTCAAAAAGCCCGAGATGATCATGATCGTGAAATGGCAATCTATGAGAAAGCCAAGACACAGCGTCTCCTTCGACAGGCAGTAAAGAACGAAGATGTTGCCCCACGTCAGCCTGCTACAAAAAGGGTTCGACGCGAAAGCAAAAACAAGTCGAGGGGCCGAAAAGGTGCTCGACAACCACAAGACAGAGCTAAGAAGCCACGCATCCGAGAGTCGAGCGTTATTGACCTAGCCCTTATGAAGAAAATGGGTCGAGCATACTCATTTCCTCGGGACAAAACAAGGAAAATACTTGATCTTGCTCTAAAACATCAAATGCTTACTCTGCCAGAGTCTAAACACCCTGAGCAAGCAGGCGAAGTCTCCAACCCAAATTATTGCTCTTACCATCGAGTAGTAGGGCATCCGCTTGAAGATTGTTTCACCTTTAAGAATTGGGTTGAGGACCAATATCAGCTTGGCAAATTCGCATTGTCTGACAGTTGGAAGGTAGCGCCGCCGCAAAAGCACGAACCCGAAAACACAAGGATAGAACCAACTCCGCATTGGGATTGGCAGAAAATTCGCACCTGCCATGTGATAATAATATTAAAAGAAGGGTCCGAGGACATGAACAACCTCCCTTGTTGCTTTGAAAGCGGCAGCGATGAGGTAATCTCAGAATTTCCCCCAGCTCCGAAAGAACTGGAGGATGGAATCCATACTACTGCAGATAACCTCAAGAAAATCGAGTTAGGGACAATAAATGATCCGCGACCGACATTCGTCAGCGAACTGCTGTCGGAAGAGAGGGTGGCTGCGTTAAAAGATATCCTTGTGCAGCATAAAGATTGCTTCGCATGGAACTATTCCGAGATGCCGGGGCTAGATCCAGAAGTTGCTGTACATAGACTAGCAATATCCCCAGACGTCAAGCCGATCAAACAGGCGCCGAGAAGAATACGACTCGAGCTTGAGATGAGCATCAACGCCGAAGTCAAAAACCTGATAGACTCTGGCTTCATCCAGGAAGTTCAATACCCTGAATGGATCGCCAACATTGTCCCAGTGATGAAGAAAAATGGGACAGTGCGCGTATGCGTAGACTTTCGGGATCTTAATAAAGCCTGCCCAAAAGATGATTTCCCAGTGCCAGTCACCGAACTGATGATAGACAACACATCCACTCATGAGATTTTCTCCTTCATGGACGGCTCATCGGGGTATAATCAAATAAAAATGCATCCTGAAGATCAGAAGCACACAGCTTTCAGGACCCCTCTTGGTATATTCTGTTATAAAGTAATGCCCTTCGGTTTGAAGAACGCCGGTGCTACTTATCAGAGGGCCATGACGAAGATCTTCGACGACCTTATACACGAAATCGTCGAATGCTATATCGACGATCTCGTGGTTAAGAGCAAATCATACGAAGAACACCTCGAGCATTTGAAGACCGTGTTTCAACGCCTTCGGCAATACAACTTGAAGATGAATCCTCTTAAATGTGCGTTTGGGGTCTCCTCGGGTAAATTCCTGGGATTCGTTGTTCGACACCGAGGTATCGAAATAGATCCGTCAAAAATTAAAGCGATCATGGAAATGCCTCCGCTAAGAACTCTCAAACAGCTGCGATCTCTCCAAGGGAAGCTCGCGTATATACGGCGATTTATAGCCAACCTTTCAGGAAAGTGCCGACCTTATAGTCACCTGATGAAGAAGGGAACCCCATTCGTTTGGGACCAAAATTGCCAAAGCGCACTAGATGAGATCAAGCAATACCTGCGGAACCCACCCGTGCTGGCTGCTCCGGTTAAGGGGAAGCCTCTCATTCTTTATACAACCGCCCTCGAAGGTTCCTTAGGCGCTTTATGGGCACAAGAGAACGATCAAGGGAAAGAAAGAGCACTCTACTACCTAAGCCGAGTTCTGCTGGGGGCAGAAAGCAATTACTCTCCCATTGAAAAACACTGCCTGGCGTTGATCTTCGCAATAATAAAGCTTAGGCACTATGCATTAGCACACGAGGTCCGTCTGATTTCAAAGGTGGACCCCCTTAAATACTTAATGTCAAAGGCCATATTGACGGGACGACTCGCTAAATGGGCCCTACTCTTGATGGAGTTTTCGATCACGTATCAACCTCTCAAAGCAGTGAAAGGCCAGGCCATCGCCGACTTCCTCGCTGAACATCCCATACCCGCCGATTCTCCATTAAATTGTGATCTTCCAGACGAACACGCATTTGATGCAATCGATGGTGGTGATACCCGATGGGAACTCTATTTTGATGGTGCATCTTCCATGAAGAAACGCAAACAAAACTCCCCTATAATCAAATCGGGGGTAGGCCTCATCTTTGTAACTCCACAAGGAGGGATAATGCGCTTCGCATTCTCCTTAACAGAGTCGAGGACAAACAATGAAGCTGAATATGAAGCCTTGATAGCAGGTCTTGAG
Organism: Agapanthus africanus; assembly: GCA_030015575.1. Taxonomy (NCBI): domain Eukaryota; kingdom Viridiplantae; phylum Streptophyta; class Magnoliopsida; order Asparagales; family Amaryllidaceae; genus Agapanthus; species Agapanthus africanus. Next base: position 323,152,109 of record JASDDO010000006.1, on the reverse strand, counting down.
ATTGCCATCGACATGGGAATTGAAAATCTCCTCATATACGGGGATTCTCAACTGGTCGTTAGTCAAGTGAACGGCGACTACCAGACGTGCAAGCCGGAGAGCAACAACTGTTGACCCAAATTCCTTCCTACACTTTGGAAAACATACCGCGCGCGGAAAATAGCAAGGCAGACGCATTGGCCAAACTTGCTAAAGAACTGGCTGACGAGAACTTCGACGACGTTAGAATCGTGGTACAAAGCCGTCGAGTGCTTGCCCCAACAGAAATATCTCCGGAATCGTCTGAAGAAAAAGGAGCGAAAGAGGAGACAACCCTGCAAATAAAAGACTGGGAAAACGCCGAAGACTGGAGAGAAGTCTTCATAGATTACTTTAAGTTCCGCCGAATGCCTGAAGAAGCGTCCATAAGACATCAGCTCGTGAAACGAGCTCTGTCTTTCGCCTTCGTCAATGATACTCTATACAAGAGGTCATTCGATTCTCTGTGGTTGAGATGCCTAGGACCTGACGAAGCAAAAAGAGTCGTTCAGGAAGTTCACGACGGACTCTGCGGTTCTCACCAAGCAGGTCCTAAGATGAAGCTGAAGATAAAACGGATGGGCTACTATTGGCCCACGATGATGCAGGATTGCCTGGAATACGCGAGGCAATGTCATTCATGCCAAATTCATGGGGACTTCATCCATCAACATCCAAATCCGCTACACCCAACAGTAGCTAGTTGGCCATTCGAAATGTGGGGAACTGACATAGTCGGCCCCATCGAGCCAGCATCATCTAAAGGACATCGTTTCATCCTAGCGACGACTGACTACTTCTCCAAATGGGCGGAGGTGGTACCGTTGAGGGAAGTGAAGGCGGAGAATATCCTCCATTTCTTCAAAATGCATGTCATATACCGGTTTGGAACCCCGAGAAGGATCATCTCTGATAATGGGCCAGCCTACCGAAGTCATAAAATTAGCCGCTTCGCACAGCAGCACAATATAGACTGGAGGTATTCGTCAGTTTACAACCCATGAGCTAACGGTCTGGCCGAGGCCTTCAATAAGACCTTGACGAAGATCATAAAAAAGACAGTGTCACGAAATAAAAGAGATTGGCACGAAAGATTGCAAGAGGCTCTTTGGGCGTATCGAACTACATTTAAAACGGCCACAAACACAACGCCGTACGCGTTAGTATTTGGGACGGAAGCAGTACTCCCTCTCGAAATAGAATTACCCTCTCTACGAGTGGCAATTCATTACGAGCTAACGGATGAAGAAAATGCTCACCTCCGGCTTGAGGAGCTCGATGCCCTTGAAGAAACACGGCTCATCGCGCAACAAAATCTAGAAGCTTATAAATCAAAGATGACGCGCTCATACGAAAGATTGACCCGACCGAGGACATTCCGCCAAGGTGAACTCATGTTAGTGGTCAAAAGGCCTATGACCCCAATCGCGCCAAGCGGGGAAAGTTTGAGCCAAACTATGAAGGACCGTATATCATTGATAAGGTCTACCAGGGTGGGGCCTATCTACTCATGGACATGCACGGTGAAAGGCTTTTCAGACCAATAAACGGTCGCTTCTTAAAGAAATACTACGCTTAATGAGCCACAGCCTAGGTCAATGGCAGATGACGACGACTATGTCCGCTCGCTGTCTTCCTAAGCCCAAGCTTTATAAGCAGTAGCCAGCCCTCTCAACGTCGGACCGAAATGTCCTTAAACTAATAGCAGACCGAAACGTCTTTAAACTACTACCGCAGCATCTTTAGGCTGACGAGATATAAAAAAAACATATAAAAATAAAATAAAAAAAAAACGGTATGTCCATAAGCAAAAAAGGGCACGGATGAAAACCCGAAAGGGCTCCGTGAGTAAAAACAGCAGGACTACCGGCGAGTGTTCGTGAAAACCCGAAAGGGCGCGACCTCATAAAAAAAAAAAGACACGGTATGTCCATAAGCAAAATGGGCACGGATGAAAACCCAAAAGGGCTCCGTGAGTAAAAACAGCAGGACTACCGGCGAGTGTTTGTGAAAACCCGAAAGGGCGCAACTTCGTTAAAGAACCCTTACAGGGTCCTCTCGACCCTGTAAGGAGAAACCACCCGCGTGAGATCCTTACGACTTACAAGGGAACAACACACTTAGGAATCCCCACGATTCCTAAGGAGAAAATACGCTTGCGAGATCCTCACGACTCGTAAGGAGAACTCTCTTATGGGACCCTCACGGCTCATAGGATTTGAAGGTCTTAAGTCACAGAGAGCTAAACCTGTGCTTAAGCAAACCCCCACAAACTTCCAATATTGCCCTACAAGTGGTTCAATATTGACCCTTGTATACAATCCACGGGCGCGAATAAACGTTTCCCTAACCAAGGTCCATCCGTGACCGGAGATATGTTCGCATAACCCTTGTAAGCCCTCTCGATTTACAAGAAGAAAACCCACCTGTAGGATCCTTACGACTTACAGAGGAACAAAACACTTTGGAACCCTTACGATTCCTAAGGAAAAAATACACCTACAAGATCCCCACGACTTGTAGGGAGAAATACCTTCACGAGACCCTTACGGCTCATGAAGTCAAAAGCCTTAGCCGACAGGACCCTAACCCTGGTCTCTAAGCCTCCTTTGTTCGACAACGACAGAGGCAAATGATGATTCGCTCCTGGTAATATCACAGTTGTAGCGGTGCTGATGCCGAAATCGGTGTCCAATTTCAGGTTTACGGCAAAAGCCAGCAGGCCGCTCATGCATACGAAATAGCCGAAATGATAGGGCAACTTGCAATAAAAAGCAGCAAGTAAAATGTATGCATGCAAAATAGCCGAAATGATTGGGCCACTCGCAATAAAAAGCAGCGAGTAAAAATAAAAAAATAGCCGAAATGATTGGGCACCGCGAAAAATTGCCGAAATGTTTGGGCAATCGCGACCTTCGCGATATAAAAGCTGAAATGATAGAGCATCGCGGAAATAAAATAAAATAAAAGAAGAAATGATAAAACTTTGGCCCTACAGTCGAGGTCACATCGATCCCTGTATACAATCCAAGGGCGTAAACAAAGAAGGAACCATACTTCCCCAGCGGATTCCGTCAAACGACGAAGCCAAACCTCAAAGGTTCATTTCAACCGAAGAAGCCAATGACTTCGACAAAAACTTCTCAACTCACGGATACAAACACTCCTTGACGAGAGCCTTCTGATCCGCGTCGACTCGCAGAGCCACCAGCGCCTCCGTGGGAACCATCGACTCGTTTCAAACCCCAAGGACACAAATAATCCTTGGCGCTTGGGAAACAAATAATCCCTCGCAAAACTTCTCAACTCACGGATACAAACACTCCTTAACGAGAGCCTTCTGATCCGCGTTGACTCGCAGAGCCACCAGCGCCTCCGTGGGAACCATCGACTCGTTTCAAACCCCAAGGACACAAATAATCCTTGGCGCTTGGGAAACAAATAATCCCTCGCAAAACTTCTCAACTCACGGATACAAACACTCCTTGACGAGAGCCTTCTGATCCGCGTCGACTCGCAGAGCCACCAGCGCCTCCGTGGGAACCATCGACTCGTTTCAAACCCCAAGGACACAAATAATCCTTGGCGCTTAGGAAACAAATAATCCCTCGCAAAACTTCTCAACTCACGGATACAAACACTCCTTGACGAGAGCCTTCTGATCCGCGTCGACTCGCAGAGCCACCAGCGCCTCCGTGGGAACCATCGACTCGTTTCAAACCCCAAGGACACAAATAATCCTTGGCGCTTGGGAAACAAATAATCCCTCGCAAAACTTCTCAACTCATGGATACAAACACTCCTTGACGAGAGCCTTCTGATCCGCGTCGACTCGCAGAGCCACCAGCGCCTCCGTGGGAACCATCGACTCGTTTCAAACCCCAAGGACACAAATAATCCTTGGCGCTTGGGAAACAAATAATCCCTCGCAAAACTTCTCAACTCATGGATACAAACACTCCTTGACGAGAGCCTTCTGATCCGCGTCGACTCGCAGAGCCACCAGCGCCTCCGTGGGAACCATCGACTCGCTTCAAATCCCAAGGACACAAATAATCCTTGGCGCTTGGGAAACAAATAATCCCTCGCAAAACTTCTCAACTCACGGATACAAACAATCCTTAATGAGAGCCTCCTGATTCGCGTCGGCTCTCAGGGCAACCAGTGCTTCCGCGGGAAATTCCCGATTCGTCTCAACTTGCAAGATGAAGCCTCAGGCAGCAGGGACTAAAAAACTTGCTTCCTGAACAATGGGACCCTACAAATCGATCTAAACCGGTCTCTTGCATACTATCCACGGGTCTCACTCTCTAAAGTCGATTTTCGACAAAGAGGGAAACAACCGCTTACGAGCCCTCTCGACTCGTAAGAGGGCAATGGGACCCTACAAGTCAATCCTAAATGGTCACTTGCATACTATTCACGGGTCTCACTCTCTGAAGTCGATTCTCGACAAAGAGGGAAACAACCGCTTACGAGCCCTCTCGACTCGTAAGAGGGAGAAATTCTCTCATAAGATCCTTTCGACTTATGAGAGAAAACCACACTTAGGAATCCTCACGATTCCTAAGGAGAAAATCCACTTACGACATCCTCTCGATCCGTAGGGAGAAAAGTCTCTATGAGACCCTCACGGCTCATAGAGTTGAAAAGTCTTAGGCAGCAGATCCGAACCTGCGGCTTAAGCCATCGTTATATCTTGAAGAAACCAAAATGCTTACTCTGTTACCTGTCAATCATGTTTATCAAGACAGCATGCTGATAATAAGAGAAGGGAGAAAGCAAAGAAATGATACAAGACATTGCAAAAAAAATGTGTATCTTTATTTATTAATTCAATCAAGTACATGGCAAATCGTATAAAAGAATAAAGAATGTATACATCTTATTCAAAAAAGAAAATTACAAGTATATTGATACAAGGGCAGCTATTGGGAAGGGAGCGTCTTGCACAGATGTAGCAATCGCTCGCATATCTCCTTCCACACCTTCTCCTGCTCGGCTACCGCCGTCAACTCTGCCTCCACTTGGGCTCGTTGCCGCAAGACCAATGCAAGCTGCTCCCTCGCGACTTGATAAGCAGCCTCCCGACTTGGGATGTTGCGCTCAGCCACGTCAAGCTTCTTCTTTAAGTTTAGCCCATGGGAGATGCGCTCCAAGAGACCCTCAAAGATAGTCTTCACTTGGGCAGCATTTGCCTCAACCTCAGCGCGCAGATGGGCCGTTTCGTTTGAGGTCTTTTGGCATTCCCTTAGTCTTTGAGCTGCTTCTTGCTCCAAGTGGCGGGAGTGCGAAGTGCTTTGCTCGAGCCAAATTGTGCGTTGGGTGCTCAGAGCTAAAACTTCAGGAAAAGGGCGCGTCAACTCCAGCCGGTACAGACAGGCCTCGATCTCCCTGCAGTGGTTAACCCAAGATTCAACGACGCCTTCGTCGTGAAAAGTTACGAGCGCCGCTAACATGGGGTTAACATCCACAGCGAAATCTGCAGCAGAAGAAAGAGCGTCCATGCTGAGCTCTTCGATATACCCGCTCAGCATGCCTAGACTCATCGCAGCACCCTTTGAAGACGGACGTCTCAAAAAGGGGCCTGCCGGTGAAAAGACGCGAGCCTCGAAAGGGACTGGAGCCGGAATAATAGCTGCAAAACAAAACAGGGTTAAACGATGGTTCAAAAGATGTTGAAGGGTTACCAAAGAGGAAATCTACTATACCAGGTGTAGCGGACGGCAAAGCCGGAAGGGCCGGTAGCGCGGCAGGTCTTGCATCCCCTCCTTCGATTTGTGGCACTGCAACAAAGAAAAGGAAAAGTCAAGAATTATCCCATTGTTAGGAAAAAGGGGGTAAATAAAGATATTATGGTGAAAGTATACTCACCGGCGCCACTAGAAGGAGAAGCGAGTTCGGATGGGAAAGAGAAGTGTGGGAGCAACACTTGATATAAATGATCAAAAAGCACTCCTGCAAAGGCACAATGGTGTAACGTTAGTACAAAAGCCGCATTTTTGAAAGATTAATGCATGAGTCGTGAATCCGTACCTTCCAACATCCGTGATGGTACAAGGGAAGGCGGGGAGGTGACTACCGCCAAAGCAGTAGTTGACGGTGCCCCCTCGAGCAATGGAGCATCAGTACTGGCCGCACCTGCAAGAACAAACTGGTTAGAAGAGATCGCAAGATATATACAAAAAAAAAGGGGGAACGTTGGTGACTAAGAAATTTTACCTGACGAGCTGCCAGCAGAAACTGAAGCAATCCCCTCATCCATCGACATGAGACCACCACCCGTAGCCTCATCACCCGACTCGATGGGAACCGTCGTTGTGCTCACGAGCCCGGGAGACGGCAAGGAACCGTACGCGGGGAGGGCTATGATCGGAGTATTACCAGATTCCTGGGAAAGAGCAGTTCGCTCCTCCTCAGGAATCGTGGCCGCCTCACCCGATACGCCCTCGATTTCTGCGGTCACGGTTGTCTCGTCCATCGGCACCGTGACATCTCCAGCCTTAAGCGCCTCGACTTCTATTGCCTCCTGCTCGACAATCATCTCACCTGCCGCCATTTCAGAAGCGGCATCGATGACCTTCTCGGCAGCAAAGTCTTCAATTTCTATTTCAGGCGCCGTGGCCCCGATGACATTGCTCACCGTCAGCTCAGGCTCGGCAGGCGCCGCTTCCTCCGCTCCCCGGGGTTCGATGGTCTCCGCCTCCCCCTCAGTCGGACTTGGCCCTGCAAAAAGGAGTGCGTGTGAGTCAACGATTTGATAATTTTTACAACAAAGTTCTGAAAGAAAAGTTACCTGAAGAGGATTTATCGTTTGCATCCCGGACCGTGCGCGCCACCTGCCTATGAGCAGTAGACAGGGCGGCAGGGGCCTCTCCAGAAGGAGTGTCGGCACGAGGAATAGTGCTAGGGCCCGCTCCTGCGGCCAGAGCAGCTCTGCGCGCCTTAGCTTCGCGTCTTGACCGCTTCCGCTCCTCTCGAGCCGATGAGACAGATGCCACCAGAGCTTCCTTAAGGGAGGCTTCTTCACCCGTATACAGGGATGCCTCTAGATTCTTCAAGGCGTCCCTCGTCGCTCTATCAAGCTGAGGCTCTTGTGGCAACTGCAGCGAAGCCGGGACTTCAACAACGGGCTTGGGAAGGACCCTCGTGTCAATTAATACAACCCCTGCAAAGAAACAAAAGAAGATCAGGTTGACTATCATAAAAAGACAACAAACTTTCCTTATAAAAGAGAACGGGGTAAAACATACCGACGCTTGCTAGGGCACGCTTCTTCTCCTCCTCCTGGAAGGTCGTCAGAGAGGCAGCAATGGCCTCTTCAGTAGAAACATCTGTTGAAAATGAGGCAAATATTAGCTAAAGATAATAATAAAAAGTAGGATAAAATGACAAATAAAGAGGCTGATGATTACCTGACTCAGCGAGTCTGCTTAACATTGCTTCGAGCCTCGCCGATCGCTCCGAAGCTGCAATGGCGGCGGCTAGATTGGTGTCCTCAGGGTCCACCACGAAACCCTCATTGCTGCCGTACTCGCATATAGTCTCGGCAGGATGAGCCGCGGGTTCTAAGTTAAGGATCGCGTCGAGGGATAAGGTGGACTTCTTCTTCTTCTGTCCACCAGCCTTGGATCCACTCGGAGCAGCTTTGCGCTTGCCAGTTTTGGCAGTCACTTTCGGGCGGCGAGTCCCGATGTCCGCTCCTGCACCCGACTCCGGCGACGCCGCTTTAACCGTCTTTGTCGGAGCACGGGGCGCCGTTGGGGCATCCACCGTAGTAGGCAGTGGCAGTCCACGCGGAGGGGCCAACACACATGGTCGATCAGCTCCGGCCTCTTTCGTCGGAGGGATAACCTGAACCCTGGGCTGCAATGGAGCCTTGCGATCGCCGCCGGGAGGCGCAGCCCTACGATCGACCAATAGGCGTTTCTCCATCAAGATGATTGGGCCCATCGCGTGCGCGTACCAGGCCACATACGAATTGAGTATCTTAGGGGTACAGCTGGGCTCACTGATAAAAAAGTAGGAGCCTGTATTGAGCCGGATGAAGTGATGCATCGCATTCCGTACTCCCTCTGGACCGACTGCAGGTGTTCCCAAGAAGGCTTCCAACGGGACTCCTTGGTTATAACTCGATTGCCGGGCAAATCGATGCGGGTTATACCTCATGAAGAGGGCCGTTTCATTCTGCCTAAATACCAAGTAGCCCGGCCGAATGGAATAAAGGTGGAGGATTTCCCGAGCCTTCAACACGGAGACACCGCCCTTAAAGTCATCACGCAGCGGCACCACCGACTTAGTGGTCTCGGAACCCATGGTGATGACCTTATCCACAAAAGAGGTCTTCGCCCCGACTAGATGCGAACGCAGAAGCAGTCCCCTAGACTCCCGCGGAGGTGCAAACACGATGGAAGCCCCGACCAATCGTATGATTCTTGGAAGTTTGAATCTCTCAAAGAATGGAGGAGTTTTGTGGGCACCAAACACTCCTCGAACATGCAGCTCCATCCAAGAAGTGAAGTAGTGCATCGGGAAGTTAGAAGGCTGTACCCCAGGCTCATTAGCGTCCGCCGCTACGCTAAGTCCATTGTAGAGGTAAGCCAACCCGGCGATCCCCACTGATAACTGCAGACCGGCCACCATTCGATGCGCCGGGTAAAAGACAGAAGACCGCATGAGGCGTGGGTGCATGGGAAGCGCGAAGCTGCACAGCCACAGACCCAAGAACCTTATGAAGAAGGTCTCCTCATCCATGCCAGGAACGGCGATCTCTGAGAAAGGGACGCTAGCAGTGCCGGGAAGGTAAAAACTTCGCTGATCAATCTCCGATGAAGGTCGGCGGTCCAGGCCGAAACCAAAAGGGTCGGCAAGTTGGGCGAACTTCTCACCCTGCTCTGATAAAAATTCCGGGCGAATAAAACGAGCAATGAAGTCCGCGAAACTAACTCCTCGGTCGCCCAATTCCAAATGAAGCTCCTCGTAAATCTCTAATACCTTCACCAGGCCCGGATGCTGATGCTGAATAGCATTTTCCAGAGTTAAGTCGAATACCACCTGCTTGGTGGCAAAGACGTACTCGTCGGGAGGAAGCAGCTCTTCGTAGTGCTCCCCCCTCGCCGGTAAACCAGAAAGTTCGACGAATTCCTCTAGAGAAATGGAAACTTCCCTATCCGCTGCCAGGAAAGTATGTGTGGAGATATTCCATTGTTCAATGAAGGCCTTTGTCCACCACGTTGGAGGAGTAGGATACTCGAAAAGCGAGACGTAGACGGCGGAGTATAAACCAATCTTCGTCAGGTGAGCTCTTTTCGCCGCTAAAATGTACCGGGCCCATGACAGGTATCCAGCAAGCGGTCGCGGATTCAATCCAATATTGTAAGCCTGTCCCCAAGGGCGTGCTTCACCCTGACAGATTCGCCTTCCCAAGATATCTATGGCCGGCGGCGGCTGTACCGGAATAGCGCCGATTGGAAGGTCGTCTGAATTCCAATTTTTAACCTCCACGGCATACTCCACCGGGGGTTTGTCCGCATAGGGGATCGTAACTATGGGTTCGGAAGGCGAGGCGGAACTAAAACTGCGGCGGCCTTGGATAATCTGGCTGTACCACCTTCCCCATAGGTGAAGTCTCTTGCACTCAGGATCGTGATCTTTAATCAAGGCGAACACTACCCGGTCCACTGGTGCATGTGGGAACCCTCCTTCTGAGCGAACGAAGGGAAAAGACAAGTCGTCAGACATCTTTCCTGCATAAAATATATATATATCATTAGTGGCCTGACGTTTAAACCTTAAAAAAAATAATGATAAAAAAAATAATAATAAATAAAAATCTTGCTCCACACTGTGATGCAGCGGGTAGGGGGACCAAAGGGGGACCCACAAAATCAAGATGACGGCGCATCATTTAATGAGACAATCCCACCATTGGATGAGACTATCAGTCAATAAAAAAGACCCCCAAGAGAATATCCTCATTGGGGGGGGACCCCTAGAGACAAGGAGAAGATCTCCTCTTTTCAGAGCAAAGCTCTGCCACAGAGTGACATTTGTCAAACTCCTGTTTCAAAGGAATAAAACTTCTTAAAAAAGAGCTTAGCTCTGCAGTAGTAATAAAAATTTATAACTCCTAAGAATTAAAATTTGGGGATCTTAAAGATCCATGGAAACTTTTTAAAAAAAAAAAAAAGTTTTCTAGTTGATTTATGAAGCAGGGCTCTGTTCATGGGTTAAAACCTAAGAACAGAGTCTCTGCAAATTTTTGAGAGCAAGGCTCTGTGAATAAAAACCCCAAAGGGGTTTTCTTTAGATCAAAGATCTATAAGAGCAAGGCTCTGTTGAAGAAACCCCAAAGGGGTTTCCTTTAGATCAAAGATCTATAAGAGCAAGGCTCTGTTAATTAAGTTTAATTTAAATTAAATTAATTTCATTTTACCTATAATGGTTCTGAAGTTAGAACTTGGAAGTTCTTAAGGAAATCACAAGAGTAAGGCTCTGGAAGTTCTCAAGTAAGAGCAAGGCTCTGAAATTCAATTTCTTGAGAATGGTAAAAAATTACCAAGGACCAAGGGTCCTATTTATAGGCGCCTGCGCCTGTTCACTTGATCCCTAGATCCGACGGTCAGGATCTTGCCACCGCTGCACTCACGCGCGCGCCACGTGAGCGCAACGGTGGGGGGGCATCTGTTTCCCCCAATCAGAGCAAGGCTCTACTTAATTTTGAAAATTCAAAATTCGAAGCAACGCTTCGGTCCCCGTGCGCAGCGCGCAATTTGCCACATGGCAGAAGCTGATTCGGCAGCGTAACGCCCGAGACAGTGCGTCCCATCATAGCAAGGCTCTTCAGAAAACATAATTAAGACTTAACTGCGCAAACGCATGGCAGCGCGACACGTGTCTGCGCAGTTGCGCAATCACGTATCTGCGCAGTTGCGCAATCGCAACTGCGCAAGCGCACGGATGCGTGACACGTGTCTGCGCAGTTGCGCAAGCGCACGGATGCGCGACACGTGTCTGCGCAGTTGCGCAATTGCAACTGCGCAAGCGCACGGATGCGCGACACGTGTCTGCGCAGTTGCGCAAGCGCACGGATGCGCGACACGTGTCTGCGCAGTTGCGCAATTGCAACTGCGCAAGCGCACGGATGCGCGACACGTGTCTGCGCAGTTGCGCAATTGCAACTGCGCAAGCGCACAACAGCGCGACACGTGTCACGCACTGGTGAGTTGCGCAGCAACAGAATGAAAATTTAAGTGAATCTTTTCTGTTCTTCTGTAAAACAGGGACCCTTGGATCAGAGATCCAATGGTGGGAAAATTCCCAAAATTATTCAGGAAAGATCTTGGTAACAAATTTAACAAATTTGTGAGCACTATAAATAAGAGCCCAGACCTCATTCAAATCATCAAGTAGAATTATCAAGAGAAGGATCAACTTCTGGAAAAAAAAAAGGAACTCTTGAAGATTAATCAAGAACACAGAAGAAAGGAAAAGAAAGGTAAAATTTCTGAAGAACAGAAGATTAAAAAAAAAGGGGAATAAAAAATATATATATAAATAGTGCCTTGCACTTAATATAAACCCTTGGTTCTGTGAAAAGAAAACAAGAAGAAAAACTTGTTTTCTTTTGATCTAAATTTAGATCAAAAGTGCCATGCACTTTTGTTCTTCAATCTGAAAATTCTTGAGTTCCTGCAACTCATTACTTAAAAGGGCCTGGCCCAAATCAAATCACAAAAATAATAAAAGGGCAGAGCCCTATTTGGAAAATTCTTGAGGGCCTGGCCCAAATCAAATTGCAAAATAATAAAAGGGCAAGGCCCTGTTTGGAAAACTCTTGAGTTTCTGCAACTCATTATTTAAAAAGGGCCTGGCCCAAATCAAATCACAAAAGGGCAGAGCCCTGTTTGGAAATTCTTGAGGGCCTGGCCCAAGTTACAAAATAATAAAAGGGCAGAGCCCTGTTTGGAAGATTCTTGAGTTTCTGCAATTCATTATTTAAAAAGGGCCTGGCCCGAATCAAATTGCAAAACAATAAAGGGGCAGAGCCCTGTTTGGACTGGTTCTTTCAGTCAGGCAGAGCCTAAAATAAATAAAAAAAAATTGGACTTAGCCCAATTTTGGCCATAAGTCCTTAAATTAAATTGATTGAGCAAAATGGCTCCCCTAAACCAATTCACGACCGGTTCGAGGGTACATCTCCGAACTCCTTTGACATCCCTCGTTGTAATTCCTCAACGACGTCAAAGAGGTGACGGGTCCCAACGACCACTCATCTAATATCGGACCGAAACGTCCTTAAACTAATATCGGACCGAAACGTCCCTAAACTAATATCGGACCGAAACGTCCTTAAACTAATATCGGACCGAAACGTCCCTAAACTAACATCGGACCGAAACGTCTCTAAACTAACATCGGACCGAGACGTCCCTAAACTAATGATGGACCACCACGTCTCTAAACTGGCGATGGACCATCACGTCCTTAAACTGGCACAATAGGGCCCAAACGCTCTTCCGTCGGATTTAAACGGTCCCGTCTAAGTTGATCTTAACCCCAAATACGGTTAATGTGTCCTTAGATATTTAATTAAACGATAAAACCCCAACTCAACTTTGGTTCAAGGATACATCTCTGAACTCCTCAGACACCTGTCGTTGTAATCCCTCAACGACGTCAGAGAGGTGACGAGTCCCGACGGCCAGATAATTAAATCAATCACCACGTTAAGTTGACCTTAGTCTAAAACAGGACTAATGTATCCTTAACGAATGTTTAAGTTGATCTTAGCCGCAATGCGACTAATGCATCCTTAAACTAAAAAGCACCAAACCCAAATCTAAGTAAATGCGGATTTGGACTAATCCACGTCCTACGGGCGACGGCATTACTCAGTCTCCGTATACAATCCACGGGCAACCACAAACAAAACAAACACACACGATACGAAGTGAAATTCTGGAGAAGGAGAAAGTTGTTACCGCGATGCGGTAGCGTAATTAACTGCAGGGGCTTGCGCCTGCAGGGAAGAGCGTCCCCACAATCAAAAACCCCTCACCCTGAGGGGGAATCTGACGAAGTCTGCTACATCGGCCGCATCCGTCTAAACCTCCGACCCACGGTGCCATAAATCAACTTGGCATCTTCGGAGAGATAGACGGACAAAACCAAATAGCATCTGCCCCGAACCTCAGGCACGGACGTCCCAACGTCCAGGCCGCCGTTCGGAGGGGAACAGAAATACATCACTAAATTATTACATCGAATTTTCATTGTTCACAATTCACAAATAAACAGGAAAGAACTACTAACCGAGTTCGAATACAAGATCTCTAGGGAAAACAGAAACGAAGAAAAAGGTACTCCAGACTAGATCTTCGTCAGCTCGAAAGGTAAATCCGACTCCTGCGCTGGTTCTTCTTCGAGGTCTGAGCATGCACACTCAGGTCGTCAGAGCGACGTAATAGCAATTTTTATATTAATGACATGAAACATGCAAATACGATAATAACAGTGAAAGTAAAATGCTGATAATCGCTATGTCACTAAATGATGCAAAGTATGATCTGTGTCCCTATCAGTCTCTAGGTCATGTTTGAAATCGTATAGTGGAAAGGAGGATCATGTTTAACAGGAGTCTCGTACATACCTGAGACAACGGCCCACACGCCCGGGACATAACCCTGTCCGCCGGATCGCTAGATCCTACCTAATATATATAAGAATCACTGTTCGAATGATCATCCTCTAAAACACGGTCCCGCTAAATAAGATACTCTTTCCACTTCGATTTCCCCTTTTTCCCCAGGTTTACACTATTGATGATTATGATTTAGTCGTGTACAAGTATGCACCAATAGCACGGTTTTGTCACTGTTCACTGTATTAATCACTGTCACGAATCATTCACTTTCCATTGGTGTACTTGACACTCCTAAACCAATATCATTCACACACGATAATGCAATGTCCACTGAATACTAACGCGCACTAACACTATGTATATGTCAGTTGGGTAAGGTATGTGTATTTATGCCGTTAACAAGTCATGTGTAATATGAACCAATATGCACGTCATGAGCTTACAAAAATTGCAGTAATTCATATGTTCAGAATTCAGCGAAATGATACAAATACGATAACAAGTACACTCTGTCATCAGTTCAGAAAAATTGCTTTCAGTACAATCGGGTTTCTGGTATTCAAGTTACAGCCGTTTCAATTTAAGTACTCGCTGCAGGAAATTCAGTTTCTGAACTGAACGTCCATTTCGCGACACAAATTTCACCCAGTTGGGATCATAATTTAGCGACGCTACAGTTGAATGAAATATAGGGTTTTCAATAGGGTTTTCAACACAATAGACGGATTCTCAATAGCATATGTACATCAGACGTTATGCACTGTTCAACACTAGTATGTCAATTATGTTTCTGTTTTGGACTGTTATACGTCCTGTTCTTTTAAATTGCAGTTTAAATAGTAAAAGAAGTTAAAACGGGGTTAAATCACTTGAGTTATTTAGCTAACAGATTTATCTTCAATAAGGTGTAGGGTTCCGCAACAAACAAGTTCATGCAACGAAGGGGTAAGCATCATGAGACATAAAACAACAACCAGAGCTGTCCAGAGCCGCTCTCCGAACCAATTCTCGTCATAATTTCAGTACAGAAACAATTAAGAACTTGCATAGGGTTACAGTTCATCGAGTCCTCTTCGATTTGAGCCCTCGAATGCATTGTTTCAATGTATAAGCAATTACTTATGATTTTAACAAGTTTCAGGTGCAGGAAATTCCCAGTTTTTACGGGTGTAATTGGGGGTAATCGTTTAAGCCAGTAACAATTGTATTTTCCAGTAAAATTTCTACACAGTGCTCATTGCCACACGGGACAGAATATGCAATCGAGTTCCGTCAAATTAAATGAAGTTTTTCATTTGGAACTTACATCAAACACTTATGTCATTTAAGTTTTCATGAACCGTAAACATGGAATTAATACGGTTTTGTTTTGTAACGGAAATAATCTAGCATGTAGCAAATAGGGTACTTACCTGGAGACGTTTTGGTGATGCACGGCAGCGGCAGCGGCGTGAACGCTCGACGAACGACGCGGCTAGGGTTCGCGGCCTCGGCTCGCGTTCGGGTTCGACGTCGGAGCTGTCCGGAGATGGCTCGTGTTCGCTGGAAGCGGAGGGGGAATGCTCTGTGGATCTCTGGGGATGTGCTGGGATCGACGATGGTCGGCGGTGTCGCTCTGGCGACGCGCACAGTGGGGGTAGAGATGTGGGTTTTGGAGAGAGAGAGATAGTGGGGCTCGGGTTTGGAGTGATGATGATGATGCTGAGGAGGTAGAGGTCGACGACGTGGTTCAGGTGCAGTGGGGGCTCGCAGGCGTCGAGGTGCAGGGGGTGGCTGTGGTGGTGTGCAGTGAGCTCGGCATGAGTTGAGAGAGCTCGGTGGTGGTCGAGCTGTAGGTGTAGGGGGCTCGATGAGGGGGTGAGTTCTGGAGAGAAGAGAGCGAGGGAGGAAGTTTGAGGGGTTGTACGTCGTCGTCGGTGAGGAGAGCGGGGTGAGGGAGTTCGAGGCAGTGGGTTTTCTGGGGTTTTCGAGAGAGAGAGGGGAATGAGTTGGAGAGTGAGAGGGAGAGAGGAGTTTGAGGCGAGGAGAGGTTTGAGGGCTCGCGAGGGGGTGTGCGGCGTGGGGAAACGGCACGGGCGACGTGGACGCGTGGGGGAACGTGAATGCAACGGGAAAGAAATCGAGCGGGAAAAATATGGACGTGGGGAAGAAGGAGTTTAAAAGCGGATTGGGTAAGGTTTTATTGGGCGCGGGTGCTGGGCTGGGCCGAGAAGGAAGTGAGGTTTTAATTTTGTAGAGAAGGGGAGTGGGCCGGGGGCAAGAGCTTGGGCCGAGGAAGGAGATAATTAATTTATTAGGGGAAAAAAGGAGTGGGCCGGGAAGAGATTTAATTAACCTTTTAATTAAATTTTTCTTTGGTTTGGGCTGTGGGATGGAAAAAGGGAAACGGGCTTAGGAAAAATGGTGGGAAATTATATATTTGGTTTTAACTTTGGGTTTTGGTTTTTAATTGGTTTAGAAAAATAATTATTACAACTTACGCACTAACCTTCACACAAAATAATGATACGGAAAAATGGAATAACATTCGGGGACTTGGGAAAAATATAGAAAGATTCTCATTGAAGGAAACAGGGATTTACAGTCCAGTCAAGATCCGAATTGCTGGAAACCGACTAAGCGCATCCGTCACTACATTAACTTTCCCCGGATGGTACTTGAGATCAAGATCATAGTCAGCCATCAGCTCCAACCATCTACGCTGCCTCATGTTGAGCTCTTTCTGCGTGAACACATACATTAGGCTTTTGTGATCGGTGAATAATTCGACCCTTTCGCCCAATAAGTAGTGTCTCCAAATCTTCAAAGCGAAAACCACTGCTGCAAGCTCCAAATCATGAGTTGGGTAATTCTTCTCATGGGTCTTCAACTGTCTCGATGCGTAGGCTATAACCTTCCCATGATGCATCAAAACACATCCCAAACCTTTCCCAGATGCGTCGCTGTAAAACACCAATCCTCCGGAACCGTCTGGTACGATCAAAATAAGAGCGGTTATCAACCTTTGCTTCAACGCCTCAAAAGCTGACGCACAACTATCCGTCCATATGAACGGCACCTCCTTCCGTGTAAGCTTGGTCAAAGGCTCAGCCAATCGAGCAAAATTCTCCACGAATCTTCTGTAGTATCCTGCAAGTCCCAGAAAACTTCTGATCTCCGCTACATTCCTCGGAATCGGCCAATTTTGAACTGCTACAATCTTCTCAAGGTCAACGGTGATTCCATCTCCGGATACGACATGCCCCAAAAACTTCACTTCTTCAAGCCAAAACTCACACTTGCTCATCTTTGCATATAATCTTTTTTGCCTCAATGTCTGCAGTGTGATCTTCAAGTGTTCTGCATGCTCTTCTAAGCTCCTCGAGTAGACCAGAATATCATCGATGAACACCACTATAAACTGGTCCAAGAACGGTGAAAAAATTCGGTTCATCAAGTCCATAAATATCACCGGTGCATTCGTGACTCCGAATGGCATCACTAAATACTCGTAATGTCCATATTGAATTCGGAACGCAGTCTTGCAAATATCCTCTGATTTAACTCGAACTATATGATATCCGGATCGCAAATCCAGCTTCGAGAATACCCCCGCGCTACTGAGTTGCTTGAATAATTCGCCGATGCGAGGGATCGGGTACTTGTTCTTAATAGTCACCCGGTTTAATTCTCGATAATAGATGCACATCCTCCGTGTGCCATCTTTCTTCTTGACTAGAAGAACTGGAGCTCCCCAAGGTGAATTACTGCTGTGAATCCAACCCTTCTCTAACAATTCAGTAACCTGCTTCTTTACTTCTTCCAACTCCACTGGTTCCATCGGATAGTACACCTTTGAGATTGGCGCTGCACCAGGAACAAGATCAATCACGAACTCCATATCTCGCTTTGGCAGTAAACCTGAGATGTTCTTGAACACGTCCATGAACTCTCGAACTACAGCTGGCGTTTCCTCTTTATCAACTTCCATCGACGAAAGAACGGTGCTTGTCGGCCTAGCCCTAAACTCGACTGGCCCGACAGAACTGCTACCTCCAGCAAAAACAAACTCCGGATGTCCGGGAATCTGGAAAATCCCTTTCTTTGCCCTACAATCAATGTGAGCGTGGAAAGTGCAGAGAAAATCCATTCCCAATACAATATCATAACTACCAGTATCAATCACCAAGAAATCCACGAATAACTCACGTCCGCGGATAACAACTGAATAATCCTTGCACTCACTACTAGATATGATCTTCCCGTTCCCAGTGTGTATGTCCCAATACCTAGACAGGGCCATGCATGCAATCGAGTGTGCAGCAATAAACTTGGACGGCATACAACAACGGGATGCACCAGAATCGAATAATGCTAATGCAGGAAAAACATGAACAAGTAGGATACCCGAAATGACTTCACCTGAAGCCAAACACTGAAGAAAATAAGCACGGTAAACAAGATTCAAGCTTGCGATAAAACATGAACTGGTAAGCAATGAAACCAAGAGAAGGAAGGTAATATCACGACCATAAATTAAGGAAATGAATCAAGACTAGGACTCCAAGTTACTTAAATAGAGTACCGCATTGTAACCATGCTGAAGTTCATAGTTACAATCACATAACTCGGTTCAAGTCGCCCAAATCCTACTATCAGAATCGAAAAAATAGGCAGGAAGAAACAATAATGAATCAAAAGGATTTCAAGCCGAGATGCAAAGTCATTCCATCTCGTCAAGATAAAGGGCCAAGAGAAATATAAGATTCAAGAATGGCAAGATGGTAAAGTGGCAGGACATGTTCCTAATTAAGGGTTTTCTGGTTCGTGTATTGGGTCCAATACCCAACTACAAAAGAATAAAACCCGATTAGCCTAAATCCTGTGTCTCTGACACCAAACAAATCCTGTCACGCCCCGCTTCCCAGAGTGCACTAAGATCGGCACGTGACAGAGCTAACCATGCTACCTGTGGCTAGGAAATATCCCTCCACGGTCACATTACGACTGTCTATAAGATATCAAGAACAATAAAAATAGAATAAAACTATCTAATACATGTACATCTGCCAGAATAAACGGGTCAAGAAATAATATATATGCGGAAGCAATAAAATCCAAATAACAATAACATCTGGAAGTACGTCCCAAATACGGGCTCACATCAGGAAATGAATGTATGGAAATAAAACTAAACTAAACTAGATACTAACATGATCCTCACTGCTCGGCCTGTCGGCTGAAATACTTCTGATCAGCCTGGGAAAGAGATAAAGGATCTGGGCCATGCAAAACCCAGACGTCAGTGCGTTATAATATCAATAATAATAAGCAACCAGGATACACGAGATATGCAGGCATGAATTATAAATAGTAACATGAATGTAAAAAGTAAACATGGATATAGATCAGTGAAGTGTATCAGTATATGTAACGTGCAATGATCAATCTAAACTGTGCTACTGGGCTATCTATTCTAAAGTTTGTTTGAAATCAGTTAGTGTACTCCTCCATGTAACTCAAAAGAATATGTCTCGTTATCCCCCAGGACCATAGATCAGGTAGTGGGAGTCATGAATGACTCTATCCCGTTATCCCCCGGGACCATGGATCAAGTAAGAACCACGAATGATTCTGTCCCACTATCCCCCGGGACCACGGATCAAGTAATACCCTTTTAAGCTACACTTCAGTTACACTTTTGATTTCCCCATGCCCCCAGTGTTATGTGTTCAAGTCAGGTATTGATAATCTGGAACTAATACCAACACAGGATCAAGCAGGTACAGGTTTGTCTATGCAAACAACAGGATACGTCCGTTAGGTAGTGCACAGTGTATCCAACGGATGCTCAAATATCTATCAGGGGTTATATCTACAACTCCATGACTATGTAGGATGCACATTATCAAGCATGGGGTGTTAATATAACAGTAACATGAAATGATATGATCTGGCATGCAACTAGATATATAATAAATGATACGGATGCGAACGAATATCGGAAAAACGGTAAAACTGTAACATGGATGCACAATACAATAAATATGCAATATTTTTATTAACATATATGCAAGTATAATAATATAGCATGTATCAAGCTAACTTGCATGCAACCAGATATGCAATTAATGATATGGATGCGTACGGCTATTCGAAAACAGTAAAACAGTAATATGGGTGTACAATACAATAAGCATGTGATATTTTTATTCATATGGATGCAAAATATATATCATATCATGTATCAAGGTAAACTTGCCTGAACGGATCTCACGACGGGCTGCATACGCTACGTCCGACGTCGGGTAAACGTCGCAATGCACACACGGCGCACACGGGACTGAACCAAGCAATGCAGGAACGGACCACGCTGGATAAGGATGTCCACTGGGTCGTCGACGACGGCACGGCTCCAGCGATCACCGGGAACACGAGAAACCAAGAAATCAAGAGAAGAAAGAAGAAGAAGAAGAAGAAGGTCTGGGTTTAGGCTCTGGTTTGGAGCTCTGGATCAGAGGAGGCGAGGGGAGGTGACGACGAGTTGAGGGTTTTTCGGCGATGGGGTTTTCCCGTGAAGAGCAGTGGGCTGCGGGTTGCAGAGAGGGTTAGAGGAAAAGGAAACAAGGGTGCTGAGGTGATGTTGAGGGTAGCGAGACGAGTGTGATCGGCGGTGAGGGTGTCGGCACGGCGACATGGACGAGGCGGAAGGTTGCAAACGCGGGTTCTTGGTGTCGGGTTGGGGTGGTCGCGGAAGAAGGTGAGAGTGGTGTCGGGAGTCGAAGGTGGAAAGGAAGAGGGAGAGGCAAGGTGATGGAGGCGATGGGAACGGAGCTCTGGCGAGGCGAGGGTAGGGTTGCAGGGATTCTCGTGTCGGGTTATGGGTTGTGAGGTCGGGCTCGGGGTCCTCATCGGGAAGTGGGTTTGAGCGAGGGTGACGGTGGTGGTGGTTATGGTGTTGGGAGGAGAGAGGTGAGGGCGAAGGGCCGATGGTGACGACGGCGACGAAGGCAGGCAAGGGGCGCGGGCATGGGTTCGAGCATGCGTAAAAAAAGAGACGAGGGAGGAGAGCGAGAGGAACATGGGTGTATGGGGTTTATATAGGGTTAAAGAAATTAAAGAAAATATTAATATGTATAATATATTATTGGAGAGAGAGAGACCGAGAGGAGAGAGAGGAGAGATCTGTGTGGTTTGGATTTTGGTTTAGGATTTTTTTTTATAATATTTTTTAGTTACAAAACATTTATATTCATATATAATAAACTGAATATATATAAGGAATATAATATTAGGTAAAATTGAGATTTTGGATAAAATAAAAATAGTCCAAAACATGCCCGGATCGGGTCTAAAATTATAGTTTGAAAATACGGTTAATATACGTGTAAAGCAAAACCAAAATACGTTATCCGGGTAACGAAAAAGCATAACCCCAAAAATGGATATACGTAGCGTGCACGTAGCGATCCAAACGAGTCTATTTCACTAAACGGAACGAGAATAAGATGTACGGATGCCACAACAGGGTTAGGGGTATGATGCAGGCCATGCTAGATATTTTTAAAATATAATATTTGACATTATATGTTTTATTAAAAAATGCAGATGCTCGATATAATGCAGATATACAACATGAAAGTGCATGGATTCTCATAACTAGCCAGGATAAATCATAAACAGGTATCAAGACGGGTTTCAAGCATGTGGGTCGGGTCGGATGCAAACACAGATATCAATTACACTATCCGCACCCAAAACACACTAAATCAAGAATAGCCATAAATAAAGAAATGCCCAAAAAGAACTGGTATAAACGAACTAGAGTGTTACACTCATGTGCAAAAGAAATGAGCACATGAGGCATGGGATGGAAAAAATGTCATTTTGTAAAGCCCAAGGAGCTATATGTAAAGTTTGTAGGCTATAAAGACAAACATGATGAAAATATCTAGCACAACTTTTCATTCTCTAAAAACTCTAGGGTTTTGTGCCTCCATCTCCTTCCTCACGGTTCTAAACCTTCTTCTTTTTTAAATTAAATCAAGAGTTTAACTCTTCCTCTTCCAAAAATAAATAGTTTTCACTACAAAACCCACAAAGGGGAGCTCAGATCTTCCATTAGATCTCAAAAATGGGAGATTTTTAAATCTCAACCCGCTCTTGTTCTCCAAGATCTGGCCGACAAAACAGGAGGAAGGAGACCCATCTCTAGAGATCCCATTTTGGGAAAGATCCAAGGCTCATGGGAGAAGAAAGGGGTTCTCTTGAGCATTTACAAAGATTTCTTGGAGTTTAACTCCACAAATCGAAGTTTCTGGGGGTTTAACTCCATAAGAATAAATTGAAAATAATAATAAATCTTTTTTTAAGGAGTATAACTCCCAAAATTCAATGGGAGTACAACTCCCAGTATGGAGGGCTGAGCCCCCCTTTTACTTTCCGCTGGCGCCTTGCATCAAGCGTCTGCGTGACGCGCACGTGAGGTGCTGGCACTATGCGCCCAGCGCCCGCGTGCCGCGCACGTGAGGCGCTGGCGCCTTCTCCCACGCATCCTTTGGATGCATTTCCTTTTTTATATATATGTATATATATACACACACACACATACTCCACAACACTGTCCCTGTTAGAAAAAAATTTCTAACGGGACGCTGCCCCGCACCTCGTAAAGGGGCTGCTAGCCCCCTTAACCTCCAGCCCACTATCCGAGTAGCGGGACCCCCGTAAAAACTCTGCGAGGCCCCGATATATCCAAAACCCCTTCAAAACATAACGCTGCACATTGAGTTCGCATGACCTGTTTGACCCGTCAATCGGAGGTTCTCTCGCTCCAAAGGCGAGGGACAATTAACGGCAGTTTAGTTCGCGGCTGCCGGAGATTTGGATCCCCATAATCAATAAACTCCCGCCTACCCTAGACAGGGGGAATCTGTAATACGCCTGATAAGAGCGCGCATATTCCCATCTCAATGGGGTGACGAAAAACACCCTACACTACCGATCCTAGATCAGTAATTCCCGACTACCTTGGCCAAGGATTTCTGGTGATGGCCACCCGTGCACAACCGCGACATCAAACCCCAATACCGGGAGAGACGAATCCCCCGACGGTCCGCTCACTGCCTCCATGTGGCTCGGGACTGTTCCCAAGTAAAACCTGTTTGCACGACCCCTTTGAGCCGTGGTAGGGTAGTAATCAAAGCACAGTGGGAACTCACACGAGATAAATGACGATCTCATGTCGATAGACTAACCTGTACACATATCACCTGGGAACTGCTATCTGACAATAAGTATAATACCAACTAGCATGTTCCCGACGAGTCCGTCCGGTGTACTCATAACCCAATGAGCACCTGTATACATCTTAGGCGAACAAACTGACACCAATGTCTTATGAGACCGGCCACCGCCCCTCGTCGGGGTCTCGATCAGTATACACTAGTGTACTCTGGAGTATCGATGCCCAGTCTCAAAACTCCCTCGACTAGGGAAATTTAAGGGTGTGCTTATAGACCACCCAGCTCCCACGTATATGATCGTCATCATACTGCTGGTAGTCAAGCAAGAATCCTATAGGCTCTATCAACATGTAATAGTGATCTGTAAAGCCACCTAAAGCAGATACATGATGATAAGACAAACCAGATAGCACACTATCATCTCGAGTAAGACTGTTCTACCGGTATAGGTCGTCCTTCAATCATCGCAATCGCGTGCCTGCGATCCAATAATTGACTTGAGGGCACTATAGCCAACAATCTCACACTTGCACTTAAGACTAATTATTGCGGTGTCGCATACTCACAGCCCGTGTGATACCGAACACCCAACTTCTCTACTAATCAGTTTCACAAAGCTCTATTGTGAAACTATCGTGTTCGAGAAATAGCCTCAGTGAGTGGATCCGCTCCAATGTTTCTTTCTGTATCTCTCTATATCTCAACTTCACGGAGAAAGCTATCTCCCGAAATGAGCAATACATGTCTTAGAATATGTCTGGATATCTTATGGGACCTAGTTCACAAATGAACTCCAAATCCAGCAAACTTCTTAGACTGTTTTGTCCACTGAATTTAATCAGTATCCTGTACCATGCCTTCCTCAGTATCCGCTTGGACCACCTGTCCAAACTACTGCCCCTCAAAAGAGGGAAAACCAAAACTCTGACAGTCGCTCTGTCATCCAGGTCACCTTGGAAGCCTGGAATGATAGCTGTCTCCTGAAGGAGGCTGCTATTACCATATCCCATGAACATCCACTTATATTCATAAACTGCTTCCTAACGTTTCTCCAGGATTGGATTAATATAAACTTATTGCAGCTAGTGCAAAAACAGCATCTGGTGTGGTACTTGATATCACATGATTGACTCAATTGTCTAAGCAAGTGATATGTCAATCATGCAAATCCTTCTCCCGTTTAGTCTGTAAGGCACTTTTAGAGAGGGTGGCTCCTTCACCTGCAGGTACATCACTATGCCAGGAGTTAGCCATTCTAAAACACCTTTAGAAAAATGTCAAAGAACCCGGATTGAGACACTTCCCAAATCTAGATCTAGTAACCAGAAACCCTGATATTATATCCATATCCTATGTAGAGAAACTACTTTGTGACAACCACAGTATAACAGATTGTAGTATAGGAATTTCACTTCCTATAAAGTGCATGTCATCCAAATACCAGGACATCACACCCTACTACCTTCTTAACAGATCAATCTCCTATTCTGATGAAATCAAAGCCTATGACTATCACATCAAAAATAGATGATCTATCTCTGCTATACCTGCTTCAGTCTATAAATAGACACAAGCTATTTGTCCACTATGCTTCCGTTGCTCCCACTGACTATAACAACCCTCTGGCAGAGTCATATACACGTGCACTTCTAAACCTAGTTTAGAACGACGCTATACTCATCCTCCTGCCGGGTCTCATAGTCTAGAACAGCAGTAATGGCAAGTCTGGATAAACAAGAACCTCTCTGTCACCGTCTTTGAGGATACCGAAGTACCTCTCGGGCGCCTGAGATTACCCACCATATCTGCGGAGTGGCTAATGGAATGTCAAACCAATTGAATCTTTAGGTTCTATTAAATCTTCAGTAATCGTTTATGGTTCTGGAATCACTTCCAGTTCTACCATACCCACACTACTGTTTTCTGAAAAAAAAACCATTTTGCTAAAACCATGGCGAGTCAAGAACAATATCACTATTGATCTTCCAGATGGTAGAAAGTTATCCTTCGACATAACCCGGGATAACCCACAAACAACCATTACTCAAACGTGGCTTGAGTTTATCCAGAGTCTAGTTTCAAGCATAAGCTGGACAACTCCATATACCTTAACATCATTAAGATATGAACCATTCTATATACAATATAGAAACAGAGGCACTAATTTAATTGGAACCAGATTCAAATCATGCAGCTGTCTCCAGTGCATGTCAACTAAATGGAGAGAGGCCGATCAATATTACTCAACTAGGAGTGCGTCCAGATATGAGTAACCTGAAAGAGAAGTAAGTTCTCAAAACCATTACTATCAACTGAATACCAAATACAAGTATCTGCATTTTCGATCACCTTGAAGAATCCCGATACTTGCAACACATGGTTCTCTACTTTATTCTTGTACCTATAACTTCTCAAAACTTGGACCCTATATTTCTACGAAATACTTGTCTGAAAACTAAAGAAGTCACAAGTAAACAGAATATAGTATGAGTACCAACCCCTTTGTTCTAATGGACACTGGACAACATACAATACTTTCTATAAGTCCTCTGAGTTCAATAACTCAAACCATGTGCGTCATAAGTTGAAAAATGTACTATGATTAAGAAGAATTACACCGTTGTTGAATACTCCTTACCTAACCATCAACTGATATAGGTAAATGTCACAGACATAATTTCAAAAAGTTATATCTCACTTTATAAAATAAACATACAGATATATCAGTTTGAAACTGGTGTATAACTACGAATATTCAAAACCAAATATTTGCCGTCCGGCAAAAACCTAGGTGATTTCCTCAGATATCACCAATTACAACGAATTCCGATACAATGAGGATATAATCACCTCATTCCCAATATCTTACTCCCACACATCATCTGTAATACCATACAGATGTAAGAATCAAAGTTGGTAAATACATACTCTGGAGTCAGAATCTAATTGGGAAATCAGTTTTCATTTAACATTGCACAGGAAAACTGAAACATGAAAATTTTTCGAAAGGGTATCCGGGTATTTCTAGTAATGCCTCTTCCACTATCTTGATTCTTGACTGTAACCGTATATTTCCTTGCCATCTCTCTAATCTCTTTATTTGTCTTTACTTATTACCTTCTGTACACCGTACTTAGGCTAAATGGTTTTCTTCCTTCCCTACCTTTTGGCACCAGCCTAAGGTTTGGAAGAAAACTATCCAATAAGCGTAATAGGTGTACCCTCCTAATCCTATGAGCCCTCGCAACCTGAGAAAAGTAAAGTGAAAAGACAACTGAATAATCCTTATTCTATTTCTCCTGAACCAGAATCCATTCTCGAACTGGAACAAGTTCCTTCGAGTTCGTGTGTAACTATACGATGGATTATCCAATAAATATGGATCTTCGTAATGATACGGGGTGTTCTGGAGAAATGCAAAGGTGAAGTAGGAGTGGCGATGATATACGCGGTTTGGTCATGAATGATAGCAGTCGCAATTTACTTTGCCTTCTTTCTAATCCCTTTATTTGTCTTTACTTATTACTTTCTGTACACCTCACTTAGGCTAATTGGTTTTCTTACTTCCCCACCTTTCAGCACATGCCTATGGTTTGGAATAAGACTATCCAATAAGCGCAATAGGTGTACCCTTTCCTAATCCTAGGATCCCTCACAACCTGAGAGAAGGTAAAAGGAAAAGACAACTGAATAGTCCTATTCAATTTCTCCAGAACCGGAAACCATTCTCGAATCTGAAACAAGTTTCTTCGAGTTTGTATGTAACAATACGATGGTCATATACAATAAATGTGGATCTTCGTAATGATACTGAATGTTCCGGAGAAAAGTAAAGGGTAAAAGTAGGAGTGGTAATGAAGTATGCAACTCTGACAATCTAAAAGCCAGTGTGTTTTAAGAAAGTTCGGTTAACTTGGTTCATGAGTTTTAGTCTAGGGTCGGGCCATGGTCGCTGCCAAAGAGAGAGAGAGAAGAAACACTCAGCGCGCACTCTAACCTAATCAGAATGGTTAATCACTTTATCTAATCCGGATGGCTCCCACTGTTTCCTCGAATCCTCCCCCAAACCCAAAGGAGAATTAGTTAGGATCATCTAAAATCACCCGAGGAGTAAACCAACGCATCAGTTGGAATCGGGATCCAACTATCACCGCATGATAACTTGATGGAATCCACTCAAGTTATCACATTCCAGAAGGTATGCGCATGCCTGGCAAGTTTCAGTTTCTTTAGAAACTCCCGATATGATTTTTACCCCATGCTCTTATGACCTTGACTAAGGCCAACAAATCATAAGTCACATGTCAAGTTCTACCTGTCATTATCTAGGTTAATTTGAACCCATCCATACTCGCTCTTGACTAAGGCCAACAAGGCTGTACGACTGTCCCAAACCAATGCATCTATCTATACAACAGAAAAGTAACAAATAGCTACCATATACCATGCCTTGACTAAGGCCAACAAACATAGTATGAATACTAAGTGCTACCTGTCTGAAATGACGGAGGGCTACAAATGGTTTTTGGCGAAAAACCTTTAACGTAATAAACTTGATATCGTTGAAGGAACCGGATAGCTTTACAAATATATAGTGGCGAAAACTTTTGCTAAAGAGGTCACTACCGGTGAAGGGATCTCAGCTCTTTACTCGTCGAATGAAGTGCAGGATATTCGTAACTGAATATCATGATGCAAAGCAAAAAATAATCGACTATAGTGAAGTTATTATCCTGACACAAACTTCTGCCCAAGAGGTCACTCCCGGTGAAGGGATCTCGGCTCTTGCCTCGTCGAATGAGGTGCTGGATATTCATAACCGAATATCGCTGTGCAAAACAAAAGAAAACGTCCTTGTAATAACAGCTTTTGAAAATTTGTTCCAACAACATCAAATAGGTTTGTTTTCCTTAGATTGATCAGAATCAACGCAGTCCCATCGGTTAACATATCATACCACAGAAAAAAGGAATGAAAAATAAAATGTACGTATATGCCATTCGCATTCGCCACTGGGTCCCGTCTTCACCCGTTAGGTTACTTAACTAACGATAGAGCGAGGACTGGACTAGTGCGGATGCAAAACATATACAACATATACTAGTATATATATAAATATATATAACAATCGTCCCTGGCATGATATATGCAACATCTCAAAAAAGCAATAAGCATCACAGAAAAATACTGATAATTTGGGAGCCCCGGATTTCCTTTGAGCCGCAAGTGAAACCTGACGTTCCCCTGGTCGTATGGATAGCATGTGCAATGAAAACCCAGACCCCAACGAGTGCGGCAAGTTACCTGCCAAAACCAGAAGTGAGGCAACCCCCTTCATCAAAGTGAATGGGCCACACGACACTTCACGGAATCCGGTAACTTGAGCACCCCTCCTTGGGTCAACCTGTATCCCCTACGAATGCGGCGAATGGCCCGCCAATTCTAGAGTAAGGCTCCCTTCGTCTCACCGCCATGAGATGCGGGCCCGTTGCCCTCTAAAACCCGGCTATTCATGCACTCCATCGTGGGGTAATCCTAGTACTGAAAAGAAAATAAGTACAATGGTGACATCGATCTCAACCCGGTCGTGCCATAAACAAATAATATACAAACGGGCAGTGACGGCAGTCCACATGTTGGACGCTCACCCCACAATATCAAATGTACAAATGAACTAAACTGTACTACTATCGCACCCAAGCTATCCACCACGACGATCCCGCCACAACCACAGCACAACACAAAACATCAACGTGAATGTCACGTTCGCAAACCCGTCTAAAAGAGCATATAGCAGTTAGATGAGTTATACCGCTCTAATGACATTCACGGTCGCAAATAGTAATGTATATACTGAAAACTACGACATTAGAATTCCGCACGCAATTAGCAAACTAAACCAATTTCCAAAACCATGAAAAAACAGTGACCTAAAGTTCCAAGAACCGACCGTTTAAAGCCAATTCGAAAGTCCGAATCAAAACGAAACGCGCCCAAATCTTCACGGGGAGTTAGAGTACGAAATTAACTTCAAGTCAAGGGCCTAAAGGGGGTACCCCACCCCCGAGGCCACCATAAGGTGGCCATAGGGTGAGGCAGACCCGAAACTGCCGAGGGTGGGGCAGTTTCGGGTCCCCACCGCCAAGACCACCTTGTGGCGGTCTTGGGAAGTGGGACCAGCCGTTCGGTCCCCCCTGGGGGTTCCTCGAGGTGCCCATGCACCATCCTACGGCTTCTCAGTTCAAACCGTGAGCCCGCGGGGTGTGCAAACATCTCAAACTTTCAGTTTTTGGAATTGTTTTTGTCGACAATTTTTGCACGACAAAAATGACGGATTTCTAATGTCGCAAAGAGTTAACTAAGGCTTATGGAGTGGCTCTGATACCATGTTAGGTTACGGCAGTGCCCCGGCCATCAATCCGTGACCAAATGCGGAACAAAAATTTATAAAACCCGGCACTAGAACAACCCGATAACCCGGATCTACCCATAAGCCCTAAATAACAAAACATGCAAAGGAGTTAGAATAGTTATACCGAATAGATCCGTGTCCTTCGGTCTTCAACCGTCATCCCAAGCTCCTAGGGGCTTCCTTAATCAATCTTAATCTCCGGTCTCCCTCCATCGAAGATGATCCATCCGAGAGTCTATGCAACGAGCTCCAACCTCATATCCGAGGCAACTAGGGCACCTAGATCGCCACTCTAGATACTGTAGATGAAGTAGAGAGTGATGAAGGATTAATTTGTCTCAAGACGCCTAAGGATTCTCAACTCATGAGAGGGTTTGGGTGGAGCTAAAGGAAGAAGAAGATACCATGAGAATGAGGTGTTGAGAGCAACTCAAGAGAGAAAGAAAGAAATGAATAATGGCTTGTCATTTTTGTTTGTTGTGTGAGTGTGATAAGAAATAATGGAGCCATCACATAAATGTCCATGTCTCCAATATATCTTAGTCAACAAAAAATATCTCAAGTCAACATAATCTAACAATAAACAAAAACCATAAGCATTCTAGAATAGTAACCATGGGTCACTAATTAGACATGCCACAAAAAATGCAATAAACACCTCATCCTACACCTCAATTACCTTTTAATCCAAAAAAGTCAAAACCATGATGAGGTGTAATCTTCTAAAAGTAATGTTGTAATAAATTACAAGAATACCCCTCAACCGTATATACATACTCGCATCCGTATTCCAAAGAATACGAATACAAAGAGATGAAAATAATCCAATAAATATAATACTAGGATCTGGCTTAAACCAAAGCCCACTAGTATTATCCGTCCGAATATCATCCGTGCACAAGTACACGTATGTGATCGAACCCTGCCGTAAAACCATACGGCCTTTACATCGTTTCGCTCGAAACATGGAAACCCTCTGTGTGGGACTCTAAAGACTCGTCAATACGCTGGCAGTGGGTTTAACCACAAGCACATCAGCGGCACTAGCTGTACGTAATGGCTACCCAGGTATTGAACTAAAGGGAGGCCGACGAGCAAACTCATCCTGAAACCCCTACTGAGCCTGACAGTGACAATATCCATACAGTCTGGTCCGTTCGTCTATGAGTATCGCATATCGAGTCTAGGGGGTGGATAAAGTCAGACCCCTAATAACATGACATTCGATGTCGGTATAAAATCCATCACCGTCCCTCGTTGGGGTCTCAATCAGTATACACTAGTCTACTCTGGAGTATCGATGCCCAGTCTCGAAACTCCCTTGACTAGGGACATTTAAGGATGTGCTTATGGACCACCCAGCTCCCATGTATATGATCGCCATCATACTGCTGGTAGTCAAGCAAGAATCCTATAGGCTCTATCAATATGTAATAGTGATCTGTAAAGCTACCTAAAGTAGATACATGATGATAAAGACAAACCAGATAGCATACTATCATCTCGAGTAAGACTATTCTATCAATATAGATACTCCTTCAATCATCGCAATCGCATGCCTACGATCCAATAATTGACTTGTGGGCACTATAGCCAACACGGAGGAGATGTACCAAGGGGTGGTCGAACGCATAGAGGACCATTTCGGCCGCCTACTTCCTCGGCGGTCACCTTTCCTCCAATTACTCATGTACGCAATTTAGAGGATGTCCCCGGGTTTGTTCAACGCCTTGTCGTCGCAGCTGCAGGACAATGTGCTCAATAAGCTGCAAACGCTCTACGTCCGAACCTCATCTCGAAGAACAGACACGACCGATCGGCGACCCTTCTTTTGGAGTGTTTTCAAAAGAGGCAGATCGCGGACTCTTGCCCGGTGGGCGGGAGTTCTGGTGCTTCCATGGAATCTCGGGTCCGTGGGCAGTATCAGAGGGAGCAGGATGAAGAGGCTAGGGCTCGGCTGGCGGAGATCTCCTCGGAGTACCATCAGCAGTGCTTTCTCGACCCCCTACCCCCTCTTTTGTAATTTTAATTTTTTTGTGTAAGATTGAGGAGACCATAATACCTCTCAGTGAATAAAATTCTTCTTTTCCGATGTGTTTTGTCTTCTCTTACCCCTTAGCATTTTGCATTTTCTCTCAGAAATGAACCTAGGGATCTCGGGTCCGTGAAAGAGAACAAAATTTATGGAAGAAGACTCTTATAACTTAGGAGACTTAATAAAAACAACATTGCTTCGAAAAGAAGAAAATACATTCATTTGTATAGTTTGGGTTTTCAGCGTTGTAAGGCCGAAGAAACATCTGTCCCCCTGCATCTTGTAAGCGGTAGGCTCCACCGGGCAATACTTCGGAGACGAGGAAAGGGCCGTCCCACTTCGAGGAGAACTTGTGCAGTCTTCCTTGATCTACGAATTTGTTCCGCCTTAAGATCAAATCTCCTGTCTTGAAGGCGCGATGCTTAAATCGGGCGTTGTAGTAGCGAGCAGTTTGTTGTTGATAAGCGGCGGTTTTGATCTGTGCCCGGTCCCGCTTCTCTAGCAAGATGTCCAAATTAGTCCGGAGCGCCGAGGTGTTTGCTTCGTCATCAAAGTGTTCGACTCTGTAACTAGGCAGTCCGATCTCCGCTGGGACCATAGCCTCGGTACCGTAGCAGAGGCTGAAGGGGGTCTCTCCCATAGGCGTCTTCTTCGATGCGCATAAGGCCCATAACACCCATGGTAGTTCTTCGACCCAGCTTCCTGCCTTCCTTCTAAACGAGTTCGAAGACCGTGGATGACGTCTCGGTTAGCAAACTCGGCATGCCCGTTGCATTGAGGATGCGCGACCGCGACAAACATCATTAGTATGTGGTATTCGCTGCAGAACCCTTTGACTTTGTCGTTTTCGAAATTCATCCCGTAGTCGGTAACGATGCACATCGGGATCCCAAATCGGGAGATTACGTTGCTCTGCAGGAATTTAATGGTCGTGGTGGCGTCCGGTTTTCTGATAGGGACGGCCTCAATCCACTTCGTGAAATAGTCTACCGCGACGAGGATGTATTTGTGCCCATCCGTACCTGTGGAGAGTTGGCCCACCATGTCCACCCCCCATTGGGCAAATGGCCAAGGGGAGGTGAGGGCCGTTAGCTCGGTAGCCGGAAGACGGGGTATGCTGCCGTGGAGTTGACATCTTTTGCATCTTCTGACGAGCTTTTGAGCATCTTAGTGAATCGTCGGCCAATAGTACCCTTGGAGCAGCGTCTTCTGAACTAAGGTACGGGCCCCTTGATGCGCTCCGCCGACCCCTTCGTGTATCTCACGCAGGACATAGTCGGCTTCATGGGGGTCGATGCACCGGAGCAGAGGCTGTGTGTATGACTTCTTGTAAAGGTTTCCATTGGTCCAGATGAAATGGCGGGCTTTAGCTCGAAGGCGACGCGCTTCCCCTCGGTCTTTTAGAAGTGTACCCTCCTTCAGGAACTCTACGAGGGGCTTTCTCCAATCCCGGACTTCCTCTCGAGTAGTGTATACTTGAAGCGTAGCCTCTCTGTCTTCCACGCTAGGTCGAGGCAAGACTTCAAAGAGGATATTCCTCTTATTGTTGGCCGTATAGGAAGAGGCTAGCTTGCTCAGTGCGTCGGCCTGGGCGTTCAGGTGCCGAGGAATCTGTTCCACTTAAACTTCGTCGAAACTTTTTCATAGTCTCTTTACCTCGGCTAAGTACTTCACCATGAGCGGCTCTCGGGCCTCAAAGCGCCTGGTCACTTGGCCGACGATCAGGGTGGAGTCACTGTGAATTTGGATCGTCTTCATCCCCACTTTGGAAGCGATTCGCAACCTGGCGAGCAAGGCCTCATATTCCGCGGCGTTGTTCGACGTTCTGAACCCAAGCTTCAAAGAGTACTCCATTTCTACCTCGTTCGGGCCTTGAATGATAAGGCCGGCACTACTCCCCTCCTCGGTAGAGGATCCATAGACGTAGAGGACCCAGTCGGGGACGGAGTAGGGCACTTCCTCGACCGAGGGTCGGGACCCGGGGACTGGCGCCGATGCTGCTTCCTTGTTGGGGATAGTACACTTGGCAACAAATTCTACCAGGACTTGCGCTTTGATGGCTGGCCTGGGCGGTATTTGATGTCGAACTGGGATAACTCCCACCTCCATTTCTCCAGACGACCAGATGATTCGGAGGAGGCAAGAATAGCCCCTATGGGCCGCTCAGTGAGGACGGGGATAGTATGTGCCTGGAAGTAGTGTCGTAGCTTCCTTGAGGCGACGATAAGCACCAAGACAACCTTTCTATGGCCGGGTACCTCGTTTATGCATTTTTAAAGACATGGCTCACGTAGTAGACTGGCTTCTGTACTCCTTCGATTTCTCGGACGAGCACCGAGCCAGCAGCATGATCGGATATCGCAAGGTACAGTAACATCTCGTCTCCTTCGGTTGGCCTGGTGAGAGGTAGGGGAGTTGCCAGGTGCACTTTGAGTTGCTCGAAAGTGTTCTGACACTCTTCCGACCATTCGAACCTTGGAATCTTCCTCAGGGCTTTGAAGAATGGGAGGCACTTTTCTCCGATCTCAACATGAAGCAACTAAGAATGGCCACTCTCCCCATGAGTCACATGATCTCCACGTTGCTCTTCGGCGTGGTCATGTTGAGGATGGCGCTGATCTTCTTTGGGTTAGCCTCAATTCCTCGGTGGGTAATCATAAACCCGAGGAATTTTCCGCTAGTGACCCCGAACGCGCACTTGGCGGGATTCAGCTTTATTTTGTACTTGCGGAGGATGTCGAATGTCTCGCCAAGATCTTTGGCATGCTGATACGACGAGGTTGATTTTACGAGCATGTCGTCGACGTAAACCTCCATGTTCCTCCCGATCTGCGGTTTGAACATTTTGTTAACCAGGCGCTGGTATGTAGCCCGGCATTTTTGAGGCCGAAGGGCATCACATTATAGCAGTATACCCCCCGCTCCGTGGAGAATGCAGTGAGTTCTTCATCTGCCGGATTGATACGGATCTGGTTGTAGCCGGAGAAAGCATCCATGAAGGTGAGCAATTCGTGGCCTGACGAGCTGTCGACAAGCTGATCAATCCGAGGGAGGGGATAGTTGTCTTTCGGGCAGGCCTTGTTCAAATCTGTGAAGTTGACGCACATGCGCCACTTCCCGCTTGCTTTTTTAACCATAACCACATTTGCCAGCCATTCCGAGAAGGCCACATTTCGAATGAAGTTGGCTTCAAGCAAACTATCGACATCGTCCTCGATCGTCTTTTGTTTGATCGGAGCAAAACTTTGCTTCTTTTATCTGACGGGTCGGGTCGTCGGGTTGACCCTGAGCGTGTATGAGATCACCTTAGGGTCGATCCCGGGCATGTCAGCCGGCGCCCAGGCGAACACATCCGAGTTTTCTCGGAGAAAGTGGATCAGGTCTTCGCGCCGGGCTCCGGTTAAAAGGGATCCGATCTGGACAGTTCGTTCCTTATTTCCCTCGATGAGGGGGACCTCTGTTAGCGCCTCCACCAGGGCCCCTTGGATTTTCGTCTATTCGTCGCGAGTATCCAAGGACCCCTGGAAATCATTTGCACTTCTGAGGTCGTCGCTTTGCTCATCAGTGGAGGATGTTGCCGTGAAGCAAATCTTGGCGATTTGCTGGTTCCTGTAGGCCCGGCCTATCCCACCTTGATCCAGCGGAAACTTTATCGTGAGGTGGTAGGTCGAGATCTGAGCCCGAAGAGAGTTTAGCATCGGGCGTCCCAAGAGAATGTTGTAAGACAAGGGGATCCTGGCGACGATGAATTCCACCGGTACGGTCTCCGTACGGCCTGCTTCCCCAATGTTAAGGAGGAGGGTAACCACTCCTTCGGCCGGGATGGAGTGGTTGGTAAACCCTGACAGGATGTGGGCAGTTGGCCACAGGTCTGATGGGCCGAGCCCCATACGCTGGAAGCAGTCATGGAAAAGGATGTCTGCCGAGCTTCCTAAGTCGACCAATGTCCTTTGAACCTTATAGCGGTGGACCCGGGCCGTAATCACGAGAGGGTCGTTGTGAGGCAAGGATATACCGTTGTAACATTTCAGAAAAATAAAATATTATTTTTTGGGAATTTTTATAATTAAATAATAAATATTATGAATATTTTAATAATACGGTATAATTAAATACCGATAAATTGGGAAATATTTGGAAAATTATAGAAATTACTGAAATGAGGGTGTTTTATATGATTTAAGCAAATTATAAAATCTTTATGATTAATTATATTCCATTTTAATGCTAATCGCGATTAAATATCACTAATCGTGCATTAAACTTGATTTGTGCACATGACATGCACCATGTCATATTACACTTTTTATATTTTCTACCATGGCATTTCTTTTTATTTGTTTGGATTTGTTTTAAAATGAAATGAGAAGAGAAAAGAAAAGAAAAGGAAAGGAAAGGGGTTAAAATAAAGGGTATGGGCAAGAGAGAGAGAGAGGTGAGGGGTCAAGTTGACCATGGTCTCATTCTTCTTGCATTTTCTTCCTCTTTCAAACCCTATGGCTGCCCTCTTCCCTCCACCATCTCCACCTCCTCATACAACCCCTAATCAACACAAAAACATCATCCCCCTTTCATTAAAAATGCATAAGATCATCACAAGCATTTTGGACCAAGAAAAATTGAATTTTGAAGACTTGGGGCAACTCAAGAAAATTCTTGAGTTGCCAAATGAGGTAATTCCTTCACACTTAGTGTAGTATTTTATTCACATTAGTGTCCATGCATATTTAGAAGTATTTTAATATAGATTAGTGAGCTTTAAAAATTCCTAGTTGAGGTTAGGGTTTGTTTGAATTGTGATGATGCAATTGAGGCTTAGTAGTGACCTTAAACCCCCCATAGTGCTAAAAACCTGGACCAACCAGAGCCTAGGCCATGAGAACTGGGACTTTAGATTTCCTATATCGGGTTTTTATAGAATTTGTGATGCTAATTTGAGAACTACTACGACCCGGGACACCTGAAAAATATTTAGCAAGTATAGTGATGTGTGCAGGTGACCAGAAGACTACCCGTGAAACTCGAGCCCCTATATCATTACCTTGGCCGCAGATTT
This sequence comes from Agapanthus africanus, assembly GCA_030015575.1. Lineage (NCBI taxonomy): Eukaryota > Viridiplantae > Streptophyta > Magnoliopsida > Asparagales > Amaryllidaceae > Agapanthus > Agapanthus africanus. The sequence continues at coordinate 323,115,719 of JASDDO010000006.1, read as the reverse complement.
ATTAGGATTGGCCGCAAATTGCGGCCATGTGTGGATGAAAGCGAGTGATTTTTGGTCTGTGGCATTGTTATCTGATATCTAGAGCAACCCCATATGCAAAATTTGCTAATTTTACCTGAGACGAAATCTGAAAGTGGTTTTCCTTAGTTGTTTTTTTCGTATTTTGCGATTCTGAAACTTTAGTTTTGTATTTGATTTAAATTCCGTCGTGTGGCGTTTGAACGTCAACGACGATGGTTATTTGGTAGTGTTTTGCATGCGAGACCATAGGTTTTAACCTATGCGTGATACGCGTGCCGTTTTGGTATTCGTTCGCGATTTCAGTTTATGATACTGTGTGTGTATATATGTAGGTACCCTCAAGTGGACATGGACGACAAGGACGAGCGTGGCGTCATCGACTTCGGCAAGCAAGGATCAAGGTGAGTAAATATATATCTACGGGGGAAGTCGGGTGGATGGCGTATAACACCCCCGCAGGTCGTAGTGTAGCCTATGTATATTCAAGTTATATATGATCATTTGTTTGTGAAACTTGGATAGTTAGTAAGTAGGATCTTAGAAGATCATGGGTTAATTCTAGTATAATTGGATGATAGTGTCGTTAGTTAGTTGTAGTCGCGAACCCTAGAATAAGGTTTACACTCACGCGCATACATTTGATTTACTTGTGCGTGTATACACACACACACATATGTATGTGAGTATGTATATATATATGTGTGTGTGTGTGTGTGTGTGTGTGTGTGTATACATATACTTGGATATGAGGATAGTATATGGTACTTGGGGATGAATCGATAAGATTGGGCATAGTGCCACGAGATCGGTGATATGATTTGGTTCGTATTATGAGATACGACATGATATTATAGCGGGTCTTTAGGCGATATGTTTTCATACACACGCATATTTATATGTAGATGGTATCAGTATGTACTAGACTTTTGATCAGTACCCCTAATACAGGTTATGATGATAAGGATACCAGATGAATAATGAGATAATATGATATTGACCCGTACCCAGATTTGGGATACCGTACGATGGATTTACCGTACGTGATATGATTATGATGATAGATCCGCACTCTTGACTCGAGGATGTCATATTATATATATTGTATCGTACGTGATACTATTGAGGCAGGATCACCGACTACTAGATGTATTTATATATCGACTCAGACTTAGGTGGTTTTCCTTACCTTTTCGATTAGTCTGTTAGTTTGGTCATGTAGCTTACTTAGTAGATGTTAGACTGGGTTCGAGTCATACCTATTTCCAAAACTAAAGAATCGTGAGTATTTTAAAGACAGGCCAAGGGATACTACGGATATTTTAAAGGGCGTACATTTTCTTAAAAACACCGTAGCCCCTATTTTCTAAACACACGATTCGTGTTATTTCAAATATCAAAACTGTATGACTCATATATATATGTATATTCTTATATGTCGTGTTATTATTCATGTTCCGCATATTCTTGCTGTTCGCATCGCATTACATGCATATTTTTGTTTTCATTAGTTATTATTAAAATCATGCTGTCAGGACACCAGCACCATTACTGATGATGTGTATACTCCACGTACACCTGCTTGCCGGCTCACACACATCATCATCGGTAATTGCTATGTCACGTACACTTTAGAGAATATTAATTCATTGACATAGCTTGTTAGCTGATAGTTCCAATATGTTATTGCTTCCATATGCTAGTTTATTTATCGCATTCCTTGCTCGATATCTGATGCATTCATTTATTTATTGTCATGCAATATTATGAAACTTATTACCGGTATTTCATCGTTTATTTACCCTTGAGATTGGGGATTTCGGATTTCTATGAGATTTCTGGATTTGGAGAAACCACAAAGATTTTATAAACTTATTATCTTTTTAAGAGATAGAAAATTGTGGTTTTCTCATGATATGATTTGAGAGGAGTCCACCATGAGTTTTCTCGGCTCTTGAGCGATATCATACACCCGATTCGAGGAGGAGGAGGAACCGTCTGTGGGTGCATGGTGGACTCGGTGCGGTACCCCAGGACAAGATGGTCGCAGATGATGGCGTTAAGCCTGGCAGGGGAGCACTACTGACCGGTGATTGTATTATGAATCGACGGATATCCGGAGGATAACGATCGGAGTTTAGGCCAGTCCGGATTGCCGGAGCCTAAGGTATTGAGAATTGATGATATAGGCTAGTCCGGATTGCCGGAGCCTGAGATATTGAGACAGCGAGATATATATTTTGTGTCGATACTAGACACTGTTTTATGTTGATTTCATTGATGATATCTCGATTTTTATATACATAAATCTCTTTGAGATAAGAAAACAGTTTTCTCATTTAGATATATTCTGTTTTCATACATTCATACATCATACATGATATGTTGCTACCTGAGGCACTGGCACGAGCACTTGGTATTACACTTGTATAGATGTTTACCCTGGCCATTAGCAGATGTTTCAGGTTATATATTGAGGATATATTATTATCGTATGACCTAGGATTGAGTCATACATACGATTTCTGCTCGGTGATGTTTTCTACTCACGAGTTGGCAACTCACCCCCGTTGTGCCACAGTTTCTTGCAGGTTTTGCCGTGCAGGTTTTCTTGGTGGCTTTACTGGCACACTGCTTCCTTCTGGATGATTGCTTGGTAAGTGGGTTCACTTGCATCATGACACCATTGTACTTTATTTGCATTTAGTTGTATCTAGTAAACTCCATCAACCAAACTTGTATATTGTTTAGACTTAGTAGACCAGTGTATATTCTTTCGACCTTAGAGTCGCGCTTGTATTATTGTGGTTTTCTTGATGATATTAGTTTCCTTTTGAGTTTTGATCCTCGCCCTTCGGCGTTGTATATTATATTGCTTGCGTGGTTGCGACCGCCAATTAGCGAAGAGCTAGTTCCTGCTTGGGGATGCCTTTATATATATTTCATGTGTTGTACCCTTTTGGGGCCAATTTTTACAAAGGAGACTCTGCCGAAATTTTCGGGAAAATATGATGTTGTTTTAAAAATATTTAATGCCACTTTTTATTAAAACCACTTACTTAAAAATAAGTTTTCCTTTACTTCTTCTTTTAAATGGTTTAGATTTCTGGGATTTTGGCTTACTTGAATTAGATGGGGTCCTATAGACTTCATATGATTCAAGTGCCAGTCACGTGCCATTTCGGGTCGTGACAACCGTAGAGGTCTTCATCAGTGAAGGTGATGGGCTCGGCGGCCTTGCATTTCTTTCGAGGCTGGTCGCTGGTTCCCTCGACGGGTAGAAGGCGACGAATATCGTCGGCTCCATGTGCACACCCCGAAGAAACGACCATGATTTGGCCGATCGTTAATTCGCCGGGAGGGGGATGGTTGTCGTGCTCCCTGTCTGCCTGTCGTTTTTCCCGCAGGTATTTCGCCAGGTGGCCCGAGCGGATCAACTCCTCGATGTAATCGTGGAGTTGCTTACAGTTCTCGGTTGGGTGCCTCTGTGACCTATGGAAGGCGCAGTATGGGTTTCGGGTTCGATTAGCCGGTCTATTGGTGACCGGAGGGAGCTTGAAGAATCGTTCGCCCTTCGCCTCCTCTAACAGCTCGGTCTGAAAGATGTTGAGTGGAGTATACTCCTGGAACTTCGGGGAGTATGGTTTTGGCCGGTCAACCTTCTTCTTCTCTTCCTTGCCCCTCTTCTTTTGGTCGGCCTAGTCGTCCCGGGGTAGGTTTGCGTTAACCTCAGACTCAAGTTGGATTTCCCGCTTGGTGCAAGTTTTTACCTCGGCCAAGGTCTTAGGTTGCTCTAATGCAAAGGAGCGGAGCCACTCCTTGTTCCTAAGACCTGACCTCAGAGCTATGATGACAGTTTCGTCCCGATGCTCGGAAACCTCAAGAAGAGCGTTGTAGAAACGAGTGACGTATCCTTTAAAGGATTCCTTGTCCCCGCTCTTTATAGTGAAGATGTAATCGACGATCCGCTTCTGTCGTCTGTTCCCGATGAAATGTCCGAGGAACTGGGCGGCCAGCTCATCAAAGATAGAGATGGAGCGTGGCGTGAGTCCTCGAAACCAGTCTTGTCCGGCCCGGATGAGAGTGGTGGGAAATGCTCGGCATTGGACAGCGTCGGAATTGTCCTGGAAGCTCATGCCCGCCGTGAATGCGTCCAGATGGTCCTTCGAGTCAAACTTCCTGTCGAAGAGGGTCACCTTGGGAGGTTTGTTTCTGGACGAGACGTATACGACGAGCAGCTCTTCGGTGAAGGGCTTTGTAAGCGAGTCGGCGGCATACCTGTCGCTTCGCTCGACGGATGACCCTTCTGATGTATGTCCTCGATTTTCTTTTCGAGGGCGTCGAGATGGTTGTGGTACCCTGAGGATTCGGCGTAGTCGGAGTAGTGGGCATTCCCACTTGTAGCCTGTGCCCGGCTGCGACTCCGGTTCCGTTCTATCAGATTCCTCAGGTCCCCCGGCGAGGTCCTTCTTGAGTCCTCGCGGCGGCGTCGTTAATGCGATCCAGTCGAGGGAGGGGGTGTTGGTCATGCCTGGGTGCAGGAGAGCTGACTGATACCTCCTCGGGAGGGACAGGAATGCGACGGGATTCAGGGCGATAGGCTCTTTCGCGAGACCGCAGCGTGGGGCCATGTGGCGCCCAACGGGTCGTAGAATCGGTCGCCGGAGTGAGCAAGACGTTGTTTAGTGGTGTCAGCGTGGGCGGCGTCATCCCTCCCGTGGAGGTCGTGATCCTCGGACGGGGAACAGCGACCTGGGGGGTTGGGGCCGCCGTTTGGACGCGGACAAGGGCATCCACTATGGACGCGAGCCTATCGATCCTTGCCGAGAGGGAATGGATGACATTCGATGGGGGGGTAGATCCGTCCACGCCTCCTTTGTGGGGAGGGCGGCGGCTTGTGCTGGGATCGTCATGGTCTTCGCTCGCCATATAGTCGAGAGTGGAAGATCAACTTTTGATGGGTGGAAAATTTTCTAGACTTCCCACAGACGGCGCCAACTGATGGAGATATGGATCTCCTTCAGATGTTTTCCTTCGTCGATCTGTCACGAGCGTTGATGAACGGCTGAGATTAGATTTGAGGGTTGCCTCCTTGAGCGTGTGGATCTCAGTGGGCTTGTTTTAAGGCGAAGCCGAGCTATCTGCAAAAGAAGTCCTGGGGTGGTCATACTACCGTGGACCCTCCGACGATCAAGTTAGCCGAGGTATTTGAGTAGAGTAGCGGCTTATTGGAATGAAATTGCCTTACCTGAGCCGTCTGAGAGAGGGGTTTTATAGTGGTCGCTTGGAGCGAGCCGGTGCGAGATATCCGCCGTCGGTTACGCCCCTGGCGTTACGCCTACGTGAATGACGGGATCCCCCGTGAATGACGAGATACGCTCGTTAATGGGGGATATAACGACGTGGAACGCGGGATTGTGGGGCGGCAGATATCTCGCTCCTGGCAAGATATGCGGAGCCGTGACGGAGGCGCTTGGGCTCTGCGCCCTTGGTTGCTCGGCAGAACCGGGGAGGCTTAGCTCGGCAGGAGGCTCAGAGGCGAGTGGGAGCCAAGGAAGCTCTGTTCTGTGATAGCTCGGATGCGAGTAGGGATGGCTGAGAAAGCACAGCATGTAGGAGGGCTCGGAGGCGAGCCGACGGTTATTCGTAAGGCGGGCATAGGAGTTTTCAGGGATCCGTCAAAGGTTGGGTCATGCCTCGGGAAGATATCTCGGGGGACGCCTCCAATGTATGGTGCTTGCCCTGTTTCCGTGAGCACCAGGACACGTCATCTGTCACGTGTCATGATCCGGGGAGTTCCCGCCTATGAGTATCATAATCCAAACGCAAGAGAAGCGTGTGCCACTTCCACAAAAAAAAAAGAAATTCTTGGAAGTGGAAAAAAATTCCTTAATCTCTATTTACCTTTTTTATAGTGCAAAATGAAGGGAATTATTATTATTATTATTATTATAATTGTAGAGCAAAAGGCAGGGGTCTTCAATTTTGAAATTGATTCGGAGTTTGGTCTTTCTAATTCGCAAGAGGAATTCATTAAAAAAATATAAGAAATCAAAACTCAAATTGTAACATCAATTAACCTATGTATCTCTTTCAATAACTAACTCCACAAATTCTCTCAGTAACTAACTCCATATAAATCTTATTTTAATTACACTTAATATATAACGTGTATCACACATGCAGAACACCGGTTCTTAGAAAACCAAGAAATATAATAGTTAAAATAACCACTTTGTTTATGACCACATCCATCACACCCCTTCCAGAAACATGACTCGTCTATTTAAACATAGAATCCAAATAAAAAATAAAAAAATGATTATGCATACGAGGATCCAAGCTTAGAATGCAATGCTCGTATGGTCCTCCTTCATAGTAAAATTGTCAAAACCCCTCTGCTTTGTCTCAGTTATACGTAGTTTGGATTTGGAATTAGGATGATCATGATTTATTTTTAAGTGGAGGTAGAGAGAATGCAAACTGTGGTTTGCAAGCCCCAAACTTAGAAAACGGAGTTTACAAAATTTTGATCAGACTGGAGCTGAAATTACTACAGTTATCTCAACTTTTAGATAAGATAACTGCGGTTATTTTAACTCCAAAATGGTGGCATTTTTAGGGTTAAAGTTTGGCTAACTTTGGGAAACTGCAGTTTAGAAAACTCGACTCCATTCCCAAACAGGGCCCTCGACTTTTTCACCATGTTTCAATAATAAATCCAAACCAAACCACTCCATCATGAAGCAGATCAAGGACGCGAGCCTCCCCATAACCCTAACTTCATCCTCTTCACGCTTCCCTCCTCTCTTTTCGATCCAAATTTCAAAACCCCCTACAAATCTCTAATCTTTTGATCGCAGATGGCGTCGCAAACGGAGGAATCGCCCTCTTATTTGATGTACAACGATGATGATGAAGAGAGGAGGAAGAAGAAGAGAAGTAGCAGCAGCAACACCATCAGCAAACAAGAAGAAGGGCTCGAATCGAACAAGAAGAAACCGACGAACTTCCTCTCAACAGCGTCGCCGATTCGGTTCCAGAATACATTTCTTAATCTCAGCAAAACTCGCCTCTCGATCTCACATCTGCGCGTGTCAGACCCGGAACCATCCGCACCGCACCGAAGCTCTCTCTGATGCTTATCTTACAAGTTATCACCTGTGATCCTGATGATGCTTAGTATTGGCGATCTCCAAGATCAGGACACGTGGCAGATGACGTGTCCCAGAGCTCAGAAAAAAGGGCCGCAGGGATCAACCAGACCGCCCCTGTACCCGACCTGTAAGCACAAGCTGGCTCACCTCAGAGCCCCTTGGAAATTGGCCTCCTCGGCCTCTAAGCTCGCCCCGATCTGCCACAGGACCAAGATTCCTCGGCCCTCTCGCTCGTTCCCGAGCTCCCCAGCCGAAGCCATCTTTCTCGGTCCTCCAACCGACCGACTCCACCACTCACAGGCGTAACCGCCGCTCCGCAAATCTCGCCATGCGCAGATTCTCCGCCAGCAATATCCCACGTTCCACGCCATCACGATCCCCATTAATGGGCGATCCTCTCTTTACGCAGGCGTGACGTCGGGAGCGTAACTGCCGGCGAGATTCTCGCGCCTGTTGCTGCGTGCTACCGCCACTATATAAACCCCCATCACAGAGGGGTCAAGTAAGCCATTTTTATTCCACTTAGCCGTTACTCTGCTCGAATCTCGTACTAACTTGATCGTCGGAGGGTCCTCGGTGGTACCAAACCACCCCGGGACTTCTTTGCAGGTACTCGGCGTTAAACTCCTCAAATCACCAATCTCCTCAAAACCCATTAAGACCCGCATGCAACAGGAGATCACATTCCAAATCCACCGGGAGATCGACGGAAGACATCTGAGGGAGACCCGAAAAGGACCTCCATCAGTTGGCGCCGTCTATGGGAGCAACTCCACAAAAAACAAAGTTGGCCTTCCGGTCTCCATCCACATGGCGAGCGACCACCCCGAAGATCCAGGTACCAGACGCCGCCTTCCCCTCACCGGAGGCGCGGATGAACCTCCCCCGGCGACCATCATCAACACCCTCGCCAGCCAAATAGATCGGCTACAGTACCTCGTGGAGGCGCTCGTTCGCGTCCAGACGGCCGGGCCGGGGGCCCAGATCGCCGCTCCTCCGCCTCCAAAAGGCTCTGCCCTCGTCGGCATGGCTGACCATCAGCAGGCTACGACCCCTGGCCACAGATCCTACGGGCCGATACTCCCTGAGGCCCGCTGGGCGCCCCACAGCTCCACGCCAAGATCCGCCGCCAGAGCGCCTTGCCTCAAGCCTCCTCGCGACCTTTACCCCCCTGAGGAGATGTCGGTACCTCGCCTGTCGACAAGCATGATCGACACCCCCTCCCTCGACGAGGTCGCACAGAGAGGGCTCGCCACGACGGCTCGAGAGCCACCTCGCTCGGGGATCTGAGGGACCTCATCGAGAGGAACCGGGGCTGCGCCCAGACGCAGGTCTCCCACAGCAGAGGCCAGGGATCACAAAGCGCCGAATCCTCAGGTACCGCGGCCGACTCGATGCCCTCGAAAAGAAGGTCGAGGGCATGCGCCGGGAAGGTAATCTCTCGGGCGATGGGGCTAAGTACGCTACCGACTCGCTCACCAAGCCGTTTACTGAGGGACTGCTCGCTGTCCATGTCTCCTCGCGCAACAAGCCCCCGAAGGTCTCTCTGTTCGACGGGAAAACTGACCCCAAAGACCATTTGGATGCTTTCACCGCGGGGATGAGCTTCCAGGACCTTTCCGACGCCGCCCAGTGCAGGACCTTCCCAGCCACCCTCATCCGCTCTGGTCGGGACTGGTTCCGAGGACTCGAGCCTCGCTCAATCTCGACCTTCGACGAGCTGGCTACTCAGTTACTCGGCCACTTCGTTGGGAACTGTCGGCAGAAGCGCACGGTCAACTACCTCTTCACAATTAAGAGCGGGGACAAGAAGACGGTCAAGGCTTACATCACCCGCTTCTACAACGCCCTTCTCGAGGTCCCTGAGCACCGGGACGAGACCGTCATCACGGCGCTCAGATCTGATCTTAGGCATAAGGAGTGGTTGCGCTCCTTTGCGTTGGCACAGCCTAAGACCATGGCCGAGGTCAAGGCATGGACCGAGTGCGAGGTTCAGCTGGAGTCCGAGGTGAACGCGAACCTCCCCCGAGCAGCACGGTCTGACCAGAAGAAGAGGGCTCGGGAAGAAAGGCTGGAGCGTCAGCAGCCCTATCACCCGAAGTTCCAGGAGTACACCCCGCTCAACGTCTCTCTCGCAGTGTTACTAAAGGAGGCCCAAGGCGAAGGGTTCTTCAAGTTCCCTCCAATCCCGCGTTAGGGCTCGAAGCAAACCCGGGGCCCTTACTGCGCCTTCCACCGGACGCTGGGCCATGCAACGGAGGATTGTAAGCAACTCCGGGGCTACATCGAGGAGCTCATCCGATCGGGGCACCTCGCCGCCTACTTAAGGGACAAACGGTTGGCCGACCGCGAGCAGGAGCAGCGTCCCCCTCCCGCCGACCTGACCATCGTCCAGATCATGCTCGTCTCGGCAGATGACCAGTCCGCCGCTCGGGAAGCCCCGTACCCGGTGCCGAGCACGGAGACCAACAAGACTTCGGGGAGCTCGAGCCACGCTAATAAGGTCATCTATTAGCATGTACTTTTCTTTTTGGGCAATGTAAACTCTTCCTAGGGTCTATTGTTAATTTAATAAAGATCAACGGAATATTGCGAAAAAAAAAGAAATATCTCATTTATTCAAAAAAGGTATTATGGGCTCCTCAGCCATACCTACAAAAAGAAAAAGAAAATTACAACAGCGGGGGAAGGGGGTGCAGAGAGCACTACTCATGATACTCGGTAAAGATCTCCGCCAGCCGAGGCCTCGCGAGATCCAACCTCTGCCCTCGGTTCCCCCTGCGCGCGTTGACCCTGAGCCTCAACTCGTAGCACTCACGGACGAGCGCCTCTGAGCGAGCCAGCCGGTTCGCGGAGATTAGGCCGAAGCGCCTCAGAGACCGTAGCTTGCCTACGGCCTCATCATAGAGCTGCTCGGACAGGGGGTTGTAAAGCCCCGGCGACGCCCTCCAGATGGAGTACATCAGCAGCTGCAGCAGGGAGGAGCGTCGGGGGAGCAGCCGGCCGAAGTGGTCCTCGATGCTCCCATATACCAACTGCACCGTGTCCTCAGTGCAGTTCTGGTCATAGAGGTATACGTCTTCGAAGTGGATGATCTTGAGGATGGTAAAGGGGAAGTCCTGCATTCTCGACGCTCTGTTTGCGAGGAAAGGAAGGACTAGTGCTCCTTCAGCCTTATATAGCCCGTTGCGTCCCAACGGAACTCAACGGTCACCCGCTCTCGCCCAAGAAGTCGCTGCCACGCGGCGATCATCGAGCCTTCTCTGGCAGAATCGGAGCGACGCGACCCTGGCGCTTCGCCTCCCCCTACATTCAATGCGCGCACACCCGCCGCAACCGTTGTTCCCCATACCTGCAACTGGATGGTCGGGCGAAACCTCATGAAGATTCAGCCGAGCAGCTACCCTGCCCGGTTATCCTTAGCCGGCCTCCTAAGGCCCCTCCAACGCTAAGGATCAAAGTCCTCCGTAGAGGCAGCCGAGCGGCTCCCCTGCTCAGCTATCCCTGGCCGGTAGCTTCCCTACTCGCAACACCAGGGATCAAAGCCCTCGCCAAGAGGCAACCGTGCAGCTTCACTGCCCGGTTATCCTTAGCAGGCCTCATACGGCCCCTCCAACGCTAAGGATCAAAGTCCTCCTTAGACGCAGCTACCCTGCTCGGCTATCCCCGGCTGGTAGCTTCCTACCATGACCGACAGGGATCAAAAGCCCTACCAGAGGCAGTCGAGCCCGAGGATCCCTCACTCGGCTATCCTTCAGGGAAAAAGCCCTTGCCAAGAGGCACCGGGCGGTAACCCTGCCCGGCCAAGGGTCCTTGGTAGGCTTCTTACAGCCCCTCCCACGCTAAGGACCATAGTCCTCCCAGAGGCAGTCGAGTCCTTGCTCGGCTAGCCCCGGCTGGAAGCTTCCTACCACAACCGACAGGGATCAAAGTCCTCGCCAAGAGGAACTGGGCAGTAACCCTGCTCGATCCCCGTCCTAAAAGATCAAAGCCCTCGCAAGAGGCAACCGAGCGGCTGCCCTGCTCGGTCAACTCCGGCTGGTAGCTCCCTACCCATGACACCAGGGATCGAAGCCCTCGCAAGAGGCATCCGAGCGGCTACCCCGCTCGGTCATCCCAGACTGGTAGTTGCCTACCCACGACGCCAGAGATCAAAGCCATCGCCAAGAGGCAACCGCGCAGCTTCACTGCCCGGTCATCCTTAATGGGCTTCTTACAGCCCCTCCAACGCTAAGGATCAAAGCCCTCGCAAGAGGCAACCAAGCGGCTGCCCTGCTTGGTCAACTCCAGCTGGTAGCTCCCTACCTATGACGCCAGGGATTGAAGCCCTCGAAAGAGGCATCCGAGCGGCTACCCCGCTCGGTCGTCCTAGGCTGGTAGTTGCCTACCCACGACGCCAGAGATCAAAGCCCTAGCCAAGAGGCAACCTCGCAGCTTCACTGCCCGGTCATCCTTAGTAGGCTTCTTACAGACCCTCCAACGCTAAGGACCCAAAGTCCTCCCAAAGGCAGTCGAGCCTGACCCTCGCTCGACCATCCCCAGCTAGTGGTCGTTGCTCGCAACGCCAGAAATCAGAAGCCCTCGCCAAGAGGCAACCGAGCAGCTTCCTATCCATCCTCGGCACAAATACGGCGGACAGCCCTCTGCCCATCACATGCAGAGGATCCGAGCCATCAACAAGGGGCATCAGGTCTATCCAAGTCTCGAGCGATACCCCCTCGACTTCAGGGGCCATGGAGACGCCTCCTTCTTAGCAGCGCTTGGCACGCTTGGTAAGTAATCGAAATCAACTCGACGAACGATCGCTAGACAAATAGCCGACCTGACATGGAAGCCCAACAGTGCAAGAAGAAAAATTTTACGAGCATTTTTCACGAACAAAAGATAAAGTGCAAACCAAAGAAAGAAAAAAAGTTTTATTACCGAAGGCAAAGTGTTTACGAAGGGTATTTTGGGCTCCCCATCCTTACAAAATACCCGGAGGCTTACAAAAATTACAAAAGCAACAAAATAAAAGGAGGAAGACGGGGACTTTAGGCCTTAGGGCAGGGCGCGACCTCGGGGTCCTCGACATTCACCACGGAACGAGCAGGGTCCTCGGTGACTTCCTCGTCAGGAATCTCTTTCCCCTGCTCCTCGGCATCCGCGAGGGGGTACTCGGCCCGGAGCTCTTCGTCGGTGAACTCCGGCATCCGGGACTTAACGGCGTCGAGGGCCTCGTGCCAGATGAGGGTTGTGGCCACGGCCAGGTCATCATAGAAGTTCTTCGACTTCTTGTAGCCCTCCACCGCCTTCGCCGCCGAAAGGTCAGCCAACTTCGCCGCTCTCAGGTCAGCCGACTTCACCGACTCGGCCGCTGCCCCCAGCTCCTTCCGGAGGGTCTTCACCGTCTTCTTCAAGTTGCCGGCAAGCACCTAAGCGTCCTCAAGCTTGGTCTCGGCAGCCACGGCGGCCTCGCGGTACCGGGCAACCTCCCGTTTCCCGACCTCCACCTCGCCCTCCACGGCGGCAACCCTCGCCATCACCGCCTCCAGCTCCCGCTTGGAGCTCTTTTCCAGCGAGATGAGCTGGCCCGCAGCCTTCATCGCCGGGGCTATCACCTCGACCTCCATGCGTAAGGCGAGGGCAACGTGCTAGAGAACCTGAAAGATAGGAAAGAGATCAGAAAATGAAGGAGGCACCGAATCTCACAAAAAACCAAACACTTACCTGCATGGACTCCTGGGCGATGGACGCCATCTGGGCCCTGAAGGTCCCCCCGAGGACCCTACCCCCCACCGATTTCTCTATCTCATGAAGCAGGCTGTCCGCGACGGATAGCCCCGAGGGCACTGCGAACTGGAGGCCTCCTTTCTCTACCATGATCGGCGAGGGCGGGCCTCGGGAAGACCTCCGGGAACCCCTCTTGAGCGGCTCCGATGGAGAGCCGGTCTCCTTCTCCGAGGGTCTTCCAGAATCCGAGCCCGCTTCCGGCCCGACGCTCCACTAGGCCCCGGGGCGGGATCCGCCCCGGAACGCTCACGGGACACGACCACCGGAGGAGAAGGAGCCGGGGCGGGCTTCGAGCGGGAAGTGTTGGAGATAGTGCCCTCAGAGTCAATTATTGGATCACAGGCACGTGATTGCAATGATTGAGGGAGGACCTATCCCGGTAGGACAGTCTTACTCGAGATGATAGTACGCTATCTGGTTTACCTTTATCATCGTGTACTGCTTTAGGTGACATGACATGTCACTATTGCACGTTGATAGAGCCCCTAGGATTCTTGCTTGACTGCCAGCAGTATGAGGGCGATCATATACGTGAGAGCTGGGGTCTACAAGCACATCCTTAAATGGTCCCTAGTCGTGGGAGTTTCGAGACAGGGCATCGATTCTCCAGAGTAGACTAGTGTATACAGTCGAGACCCCGACGAGGGGCGGTGGCCGGTCTCACAAGCCACTGGTGTCAGTTGGTTCACCTAAGATGTATACAGGTGCTCATTGGGTTATGAGTACACCGGACAGGACTCGCCGGGAACATGCTAGTTGGTCTTATACCTGACGTCAGATAGCAGTTCCCAGGTGACATGTGTACAGGTTAGTTCATCGACCTGGGGATCGTCATTTGTCTCGTGTGAGTTCCCACTGTGCTTTGATTACTACCCTACCACGGCTCAAAGGAGTCGTGCAAACAGGTTTTAGTTGGGTACAGTCCCGAGCCACATGGAGGCAGTGAGCGGATCTTCGGGGGTTCGTCTCTCCCGGTATTGGGGGTGAGGTCGCGCTGTGTCTAGGAGAGCCATTACACGAAGTCCTTGGCCAAGGCAGGAGATTTACTGGTAGGTATTCCAGTAGTATCTCAGGGTGTTCTGGGCTACACTCCGACACGACTTGTACCGCTTTTGGGGGTCTAACTTTTACCCACCCCCTAGACCCGACATGCGATGCTCATAGACGAACGGACCGGACTGTACGGATATTGTCACTGACAGGCTCAGTAGGGTGTCAGGATGAGTTCGCTCATCGACGTCCCTTTTAGTCAATAGCCGGTGGCCCGTTACGTATTGGCTTATACCTCTGACGTGCTAGTGGTTAAATCCACAGCCATAGTATTGATGAGTCTTTAGAGTCTACCACACTTTCAGTTACTCAGCTTTCGGGCGAAACGCTGTAGAGGCCGTATGGAGATATGGCAGGGTCCGATCAGATACGTGCGGTATTGCACGGATCAGGATCGGACGGTTTGTACTGACTAGTGGCCGTATGGATATATGGCAGGGTTCGATCAGATACGTGCGGTATTGCACGGATCAGGATCGAACGAATATTACTAGCCGGCTTTGGTTTAAGCCGGATCCTAGTTTAGTACAGTATAGATTTTGTCTCTTTGCATTTGTATCCGGACGGAATACAAATGCGGGTGTGTATGCACAGTATCGGGGTTTTCCAATAATTTATTACGGGACCAGTTTTCTGGAGTTGCCAGTTTGCATTCCGTTCCGGCCGGTTTTCCTTTGTTCTTTCCCGGCCGGACTTTTCCGATGGAGGGGGTTATTTGCAAGTTTGCAAATAACTCTTTGTAGAGGATTTATTTGCATAAGGATTGATATGATAAGCATCTTTGCTTTTCATGTATTTATGTGATAAGGATGGATTTGAGGTTGATGTAAAGTTTTGTGATGATTATGTTTTTGGTTGTGGTCACCTTTTCTTTTCTACTACCATCACCTCCCTTGTATTAATCTTCCCTCCACCATTTCCTTTCTAGGATGGCCGGCCACTTCACTTGAGGGGAGAGGAAGAAAAATGAGAGTGATTCATTTTTGTGTATATCATTCTTCATCTCATTCCATTGCTAGAAAATTGAAAGCACCAATTTTCTATACACTATTCCTCCATCCATGGCAACAAACCCCAAAGTGAGACATGCACTCTACACTACACTTCCTACAGCAAATCTTGGACGCGTCGATTCGCCAGCTTCGCGCCCGAGTTGCCTCGGTATTGAGGTGGGAGCCCGTAAAAGCTACAGGCGATGTGGTGCCCTTTCCGACGAGGAGGAGACGGATGGAGATCCCGCGAGGAGATCGGAGTGGAGATGAAGACCGGAGGACTCGGATCAGTCGGTACATCTCTTCCCTTTCTTGTTAGTAGCTTAGACTTGTTAATGGTTACGATCCGGGTGTTTAATGCGCGGTGGTGCCGGTTTGCTAAGTCCGCAAAAGTTAAAGTTTATCACCGTTTCCGCATTTGGCCGTCGGATTGACGGCCGGGGCGCCGCCGTGGACTTCCAGTGGTATCAGAGCCTCGCCATTAACTTCGTCTAGCTTCGTTTGATGTGTTTTTCAGTTCCGATCGACCAAAATTCCAAAAACCGTATTTTTCCTTCACATCAGTTTCTGTTGAAATTTTTTGAACTCTAAAAATTTTTCAGGTGGTCTCAGAATGATGTGCAGGGAGTTCTAAGAACTCTGGGAAAAAACGAGACAATGAACCCTCACCTCGAGCGCGGAACCGCGGCAAGAACCCCCTTGTTGCCGCGGTTCCGCCGCAGGTTGATGGGATCATTGCTTCGTAATTCTCCAGTGGGCTTCTGGGCTGTTATTATGGGTTTTTGAATATTAAAGTTGGGCCAATTATTTCTGTGAGTGCTACAGTTTTCTTTGGGGCCCACTTGTTAATTGTTTGATCAATCGGAAAATTTTAAACACATTTTTCACAGTATTTACATTATATCTGCGACCGTGAATGTCACTCGATCGGTAAATCCGGTCTAACTGCTATAGCCCGGTTAGACGGATTTGCGAACGTGACTTTCACGTTGATGTTCTGTGTTTTGCTGTGATGTTGCGGATCGGTCGTGGGGATAGCCTGGATGCAATGCTAGTACAGTTTTGTTGTATTATGTACATTTGATATTGCGGGGCGAGCGTCCGACATGTGGACTGCCGTCACTGTCTGATTGTATTATTTATTTTGGGGCACGACCAGGTTGCGGTCGATGTACCCGTTGTATGTATATTTTACTTTCTGTACTAGGTTTACCCCGCGGTGGGGTGCACGGATAGCCGGGTTCTGGAGGGCAACAAGCCCGCATCTCATGGCATTGGGACGGAGGGGGCTTCAGTCTAGAATTGGCGGGCTATTCGCCGCACTCGTAGGGGGTACAGGTTGACCCAGGAGGGGTGCCTAAGTTGCCGGATTCCGTGGAGTGCTGGGTGGTCCATTCACGGAGCTGAAGGGGGCTGCCTCGCTTCAGGTTTTGGCGGGTGACTTGCCGCGCCCGTAGGGGTCTAGGATTTCATTGCACAGGCTATCCACACGACCAGGGGAACGTCGGGTTTCAGTAGTGGCTCTGTGAAACCCGGGGATCCCAGATATCTGTATTGTTCTGTGATGCTGTACATTTCTGTGATGTTGCATTTTATTCACGCCTTGAGCGAATACTATATTGGTATATATATTAGTAGATGTTGGATATGTTTTTCATCCGCGCTAGTCCAGTCCCCGCTCTGCCGTTAGTTAGCTAACCTACGGGTGATGACGGGACCCAGTGGCGAATGCGGATGGCATATACGTACGTCAGTATATTTTCGTTCTTTGTGGTGTGATCAATTGATGGGACTGCATTGATTCGGATCAATGCAAGTTAAACAAACCTATTCTGATGTTGTTGGAACACTTTTCAAAAAGCTGTTATTGCAAGGACGTTCATTTCTGTTTTGCATCGTGGTATTCATTTGGAATATCCTGCTCCTCAGTCGACGAGGCAAGGGCCCAGATCCCTTCACCGGGAGTGACCCCTTGGACAGAAGTTTGCGTCAGGGCACTAACTTCACTATAGCCGATTACTTTTGCTTTGCACAGTGATATTCGGTTATGAATATCCAGCACCCTATTCTACGGGGAAAGAGCCGAGATCCCTTCACCGGGAGTGACCTCTTTAGTAAAGGTTTTCGTCACTATATTTTCTCAAAAGCTATCCGTTCCTTCAACGATATCAAGTTCATTACGTTAAAGGTTTTCGCCAGAAACCATTCGTAGCCCTCCGTCATTTCATATGGATGGTCAATAGTATTCAAGCTGTGTATGTTGGCCAAAGTCAAGGCACAGTGATTGGTAGCTATTGGGTATTCATATGCAGCATAGATAGATGCGTTGGTTTGGAACAGTCGTACTGCCATTTTGGCCAAAGTCAAGGGTAGGTACGGGTGGATTCAAATTAACCTGGAGAATGACGGGTTGAACTTGACATGTGACTTATGATATGTTGGCCAAAGTCAAGGTCATAAGAGCATGGGGTAAAAATCCACATCGGGAGTTTCAAAAGAACTGAAACTTGCCAGATATGCGCATACCTTCTGGAGTGTGATAGCGTGAGCGGATTCCGTCACGTTATCATGCGATGATAGTTGGATCCCGATTCCCACTGATGAGTTGGTTTACTCCTCGGGTGACCCCGACTAATTCTTCTTTCAGGTTTGGAGGAGAATTTGAGGTACAGTGGGAGGTTTCCAGATTAGATAAATTGGTAACCATTCTGATCTAGGTTAGAGTGCACGCTGAGTGTTTCTTTTCTCTCTCTCTGGCAGCGACCATTGACCCGACCCTAGACTATGACTCAGAGACCAAGTTAACCGAACCTTCTTTACACCGGCTTTTGGATTGTCAGTGTTGCAGACCTCATTGCTACTCCTACTTTTACCCTTTTCTCCAGGACACCCCGTATTACTGCGAACGTCCACTTCCATTGGACAAAACCATCGTATGGTTAGATACGAACTCGAAGGGATTCGAGGATGGTTTCCGGTTCTGGAGAAAACGGATAGGATTATTCAGTTGTCTTTTCCCTTTTACCTTCTCTCAAGTTACGAGTACTCCTTAGTTTAGGAGATAGTACACCTATTACGCAAATTGGATAGTCTTCTTCCAAACCTTAGGCTGGTGCCGACCGGTAGGGAATGAAGAAAACCAATTAGCATAACGATAGTGTGCAGAAGGTATTAAGATTAAGACAAAGCAAGGGATTAGTAAGAGGGCAAAGTAAATTGCGACTGATATTCACGACCAAACCAAGTTTTTCTTCGCCAATCCTAAATCACCTTTGTATTTCTCCAGGACACTCCGTATCACTACGAAGATCCACAGTTTATTGGATACTCCATCGTATGGTTATATACGAACTCGAAAGGAACTTGTTCCAGTTCGGGGATGGATTTTGGTCCACGAGAAATAGGAATAAGGTTTATTCGGTTGTCTTTTATCCTCACCTTCTCTCGCATTGCGAGTGCTCCTAGGACTAGGACAGTACACCCGTTATGCTTATTGGATAGTCTTCTTCCAAACCATAGGCTGGTGCCGAACGGTAGGGAAGGAAGAAAACCAATTGGCCTAAAGGGGTGTGCAGAAGGTAATGACTAAAGACATATAAAGGGATTTGGAGAGGTGGCAAAGAATTATACGGTTATAGTTGTGAATCTGGATAATGGTAGAGGCATTACTAGGAATACCAGGATACCCCATCGAAACATTCCAATGTTTCAGTTCAGCAGTGTACTGTTAAAAGAAAACTGATTTCCCGATTGGACACTTACTCCAGGGTATGTATTTATCAGGTATGATTCTCACATCTGTATGGTTTTACAGATGATGAGTGGGAGTAAGTTATTGGGAATAGGGTAATCATCCTCATTATATCGGGATTCGTTGTAATCGGTGATATTTGGGGAGATCACCTGGGCTGTTTGCCGGTCGGCAAATGTTTGGTTTTAAATATCCGCTGTTGTGCACCAATTTCAAATTGATATATCTGTACGTCTATTTTTCATAGAGTGAGATATACCTTTTGATATTATGTCGATGACATTTACCTATATCAGTGGATGGTTAGGTAAGGAGCATTAAACAGCGGTGTAATTCTTCTTAACCATAAGTACAGTTTTCAACCTACGACACACAGTGAAAGAGTTGTCAGACTCAGCGGACTTATACAGAGTATTGTATGTTGTCCAGTGTCCATTAGGACAGAGGGGTTGGTCCTCATACTATGTTCTGTTTACTTTTAACTTCTCTAGTTCTTAGACATGTGTTTCGTAGAAACACAGGGTCTAAGTTTTGAGGAGTTATAGGTATTTGAATAGAGTAGAGAACCAGGTGTAGCAAGTATCGGGATTCTTCAAGGTGATCGAAGATGTAGATACTTTTTGTATGGTATTCAGTTGATAGTAATGATAAAGAGAAATTGCTTCTCTTTCAGGTTACTCATAATTGGAAGCATTCCTAAGTTGAGTAACACTGATCGGCCTCTCTCCATTTAATTGACATGCACTGGAGACAGCTGCATGATTTGAATCTGGTTCAATTAAATCAGTGCCTCTGGTTCTATATTGGATATAGTACAGTTCATATCTTAACATTGTTAAGGTACGGGGAGTTGTCCGGCTTATGATTAAAACCAGACTCTGGATAACTCAAGGCACGTTTCTGTAATGGCTGTTTGTGGGTTGACCCAGGCTATGACGAGGGTTGACTTTCTACCATAAGAAAGATCAATAGTGATATTGTTCTTGACTCGCCACAGTTTTAATAAAAATGGATTTTTTCAAAAACAGTAGTGGGAGTATGGCAGAACTGGAAGTGATTCCAGAACCGCAAACGATTACTGAAGATTTGATAAGGAACCTAAAGATTCAATCTGATTTGACATTCCATTGGCCACTCCGCAGATACGGTGGGTAACTTCAGGCACCCGAAAGGTACTCCGGTAGCCTCAAGGACGGTGACAGGGAAGTTCTTGTTTACCCACACTTGCCATTGCTGTTGTTCCAGGCTGCGAGACCCGGTGGGAGGATGAGTATAGCGTCGTTCTAAACTAGCTTTAGAAGTGCACGTCTATATGACTCTGCCAGAGGGTTGTCGTAGTCAGTGGGAGCAGCGGAAGCATTGGTGGACATCAGGCTTATGTCTATTTATAGACTAAAGCAGATATAGCGGAGATAGATCATCTGTTTCTGATGTGACAGTCATAGGTTTGACGTCATCAGAATAGGGGATGGATCTGTTGAGAAGGTAGTAGGAAGTGATATTCCTATACTACGATCGGTTATACTTTGGTCGTCACACAGTGGTTTCTCCACATGGGACTTGGACATTATATCAGACATACTGGTTACTAGATCTATAGTTTTAGATCTAGATTTGGGTGGTTTCCCAATCAGAGTACTTTGACAGCATTCTAAGAGTATTTAGAATGGACGACTCCTGGCATGGTAGTGTACCTGCAGGTGATGGAGTCTCCCTCTCTAAAGGTGTCTTATAGACTAAAGTAGAGAGGGATGTGCATGATTGGCAGATCACTTGCTTAGGCAATTGAGTCAATCATGAGATGTCAAGTACCACACCAGATGTTGTTCTTGCACAAGATGCAATAAGTTGACATTGATCCAATCCTGGAGAAACAGTCGGAAGCAGTTTTAGAACATAAGTGGATGTTCTAGGGATATGATAACGACAGCCTCATTTGGGAGACAGTTATCATTCCAGGCTTCCAAGGTGACCCGGACGACAAGGAGGTTGTCAGAGTTATAGTTTTCCTTCTGACGAGGGGCAGTATTTTGGACAGGTGGTCCAAGGAAATACTGAGGGTGGCATGGCGCAGGATACTGATTAAGTTCAGTTGACGATACAGTCTAAGAAGTTTGGATTTGGAGTTCATTTATGAACTCGGTCCCATCAGACATCCAGACACTCTAAGACAGGTATTGCTCTTTTCGGGAGATGGCTTTCTCCGCGAACTTGAGATATAGAGAGAGACATAGAAAGAAACTTCAGAGCGGATCCACTCGCTGAGGCTATTCCTCGAACGCAATAGTCTCGCAAACGAGCTTTGTGAGACTGACTAGTAGAGGAGTTGGGTGTTCGGTATCACACGGGCTGTGAGTATGCGACATCGCAATAATTAGCCTTGAGTGCAAGTGGGAGATTATTGGAGATAGTGCCCTCAGAGTCAATTATTGGATCACAGGCACGTGATTGCAATAATTGAGGGAGGACCTATCCCGGTAGGACAGTCTTACTCGAGATGATAGTACGCTATCTGGTTTACCTTTATCATCGTGTACTGCTTTAGGTGACATGACATGTCACTATTGCACGTTGATAGAGCCCCTAGGATTCTTGCTTGACTGCCAGCAGTATGAGGGCGATCATATACGTGAGAGCTGGGGTCTACAAGCACGTCCTTAAATGGTCCCTAGTCGTGGGAGTTTCGAGACAGGGCATCGATTCTCCAGAATAGACTAGTGTATACAGTCGAGACCCCGACGAGGGGCGGTGGCCGGTCTCACAAGCCACTGGTGTCAGTTGGTTCACCTAAGATGTATACAGGTGCTCATTGGGTTATGAGTACACCGGACAGGACTCGCCGGGAACATGCTAGTTGGTCTTATACCTGACGTCAGATAGCAGTTCCCAGGTGACATGTGTACAGGTTAGTTCATCGACCTGGGGATCGCCATTTGCCTCGTGTGAGTTCCCACTGTGCTTTGATTACTACCCTACCACGGCTCAAAGGAGTCGTGCAAACAGGTTTTAGTTGGGTACAGTCCCGAGCCACATGGAGGCAGTGAGCGGATCTTCGGGGGTTCGTCTCTCCCGGTATTGGGGGTGAGGTCGCGCTGTGTCTAGGAGAGCCATTACACGAAGTCCTTGGCTAAGGCAGGAGATTTACTGGTAGGTATTCCAGTAGTATCTCAGGGTGTTCTGGGCTACACTCCGACACGACTTGTACCGCTTTTGGGGGTCTGACTTTTACCCACCCCCTAGACCCGACATGCGATGCTCATAGACGAACGGACCGGACTGTACGGATATTGTCACTGACAGGCTCAGTAGGGTGTCAGGATGAGTTCGCTCATCGACGTCCCTTTTAGTCAATAGCTGGTGGCCCGTTACGTATTGGCTTATACCTCTGACGTGCTAGTGGTTAAATCCACAGCCATAGTATTGACGAGTCTTTAGAGTCTACCACACTTTCAGTTACTCAGCTTTCGGGCGAAACGCTGTAGAGGCCGTATGGAGATATGGCAGGGTCCGATCAGATACGTGCGGTATTGCACGGATCAGGATCGGACGGTTTGTACTAGTGGCCGTATGGATATATGGCAGGGTTCGATCAGATACGTGCGGTATTGCACGGATCAGGATCGAACGAATATTACTAGCCGGCTTTGGTTTAAGCCGGATCCTAGTTTAGTACAGTGTAGATTTTGTCTCTTTGCATTTGTATCCGGACGGAATACAAATGCGGGTGTGTATGCACAGTATCGGGGTTTTCCTGTAATTTATTACGGGACCAGTTTTCTGGAGTTGCCAGTTTGCATTCCGTTCCGGCCGGTTTTCCTTTGTTCTTTCCCGGCCGGACTTTTCCGATGGAGGGGGTTATTTGCAAGTTTGCAAATAACTGTTTGTGGAGGATTTATTTGCATAAGGATTGATATGATAAGCATCTTTGCTTTTCATGTATTTATGTGATAAGGATGGATTTGAGGTTGATGTAAAGTTTTGTGATGATTATGTTTTTGGTTGTGGTCACCTTTTCTTTTCTACTACCATCACCTCCCTTGTATTAATCTTCCCTCCACCATTTCCTTTCTAGGATGGCCGGCCACTTCACTTGAGGGGAGAGGAAGAAAAATGAGAGTGATTCATTTTTGTGTATATCATTCTTCATCTCATTCCATTGCTAGAAAATTGAAAGCACCAATTTTCTATACACTATTCCTCCATCCATGGCAACAAACCCCAAAGTGAGACATGCACTCTACACTACACTTCCTACAGCAAATCTTGGACGCGTCGATTTGCCAGCTTCGCGCCCGAGTTGCCTCGGTATTGAGGTGGGAGCCCGTAAAAGCTACAGGCGATGTGGTGCCCTTTCCGACGAGGAGGAGACGGATGGAGATCCCGCGAGGAGATCGGAGTGGAGATGAAGACCGGAGGACTCGGATCAGTCGGTACATCTCTTCCCTTTCTTGTTAGTAGCTTAGACTTGTTAATGGTTACGATCCGGGTGTTTAGTGCGCGGTGGTGCCGGTTTGCTAAGTCCGCAAAAGTTAAAGTTTATCACCGTTTCCGCATTTGGCCGTCGGATTGACGGCCGGGGCGCCGCCGTGGACTTCCAGGAAGGGCCGGCGCCTCCGGCCTTCGTGACCCTCCTCGACTGGCGCATGGAGGCTTTGAGCTCGTCCATATCCATGGGTCATGCGCAAAACCAAATGTAAAGAAGTCCGCGACACAAGCAATATACAAGCCAAAAGGCAAGCCTAAACTTACCGACGAACTCAACGGGGCTGAGCCCGGCCCAACTCAGGACCCTCTCAGACAGCAGCACGTCGAATCGGGGGATGGGCTCCCACGACGCCACTCTCACCGCGACGGGGTCACTGGACTGGTTCCCCGGCAAGCATTTCTCCCTCGACCACTTTGTAGGCACGGGCCAGTCCTCGTCCTCGGGAGAGGAAATGAAGAAGAACTTCTTCTTCCAGTCGTGAATAGAAGAAGGCAGGGCCACAACACCTGTCCCGGCGGCGCCCCCCTGTCGCTTTCTGAAAGAGAGGTAGACCCACCTCGGGTCGCCCGCTCGACCACCAGGGTGATTTTGGAAGACGGGGGAAGAATCAAGGAGGAAGAGGTTGAAGGGAACCGCCTGTAACTTCAGGTGGATCAGGAACCCGAAGAGAATCCTCCACGAGTTCGGCACTAACTGGTCGTGGGCTAACCCGAAAAAGTTCAGCTCTTCGACAACCTCGGGAGAGAAGGGCAGGCGCATTTGACCCCAAAAAGCTTCCAAATACAGGGCAATCTCCCTGTCCCGTACTTGGTCTGCCCTCTCTCCCTCCTTGGCCAGACGAAGCGTATAACGTGAGGGGATGTAGAAGCGAGTCCGAGCATTGGCGAGCTCGTCCTCATGCCTCACCCAACACGAGGCGCCGGGGGCAGCATCTACCGCCTCCTCCCTATGGGCTGTCCCCGCCGCACGATCCCGTGGAGAGGATCTGACCCCCACTCCCCGGGAGGACTCAGGCTCAACTAAAGGGTCCCTAGAATCTACTCCTACGACATCTACTGACTCTACAAAAGAAGACATCTAACCTTGAGAAGAGAGATCCTCCGGAAACGAAAGCGGAAGAGAGAAGACGAGCGCCAAGCAACCAGGACTTAGAACAGGGAAATATAAAGGAGTAGGGGCCCTGGAACGGGCCCCATCCCTATTTACCACCGCAAGCGACCCCATCCAACGGCGCCCTTTATCTCCCGCCAAAACGCCTCCTCGCGTCCAACGGCTCCGATTGCTCCACTTGTCGTTCCCACACTGGACCGCGCCCCGTCAGACACCGCAGGTCTGCACATGTCGCGTCGGCCAACCGACGCTCGACACGTGAACCATCGCTTCAGTGGTAGGATGCATGAACCGGCGCACCTTCCTTAAATGCAGAGATCTCGCTCTGATTCGCTGGCAGAAAAGACAGCTAACAGCCCGGGGACGCGTCCCGACGAAATCTTAGGAGGGAGCTCATCCCGGGCGGCCCGGCAGCACTCCTGACCCGACCCGCTAGCTGGTCGGGACAAGAGTGGGGGGCTAATGATGATGCTCAGTATTGGCGACCTCCAAGATCAGGACACGTGGCAGATGACGTGTCCCAGAGCTCAGAAGAAAGGGCCGCAGGGGTCGACCAGACCACCCCTGTACCCGACCTGCAAGCACAAGCTGGCACATCTCAGAGCCCCTTGGAAATTAGCCTCCTCGGCCTCTAAGCTCGCCCCGATCTGCCACAGGACCAAGATTTCTCGGCCCTCTCGCTCATTCCCGAGCTCCCCAGCCGAAACCATCTTCCTCGGTCCTCCAACCGACCGACTCCACCACTCACAGGTGTAACCGCCGCTCCGCAAATCTCGCCATGCGCAGATTCTCCGCCAGCAACATCCCACGTTCCATGCCAACACGATCCCCATTAATGGGCGGTTCGCTCTTTACGCAGGCGTGACGTCGGGAGCGTAACTGCCGGCGAGATTCTCGCGCCTGCTGCTGCGTGCTACCGCCACTATATAAACCCCCATCACAGAGGGGTCAAGTAAGCCATTTTTATTCCAATTAGCCGTTACTCTACTCGGATCTCGTACTAACTTGATCGTTGGAGGGTCCTCGGTGGTACCAAACCACCCGGGACTTCTTTGCAGTACTTGGCGTTAAACTAGTCAAATCACCAATCTCTTCAAAACCCAAAAACAAAAACGACTTCCATCAGATCCCTTCGCTCAAACCATTTTGACGATGCCTGAGAAACACAACCCCTCCGGCGATGGCAAAGCCCTTGATTCCCATCTGACCTTGTCTTCGATTCTCCACAGTCTATCTTCTTTTCCCCTTCTCACC
Source organism: Agapanthus africanus (assembly GCA_030015575.1). Classification (NCBI taxonomy): domain Eukaryota; kingdom Viridiplantae; phylum Streptophyta; class Magnoliopsida; order Asparagales; family Amaryllidaceae; genus Agapanthus; species Agapanthus africanus. The sequence goes on along the minus strand of JASDDO010000006.1, from coordinate 323,090,129 downwards.
AACACCTCGATCACCACCCACATCATCGAAATGCCCCTCAATAGTTCATCTTTTGCGGAAAGAAGGTGCGGGTGATTCTGGAAAAGCTCAAAGAGGAAACCCTTGCCGCTGCTTATGCAAGAATGATGGTAATCTTCTTTCTCATTCAATCTGTTTTGGGTTTGCTGGTTTCAATGAAAAGTTGCGTTCTTGGGTTTCGTTAGTTTAAAATATGCATTACTGATCTTGAGTTGCGTTCTTGGTTGTTTTTTTAATTGAAAAGCTGCGCTCATGTTTGTTTGTTGAAAAGTTGCAATCTTGTTTGTCAGTTGAAAAGTTCTGTAGGTTCTCCTCTGCTGTATACCTTCGGCTGAGATAACGTAAATAATTTAATGGGTTATAATTTGTTCTCATATTTACTTCTTTATTCAAATAGTTTTCATTTTGTTTATGCCCTAAATGTTAGATTTAACCTAAGTTGCCTTCTTGGTTGTTTGTTTAAAAGTTGAGTTCTTGTTTGTTACTCGAAAATTTGTGTCGGCTCTCTGTAAGTTACCTTTGGCTGAGATAACTTAAACAATTTATGGGTCTGATTGCACACATTCGGCGTGCCGAGAGTTTGAAGTTCTAAAGTTTAACCGCAATCAGGACGGTGTCATTTTGCAGCTAGCCGCGATGAGTACGGGTCGATCCACAGGGAGACGGAGCGTTTGATGTTCTTGTTTTCACGAGTTAATGCGTGGGGTGGATTGTTCGTATCTATCTTATGTGTATATATGCACAATTATAAATTGTTAGGAATAGAAAAGATAGTGTAAGCTAGTGGACTCCATACTCAATCCTTTGAGCCGAACTTAACCAATGAAGTTAGAGCAATCGGCAACAACGTGGATTAGGGTATTTAAGCATATTAGTGAAATCCGGCGTATTGACCCTTGTCCGCCCGTTATTGTCTTTGGCTTTCGCCTCCGGCCAAACCAAACGCAACCGGTCGCGGTTAGGAATCACCGATACCTTGGTAGGGTAGGGTGCCTAACGGAGCGCTTGCGTAAGATTTGGGCGGAGTTTCAAATAGAAGATACGGGAAAAGTAAATGGGAAACGTAAACCCTAACTTACAATATCGTATTCTTTTCCTAACAACACATATTCACAAACAAAACAAACAACAATAAACCAAAAAGAGCAAATAGAAGAACAAAGAAAGAAAAGAGCAACACAAGAAAGTAAATGACATGATAAGAAATGCATGAAAATAAAGCATGGAATGTAAAGAGCAAGAATGTAAAGCAAGTAAATAAATTACAAGAAAGTAAAGCAAGATAAAGAGAACTAAGAACCAAAGATCACATGACATACCATGGATTCAATAAGTTAATCTTAAACTTGCAAGCTCAATTAAGAGGTTGCAAGATCAAGAGGAGGCAAAGAACCCAAGGCAAAATGATAGCACAAAAGAGAGCTTTATTAATTCCAAAGTAATGATATAACCCTTGAGTGCAATAACCAAAGTTTAACCTTGCAAGCTCAATGAAGAGCTTGCAAGATCAAGTTAAGGTAAAGAACTCAAGGGGTTAGCTATGTACAAGAGAACAAAATGAAAAACAAAAGAGTAGAAGTGTAAAATGAAAGACAAAATTGGACCCTTGACCCCTTGTTCACTGGCCTGCTTTTATAGGCTCAAAAATTGAATAAACAAACAATAAAAATATGATGACAAGGAAGCAAGGGAGGGACCACAGAAGACTGGGGTTATTTGGACACTGCAGGGCCGGCCACACCGGTTTTGGTGGGCATGTGCTCGGTCCAAATCCGAGGGAATGGTCTCGTATTGGAAGTGTGGTCTTGTGTGCTCCCATATAATGCTCTGGTGCTGCTAAATTTCTCTGAAAAGGCTTTGGATGCACTCAGGGATATGGAGGGAAACTTGATGATACAAATCATTTCATAATCTTTAGCATTCAATGCACATTTAATGCACATCACACTTATGCCCACTTGCACAAGTAGTGTGCCCACTTGTGCCTAGCCTTGGGCAACCCCCATCATGGTCCATGCTCCAAGAGTTGTGTTCACGCATGCTATGTGTTGGACCAAAAGTGTGTTCACTTTATTTGTTGCAAAATAACTCTTAGGATATCGGTCGGTTTTCAGTTCTGGTTGCAGTGTCGGCTCACAAATGATACAACCGTGATTTTAAATATATTTCCAGTATTTTGTCACGGATACCTATAATCTGTAATTACCGAACAGACACTGCTTAATAGTACCGATATATAACAAAACAGATAATGAATGAGCGGTATTAAAATGCAATATTCTGGTATGAAGAGGGTCATAATTTGTTTTATATCTAATTCTTTATTCAAATAGTTCCTGACTTTTTATTAATCTTGTTTGCACATTGTTTTTGCCCTAAATGAAACCTACTAGGTTATCTGATTTTGGGATATTTGCTTTTTCCCTTAAAAACTGAATTCGGTCCCATAAAGTGTTTTTTTTAAATCATGTGAAAAATATGATTTCGGTTTATTGAAGATCACTAAAGAAATGTTTGGTATTAGTTTAATGGCTTGGTGTATCAAGCTTTCTAAGTATGGAATAAATAATTTCAGGACTTCGATTACTGAATAAAAGCCGGAAATTTAAGAGTAAATATGAATAGGTATTGACGATGAAAGTGGTTTTGAGCATGACAATGCATATTTAACTTTTTTTAGCATAGAAAAATGCTAAAATCAAATTTGGGACATTTCTTCCATATTTTTGAAATGGATGCTTTGGTAATAAAGGAAACAAAGTGCAAATGAAGTAAACGTTAACGAAAATGTTTAGGGTTTATTTTTTATAATAATTTTTGCTGAAATATTAGGTATATGTTTAATGGCTTGGTGGATTAAACCTTTTTCGAAGTATGGAACTAAATATTTCGATGATTGATGAAATGTTGAAATTATAAGAATAATTATTAGCATGCGAATGCATATTTTTTTAAGAACAAAGAAATGTTAAAAACAAATTTGAGATATTTTTTCTTATAAATACTATACACATCGATTAACAACAAATATATCCCACAACTTCGCTAAGTAGACCCTTGATTAATAAATATTGGTAACTTAGCGAAGAATTTATTGGATTGAAAAAACATTTTCAATTACTCGACATTCAATCGAACATTTGTTCTCACCTTAGTGCGGACGAAGGATCAACGATTTTGTCATCAAATTAGAGATTTACATGGTTTTTAGTGCTACTTAGTGTGGATGAGTGTTTATTGAAATCTAAATATAAGATGAGAGACGCTTTAAAGATCATCTGGCTCTTAGCAAAGCATTCAAATTTATTACCAAATTCAGACTGCCATTATGCATCTTTGAAGGTTTGGGGATTTCTTGTGCTAAGTGGAGAAATGTTTGGCAAAACTGGGATCGGTTTCTTTTTATAGTTGAGCGCTGAATGGAACTGTTAAATCAGAAAAGTGTTGAAGATTTGTGTGTCTATTATATGATACTTTCGTCTTCTCTTAATTGAGAAACCCTTCTCACATTAGATTTCCAAATTCCAACACATGTCAGAAAAATCATTTTGGATTTTATGATTTTTATGGAAGATAATTTTTGTGAAATTCTACTTCTCCATTAATTAATTGAAAGAATTGCGTTAAGAAAATTTCTAAAATCGAGAAGTTTGAAAATCACTGGCTTATCGTTCACATATATATAGAGAGATTGGATTGCCAAAAAGTCAGCCATATCATGATTAATGACGCGATCAATATCAAAACCTTAGTCGTCGATAAATACTACGACCCGATCAATTTCAATATCTTCATTGACCCTATAACTTCGTGTTTTGGATACAATTCATCCAACCATTGTAAAAATAAATTTCGGTTGGTTAATATCTGAGGTAGAGCCAATTATATTGTTTTCATTGCTAAGAGCACTAACTATATTTTTATCGATAATAATACCCCAATTTTCTTTACTTTCTCTTTTTAAGTAGTTTTGTATATACTAACTTATATCTTATGTTTCATGAGTTATAAATCACACCAAACTTAAATGGCTTGAATTAAACTAAATTATATTTAATCAATTACAATTGCAATTAAGTCTAGTTCAAACGAAGTTAATTTTAACAATAGTTTCATTTTATTAAAAACGATTATTACATATCCATAATAAAATACAACGGTCACTGTTTTTTTAACTAACCTTTAATTTCATTAATGCGGTCATTACAAACTTCGGGATTAAGGTTCATATGAACAACGTTGAGCAATGTTGATCTGTAATTCTCTTTTGTTAATATTCAATGTCTCCAACTGAGCGAAGCAATTAAGCACACTAGGTAGCAACCTATACTGCTCAACATTACCCATATAAACCTTAATCCTTAATGTTGTAATGCTTGTAAAGTGTATTAATGAAATTAAAAGTTAGTTAAAAACAAGGTTTTAAATATCGTTAAATATCGGATATCGGAAACGTATCGGATAGATGATTCATATAACGGATATCGGGAGATATCGTCGCATCAAACGATATTATATCGGTTTTATCGCATCGCTAGGGATCCCAAGATGATATATCGGCTGGTGTGACCGATATTTGATTCCCTGGTTAAAATCTATCAGGGATGTTATATTTCATTATGGATATGTAATAATCATTTTAAATGGAATGAAATTGTTAATCTTAACTTTGATTGAACTGAACTCAATTACAATTGTAATTGATTAAATATAATTTAGTTCAATTCAAGCCATTTAAGATTAATGTGATTTATAACTCGTTAAACAGATACGATATAAGTTAGTATATCCAGAACTAATTAAAAAGAGAAAAGAAATAAATTTCAAGTATTACTATCAATAAAATAGAGTAAGCGTTCTTAGCAATGAAAACGATGTAATTGAGTCTATCTCATATATTAACAAGCCAAAATTTACATTTGCAGGGATAAGATGAATTGTATTAAAAAAACATGAAGTTTATGGTCATAGAAGATATTGAAATTTACCGGATCATAGTATTTATCAACGACTAAGGTTTCGATACCAATCGCATCATCAACCTTGATATCACTGACGGTTAGGCATTGCAATATCTGCATATAACTGAGCGATTAGCTATTGATTTTTAAACTTCTCAACTTTAGACATTTTCTTAATGCAATTCTTTCAATTAATTAATAGATAGCTAATATTCTGTGAAAATTATCTTTTATAAGAGTCATAAAATCCAAATTGAGTTTTCTGATATGTGTTGGAATTTGGGAATTTCTGACATAGTGAGGCCCCTTCTTAATTAAGACGAGACGAAAGAATCACATAAAAAAGGCACATATCTTCAACACTTTCTGATTTACAATGCTCAACTGTACAAAGAAACTGATCATAATTTTGCGCAACACTTCTCTGCCACTTAGCACGCGAAATCTTCATAAACCCATAAAGACAGTCTGAATTTAGCAGTGGGACACATATGCTTTGCCAAGAGCCAGTCTGAATTTCCAAACTCTGTCGGTCACGCATTACACTTGTTTTTAGTCATTTAGATTATGGAAAATAGGACTTAACATTCTCTAACAAAATATTCTTTATGGCTATTCAAAGTAACTCATTCTGCTCCATTTATTTATTGTTTTAAACAATGTATATAGTGTGCTTCACTGCATGCTTTTCTTTTCTAAGTCTCTGTGCACTTGCTTCTAGCAACATTGTTGGTTATCTATTCAAGTCATATTATTGAGTTAACTAAAGTACGGATTTATTTCAACACCGTGATTCCCATGCTCATAAAAGATAAATAGATATTGTTCTTGTTGTATACTAATTTTGACAGGGCATTTAACAGATGTTTTCATTTCTTTGTAGTATTCATTCAGTAAACTGCCGCAGATATGTAATTATTTTTATGCTGTGTGTGATTGTATTGTCTAGTTGCTAGCATGTCATTTATACTGTTGTTAGGGATCCTCAATTCCAGAAAAGTATTGTTGCCGAAACTGCACCGTTCGTGTGTGTGTGTGTGTGTGTGTGTGTAAGGATGATGGCAATGTGTTTGAATTTACTGTTTAAAAAGAAAATTTGTTTTCTGTTTTTGTTTCTCTATTTTGAAAATATAATCCAACTATTAGTTGGGTGTTTGGAAATATGTGGGCCTCGAAAATCTAGAAACCCTCCTTTATGAATTGCGTGGATACAATTGAAGCCTTCACAGCATACTCTATGTGGAAAAATCAGGATTCCCTCCCCCTGGAGTCCATTTGAAATTATATATATATATATATATATATATATATATATATATATATATATATATATATATTTTGTATTTTGCATGTATTAGACTATTAGTATGAACGTAGGTTAGACAAATACTTGTAGCAAGATTGTTGGACTCTTCTGCAGTTTGTCATGCATTTGTAATTACTAACCTTGATGCCTAGCGTTTTATTCTTTCATTGATAAATTAATCATAGAAGCGAAGGGCATAATCTTGTTTAGATCATTCATGGATCACTTATTAATTCTAACTGATCTCTTATTTATGCTGCCTCCTGTATTATACATACTTAGAAGTTATGTGTATTTCATTTTAGAGATGAACCAATGAATCATACATCCCATTGTAAACTCTCACACATACCACACATCATCTAACAGTAATAGGTTTGTTATGTTCAAACCTATTACTCTCTACTTATTATAAACAACCTTAATACATCAGACCCTTTTAAAAGTACAAACCCAATGTTCTCCCCCCCCCCACCCCCCCACCCCCAAAAAAAAAAAAAAAAAAAAACAAACAAAAGAGAATAAAAAATGAAAAAATAAAAATCCCCAATAGATTGGCCACAATGAGCCTTCTCGAGCGAGCGAGCGACCCTCCGCTAGACCGATATGCCCAGTATATGTGTAGAGATTTCCGATATTGACACCCGATATGAACGTCCAATATTAACTCGTACCGTTGATCTATTATTTGATATCCGCTATTCGATATTGGAAACACCCATCCGATATGATCCCATATCCGATATTTGATATACATTAAGAATAGGTAAAAGCATTGAAAAGCAAAGATGTCAAAAGCATAGCAAGGTGGTCGGGTGTGGCTTAGGCTTTAAGAATTATTCATAGAAAAGAGCGCTTGTTTTCTACGTCAAACTGGGGAAGAAGAGGGGAAATAAAATTAAATGCCATTGGAAAGGGACACATAAAATGAAGGGCAAGAGGTGTTCCAACCCACCATTTTTACATAACCGCCAAGCAAAAGCATATAAGATGTTAAACAAATAAAAAGTGCAGCAAGAGAATACCTTTGAAGAGAGTAAGAGATTATCCAAAAAAACACATAAAAATAATGAATAATAAAATAGATTAAAACAGGCGGAAACAAGGGAAAAGGGGAAATAAGGAGAAAATGAGAAAAAAGCGAAAAATATTTAAAACATGAAAAAGATACCATTAGCTGATAGAGTTTATATGCATAATAACCAATATTTTAATTTATGAGACAATGTTATACACATAATATCAACAAGCCTATATTAAACTGTCTTTCATGACATAAGGTTCATTCATTCAAATATAATAATGATCATATATCAGGAGTCTAGGAAAACACATGTAAACATCAAAACTACAACATGGAATCAAGTAAATTCAAGTGAATGAAAGAGAAGAAGGCATATCTGTTTGATGGAAAGACCATTAGTTCTTCTCCACGGATCTATCATTCTTCCTTTGAAAAAAATTACATTGTACAATGATTTATGTAAGCACATACACCTTTTGACTTCATTCCCATTATAAGTTTACCTTCACACCTTTGTTTTAGATGGTCAATTAATTATAAAGAATATGATAATGAGATTGTTTCGGCATTAGACCGTTCATGAGCAAATTCCACTTAATTAGATATTATATTTTTTAATAGAATCCAAGAAGAATTGGTGCCCATGAAACTACAAAAGGGTGTTGACACCAGTCCAGCAGCCAAGCAGCCATATTCTGGAATGCAGGTTGCAGCCGAATGTCAAATTTCAAAAGGCAATGAAGTTGAAAGTTGAAACCCCAATGAAATGTAGGAATATATATTACTAAATCATTCGACCTCCTACTTTCTAATGATGCTTCCTATTAAATCTATCTCCAATGCTTATATTGCTATCTCTGCAATGCATTGGTGGGGCAGTAAGTAATAAGAAGATATTAGTGGTTGTGGGTTAGGGTGGAGAGGTTTGCAATCCCATGTCGATTGTTCAGTGGTTAAGCATAATGCATGCTCCGACCCTCTTCTATAAATATCGAGAACTTCCTTTTATTATACCGAGACTACTTTTACTGTTGGACTCGACATATTCACAAATCTTCACTAATGCAATTAACATGAGTCTATTTCAGCATATGCACTCCATCCATCAACTGCTTTATGAGGTTTTCTGCAAGATGAATTCTTGATCATAGCCATATAGGTCCTGTAATTTGTAACAAGAATAATTCAGCTTTTTGCCAAAAATAAAAAATAAAAATTTCTCCTCCAGCATATTATCTGCACTTTCTGAAAGTAACTGTCAACAACTTTCTATGCAGGTCTTGGTGAATAACAGAACCGCAAGCGCAAGTGAAATTGACAGTAATTCATTATTTGTTTCTTGTAATGGTAGAGCACACAATATTTAGAGTTCTTACCTGACATAAGTATGCTCTTATTTTGCATAGGTTGCTGCAGCTCTTTGTGATAATTGATAACTGTAAAGCTGTTCCTGTGGGAGAAAGGACTTTTGGCAAGGTCTGCAATCGGAGTGACAAACATGAACCTGCAATTTACTGCTTGTTACTTCAAGACACGTTTTTTGAATTCTGCCATATTTTGGCTATTCAACATATATTTCACGGTTTTTTTAAATATTTCTAGGGTCTGATACAATCTGTATACGAGCTTCATGATGGGTCTGGTGTTGCGGTCATTGTTGGGAAATACGTCACACCAAACAATCAGGATATTAATGGAAATGGAATAAAACCTGATTTTCCATGCCCCCCGGGTATCCTATTGAGCTGCATTTTAATATCGGCATTTCCAATCAACCAACACCTATATGCTATTAATTTGCAGGTTTGACTGGAGTTTGTGGCTCTTTCACAATGCCAAATCCAAAGGACCGGGTAAAGAAAGGTTATGAATTTTTTAATCTCTTTTTGGATAGTGCTTGGCAGCTTTCAATCCTTGCCACCTACATAATTTAGTTTTTTTTAAATATAATTTTAATCTCATGAAATATATGTTTCTTATTAACTTATTATTACTTTCTTAGAGCCTCTAAGATTGTTCAAGGTTTGCTTAGAGATTTTTCTTGAAGTCCAATAACCATCATTAAGAAGCATCATCATCAGAATCAAAATTTTCTACCTTCTGTAGTCTAAACGGGACTAGCTTTTGACTGAGGGAATTTTATAAAGTTCTACAATTGGCAATTAACCAAAACTAGACTCTGTGTTGAAGCCCGAATTTATAGGAGAAGAAACTTGAAGATAAAAGTTTCCCGTATAAAATATAAAGGCAGTTGACCTGTAGGAAATACTACTTTAGGAAATGCTTGCAACTACTTTATTTAAGAATCCAACCCAAGGAGCCAACCTCCAAAATTCTCCAAGACTATGAAAGAGTTGAGAAGGGAGGGATGAAGGGTTCAGGCCATGTTGATGAAATTTGTTTTACGAAATTGATTTCATCTTTGAGATATTATATAAGCCAATGAGCTAAATGAATCAAATTCCCATCAAGTCATAAAACAAACTGTGCTATTTCTATTCATGAGATACATTGTTGATATAATGTGGTCGCCATTGAGATACGAAGTTATGTAAAGCTAAATTTCTCCAGAAGTCATCATTGAGCTTATGGAAGTGTCTTTATTATGTGCGAAAGCCATGAAGGCAGTTTCTGGTAAATTAAAGGAACTATTCTCAACATCTCATAAAGATATTACTCATGTAAATACAAAGATTATTCAATGCTATAGATTTGTAGTTAACGATTAAGATGCAGAAGACATGTATTATGTATAACTCTTATGTGATGCTTACTCAGTCGTAGTTGTGTATCGATATTTATTATGCCCTTTGGATCAATCCAATCCAAGGCCACAGCCTTATTAAACGATCAGAAAAAATTGATGGTTACTCTTGTACTTTATTTCGTACCAGGGTCTTCAGAATCATGTTTCTAGTTGGCTAAAAACCGAAGCTTGTGTCAGTTACTTTCCCGCCATAAGTGGATTTAATTGATCTATGCAATTTAATAGATATGATGCACTGAACATTCTTGGTTTAACTTTCGTCTTCAGAAGGGGGTCGAAGATTTTGGCCCTTCGTCACTGAAGACTTGTGGGGTTTAAAATTAGAACAATCTACATATTCCTTGGTCCATGAGCTTGATGGTAAGTAATCATATTTTCATACTTACAGTAGGTTGAGATTCATGTATATTCTTTATAGTTTTGTGGGAGAAGAGGAGGCATTGTCTATTTTTCATACTATTTTGTTTCAATTTGCTACTGAACCCATCTTCTTTGCCATCCAGTGAGGCATTGGCGGCTTACAGAAACACTACAAACCAATTTGCCTGAAGAGCAAGGGAGCGAAGAACTTGAAACTGCAGTTTATTGTGACGGTTTTCATGCAACTATACGAGTGTGTGTTTGAAAGTAATACAAGAAGATTATTGTAATGGGTTGGTTGTGTGAAATGGAGACTCTGCATGAATCTATTATGGCTGCACAGCAATCATTCATCTTGATCTTCTAATTGTTAGTAGGGCAGTTACATTGAGGAGAGACTCCATGTAAATCATAGCAAATTATTTTGTTTGTTCAGTGACTTGTGTTAAAGTTTCATCACCGTAAAATAAAATTATTTCAAAACTTGTGAATGGCTACGCAAGTTATTTTCTTTTAGCTTGGTTTGTTAAAAACATTCAATGTATCTTTAGTTGTCTCATTTATATTCATTAAAGTACCCCTTGCACATCGTTAACTAGTACATCTTATAATTCATTCATTCAGATCTGCACAGTTATCAACCTGACACCTGCGCTGAAAAATCCTTCCGTCTAGGACAATTTTAGAACAATGGCAATTAACTGGTAGAAGGTGTCGGTGGGCAACGGATGGACCAATCATGGACATGTGGAGATGTCTATCAGGGGTGATGAACGTCCGTGAGGTCGCCGACAAGGTGGAAATCAGAGGATGGCCTTACAGTGAGGTGGTCGACAAGGTGGAAATTAGAGGATGGCCTTACAGTGCGGTTCTGGCATGACGGGTGGTTTTCGATGCTCCTTTATCGTCGTATCCATGGGCCATCAAGTAACTCAAATTGGGCCCCACACGGCATATAGACTGGTTTATGTTCCTGACATACTATATTCAGCATTGGCAGGAAGATGAATCATGGTACCACAGAAATGCCTGCGCTGGCCAGAACACGTCCGGAAGACTTGAGCATTATTCTAAAATTGTTCTAGTTGGAAGGATTTTTTGGCGCAGGTGTCAGGGCTCGGTAGAGGTTGGGTATCATCCAAGGTTAGAGGTTTCGGCCGAAACCGCCGATACGTGGTGGTTTCAAATTGATTTCGGTATACGAAACCTGAAACCGATTTGAAACCAACCATACAATATCGTTGCAGCCAAATCCTTTAAAAACTTGTTTTTTTAATACCATTTTTACTGTAATTGTGATCATTGTCGGCCTTCATTGTTAGAAAACGGCAAAAAAAGTGAATATATTAATACTTATCTAAGTACACTTTTCAATATATTTTGCATCATGGCTGGATTTTTAAACACTAGGATCATTGTCGTGTACTATAGAACCATAAATTTAAGTATTTAATATATCTGCACTTATGCATGTTGTATTACCATCGAAACCCAAATCCAAACCGAGATTAACGAAACTAATAAAATTATGAATGACCGAAACCGAAACCGAGTTCTTGAACCTTGGTATCATGTAGACAGGATTTTGCTTGAAGAAAGCAAATCGGTTCGTGAAAGACCGGTTGGATCAAAGTGGACGACTAAAACTAAGGTTGGGATTGGTACCGCTGCATGAATTGCTTTAAGAAATCAAATTGGTACTGTCTATCTTCATGAATTGAATATGTCAATTAAGAGATAACTTCATTACGGCGAGAAATGCAGCTCTCTCGGCAAGACATACTTTCAGTATATGTTTCGTTCAAATGATCGATTAATGAAATGCGGGGGTGTTAACCATCGTTTGGTCAAATAATAATAACGCTGAAGTTGAAAAGCAAGAGCAGCGCACAAGTCACTGACAAAAGCATCTTCGGGGCAACATGGAAAGATCACAAATTGCGGTATGCTTAACGCAAAACTAACAAAAAACATATAAAAACCAATGCAAACTGTCATATACATAGGGCAAACAGTAAAACACCAGACATTTGATCTAAATAGTTTGCATAGTCAGAGATTGACAGTATTTCAAATCGTAACCCATTAAACGTCCGACTTAAAGACTTTATTTCTAGCATTCACCGACTGTAAAACCTGCAGCGGCACAAACTTTTTAATGATATCTTGAACTAACTGAAGCAACAAAATTATATAAGGGCCAAGGTAAAGCTAAGCTTTAGTCTTCAAGATCCCCGTATAATTTACTATAAACCAAATTCAAGGTCAAGAAGCTATTACCTGTTCAGCAGCCTCCCGATTTCCTTCTCTGGTTCTTCCTTTGATCCCTGATTAGATTCACCATCAGAATCTAGCATCAGCGGTATCTCCACTTCTAGCATCAGCGGTTTCAAAAGACTCGCTATCAGTCTTCACTTCTCCCTCAACACTAGCAGCAACAAGCTCAGCCTCCTCTGCCTTCTCTTCATTGTTCTCAAGCAATTTCCTCTTCCTAGACATTAACTCAATCGCTGCAGTGCTCGCTCTAGTGGCAGCTGCATCTTTAGCAGCAGCTTCTGCCTTCTTTCTCTCCTCTTCTTCGGCGCCTAGCCCCCCCCCCCCCCTCTCTCTACTTCCTGATAGCTTTCCCATATCCTCCTCTCTCCCTTGTTTCCTCAATGCCGCCTCTAAATTTCCTTCATTCTAAAGCTGAAATTTTCATCCATAGGCATACCTTTAACTGCTTTAAGGGCATCATCCAATCTTCCCACCTCAACAAGGCCAACACCTGGTAAGTCATTAAGTTCAGCAAAACTTCTTTCTCAGTCATCAGATCAAAGAACTCCCTTGCCTCATCGAGCCTTTCCACATTCACCAAACCTCCCACAACCTTATTGTATTCACATTCGGTTCCAGCCCCACTTTCACCATTTTTCGGAAATACCCAATTGCGTCTTCCACTTTATCAACCCTGCAACACACCTCCATTAACAGGACCTATGTATACTCATAAGGGCTAATCTCTCTCTCACCCATCTCTTTATAAAGCTCCTCCGCCTCCGTAACCATCTTATTCTCTGCATCTCTTCTCACACATCCTCTTAAACACCGCATCCTTGAACCTCACCTCTCATTTTAAGGTCCCTTCCCTATTAGAGGACTCTAGAAACCTGCATTCGACGCTAGTTCACTAAAATTTTCACAAAGGCTGGTTTGGATGAGGATGAGTGAAGAGAAGGAAAAGAAACAAAAGGGCACTTAATGTTCTCCCTTTGAAGAGTATCGCTGAACATCTATAGTGTTTTCCTATTCGCTCATTAGTTTGATAGTTTCAAATGAAACATGCCCTAAAGAAAATGGATGGTTGGATGGGGACGAGGAAATGAGAAAGACAGGACAGGTCTAGTTAAGCGTTATGGCATGTATATGACCGAGAGACCATAGGTAGCACTCTCCTACCCTTTTTTACCCCTATTTAGGAATCTTCATGATGCTGATTCACAAAGATATTATCTCAAAAAGAACCTCTAAATGCTGGCCTACAACATGCTAACCTATAAAGTAGTAAAGATGTATACACTTCCTATAGCTTTCATGAGCACAAAGCTTGATGTCATTTTGACACGAAGACTTGACGAATCTTAAGAGTGCTGTGAAGGGTCCTCAAAGTGTCCACGCATTTAACAGGGAAAAGGAAAAAAAGCAAGGCAACTAGGTTCACTATAAAAATTAACTAATACCATGAATTATGAGTCTTTTTAAAATCAATCGCTAGTTGGAACAGGGAATTTGTAACCCGGAAGTGTCAATTAAAGAACCAAATGCAGCTCTAGCAGAAAGAACTCTCTTCATATGCGTTCTTTGGTGTACGGAACATAAATTGACTAAAATTCTCATCTCAAATCATCACTTTTTTACTAATATTTGAATGAAAATATCAACTACTTTACAGGAGGAATAGAGCAAAAGGATGGGCTAATTTAAATTTCCTCCAAGGCATAGAAGTATAACATAAACAAGCAGTCAACAACTAACCAAACAAATATAATATTGGAGGGAAGTGATGCGCCAAAGGATCCTGGTTTTTTTTAGTCTCATGGCTCGCTATAATTCAAATCAAATGAGGACCTAGAATACATGTGAACAGAATAATAGCTTGTATCTACTTTTCGATGAGATACCAGTTCACTTATGGTCGGAAACTGAGAAAGGAACAAGCACGGGGAAAATAAACGTCTTACTGAAGATAAACAAGTAGACCAACAAAATTAGCACATGCATCTCAAATTAACTATAAACATTTGAGTTTTGTTTAGTCTATGTCTGAAATTTCCCTGCTACCAGGTAGAGAAACTATTGAATAAACTAACAGGTAGAGTTATCTTAACAAAACAGCAGCAGCAGCGACAAGCGCCTGACAAAAACACCACTAGGGAAACATGAAGAAGACCGCAACCATTGGTATACAGGGGTCAAATTTATCAAAAAAATCATATAAACCACTGTAAACTGCAGTATACATAGAGCAAACACTAAAACGACATAGATATTCAATCTAAATAGTTTGCATAGTCAGAGATGGACAATATCTATAATCATGTTGTATGAAACATGCTGACCCAAGGATTTATTTCTAACAATCGTGGAGTGCAAAACCTGCAAAGCACAAACCTTTTAATGGTATCTTAGTGTTCCTACAATTTGAACTAGCTAAAGAAATACGTCCTGGCAACAATCCTGATATACTTCAGCAAATTATGAAAGGACCGACGTAAAGCTAAGCTATCCTCTTCAAGATCTCCAGATGAATACTGCAAACCAAATTCAAACTCATGAAGCTGTTACCGTTACCTGCTCCACAGCCTCTCCAACTTAACGCTTTGTCTCTTCCTTTGATCCCTGATTAGATTCCCCATCAGAATCCAGCATCAGCAGCATCTCCATTCCCAGCACCAGTGACTTCAACAGACTCGCTATCATTCTTCACTTCTCCCTCAGCAGAAGAACCGGCAGCAACAAGCTCAGCCTCCTCCGCCTTCTCTTCTTTGTTCCCGAGCAATCTCTTCCCGGACATTAACTCGATCGCCGCAATGCTCGCTCTAGCGGCAGCTGCATCTTTAGCAGCAGCCTCTGCCTTCTTCCTCTCCTCTTCTTCTCTAGCGAGAGCCTCGAGTCTCGCCTTCTCTTCTTCTGCCCGTGCCAATGCCTCGGCCTTCTCCCTCTCCACTTCCTCATAAAGCTTCCCCATATCCTCATCTCTCCCTTCTTTCTTCAATGCCTCCTCCACAATCTCCTTCATCTTGTCGCTAAAGCTGAGATTTTCATCCATAAGTATACCTTTAACCGCCTTAAGGGCATCATCCAACCTTCCCATCTCAACAAAAGCCTTGGCCAACATCTCGTAGGTCATTAATTTCGGCTTCACCTCCCTCTCGATCATCAGATCGAAGAACTCTCTGGCCTCATCAAGCCTTCCCACATTCACCAAACCTCCCATAACCTTATTGTATGAATTCGCATTTGGTTTTAGCCCAACTTCCACCATTTTTCGGAAATACCCGGTTGCATCTTGGACTCTATCAACCCTGAAACACCCCTCCACTAACAAAACATAAGTCTGCTCATCGGGGGGGGGGGGGGGGGGACCTCTCTCTCTCTCACCCATCTCTCTATAAAGCTCCTCCGCCTCCACAACCATCTTACTCGCCCCAAGCTGCTGAATAATATTATTATACGAAAGCGTATCGGGACTGCATCTCTTCTCACCCATCCTCTTAAACACCGCAATGGCGTCCTCGAACCTCCCATCAGCGCAATACCCGTCAGCCATCACATTAAAGCTCCCCACATTCACCATCAGCTTCCTCGGGGGATCGTGCCCGCCCGCCATCCTATCAAACAACCCGATCGCCTCATCCAGCTTCCCGTTCCTCACCAGCGCCTTGAGCACCAAGTTATAACTAGCCGCATTGAACCTAACCTTAGCTCCCTCGCCAAGAACCTCTTTATAGACCTCCATCGCCTCGGCCTCCATCCCCTTCTAGAAGTACCCCTTCATCAGGTTCCCATACACGATCCTGTCCTCGATTGTCCCTCCTCCCAGTTTCTCCTTCAGCTCTTGGTGTAGAGCAATAACCCGTTCCGGCTCGTCATTTTTAAGAAACCCGGACATGAGCAGGCTGTAGACGGCCGGGTCGGGCCGGCAGAAGCCTTTGGAGAGCATGTCGTCCTTGAGGTCGACGGCCAGGTCGAGCTTGGAGTTGTCGACGAGGCCCTTGGTGAGGATGCGGTAGGTGGTGGGGGAGGGGTTGAGGGGGGAGTCGTCCTTGACGATGAGGCGGTAGTGCTCGAGGGCGGTGTCGATCTTGCGGCAGTCGCGGTAGAGCTGGAGGACGAGGTTGTGGGTGGCGACGGTGGGGGCGACGGAGGCCTGGGTGATGAAGCGGTGGAGGGAGAGGAGGTCGGAGTAGCGGGACTGGCGGAGGAGGGCGCTGAGGACGGCGTTGCAGGTGAAGATGGTGGGCCTGCAGTTGGAGTAGATGGAGTGCCGGACCAGGAGGGAGGCCTCGTCGAGGTCGTTGTCGCGGATCAGGTCAGGATGTGTTGTGCAGGTTCAGGCGGTTCCCGCCGAGGGCGGACACGGGTTCCGGGATCTTGGGGGCGTTAGGGTTTGGGGGGCTTGGAAGGGACGCGCTGCCGCTGCTGCTGCTGCTGGCGGAGGGAGGAGAGAGGGGGCTCGATGCGGAGGCGGCCTCCTCCGGGGTTGCAAAGGAGAGGTAGCGGATCGAGGAGGGGAGGAGGGGGAGGTGGAGGCGGCAGCGGCGGCGGAGCGGGGAGGTTAGGGTTAGGGTTTTGAGGTGGAAGAAGAGGAGTTTTGGGAGAGGCATTTTTTAAGGAGGAGGAGCAGGATGAGAACCGGGGGCTTTTTTGGGTTTTCGGGGGAGGGAGGGTTTGCAAGGGTTTATGACTGCGGATTGATTGATAAGAGTAGGACGTATCGAGAAAGATGGACGGAGGAGATGGAGCGACTGTATGGACGGTGGTGATTCGAGATGGCTATATGTTGTATAATCCTTGAATTTTTTCTGTAAAAAATAATTTATAAGTTTACTAATTTATCTTTCATTTTTGTTTGCAGCGTAAACTTTGGCCCACAAATTGGAAAATTTGGATGTTGTGCAGCATCGGTTAAGTTCACAGGCTATAAGATAAATACCCGGTCCTTTCAATTTACTAATTATAAATGAATTGGTTATTGCTTTTCCTTTAAGATAATTAGTTTAGTTTGCTTGTCCTATATTTTTCTTTTCCTTTCCGGTCATTGATCTATCCATCGCAAATAAAAGGAAAAAATGTTTATGCTTTTCATTTTATCATCGAAGGAACCTAGCACATGACAATATTTTTGTAGAGCTTATAGAGAATGCTGACGCAGCACAAGTGCCATACGAGATAATGATTGGTTTGTTCAACACGGAAGCAACCCGTTTCAAATGTTCTACGCATTTGCTTTGGTGGAAGTAGGGCTCGGAAATTATTTCATGATGATGATGTAGATCGTACACGACATGAAAACCTTTCTTTTGAGCAGGAAGCAACAATTAAGCATGAGAAACGGGAAAAAAATTCAACATTATACCAAACCATTCATTATCGTTTTCAAAACGTTCCAATTTATTATTACCAAACGGCTGTCCTTTTTGTTTATTTTGCTTAAAATAACGACCGCACAACTTATTTTCTTCCATCAAAATATACAAACAAACACAAAAGGCGACTTCTTCAGGGCTTTAGGAAGTCTTGTGCAATTAAAATGGTTTTCTCTGTCCCAAATTATAGGTCCTAATTCCTTTTTTGTTTGTCCCAAAATTATGCTATCTTTTTACTTTTGGAGCATTAGTTATTTGTTAATTTTCTATAATGTCCTTAGTTTTAAATGTTTTGGTGGGTATTTCTAAAAGTTAGGCCAAACATAAAGAAAACAGTTTCATGAAAATTTATTGTTTGCTTAACTGTTGCACTAAAAGTTGTGGAAGATCAAGAATAAAAAGATAATATAGGAATACTTAATTGATTTGATACCGTCTTTTAAAAATTTGTAATATATTTTTTATCAGGACTTATAATTTGGGATAGTGGGTGTAATTGCAATCTGCTATTTCTTCAGTCGTGCCAGCTCTCTGTAATTATCGGAATCCAAGCTCCTCCCTTAGCCAGTTAGCCATTAGCATGGCAACAAAACCGTTATAGCTCGCCCAAACCCTCTAAAATTGGGATAAACCTCCCCTACCCCTCAACCTTTACGAAACCGTAATTTCTCAAATGCCCTCCTCCTCCTTTCTCCTCTCTCCGCCCGCCGGCGCCGGCGCCGGGGATTTTCTCTCTTCCAGGTTTTCTTCTAATCCTTTCAATCTCAGTCGAAAACCCTATCCAAGGACCCCATTTCGCCGCTCCTTTGTCATCAGAAGCAGCCGCGACGATGATTTCATAGCCAAAGTCCTCAAAGAGAACCCTAGCCAGGTCGAGCCCAAGTATTTGGTTGGCGATCGTTTCGTGACACTAAGAGACAAGCAAAGCTCCAGCAAAGATTCAATCTTCAAGTCGAACAAGCTCGTGAAGAGATTGTTTGGGGAAACTGAGGGCAGACAGGAAGGGGATGGTAAAAAGGAAGGGGATTCGTCGAATCCGGTGTATCTTAAGGATATTTTGAGGGAATTTAAGGGGAATCTTTATGTTCCTGAAGAGGTTTTTAGGGCCGATTTGTCGGAGGAGGAGGTTTTCGAGAGGGATTTGAAGGAGCTGCCTGTGATGAGCTATGATGATTTTCAGAAGCATCTGAAGGCTGACAAGATCAAGCTGTTGACTACGAGGTCGATGGCCGGGGTTTCTCCTGATATCGGGTATAGGGATTTTGTGGTGGAGTTGAAGGATATCATTGGGGACAAGACTTTGCAGAAGACTAGATGGTGAGTGTCGGGACTGTTGAGTGCGGTTTTATTGTGTAATTTGACGCAATTTAATGATTTTTATGTGTTTAATGACAGGGCAATTAGGTTATCCGCAAGTCAAGCAAGGCAGGCCTTGGAGGAGTACAAAGGACCACAATACGAGATTGAGAAGCACACCACGGTCGGCTATGTTTTCTTATTCCTTAATTTCGAAATTTGCCTTATATGAATCCACTGGATCATCTTTGTCTCTTATATTATAAATGTGCCTAATTTTATCTTTTCAATCTACTCTTTTTTCTCTTTATTTTCTTTTAAATGTGCCTATTTTTTTCATTTTGTTAATTTTCTGGTGCACAAATGTTTGGGAGGAGGAAAGAGCACCTTTTTCCATGTTGGTGTGTGTGTGGGTGGCGTGGGGGTATCTATTATCCATTTCATCCAAGTATGGAGTTAAATTTAATGACTATCATATTTATACGGTTTGATGTGAAGATTACATATACATCTTGTTTATCTGCAACAAGACACGATATATCATTGTAAATTTCTCGTGTTACAGGAACATAATATGATATCATGTTAGTTTTAGTATTCAGATCATACCATTAATAATCATTCTATATACTAAACCGGCAAGGAAAGAAGCTGAAAAGTGAGCTAACTGCTTAGTTTCTAGAATACAGAAGCACGTGAATCAATGTTTCCTTTGCAAGCTGTGCCATCTGTTTTGTTAGAAAAATCAAGCAGTCACCACCTTACTTTCAAACTGTAGACCACTCTAGGATGGTTCATATTGAAGAATTATTCTCTTTGTCTCCTATCAGTGCAATCAGTTCTTACTTCTTGGTGTTGAATGCAAAGTTAATTATTATCCTCCGTGTACCAGAAACACACAACCTTGAAGTACCCAACACTTCAAAAGCTATTTTTATGATGTAACAGATTTCCTATTAGCATGGATATGCAATATTCCTCAGCACTATGGTCAACCTTTATCATTGCAAGCACCACCTACACACAGAGACACACACAAGTATAAGTCACTTGTATGGAGGGTTCAATTTCTTTTTTATTTACGACGCAACTGGCATAAGAATGCCAGGTATTTATAATAAATTCAACTGTTAATCTGTTATATGCTGTTCCCTGGCTCTTTCGATGACTCCCATTTTTTTGGAGTAACTAACTAATTTTAGAATCTCTAACTTTTGTATGTCTCTAACACCTTGTTTACTGTAGTGCAGTCCTATGTGGGGAAATTGCCAGAATATCCTAATCCTGTGGCTTCTTCCATATCTAGCAGAATGATGGTTGAGCTTGGGATGGTAACAGCTCTGATAGCTGCAGCAGCAGCAGTGATTGCGGGTTTTGTGGGATCTGCGGTATTTGCTGTAACCAGTTTTGTGTATGCTGCTACCATATATGTTGCCTGGCCTATAGCCAGGCCATTTATTAAGCTCGTTCTTGGTATTGTCTCCAATATACTGGAAAGGATTTGGGAACATGTTATTGATATCTTTAGCGAGGGAGGTATTATTTCAAAAATTAGTGAATTTTACACCTTTGGCGGTGTCTCTGCTAGTCTTGAGATGCTTAAACCAATTATGCTGGTTTTTGTAACCATGGTTCTTCTTGTTCGGTTTACTCTGTCAAGGAGGCCAAAGAACTTCAGGAAATGGGTGAGCTCCTTTCCCTACATCAGTCAATCTTATTATTTTAAATGCTTTACTGAGGCAGGTGATTCAATTTTAGTTTCATTACCTTTTCAGCCTTATATTTTATGATACACAATACTTGCAGGATATATGGCAAGGCATAGAATTTGGCCAATCCAAACCGCAGGCTAGAGTTGATGTAAGTTCTTAAATCTTATAGCACATTATATGCATTCATTTCTTCGGTGAACCGCACTATAAGTCCAGAACCAAGACAAACACATATTGCATGCAGAAGTTTATGATCACAGCATTATACATGTTTCTTCTTGGTATATCAGGGTTCTACAGGAGTCAAATTCAGTGATGTTGCAGGGATTGATGAAGCTGTGGAGGAACTCCAAGAGGTCAGATATAATGCAGCAGCACGTTATTACAATGGAAAGTACTTTCGTTATTATATCTTCCTTAGCTATAATGCAGGAGCACATTATTATATCTTCTTTAGCTACCACATCATATGTTTTGCCATTTATAATGGAAAGTACTTTCGTAGCATGAATGTTTAATAACTTTTCCTTAGCCAAGGAATACATCGAAGTCGCCCTTGATCACATTTTGAATACCAGTATAAGCGGAATGTGAAATATTTGAGTCATGCAAAATTAATGGTTACTGCATTTTATTATTCAGATGCACATCTTGTGAGGGAAGACAATCTACAAAAATTCAGAATTAAATCTTACTTTTTTTGTCTAAGTCATCTTCAGGCAGGGGGTGTGGGTTATTAGCTTGGATGCTAGAAAATTTACATCTAACAGATAGAGTGGGTCCCATATGCAGAACGTAAACCCAATATTAAGAAGAATATTCATTATTCCCTAAGCTTGAAGTTTTAAGACTATCCATTAATTACAGATTACTTTGAGTTGTTAGTTGTGTTGTGTGTATTACTCATTTTTACATGATAGATTTTCCTCTAGGAAGCAACCTAATAAACTGACTGAGGTTATGCTTTATTGCTCACTCTTCATGCCAATTCGAATAGAAAAGGTAAAGTTCATCATGAGTTCCTTTGTATGATGCTCAACATCGGTATCACGATTTACAGTTACTTTGGAAAGTTGATTAATTAGTTGCCTCCTTTTCTTTTTCTCACAGCCATTTTGGGTGGTTCCTTCTGTTATATGTTTGAGCACGTTCAAATGTTATATTATGCCATTTCCTTTTAGTTTATATGTTTCTCTTTTACCTTTTGTTATGTAGCTACCTATTCAAAATTTTAAGTTTTAACATCACCTTTAAGCTGTAAGTTATTACATCATGATGTATCGTAATCTGACTTCCTATTCCATTGCTTAGCTAGTGAAATATCTGAAGACTCCAGATTTATTTGATAAGATGGGGATTAAGCCTCCACATGGCGTCCTCTTAGAGGGTCCTCCTGGATGTGGAAAGGTCAGTAATGTATTTGATGGATCTGAAAACTGCTGTTTGCAAGATCTTACCTATCCATTACTCAACTTCTTTCTAGACCCTAGTCGCGAAGGCAATTGCTGGTGAAGCTGGTGTACCATTTTATCAAATGGCTGGTTCTGAATTTGTTGAAGTTTTGGTTGGTGTTGGTTCTGCCCGTATCCGGGATCTTTTCAAGAGAGCCAAGGTAAAAGGCATTGTGTCCCCATCATTTTATCATTCATGTCTATGACGAAAGCTTTGCCACGTTAGATTTTCTTGAAATTTATAATTTATCGTGTGAGTGGACTGACCACAGCAAAGACATACTTTATTTTCTTTGTTCCCTGCCTCTTTCAGGGCGGGGTTGGTGCTATGCTAAAAGTATGCATTCATAATTTAGTTTATTGTTATGCATGACTAAATTGTCTTATTTTCTAAATGGCTAATTGATTGATCAGTGATCACTGACAGTAGCAAAGCCTTACATGCCTTAAAAAATTTCAGGGTCTGCAACATGAAGGCATTTTATAAATTTAGCCTTTTTTGATGGTCATCTCTTCTCTTAAATTAGCAAGTAAAAACTATTTAGATATCTTTTTTTTACTGTGTAAATCCCTATTTGATTCCATCGATTGCTAGCCCCTAATTGTTCCTTTGACTATGATATTATCACTCCAAACTGGTTAAACTTTCAATTTCCATTTCACATGACCGGACCATATTTGAATAACCCATAGTAGTTCCTTTTAGAGAGAGAGAGATTTAGGGGCTATTCAATATGACTAGATCATATTGAATAGCCCTTACTTTTTCGATGGGCTTATCCAAAATATTTAATCTCTTTATACAATAAGGAAAAGGATTCCTACACAATCCTTTTTTTACACAACACTCACAAGATTAGTGGATCCCGCACTTAAGTGCATGGGCCCCACACCAAGTGTTTTGAGTGTGTTGTGCAGCTTTGCTCTATACAATAATACCTTTACATAATACATACCTTATTGTGTGATCATCGTGATAAGGACCACAACTTAGTTCAAACAAAATTGTTACATTTGCTTCCAATTTATACTAAAATGGAGATTAAATTTTTATGAACTCATAAAACGGAGACTGTGTTTATTAGAATCACAACTGTTCAGCATTTATTCAATATGAGCTGTGTGTTTGAGACGTTTCTGAGTTTCAGATAAGCAAACAAACTCTAAATTTGTTTATTTGTAGCATATAATTTTCCTTACTTTGTTGCATTATTCATTCTTTCTACCTTTCTTCCTATATAAGAAGGCCTTGTAGAATCACATATTGGAACATATGCAAAATTGTATGATTGACATTGGAAGGGTTTTAGTGAGTTCAAAGATGGAAACGTCTTTTTAGTAAATAACTACCTCCTTGTTCCTCTTGTTATAGATCAGGCACCTATCGCAAAAAAGCAGCATAACATCCTCTTTCCAGTAATTGGCGCAAGCAAATAAGATGCTGTGCTAATTCTGGCATGTACGTCAAATTTGAATTTGGTATCTACAACAAATGTTTCATTGTCATTTACCTTAAATTTAAACATGAAGCATCTCAATTAGCACTCCATAAGTTTCTTGACTGATAATTTCTTAGTATCGTTGATTGTGATTGGCTTTGTGGCACTCTTTATTTTCTAAATCTGATAATGCTTGTTATGCAGGTAAACAGACCATCAGTTGTATTTATTGATGAAATTGATGCATTGGCAACTAGGTATGTTTTTATGCTTTGTGGATCAAGTGACTTCAGAATAGCCTGACTTGTTTTATGTGTGTATTTCCCTTTTTCCTCTATTTTATTATATTTTTGCCTCATGTTGTATGCGACATTGTGCTTGTCCATACTTCAAATGGATTATTGTCTTTAGATGCAGCAAGTAATTCTATTTTTGTCGACGCACATTATGATCTAGCATCCCAAATTCTAGCTACATGGCCTTGTTTCCTTGCAAACCTAAATTGCAGCATGCCTGTGCTCGCAGGCAACCACGGTTGCAGTAGAAGTGGTTGCAAAGTACAATATTTAATCTGTTTGTTTCATTGTAAGTGCAAGAGAAGCAAAAGTGTTGCATCCATGTTTTACAAATGTCCAGCCTAAAATTTGAATTCTTCAACCTTTAAGGGTCATTGTCAACTTATCATCATTCAACAATTTCAAGACCTCGAAATAGCCACTAGCCACTTACGGAATCAGGTGCTGCTAGTGGATATCCTGGAAATGAGTCATTTTCACTTCCGCACTCGTATGTAGTTGCAAAGAGCACTTCCAACAGAACAATCTTTGAAAGGTTGAGTTGCACAATGGCATTGCTACAACTGTAATTGCAGCAAATCAAACACCAGTGATCCTTTTCCTTCACATATGCTACACATGTTATCAACATGCACTTGGTTTTGGTTACTGATATAGGAGAGAAGTGAAAATTGACAGGCACTACCCACTAGGTCCAGGAACAAAAGCAAGCAAATAGAGCCTATTGTTCTTAAATGATAGAATAACATAGTTGCATGTATAAGCTGGCTTCTTCAAGGGAGTTTTTCGCCTGCATAAGTTGTCTTCTATAGGGAATTTTCCTTCATGTGAACAATAGTTTAGATAGAAACAACTTGATTTATTTTCCTTAGCTACCATCTCTTTAGATACTAAATTTACATTCAAGTACCCCTTCAACTAAACACGTCCTTTCACAAAGAGACAAATATCCACACACATACACAACCTTTCATACATAAACACAACCTTCAATCAATAAACACCCATTCAATTCAAAAAATTAAATAATGACACATGATGACATCTCTGCATCTAATACGATATGATTGGATGGGATCTTGGACGGTGAAAGATGACAAATGTCTCCTTTGAATCTTGTTTATAGTAATTTTCTACTTATTTTTTTAATTTTTCTCCTGTAAAAGAAAAACATTGTTATCTATAGATCAACTGAGTCATGAACGAAGGATTGGAAAATGTAGGCATAACTAATTAATATGTTAGTTATTGTATGGGTTTTTGCATAGGTATGCATTTTCTTGAATTGAGATAAGCTTGGCCACTAGATGAGGTTAGACATGTCGAGTGTTGATTTGGTAGTGGTAAAACTTATATATATATATATATATATATATATATATATATATATATAGAGAGAGAGAGAGAGAGAGAATAATGGAGGAAAGATGCCATAGGAGTTAATTTCCTCCTATGGCGTCGAAAAAGTACGCCCTTCATCGTGTTTTCCGACGATCGGCACCCATCATCTTCATTGTTATCATCTGAGATATGGGTACACCAAATTTCATGTGATTCTACAACTTTTTCACCGTTGAATTAGTGGGTTCAAAATTAACGGTTTACCGACAATAGAACTTTTTACATTGCTAAATCAACGGTGAAAAAGTTGTAGAATCACATGAAATTTGGCGTACCCACATCTTAGATGATAACGATGAAGATGATGGATCCCGATCATCGGAAAATACGACGGAGGGCATACTTTTTCGACGCCATAGGAGGAAATTCCCTCCTATGGCCTCTTTCCTCCATTATATATATATATATATATATATATATATTAGACAATGTTTCCTTTTTTTTTATTGAAAACTTGACATGCATTACTGCATCAAGAAGCTAGTCAAAATTTGACACTATAAGCTCTCATCTGGCATACAAATAAGATAAAGTTTGTCTTTTGAAAAATATTATATCTGTGTCCTCTTTCTTTTTAGTTGATGCTGTAGTTGTCTGAATTTGTTGGACAAATCCCTGACATTTTTGTTAAGTTCCTTTTTCTTTTCTTTTTTCTCGGTCAATGATGTTTAAACATATGACTTTGTTGTTATTTCATCTTATACTAACAGAATATTCAATCTCAAGCTAACTAGGAAATGATAAGAGCCCAGCTTGAGTTATCCTACAAGACTATTTCTAATTTCTAGATATATATATTATATATAATTTGTTTGTGTGATCAGGCGCCAAGGAATTTTTAGTGAATCTACGGATTATCTGTATAATGCTGCAACTCAAGAGAGAGAGACTACTCTTAATCAGCTGTTGATTGAACTTGATGGATTTGATACTGGAAAGGGTGTGATATTTTTAGGTGCTACCAATCGCATGGATTTGCTAGACCCTGCACTTCTTCGACCAGGTCGCTTTGACCGAAAGGTTGGTTGCTTAATTTTGATTGAATTCTTACTGTCACAGAATACAGCAATTTCTGGCTCATAGAATCTTCATTATATTACTACGTGTTACTGCACACATTTTTCTTCATGCAAAACTAACGTGCTCTTTGACATCGGTATTAATTTTTATAATAAAATCCCATTAGAAAATTCTCACGATTCTTTCATGAGCAGATTATAAAAAGGAGTAGCTTTATTTTAACTAATAGATGATACAAGCTGGCACACCTTGATCCATTTTCAGTAAATTGATCTTGATGGCTTTTCATGGAGAATCCATACGAATTGTTTCTATAATATCATTAAGACCTTATACTTTTTCAGATACGGATCCGTCCTCCAGGTGCAAAAGGGCGGCTAGACATCTTGAAAGTTCATGCCCGCAAAGTCAAACTGTCGCCCTCTGTTGACCTGTCAACATATGCTCAAAACTTACCTGGTACTTCGAGTCCCATTCCTCTTCATCAATATTATGTTTATGCTATTCAATCCCAAATTTAGTCAAACTGGAAATGCATCTGTTATTTACTTATTGCTTTACAAATATCTAGCTCTGGAGGGTTTACTATATAGTAAATACGAACCAATGTTGTGTGATAAATATGCGTGTGTTGTGTTCACATTAGGCAAGACCAAATTATGAGTATACTTTATGGCTCTCGTTCTGCATGTCATAACTCATTATCAGACTGTGACTTCAACCAATTGTAATATGTGTGCATTGCATGTGCCCTTTGATGCCACATAACACAGTTTTTTTTTTTTGTGTTTTTTTGGTTTTGGGGGGGGGGGGGTGTTAAAAGAAGGTAAAAACCCGTGTTTCGTTATATATGATTTAATGAAACCACATCAAAGGAAAAGGAAAATAAAACAAAACAAACAAAGTTCCAATAAGAAATACAACCACAAAGAGATGGGGACCAAGCCCCTACAAGCACAAGAGACTACATGATGACAAACTGAATGTCCCCACACCGATCTAACAAAGAAACATGAGTAATGACTCCCCTATCTTCAAGTCGACCACGAAGTCTCTATCTATGTTTCCTCCTGGCCATAACCCATCGGTCCCTCTAGTATGGTGCTCCTCATGAGAATCCTGTAAGCCCACTCCCGAGATCTCCTATAGATGCATCCGAGCCCTTTTCCGCACCGTAGTGGGGGGCGCACCAGAGGACACCTTCCCCTCCCCCCCTTTCTTGATACTTTCGCTTTCTGGGCATCGGATCTGATCCCGGCCTTCTTGGTTTTGTTAAGCTTAATGCGTACACTTTTCCTACTTGCCGTACCAGCTGCCATTCTTTACCCTCATTTCTAGTTGCTCCTACAAATGGAACTAGTTTCATAACCCTGTTGGTCTTATCACCTATATTCAACTCAGGCAATTGAATTCACATGATGATGGTTGAAGTTTGTACCAAACTCATCCAATGATGTGCCAACATGCGCTCTAAAGTCGCGACCGCCTCATGTATGCCTTTCTCGAGGATGGCCTGAAGACTATTAGACAAATCACTCTCACACTTTTTGGAGATCAGATCCCGAGTCCTGTCCTCGAAATTTGTATCTATATCCTTTTGAGTGGTACTTGGTCCTAGTCCTCCTTCTCTGTGGATTCTTTTAAATGGATTGCCATATATTTTTCTTCGCCCATTGACCCCTCCTCCATGACCTCTTTCAAATTTGGGTCCGCATAGCTCCAGTTTTCATCTTGGGTTTCTTTAAGTTGCCCATATGGTTCATCAAAGGCCTGTTGACTCGTGTTCGTTTCATTGGGTAGAAGGCCCAGCAAGGGAGAGACCTGCTTAACACATAGTTGAATTGTCTGATGAGTGATGATTTGTCTTACCTTTGCCAGACTTCCTCAACTAGTCTAGGGGAATACGGAGATGCCAACTAGTTGTTTAGGAAAATGACAAGACTCATATCATAGTTTCCTCAGCAAGGAATTTGATACCAGTTAAAACTTTGCCATATTATTCGTGGAGATCTCTTTCATAGCTAACCACATGTTTAATGACCTTAGACACCGCTGCTGCTGATGCTTGTTGGTAATAGAATTAGGGGAGAGAGAATTTAGGAAATGTAATGGATGACCAGGAGTAATCCTTATCCTCCTCTTTATATAGGAAAAGTCATTTTGCTATTACACACCCCTATTAAGAATTTAATTACATATAATAAACCCGTGTACACTACGGGTATTCTAACACTCTCTCTCATGTTAGAGCATACATATCATACATACACAGCTTATTACAAATAAAATGCACTATATTCCTTCCCAAAGGTTTTGTGAATAGATCTGCTAACTGATGAGCAGATTGAATAGTAAGTATCGATCCCATCTTCAACTTTCTCGCTCACGAAGTGACAATCCACCTCAATGTGTTTCGTTCACTTATGGAATACAGGATTAGAGGTGATATAGATTGTAGCATTATTATCACAATATAGACGTATAGAGGAAGTGGGTTCAAAGTTAAGCTCGCAAAGCCGAAAGCGAATCCATACAAGCTCACAAGTGGTATTCGCCATGGCTCAGTTCTTTGACTCAGCGCTGGAGCGAGACACTACGCTCCGTTTTTTCCTTTTCCAGGAAACCAAGTTGTCTCCTACAAACACACGATATTCTGTAGTAGATTTGCGATCAGATGGAGACCCGGCCCAATCTGCATCAGTGAAACTTGCTACCCGAGAATGTGCATGATCTGAATACAGTAGACCCTTCCCAAGAGCATTCTTCAAATAGTGATGTATCTGAATCACGTCCCAATGAGCCACTCGAGGATCGACCATGAATTGGCTCAACGCTAACAAGGTATGCGATATTAGGTCGGGTTACGGTGAGGTAATTCAGCCAACCGACCAATCGTCGGTATCTTCCGGGATATTCTACCAAGTCACCTTGTTCCGGAAGCAATCTAGTATTAGGATCCATTGGAGCATCTATAAGTCTGCACCCTGACATCCCCGCTTCAATCAGCATATCAAGTACATACTTCCGCTGTGAGATGTAAATGCCATCCTTTGATCGAGCAACCTCGATACCCAAAAAATATTTAAGGCTTCCAAGATCCTTAGTCTGAAACTTCGTCTGAAAGTGGTGTTTAAGCTGTGCAATACCAGCCACATCATCGCCAGTAATCACTATGTCATCAACATATACCACCGATAGAATGTGAATGCCATTGGTGCTATTACGGTAGAACATCGAAAGTTCATAGGCACACCATCTTAGGCCAAACGAAATAATCATCTCAGTAAACTTCCCAAACCATGCTTGAGAAGACTGTTTCAAGCTATACAATGACTTCTTTAATCAACAAACTAGACCAGACTCCTTCTGAATAACAAAACCATATGGTTGCTTCATGTAAACCTCTACCAAAGAACCATGGAGAAACACATTCTTCACATCAAGCTAATGCAACGGCCAATGATGAGTAGGTGCAAGAAACATAAGTAGACGAACAGAGGTCATCTTAGCCATGGGAGAAAGTCTCCTCATAATCAATTCCATAAGTCTATGAATACCCCTTAGCAACAAAGCATGCATTCAAGCAGGGCTCCATCAGGATGAAGCTTCACAATATAGACCTAGCGGCACCCGACTGCCTTCTTCCCGTCGATAGAGGAACCAAATCCCAAGTCTGGTTCTGTTCGATGGCGAGCATCTCATCAATCATAATATCAGTCCACGCTCTATGAGAAAGCATTAGAGAGGAACTTGGGTAAAGCATGAGAGGAGAGAAACATCCGATATGCCGAAGATAAATGAGGAGTTGCTACATGATGAGCTATAGGGTGAGAAGTGAAGCTTCGGGTGTATTTCCGTAAGATAATAGGAAGATCAATGTCAGCCTCTGGCGGAGCTCAAGACTCTGGAAGATTAGCAGCATGGGGCTGAGGTTCAGGAGCCGTACGGGCTCGATGAGCATACACCCTTGTAAACGGTAGTGTGGGACCTAACAATAGGGAATCAGGGGTATGACGTGGGTTAATTGAAACAGTACGGGTGATCTCCAACACGAGTGGTGGAGAATCAACTGATTTGGAAGGGGTGCTCTCTTGTGACAGAAGATATGAGATATCTAAAGGAAAGTCACCGTCTATGTCTACAGGAGTATGAGATGTAGAAAAGTATGGAGTGGACTCATGAAAAGTCATGTCGGTCGATATAAATCGACGTAATTCAGGACTATAACAACTATAGTACCCAAGAAAAAAACATTTAATGGCCTTAGGGTCCAGTTTAGATCCCTTGTGTTGTAGATCATGGACAAAACAGACATACTCAAAGACCCGCGGAAGAACAAGGAAAGAGACCATCGAAGGGAACAATATAGAATGAGGAATCTGTCCATCTAGGATAGAGGAGAGTAAACGATTGATCAAATAATTAGCAGTAAGAACTACATCCTCCTAAAATGATTTAGGCGCTCGCATATTAAACAAAAGGGTACGAGTGACATGCTTATTTTTTCTTTCTGCCAACCCATTTGTTAGGGGTATAAGGACATGAAGATTCATGAATAATACCAAGTTTTTCCATATACGTCCCAAAATGTACTAAAAATACTTCTTGGTATTGTCACTCCTCAAGATACCAACAATGACCCCAAATTAAGTCTTAACTTCAGAATAAAAGATCTGAAAATGAGAAAACACTTCATTCCTAGATTTCATCAAATATAACCACGAGACTTGAGAAAAAATATCAATAAAGGTCACAAATTAGCGAGAACCTCCTTGGGCAACAATAAGGCCTGACCCCTAAATATCAGAATGAACTAAATCATAAGGTTTTTCAGCTCTCTTATTGACACG
This sequence comes from Agapanthus africanus, assembly GCA_030015575.1. Taxonomy (NCBI): domain Eukaryota; kingdom Viridiplantae; phylum Streptophyta; class Magnoliopsida; order Asparagales; family Amaryllidaceae; genus Agapanthus; species Agapanthus africanus. The sequence continues at coordinate 323,058,600 of JASDDO010000006.1, read as the reverse complement.
AGATTGGTAGCTAAAGCGATGATGCCTACCCAACTTACAAGACTCACATTCTAAACCAGACAAAATTACAAAATACCAAGAGAGGGAATAATCATCTTCAAGGTCTGTAGAGAAAGATGACCAAACCGACAATGGGCATCAAAGGCAGATGTGGATGTTGTTGGGCTGGTTATAGGACGTGGATGCTCGTCGAGGTGGTATAACTCATGAACCTTAGTCCCTGTGCCAATTGTCCGTCTCGTCCCAAGCTCCTAAAAAACACATCCACCAGAAAAAAAAGTCGCGTCGAAGTTCAAATTTCGAGTCAACTGACTAATAGAAAGTAAGTTGAAAGGAATGTCAGGCAAGTATAAGACAGTAGAGAGGTAATTGTGATGTGGCATGAACGGACCCTTCCCTCTATTGTAAAGGTGGTGCTGTTCGCTAAGGTCATTGGGTACATCCAGGCCTTAGCATGCATGATGACAATATGCATATCTTTTGTCATATGATCTGTCACACCTGTATCAATCACACTTGGACGAATTACAGAAGTCGAAGTAGTAAAAGCTATATGGTTGCCTCTCGAAAGATCCAAAGTGGTCACGGCTGAAATCCGAGGTGTAATCGATCTAGCCTGGCTACTAGAAGCAGATGAGGTCATAAGAAACTTCAATCGAACAATCTCCTTCTCCATAGACTTGACGGAACTCTCGGTTGATGAAGCTGAGTTTGTCGAAGTAGTGGAGGATGCAGGAGATGCGGTCCCAACATGTGCACGGGCAACAGGATGAGGAGGCTGAGGAGTCCTTCCATTCAATTTCCAGCGGATATTGCGAATATATCCCTCCTGATGGTAGTAGTCACAAAAGCGAGACTCTCAGCTTCAGCCTCCGGCTCTACCTCCTATACGACCTACTCCCCTTCTCCTTCATAGAGTAGTTAGTGGGAGAGCTCTCTGGCCTAATAAGAACATTGTGCTCACCTGATGTAGGTTGTTCATTAATAATCTCTGACTGAAATATCTGGTAGGGCGTGTGATAAGCGGTCGTGAGAGTAATATCCGCCTTCCCAAGTAAGGCCGGACATGCATATTGGTATTCGGGCCGTAGCCCACCAAGAAAAATGATCACAAGGGACTCATGTCGTCTTCTCATCTCCGCAACATCACTAGTGATCGGGAACAACTCCGAGACCAGCTGGACGAGACGCTAAAACTCTGAGTAATACTGATGTAATGAACGAGTCTCTTGTTGAATCTTGTACAACTAATGCACCAAATCCTAGGGCTTAGAAAGGCTTTGCTGCGAATAAAGCTCATAGAGCTGATCCTAGATTGCCTTCACGGATCCCAAGTGGACGAGCCCATCCATGATCCGTCGTTTCCTCGAGCTAAACATGAGGTGACTAAGTTGTGCATCATTCGCCTCCCAATCAGCGGTAACTGGATTAGCGGGAATCTTCATCAAGTGATCACCCTTACTCCTCGCTCTGATATATCGCTCCACCATGAGGTTCCAACTGTGGAAATTCTGATCGTCAAGCTTGAAGTCCACCATCTTGGTGGTCAAGACATCGGTGGAAGAGATTTGCTTGCCCCCGGATTTACTCTCCATCTCCACAAATCTAAGAACCACTCCTCAAATAAAAGTAAGTGGCCAACTACTCCTCCAATCAGACAAAACTGTGATCGATTTTCCAAGATCTGATCCATAAATAAACGCCAATCAAGAAAGCGACCAACTCAATCGGAACTGATCACATAATGATTTGCGAACTCATCAACAATCATCTCAACAATACATTCAATCGAATAACACAATGATTTGCGAACAATCACCTCAAATCAACTCCAAACAGTCTCCAAAAAGCCAAAATCGGCACCAAAAATGATCAAGAACTCATCAAATCGAGCAAAAACATGCGGAGGAAGGGTGAAAGAGGAGGCCCTTGCTCTATCAGCTTCTTCTGAATCCCGGGGGAGCGTTGATCATTCCGGTCCTGGGAGAGATGGCGACACCAGTCTGAGCTGAGGGGGGCCCTATTCAATCATTAGATATACCCTAAGTCAAGGCGATGTAATCCCAATATATATAAAGACCATCTGGCTGTTCTCCCCAAACAATCTCCAAGAATAATGAGTAATCACCAAATCAAGCTTCGAGCTAATCAAGTCGACCAAAAAACGACCAAAACCCGATCAACTCGACAAAAAAAATAATCAAGAAAAACTCAAATCGACACAAAACTCCTGCCCAAGCTTGATTCTTCAAGATCAACCAAGAACTCATCAAATCGAACTCAAATCAATTCATAATCTCCACCTGAGGTCGAATCGATCTCAGATCAAGCCATTGGGGGCCATCTCAAGCTCGACTTACTCCTCCTGAGTTCAATGACGACTGGAAATAGCTGAAACTGAGCTACTCAAGGTCAATCGACTTCGTCTGAGGTTGCTGAAGGTCAGCGAGGTTCCGGTGGGAGGGTCAGCGAGACTCCGCCGAGGGTTGGTGAGGTGGGTTGCGGCGACCAGAGGCTAGGATTAGGGTTAGGGGTTCAGATCTGAGATGTGTGGTGAGGATGATGTTGATGAAATGCGGTTAGGATTAGATTTGAGAGAATGAGTGGTTAAGATGCTCTGATACCATAATAGAATTAGGAGAAAGAATTTAGGGAATCTGTAATGGATGAGTAGGACTGATCCTAACCCTTCTCTTTATATAGGCAAAACCATTTAGCTATTATATCCTAATTAAGCACCTAATTACATATAATAAACCCGTGTACACTACAGGTATTCTAACAGTAGTCAATCATAAAACTTCAACTCTTTCATGTATCTTGCTTCATAGTCAACCCCATTTTGTATAGGAGAAGGTTTAGCTTATGATGTTGATGATCTTATCATATGCCTTCATGTGGAGATTCACTTTTGGATTGTTTTAAATTATGAAAATACCAGAACTCACAAGAAAAATTTGTATGGAAAAACACAAAAAGGAAAAGTTAACTAAGATTATCGACTATAGGTAAACAAATTACATATCCTGAATAATGGCATGATACATTTAGTTAATTGAGAAAAAATAGGTTATGAAATATGGTTAGCATATTATTGAATTGCAAAATAACAATTAGCATACGTTAATTATAAGCCAGAAAACAGTTTACAATCTTCTCACATCACATTGTGAAATATATTAAGCAAATTAGTTGTTAATTTGCTGGCTTATAATGCAACAAACAACTAAGATGGCTGGTTGTTTTAGATCTTACAAAGTTACCGGGCACAAAATTCATGAATGTGTTCTTAAAAAGGAAAGAAGCGGAGCAGCAAATTAACCAACCTGTTGAAACCTTAACTGGGCTCTCAAGGATTGGAGCATGACCCACATCAAAATTGGTGTCTAATAACTCTTCCTTTACTTTATTGTATAATAATATTTTCCCAACTCTTTTGTTTCCAACTTTTTTGTTTCTATTATTGTATATATAACATTTTTCCAACTTTTTTGCCTTTCTATAAAGGCATAAAGTAATAGTGGACCATTTGAGCAAAATAATATTGACTTCTGCTTGCATTGACCCTTTACAGAAACATTTTATTAATGCTTGAATATTGGTTCTAAAATCTTGTGCATATTGAGGTCTATAAGAGGCGATCCAACAAAAAAAGGAGAAGATTTTTCTTCTCTATTCATAAATCATAAGACAAATAGAGATGGTTTGCATGCTAACATATGATGATCATTATCATCAATGGAAAAGGAACTTTTTAGTAATCGCTAATTGGAGTCGGTACAATCGTGGTACAAGTGGTGTTGATGGTATAAGCATGAATCAAACAATAAATTTCTAGCCAAATAAAATGCGCCAAGTAATTGTGCTTTCCTTGGGTTAATTTGTTTTGTCAACTCTCACCATTCATCAGCCACACTATATTTATCCGAGTTTTGGGTCTGAAAGGAACATGATTGTCAGGATGGACTGGAGCTAAGTTGGCGCAGCTTATGCAGGAGGCTGCTTTGGTGTCTGTTAGAAACAGGCATGAGTCTGTCCTCCAGTCTGACATCGATGATGCAGTCGACCGGCTAACAGTGGGGCCCAAGCGCATGGGAATTGAATTAGGTCATCAAGGACAATGTCGAAGGGCAGTGACCGAGGTTGGGGTTGCAATAACTTCTCATTTGTTGAGACGCTATGAAGATGCAAAGGTCGAACCCTGTGAACGCATCTCAATCATTCCTCGGGGCCAGGTCAGTATGTTGTCATTTTAAATAGGGTTAATTGCACAACCCCCGCCGGACCACGTAGTTTACCCTGTATATCACTTATAACCCCCTCGAGTAATATATTCACGCAAACACCCCCTCCTTTCGTCGACCAAAACCCTCAAACTCCCCTCAATTTTTTTATAAACAGCCCAAAAAGAAATTTTAAAATTATAGAGTTTACTTTGACAATCTTTTGAGTTGTTTTAAGTTGAATTTGAGAGGTTTTAATCAATTAGCAGAGGAGTGTTTCTGCTAACTATTTGCTGGAAGCGGTACAAGTTCTATATGGGGCAAACCACACGGGTATTTTGCGCAATTGACCTTTTCAATAAAGTCATGATAATGTGATGCATCAGCATTGTAATTTTATGCAAGATACCTAAGAGAAATGAATGTTTTACAGACACTGTCACAAATTGTTTTTCACCGTCTTGACGAAGAGTTGTACATTTTTGAAAGGCGGCCCCAGTTACTTCATCGCCTTCAGGTGAGGCTATATGAATTAGTATCTTTTTATTTCCTTAGAATTTGTTAACTGGTAATTGCCTCTAATATGGTTTCTCATTTTTTTGTATGTCCCTTGACATATAAAGGTATTATTGGGAGGGCGAGCTGCCGAGGAGGTTATATATGGTCACGATACATCAAAAGCGTCCCTGAAGTATCTTGAGGATGCAACTTGCCTTGCTCGCAAGATACTATCCATGTAGATTTCTTGTGTAGATATATTTTTTGACTGCTGACATTTTCTTCTTGCTTCATGTGTAAAAAACTGGTGTCTTTCTTCCTTTTTTCTCCAACAGTTGGAACTTGGAGAACCCGATGACAATACATGGAGAGCCATTTCCTTGGAGGAAAAAAGTTAGTTTTGTTGGTCCACGTTTGGATTTTGAAGGATCATTGTATGAAGACTATGGCCTCTTCGAACCTCCAATTAACTTTGAGTTGGATGATCGAGTTGTCCAAAGGGCTGAGGAGCTGATGCATGACATGTATGGGAGAACTGTTACTTTATTAAGAAAACATTATGCAGCTCTTGTGAAAACAGTAAAGGTATGCAAATCGATAACTGGTCGTTTTTCTTACTTTAGGCTGTCCCTTGATATTATTGATATGGCATTGCTGGATGAAGAGTGATCATCAGTTGGCGAATTGTGACCTTCTATAGTTATGACATACTTCATATGGAAAAATATGAACTAAGGTCATACCAATCTACGTCATAATGCATCATGCAAAGTTTGAATCAACCACTGATTTTGTGTTTTTCATTTATATTATCAAATACTGGTAACAGATTATTTTGAGATTTAATTTGAAGTTATTTTTAAGTGAACTCAGCACTTGTAAACCCATGGCTCATTTGAATTTTTTAGCATGCTTATTGGAAAAAAAATCACTATGTTAATGTGTGGCCCTTTATAAAGTTAATCTATGTTTGATATTTGGTCCATAAGCATTTCACGATTTTTTTGAAGTATGAAAGTAATAGAGTTTCTTATGGGGGCATGCACCATAATTAAGCCACACAACTGTAGTGCTCATCAAAGGCTTACTAATGCATGTGATCATCATAAGATGGCCACCCTTTGATGAAGGAAAATTTATATAAAATGTAAAATTTAGGTTTATATTCGATGCTTTTCACCATGGTTAGGTACTCTTGGATAGCAAGGAAATCAATGGAGATCAAATAGAGTTCATTCTAAATAATTACCCAGCGGAGACCCCAGTTCAGCACATTTTGGAGGAGAAAAGCCCTGGAAGCCTTCCATTGTTCAAGTCGAAGGAGGACAATGATTTGATGCTGAGCTCCTTGGTTTCATCCAAGGAATCAGCTTGATAACTGAAATGAGATAGTAGCGGCACGAAATCATTCAGTCGTTGGTTTGAGAAAATTTGATTTCTCAACAGCCAACTTTTACACTCAAGCTTATGGTTGATGCGGTACGCCTATTGAAACACATTCGGCAGAAAGAATTTTGATGTATATTAATGTCTTAGCGAGCCTTGGACTTCATGGATCTGTTTTGGATTCAAAGTATTTAAGCTATTTATTCGGCTTGCACACGCTTGTGAAATATACATTGATTTGTCTTCGTTATTTGCTGCCTGCTGCATTCTGCAAGGTTTAGCAACGGTGCATTTCTATTTTAAAACCGTTGAAATTATATTATTGGACTGCACTTTCCCCATATCAGGAGAGAGGTCGCTCTAGCTGTGAGAATTTCTTTTAATTTATACTGGAGATGGAGATGTTAAAAATGGTAATCAATGGAGAGGATTTTATCTTGAGAACGTGAAATTGTAGCCGCCGCATATCTTACACTTAAAAATGGAGATGGCAGTCACCCTTTCGTATTAATACATGGGAAACGAGTGCCTGTGCAGCTGGTGGTGTAGCCCCACAACCCGGCTGTTGGGTCTGTTGCAAAGCGGGGTATGTTGACCCATTGCTTCGTAGGAACTCTTTGCTCTTAATACATACAGAAAAATCTTCTCTAGTCTAGTACTCTGTTACATGCTGAATATATAATCAATGCACGCTCAAGAGGTTCAACTTTCTCTTGTGGGGGTGGGTTTGTGTTTGGGAGGGTGCCTCATCTAACGCTTGAAAGGGCATAAAATAACTACGCCGAGGAAAAATAATGCCAGTGTGATGACTTCCATTTGAGGATACTGATTTCTTGCAGGTCCGATGCACGATTAATTATAGTAACCGTATATGGGTAGAATCATTCTATGTGATTTGAATGTCCTGATTTAAAAAAGTTTCAGATATGCCTTCAGAAACAGGAAATAAAACTAAGATGGATATAGAGGGAGCAAAATGTTTAAAAATTGAATTAAAAAGGTCAATCAAAATATTTAATTTAGATGTTGAGGTGGATTGCTTGACATCAGGAATACATTGGAAGAAATTTTATTTCCTAATCCTCTTACTAGCATCGGGCAGCCAGCACATACAGCTTCACAAGGATTAACGTGACATGTTCAGTCATCTACCTTCTTTCATATTAATCCAATGCAATCAGAGTCAAACCTCAAATATTTTACTTGATGGCAGACACCGGTTGGCATGGTTCTTCACGAGCAAGCAAAAATTAGGATTCCGATTGTTTTTGGAAAACTACTGACTACTGAGCCTAAATTTCTGAACCAGAGCAGGTCTGGATCACGCCTCATTCACAAGAGTATGCAGCCTGAGATCAACAAGCAGGCATCCGCAATCTCGCCAATCGCTATGGCCATGGACTTTACTCCCAGCAAACAAATTACGCAAAGAAACACATTGTGGGAAGAAAATGTGGGAAAACAAGCGAGGAAACCAACTTCAAGCTCGAATTCGAAACCCATTTAAACCACGAACCTCGTTGATCAAGCAGCGATCGGAACTCTGTTATACTATGTTATCTGACTTCTGTACACAATTTCGCTGGATATCCAAAATAAATGATCCTATAATCCCATGTTTGTAGTCTCCAGCATGACCAAAAGACTTTTCTGATCTGAAGAGAGTATATTTCAAGTTGTTTTGGTTCCCATGAATCTCAAGCATATTTCATTTATAAATATGGGAATAAATTGTTACCCGTTGGATGGGCAACCGATTACAACCACGAAGCAAACATAAACTTACTCATGTACAGGACTTGACAATTTCTTTGTCAGAAGAAGGTATTACATGCTGGCGGCTCTAGAAGGAAGCTCCTGTTCCACCTCAGATTCTCCCTCGGATCGTTCGAGGGACATCTGTAACAAAATAACATGTCCACTTTAAGATTTCAAGAACCCACAAAGAACACCATGGGTGATTAACACAGGAAATCAAGGATAAATATTTGAAAGGGATAGACCACCTATAAAGTCCTTCCAAAATTAACTTCTAATGGTTCTTCACCTTTTTTCCAGGAAATGTTTCGAAGAAAAAACTCCTAAATAAACTGGCCATAATTTCATATCGTATGGCAGCCAAATGAGTGCAAAGGTCGCAACTAAATGCCTAAGATTATTATTATTGTGAAAACATAAAATGAGAATGGGTAACCACAATAAATTTTCGAATTACATAATAGCAAAATAATCCATGTATTTACATTGAAAAAACAGCATAACATGCAATAAACACTGGTTTTGAGTACAGTCAATGTCAATATTAAGCACAAGTTCGAAATGCATGCAGGATTGGAGTTACCGACACATACCACTGTTTCTTTTCCATTTTGTTGAGAAAGGAATTCTTCGAGTGCCCCTTCACCATGAAGAAGTTTACCCCCGCATCCTTGAGAATTAAATGACCCAACAGACTCTTCATCAACCACAACAGCATCTATCTTTTCCTTGCCTGTTCTTATGTCAGGGATCTGGAGAAGAGAACAAAAAATGGGTTATTATCAAGAATATGCCTTTTCAATTCTTGTTACTTGTCTTGGAAACCCAGAGGCGAAAAAAGCCTTGCTACATAACTGGCCAAGTATAAAATACAAAATGAAACCGCAAAATTACTGATTCTAGCGCTTCACTTACTGACAAATTGGGCACCTATGTAAATGGGTTAACCAACTTAAACATGCTAGGTTCCTGAAGACCACATTTTAACAGTAAAGCCTTGGCTGCTAACATAACACAGCTAAGCTAAGGATTCTACTGACTGAATTTGACCTTTTAGAATATAGTATACAATGGGTCGTGAGCCTTCATACTTATACTGGTACAACTATGATTTCAGAAAATCGACATCGCCTAAAAGATTCCTACAATGCGTAGGAGGGTTGATACTTGATAGAGCAGTAAAAATTGTGATGACCCTGATTTAGTAGAGAAGAGGATGGGTTCCACATGGGTCCCCATAACTAAAACAAGAAATTATATTAAATATTAGGGAAATTTGCTTCTAGACCCATTTATTAAAAGGGACTTATTTTAAACCCACAAACTTCCATAAATTCCAAAAAGCCCTATTCTCTTATACAAATTTCTTTTAAACCCAAAATACACATAAGGAACACAAATACGGTATAGTGTAGATTTATTTTTTTTAAATGCAAAAATTACCCTCATCTTCTATCTTGAACCCTTTTCAAAACCCAACAAAACTCTAATTGACTTCTCTCCATTCTTTTAAATAAAGTTTAATAATTTTTCACAACTATTTCGCCCGCCATCACGTTGACTTCTACATCAATCTAGATTATTTTATTGTGAAATATTATTTTTTTCTTGCTTACTTCAATCTAATCAAGGTATAGATTTTCCATTTTTTTCCTTCCTTTGATTAGTTTTTCTCTTTGTGAACAAAACTTGTTCAATTATAATTGAAATATTAATTAGATTATAATTTCAAGGTCGCACAAACATGGATACGGGGACACGATACGATGCGACACGGTAATACAGAAAAATCCGAAAATATAAGATACGGGGATACGTGTGAGTGTAAAAGGAATATAATATCGTATCAACGCAATATATTCAACAAAAACTTTAGCATTTCAACATTTTTTTGTTATGTTTATCAAAATTTAGAAAAGAACTTAATTATTTTAGGCTTTTAGCACAACTTTAGCAATTTCCATAAAAGAAATATGATTTTAGCATTTCCTTACCTGTATTTAACATAATTTCAGCAACATTATAATTTCAGTAGTTTCCTAATTGTACTTAATATAATTTTAGCAAAATCATATAATTTCAGTATTTTCCTAATAAGTTCAACAAAAATATCTTATATATTTCACATAGAAATTATATTAAGCGGCAAAATTGAGTTGAAATAAAAAAAGTCAACAAATCAAGAAAGTTATAACAAGATTAGGGTTTTCTCGTTTTTAATTGAAAAAATAGCTTTTTTGGATGTCGTGGTTTCACTAAAACGTGTCCGATACGTGTTCGACACATGTCTGATACGTGTCCGACACGTATCCAAATCCAAAACCACCTTATTTCGAAGCAGAAAACTGCCAGGCATGAATCCGTGTCGATACGTGTCCGACACGGATACGGCAACCAAAAAGACGTGTCCGTGCAACCTAGTTTGTATAGATTGTGATGTCTATGTTCTTAATTTGATTAAGCAAAATTGAAGAGATGAATTTTAAATTGGGATTTAAAGAAGGACAATGATGTAAATTAACTTAAAAAGTGTATCATACAATGAAATACATATACTAAAAGTGGGCCCGGGGCTTAAAAATAATTGATCGATGTATTGGTTTTTCAAGTGTTCATGAAAATGCGTGGGTTTAAAAATAAATCAATTTTTAGTTCTGGGCTTCGAAACAATTTTCCCTAAATATTATGCCGACTAACTGGTGCAGGACAAATATAGGCCATAGGGTAAATACAGAGGAGCAGAAGGACAGGAGCTACTCAAAATGAGAATAAAATAGTCCATCACTTGCATAAACAAATATTTGCTTAATAATATTGGCGCCTTCCCTTGCAGATTTAATAATATTGACGCCTTCCCTTGCAGATTTAGGAATAGGCGTTCTTCGCATAGGTCATATGAGTCTCTTTAAATATTGATTAAGATAGCATTTATAGAACTCAGCAAACTACACTCGTTTGGCCCAAAGTTGACCTCGCAAAAAATTTCCCACCAATTTATTGCAGACCGGCAGCAGGGCTATATTTTATTAAAAAGGTGACTGTTCAACCTCAACATAGGGTCCAGTTACATAAAGGAACGGTTGACCGGAAATAAGTTACATGGAATTGACCGAAATTTTGCAGGTGGAGCTTTGTAGACAATAGAAGCAAAAAAGATCATCCAACTAGATGTGCTCAGTTTAAACAGATCTATGTGTAGAAACTGAGTTTAGGTGCCTGGACATTAAGTAGACATATGGAACAGAGAATATTGGAGCTAGGGTAAGATAACACATGGTCCATCACAGGATCATTGCGTACATATCCTTAATGCATAGAAGTAGATTTCTAGATATTTCATGTGCTCACATTATGCGTGCCTGCAACATGATTCGCTCATGTATGAAGGCAGGTGTGAGTGTGCACATGCACCAATGGGTACAACCAAAATTCTGACGCATAAAGAACATTGCTTGTCACCACTGCTGCAAAAATCATAACTTTAAGATCACAACACAGACAAACAAAATGGCAGCATGTCCGAGCTACACCAAGATAATATTCCTATGGTGCCACAACACAGATGTGCATGTGCACTAAGTTGCGATATAACCAATCTAAGAAAGTTATAAAAAGCACAACGCATTGAATCCATGTCTCCAGGGTAGAAAGTTTCCTTTCCGATAACTTTCTTCCATATTAACAAAGGTCATTCAATTCAGTATACTAGAAAAGGAGAAACAAAAAAAATAAGGAAAAGATGGGCCATTATTGAAAAATAAGTAGCAGGAAAAAACACTTCACCTCATACATTGCTTCTGTCAAAATATTCTCCACTAACGATTGCAAACCTCGTGCTCCTGTATTTTTAGCCATAGCTTTCATTGCAATTAATCGCAAAGCCTTCTGGGTAAAGTGTAGTTTGACCTGGTATACATATTAAAACAAATACTCGTCAATCTTTCTATGCTAAGGCATTCCACTGCCAAAAGTGAAAGAAGGATAAACAATCATTATATGTGTCTAATTATTTTGAAACAAACAAAAGTCAAACCCAAACTTACACCATTCATGAGGAACAACTTTTTGTACTGTTTGCCAAGTGCATTTTTGGGTTCTGTAAGAACCTGAGAACAATACAAACAGCATGAAAGAAATTTTAATTAGAATATTGAACATATTGACGAAGTCTTTAATTAAGTAATCATCTATATTATATGAATACATATTTTAAAATAAAATAACTATAAGGAAACTGATGTGTGAATAATACAAAAAGGTATGAGGGAGCAAAGAAAGTTTCAATTTTGCGACTACTGCATTCTTGATATGACAGAAATATCATACCTGAACAAGTTGATCCTCGTTTAGCGCTGACAAACTTACGAGAACTGCAAACCTCCCAATAAATTCTGGTATTAGACCATATGCAATGAGGTCACCACTTTCAACCTGGTTTGAGAGACAATAAGCGTGAGTCGTTCATCTAAATACATAGTTTAAAGAGATTACGCTAATGTGTTTATCCATTGTAATTTTGCAGCCTACTATAGCTTACCGATTCTAATAAAGACGAAGTTACTGCAGCATTTGTTAGACCACCGTTCCTCATGTTTGCACGCACAGGCGCTCCAAAACCAATAGAAGAATCTTGCCGTCTGGTTGGTTACAGGAATGTAAGTTGACAAGTTACGACACGAGTTGTAGAATTGAAAAGGAAACGGAAAAATAAAAAAGCTGCAGCCATCGTACCTCTCTGTGATTGTTTTTTCTAGGTCAATAAAAGCACCCCCACATATGAAGAGGATATCTTTGGTATCAATCTGCAATGGGGCCTCCAAGAGTGTAAGTGGCAAGGAAACTGATAACATTGTATTATCTTTTACTAATTGAAAGCTTTAAAAAAAGAACAGTAAATAACATTCTGTATTTTGCCCTAGCAAGCCAAAAGAAGCTAATGTTGGACATGGAGTAATAAAACAGTTTGGAACAGCAATCTCCAATTCTCCATGGTTCACGCAGACAAATGCAAGAATAACTACCAAAGAACAGTGCTCTAACATTATCACATGAATCACATCTACATGCGCCTCACTCAAAAACATCTATAAGCACCTCCACTAATACATTTGGTTTCTTGTATCCTAATGAAAGCGCATCCATTTGGTTTCGATGAATTGACCAAATAATTTTTGAGCCTCCAGCAAGATAACTTCTTTATATAGTCCTAAATTTCTCTTAAAATTACTTTCTTTCAAGAATGACTTAAGTGTTGGTTATAGTGCTCTCAATGCAATTATCGTAGTCGCAAGCAGGTGATCATGATGATTGAGAGAGCCTATACCGATAAAACAGTCTTACTCGAGATGATAGTATGCTATCTGGTTTATCTTTATCATCATGTATATGTTGATAGAGCCCATAGGATTCTTGCTTGACTACCAGCATTATGATGGCGATCATATACGTGGGAGCTGGGGGTCTATAAGCACATCCTTAAATGTCCCTAGTCGTAGGAGTATCGAGACTGGGCATCGATACTCCAGTGTAGACTGGTGTATACTTATCTAGACTCTGACGAGGGGCGGTGGCCGGTCTTACAAGCCATTGGTGTTAGTTGTTCACCTAAGATAGTATACAGGTGCTCATTGGGTTATGAGCACTGGACGGACTCGTCGGGAACATGCTAGATGGTATTGTACCTATTGTCAGATAGCAGTTCCCTGGTGACATGTGTACATGTTAGTTTGTCGACCTGAGATCGTCATTTGTTTCGTGTGAGTTCTCACTGTGCTTTGATTACTATCCTACCACGCTCAAAGGAGACATGCAAACAGGTTTTAGTTGGGTACAGTCCCGAGCCACATGGAGGCAATGAGCGGATCGTCAAGAATTCGTCTCTCCCGGTCTTAGGGGTTGATGTCGCACAGTGCACGGGTGGCCATCACTAGAAATTCTCGGCCGGGGTAGTAGAGAATTACTGATTTAGATCAGTAATTCTCAAGTGGTGATGGGTTCCATACCGACACGAATTATCGCGTTATTAGGGGTCTGACTTTATCCAGACTCGATATGGGATGCTCTTAGACGAACGGACTGGACTGTACAGATATTGTCACTGTCAGGCTCAGTAGGGTTTCTGGATGAGTTCGCTCGTCAGCTTCCCTTCCGATCAATACATAGGCAACAGTTACGTACAGCTAGTACCACTGACGTGCTTGTGGTTATACCCAGTGCCAGTGTATTGATGAGTCATTAGAGTCCCCCACAGACAGTTTCCCAAGTTCGGGCGAAACGTTGTAGAGGCCGTATGGCTTTATAGCAGGGTTCGAACACACACGTGCACTTGTGCACGTGTCATGGTTCGGACAGTTAATACTAGTGGGCTTTTGTTTAAGCCGGATCCTAGTATTAGATTGTGTTAGAATATTATAGTCTCGTTGCATTCGTGTTCAGTCGGAATACGGATGCGGGTATGTATATACGGATGAGGGGTTTTCTTGTGATCCGTAACAAGATTACTTTTTGAAGTTGCCAATTTTCTTTCCCTTGATTAAACATTTGGTTTAATGTTTAATTGACGGAAATTTATGAGCTTTGTTTTTGGCCAAATTCCTTCTTTCTTTTTTAGCCAAATTCCGTTTTGCATTTTCTTTCATGAAGGCACTTTTCCTTTGCTGGCCATTCTTCATGACCATTTCGAAATTCATGTGTGTGCTGGCCACTTCTTTTTGTGTGTATTAATTTATTGGGCATGGCCATTTTCCAAAAGTCAATGGCAGCATGGGCACAGCATGGATAAGGAGTATGAGGGATTATATTATCATGGACATTTGGGTGTGCTGGAGATTTGGGGTGGCGATTTTTTGATGGTGAGGTGGCTGTGGAAATGTTTAGAGTGGAATTAATTTATTGTATTGCTTTTTTTCTACACTCACTTCTAAGTTCTTATGATCACCACTTCATATTGTGTGCTCAAACCCCATTTTTCCAGTGAGCATTTTCAGTGGCCGGCCCCCTCTTGAATATTGATGCACAATATTTCCAAAGAAAATCCTTTAGCTCATTTGATCACAACTCACTTTCGGCAACTTCAATTTACCTCCGCCCAATGGCTTGGGTTTCTTGAGACAAGATATTCTACACCCTCTCTACTTCAATCTTGGACATGTCGGCTAGCAAACTTCATGTCCGAGTTGTCTCGGTTTTGAGGCGGGAGCCCGTATAAAGATTTGTTGACGTGGTACCCTTTCGACGAGGAGACCGGAGATCCAGCGAGATCGGAGATGCCGCGAGGAGCTAAAGATGGTGGCTAAAGACCGAACGACACGGATCGATCTGTATAGCCATTCTTACCTCTTTTACAGTTAGCTAATTTAGCGTTAATGGAACGATCCGGTGAAAGTCTATGTTAGCGCCAGTTGTAAAAAGTTTTTGTTCCGCGTTTGGCCTCGGATTGATGGCCGGGGTGCTACCATAGACTTACATTAAGTCGGGAGGGGGGGGATAAATGATATTTAGCAGTACCTTGTTTCATACTTTGCAGAAGCTTACCAGTTCGCCTTTCTGGCTAAAACTCTTACTTCTTTCGTCCTATTAGTTTGACTACTTTCAGTATGCCTTCAGTTTTTTTCAAGCATCTTTATTAGGCTTCTTATTAAATTCAGGTCAATCTGTTGCCAGTATAGATGGTTAATTTGTTTCCCCTTTTTCTTGGTTAAACATGGTCGGATACATATAGCTTACTAACAATGGCCATCATTTTTGTTTAATGAATGTTTTAAAATAACGACAAATATTACAAACATCAATTTTTCGCAAATAGTGATGCAGATCATCCAAATTCCAACCAACACTCTAATAGAAGCCATTTACAGGCATAACAGATTTAAGCCAGAAGACATTATGATGAGAATAAAAAGTTATAGAAACTTCAACTCAGTTTCAACATATTGGTATTGCAAACTATTCAGGCAAACAGAATTTTCAAAAACATTGCGACATTTTCTTATAATGTTTCTAAAACAATTATACTTTAAATGTAGAGCTACCTGAATATTGTCGCCACGTGGATGCTTACGAGCTCCTTTCTCTGGTACATTCACAACCTAATGAAGAAACATATTATATAATTTCAGGGGGCAAAATTTTTACATATATCACTTAAAAAGAAAATTTGTGTGATAATGTGATGCGTCAGCTAAGTAAATCTTTGCAAATGCAAGCAGCAAGAGGTGACTGAATCGGAAAAGCACACAACGTTTGACAAGTCTACAGATATAAGGAATATAAATGTCAGATAAATAGAGAGAGAAACAGTACTGCCTGTTTGTCTAAACCTGGAACTAATATTCAGTACAGCTCACTTAGTGTGGTTCACCACATAATGCCCAACAAATTTTGCTGTCAGACACTGATGCAGGACTAAGATTCACAATTTTCTTCCAACTTTCAGCAATTATATTATATACAACTGTATAAGGTAGTGAGAAATTAAGAAGATAATAACTATCAGAAGCTACATTTTGGATAAAATAATAATAATAATCCATATAACATATCCTTTCCCTTGTTCTCTACAAAACTGAGAGAGAGTAATCAACTTGGGCTACAATTGGGTTGGGCTCAACCAGAACATGGACAAATCTCTTTACCTTCATGAATTGGTATTGGTTGTTGGAGTTTCCAGAAAGATGTTAGACTTGGATTCAAAGATTTCTATTTGACTTCAATTCAGTTGCATTAGCAGGTTGTTGGAACAGGGTCAATTAGATATGATGTTACGCGTACAAATTGAGACCTAAAGGGATGATAGCTGAGCACAGTCATTAACTCCCAAAAGCTGCTAAAAAAAGGAATCCATAAACCTTGTCAAAGTGCTACACAAACTACCAAGAAATTATATTACAATATGATTTACTGGGTTATGGTTGGAGAGGCTGTGCTTGGATTAGTTAAGGTTTAAATACACAGAGACAGATGACTTGGGTTCAGAGGGAAGGGGTTGAGTCCACTTAGGGCTAGGAATGAACCCCAACCCACAAAGCCTGCCCAAGTTGCAGTTCTAGATATGCAACACCCTGTCAACAAAACTTTGTTAAGTTATTGACACCTTGACAAGTCAGATGTGTAAGGTATGCCTTCCATTGGCACCAGTGCTTTAGTAATGCTTTACATTATTCAGGGATTTTAAACAGCAGTTGTAAGAATGATGCATGACCTTGCCTGTCATATAGACAGCATGCTAAGTGCGGCAAATTTCTTTTACTATGATCTGATATTATACTGTTCTGAACAAAAAGTATCCTAAGACATGTTTAGACATGACACTGCTTGAAATCAGAGCACTAAACTTCCAAAACATGTAGATCATGATGTTAAATTCTTAATTAAAAAGTTTCCCTTCAAAGACGATGAAATCATTAATTGGAGCGCTTCACATCTTAACAAGTGGGGAGTGAAAATTAAACAGAGCAAAACCTTAATGATTATTATCTTTGGAATCTAATAGCAATAAATTAACACCAGAGAAAGAAACCTGAACTCTAAATCAAATAGCCACGACACCCGTGTCATTGCAATGGGTTTTGAACATGTTACTGCAGTGTATGCCTAATATCTTAACTAATTTATTCTGGCATGTCTCGCACACTTCTACAATATTAATGTTGGCACCAATTTGGTTTAAACTTTACAGCCCAACAAGTGTGTAGAGTGTTTTTCTTCATCCTATCGAGATAGAAATGCGCGCGCCTGTCAGGTGTATCCAGATCCCCCTGTCTAGAGTAGGCTGAGATTTATTGATTGTGGAGATCCAAATCTCCGGCAGCCGCGGGCAAAACTGCTGTTAATTACCCTCGCTAGCGAGAGAACCTCCGATTAACGGGTTGAACGGATCATGCGAACTCAACATGCAGCATGCGTGTGTTGTGTTTTGAGGGTGCTTTGGGCATATCGGGAGCCTCACATAGTTTACAGAAGTCCCGCTATCCGAATAGCGGGCTAGCAGACCCTTTGCGGGATAGAACCCCGTTAGAAAAACTTTTCTAACCAAAGAAGTGTTTTGAGTGTGTCGGGAACTCCCGGAAAGGGGAAAAGGGCCAGGGAACTTGCTCTGGCGCAAAAGAAGGACCGGCGCATGCGCCCGAGGGGGAGTGACGCAAGCGCCCAAGGGGGATTGGCGCATGCGAGGAGGTTGACGCTGGCGCTTTGGCACCTGCGCCAAGATTTCGGACTGAAGCTCCCGGGGGTTTGGCGCCCGCGCCACGATTTCGGAACTTCAGTTCCCGGGATTTGGCGCCCGCGTCAAGATTTTGGAACTTAAGTTCCAGGGGTTTGGCACGGGCGGAACTTGAGTTCCAGAAGGGTTTTCCCCAAGGTGAAGCACCCAAAGGGGCTCCTCTCGATGGGGTCACCCCCATCCTTCTCCTAATCTGGTCCAAAAAACTCTCTTGATTTGCGAATCTCCGGATTTTGAATCTTGGATGATGGAAAGGGGTCCCTTTCCCTTCTCCAAGCATCGGATCTTATCAAAAATGGGGGTTTTAGAGATGGGTTTTCCTTCTTCCTCTTTCGTCTTTGCATCTTGAAGGAGGGATGTAAAAAATCACTCCTTTTTAGGATTTGATGGAAGATTCACTCTTCTCTCAATTGGTTTATGACTAAAATCTATTTAGTTTTTGAAAAAAAAAAGATTAACCTCTATATTTAATTGAAAGATGAATAACCTTGAGTAGAGAAAGAGAAGTCTCAGAACCCTAGGTTGATTGAGGGGAATAAAAGTTGTTATTGATTTCTCAACATATTTGTCTTTTATAGACTACACACTTTACATTTTGGCCATTGGGTCTTACAAAATGGCACTTGTGCTTCCCATACCTTATGTGCTCATTTTTTTTTTGCACATAAGCCATGGGCTCTACATAATTTGGCGTTTTAGCCATTTTTCTTACATTTATTTATAAAAATTACATTTAACTTTATTTTCCTACATAATTTCTTTTCTTGATTGGCTTTTGGCCGACCCTCCATGCTTGGGCTCGGGCTTACTTGGCTTGGATTTGGGCCCGCTTGCTTGCTTGGGCTCGGGCCCGCTTGGCTCAGGCTCGGGCCCACTTGACTTGGGTGTAACCTTGACTTTGAATTTTGGACAAAAAGGGTGTAAAATTTTACCCCAACAAAGTGATTTGTAAAAGAAGAATTAGACAAGAGGAGGTATGCCTGGAGGGTAGAGAAACAGACAACAATCGGCAGAAACAAAAAGAAAAATAAAAGAATTCAATAAAATCACTACAAGACCACAATGTTGACATATGGTTAGAAGCCAATTAATAACAAGTCACATCAGTAGCCTTCTCATTTTTAATGGTGACACCACACAGCGGCATTGCTTTTGTACTCCAGAAGTTTAAGAATTCTGAAAGCTTTGTTAGTGTCTAAAGGTAGTTTACATTCTCATTGTGATTTTAGCAATTAAACTTCCTGGAAATTCTTCATAGTACATAACAGTAATCTTTAAATGGTTGTGTGAGCATGTGTATTGAAAATTTTACTACAGTATCAGTGTCCAAAAATCAACCTCCTTAACACTACCCAAGTAGCATGGTAGTTGACAATAGAAAAGAATACAGTCCTCACCACCAACCAAGACTGAAGTTATCACTATCACATGAGCAGTCAGCGAACGATAGTACAGAAAAACAAACTGATTGAGAGCAATAACAAGTGTAATAGAAGAAATAGTAACAGCATAGCACGCTTTCAATGTTTTTTGTATTATGATGTCCCACATATGCACTGAATAAGCAAATCATATAATAGCCGACATCAATAAGTGGACCAATGATAATGAAAGGAATCTTGAGGGTCTGTGAATAGCAAAAATCTTTAGATGGTTTGCAAGGGCTTACAGTTCCTTCAAGCATTTTCAACAGCGCTTGCTGTACACCTTCACCAGACACATCCCTACTAATATTGAGGCTCTCTGCCTGGCCATTATGTGAAAAAGATTGTTAATTAAAAACATAAATACAGGTTAAACTTGAATATTCATGTAATGTGAACTGAAAGAACCTTTTTGGTTATTTTATCCACTTCATCAATATAGACAATCCCTTGCTCGGCAGCTGCCACATTAAAGTCAGCAGCCTGCATGAAACAGATGAATGAAACCGTGATGGATATATTAGGAACAAAATACTTGAGTCCTAAGCATAACTGACAAGCTTCGTTACACTAGAGCATTTCACAGTTATGATGAAGACTGCATATAGGTTTGCCGTTTTCCATCTTATAATTTTTTAAAATATTCATTCATGGCCACCTCAGAATGTTTGGGGCAAATGCTTATGACATCCCAATTTGTCACACAATGTTATCCATATTATTGGGTCGTGGTAGATGACTCTCACATAGATTCAGCAGGTCCATCAATTTAACTGTTTAGATGTGATGCGCTAATCAACCATGGCCCAAATTTTTCATCATTTTCAAGCTTCCGATTATTGTTTAAGAAAAAAATATTAAAGGCAAAGATGGTGAAAAAATAGTCATAGCTGTATTCCACCTGCAAGCTTTTAACAAATGAAAAAAAAGGTAACATGCGAAACAAAGAAAAACAAAAGAATAAAACTGCTGTGATGCTTTTGTAGGATAGGTTTGACAAGTACCGATAGAAGTTTGTATAATATAGACTCCACATCTTCACCAACATATCCAGCCTGCATACCAGAGCATACCAATTGTAAGTTAGTGAAGATGACTGAAGGCATATCTAATCATGAAGAACACATTACTTATTTTAAGTTTAGGAATGTTGAACCTGCCAAAATAAATATAATAGAACTTTAGAGTTGGGTAAGATTTCACTTATACCAAGATTATAAATCAAAAATAAAAACTTTATCGTTGAAAGACATGGTTTGTTCTTAAGGTTTCCATAATTACTAGAATCACATGTCTACATATGAGAGAGAGAGAGAGAGAGAGATGATTTGCCTATATTTATTGATTTTATTCTACAATATGTATTATGCTGATGATTAAACGTAAAGAATAGAAGACATATAAGGAACATGTACAAATTTCATCTCCTTCCATATAAATGAACATGCTATCAGAATGCAGAAGCAGTCAGATGGAAGACTCGTATAAGGCATCTCCCTTGTACCCTATTAAAACTACGGAAACCTCTTAATTCCATTCCAGAAATAACCGATGACTAACAACTTCAAGAAACATCAACTAGTATAAATGCATATCGACACTTGATCTTATATGTGTTCTTCCATGTTATTCTTTCCCCCATTCTACCACAATGCTTCATAAGAGAAATGCAGCTTTCACACAAACATGATTTTGCCTAGCCCAATAATCTTCAAAGGAGACAATTCAAAACAATTCAGTATTCAACCATCAGTGTATATTAGAGTTGGTGGATCCTTCATATTGAACCTATTGAGCGGTATGTTTGTTTGAAATCAAGTGCATCAAGAAAAAGATTTTCTAGTTAAGCAATAGTAAAGGAAATCTCAACCTGAAGAGACCACCCCTGCTCAAGCAAACTTAAAAAACAAGATCCTGACCAATGACCATTCAATGAAGCGGATAAACTACATCTAAACTGAGGAATGAAGGTAATCAAAGGTATCAATATGAAGACCATTGGGTATCCTTTGGATCTTTTGATAACATCCACCAAAGCTTTTTGATGGGATACGTCTGCCAGTGGAAGCATCAGGCTCACGAGCTTTAGTATCCATCACTTGCAAAGTGTGCCTAGGAATTCGTCATCAAACTGAGAAGATCATGGAGCCTGTCATGGAGATTTGACAATGTGGACTTCCAAGCTAGAAAAACACTCGAAAGCGAACGATGTATTTACAATATAATCGGGAGAAGTTGGTTCAGTAAGATCTTGAAGTAGTCTTAATATGATTTAGAATATGCTAGAAATAGAATCATGCAATGGGTATCTACAAAAAAAATTGGATGGAATCAGAGTAGGGTTGACCAACCTTGTATTTGGATACTAAATAATGGATACAAAAGTAAATATTGGTAAAAGCCCTAGCAATTAGACAGTGCAAAATAAATAAATAAATAAAATTCTCTTTCAACATGACAAGACAATAGATTATTTTCTAATACTTGGATAATAATATTGGACTAACACTAGATGATAATACTGAAGTCCCAAACATGAGAAATCAACAAAAAATGCACAAAAATCCAAACATGTGGAGGCATAGAAAGATCCCACAGATGGAATAGGAAAATATTGAAGGACAAATTATTACAGGGATGATCCAATTTAAAACAAAATGTCCCAAAGGAAACGTACTACAACACTAATCTTGAACATTAACTGGACTAGCATTAACTAACAACAAAAACTATGCTGTAAGACTACAATGCAATATTCATGCAGCAACAGAAAAGAAGAAAAAAGGGGTTAAACTTGCCTGCGTGAGAGTAGTTGCATCAGCAATAACAAATGGAACATTCACAAAGCGCGCCAAGGTTTTTGCCAATAATGTTTTCCCTGTTCTTGAGAAATGGTGCAAGCGTATAAGTAAACAATAAGTAAATGCACTCTGCTAAATATCATGCATAAAGAACTTTCCCATATAATTTTCCTGAATTTTCTACACAAGGATGGAGGAATATCTACAACTGCCCTTGGCTTAAATCCACAAACTAAAATAAGAAAAAAAGAAAAGTGTTCCAGCACAACATTTTCCTAAGCAACTCCTACACAACTAGAAACAAAAGAAGGATGGAGACAATTGGTCCCACCCATGAGAGTGGATCCCAAAACCTCTCTTTTGTTTCTTGTTGTGGAAACTGTAGTGTAGGAACACTTTTCTCTAACAAAAAATCAGGTACATGAGACCAGATGATAATTTCAGTATTGCTCTAGTATTTAATTCTTCTTGAAGGTTGTTAGATATTCTCTCTTAAGGTGTAACTTCCAATATAAACAGAGAAAAGGTGATGCCTTCCAACATGGAAATATACACAAGAAGCGAGGAAGTGCGCACAGATAAGCAATACGTAAACCCATATGGCAACTTATGGGTAAACTAGTGATGAATATGCAAATCCATGTAATTCAGCAGAATTTTGCTGTTTAGCATGCACTGCTCATCATAGCATCTATAGGCGCATGCAGCCTATAACCACTGTAGCACAGCAACCACCATCTGTCATCTCCAACTGCAATTTACCTATGATATCGCTCAACCTTTTCAGAACATCTTAAGAGAAAGCTTGGAGCTGAAGCGAAACAACCAGCGACGGCAGCGGTATGTAAGAGATAGTCATGTATACGAGTTCACTATAATGTTGCATAAACCTTAATAAAATCTTAGTATAGGGATTAAGTCCCTAGTGCTTAACTACACTTTTTTATAAACCACCATAATTTCTATTTAGATTTTCGTTGTCCTTTTATAATTTAGAAGAAATAGAATCACAGCAGCACATCAGAGTAAACATTTAATAAAGCATCATAGATACCTGAGCCAGTTGGACGTTTTAATAGTCTCAAAAACCTTCCTAATGTTTATATACAGTATTCTTTCACATTTTCATTGTCCTACAATTTAAAAGAAATAGCATCACAACAGCACATCGCTTGCAAACATCTAATGAAGCATTGTAAATACCTGAGCCAGTTGGACCCATTAATAGAATATTGCTTTTTTCAAGCTCCACTGCATCACTTTCATTTACATTCGCTTCACCATCATGTGAATCCCCTGCAGACCTAAGTTTTAGCATGAAAACTATGTTAGTATAGTGGAAAAATTCCAGAGCCACTGATTTCACATACCCACCTAAAGAAGACCTGAAGTAGGAAAAACAAAATATAACTTCCAGGGAGAAAAAAATAACAAACAACATTTAATGTGAAATGATCATTTAACAACCTGGTCAATGAATCATGATAGATCCTTTTGTAATGATTGTAAACTGCCACAGCGAGTACCTACAGAGTGTCAATAGGTGAAATCTTTATCCAACAAATACATTTAACAAGGTAAATTAATACCAAAGATACATCAAAAATTATTGAACTTCAAAATTATTCAAAAAAAGAAAGAAAAAGCATGTTGACCAGGAATAGTCATGCCGTCTCCATAAACACCATTTACATCAATATTTACAAGAGAATCAACAACAGCAATATTGTTATAATGATACCAAAAAATAACGGTTTCAATATAAAGATAGGTGGTCAATCTTCATTAAAATTACCATCTATCAAATAATACAAATTTCTAATAACCATATGCTCCTGCAATAATTTTCATTAATTTCAACAATATATATTAATAACTGATAATATTTGCCCGATTGAAAATGAAATACATGGGGGCGATTAAACTCGTCAAAATGTACTTAGAAGAAGCCATATTGCATATCCACAAAGTGGATCTCAAAAGAATATATTCCCATCTGAGTTCAGACAAGCATAAACTATATATAAACTATGAACCTCAGCACACAGATTATAACCTTTAGTTTGAGTACTGCAAAGGAGAAATTAATACAATAGTTCTATAATTCGTAAAATTTGGGCTAAACTGTATTTCTTACCCGAAAGCCACTGGCCATGGCAGAAAACAAAGGGAGCACATATCAGTGATATCAAGTATTTTATTCCATCCTCTTTAATTCTTTCAAAGCATATTATGTACAAAATAATGCAGAAAATATAATCTGCTCCTAGACAGGCATTGCCACTTTGGTCAGTAGCCATCGACAAATTCGAAGAGGCATGAGCACAAAAAAGGTAGCCGGTATTGGAAGGTCCTCTTCATAAATTAGATACCCCCCCCCCCCCGCCTGCACTTTGATTGATTAAAACCAAAATAAAACCCTCTATTAATCCAAACAAACCCAAGGCCAAACAGATTTGGCCTCATTATATATACAATATATGTTTTAATATTACTAGTAAACTTGAAGTTAAATTTAATTTGTAAAGGCATAGGTTGAACCCCAGCTCAACAGAACTTCCGTCTTTTGCCTTGCCTCCACATCAACAAGTTACCAACCTTCTTCCTTCCCATAACTGATCCACAATGATGAGACATGACTTGTTGGATCGTTATAATGTATATCAACAAGTACTTAAGACTAGGCATATCTTGAAATACTTGACAATTCATTCTTTAACCAATGATTTTTGGCGGGGGGAAAGCTTTGTCCAATTTTAACCAAATCAGTTACGCTTTATTCTAATCAGAAAATCTAAGAGGCAACAAAACTTGAAGACAAGAACTGATGGTGTCCGCAATTAATTAAATGAACGATTCTGAATATTCATGAACCATGGAAATGTCCTATTGAACTTGTCCTGTCCAATAAACAATAAAAAGTGTGTATGTTGTGTGTAGCACAATAAGTATTCGTTAATCCGTGATGATATGATGTAATGGATATCATATAATATGTTGAAATTTTTCCAACTAACAAACTAATTGAGTCAATAATCACACCAACTAGAACTGCTCTGGCCTACCAAGCCTATAGCATAGTAGAAAATTTCTCATTCGAAATCAAGTAGACTACACAACTTTCCAATCATGTATCTTCTGGCTTTTTATTTATTTTTTCCCCTTCTTTTTTTGTGTTAGGGTGGGGGTGCACAGTCCATAGTTTAGTAAACAAAAAAAATTTACGTGCATATATATAGGCACAAGTTTGTGGCTTACTTCATAGTCGTGGTAGTAGGAACAATCAAATTGATTTTTTAGAAACAGACTCACTTCTCCGGTTCTGTATAGTCTGAATCTAAGCATTAGAACTATAAACTCTGATTCTGATTGGTGAAAAAGCACAATCAAAACTCAAAAGTATCAAACTAGATAAAATAACCCTGCCCATCATTTACAAAGTATTTCATCATTTTCCCAATAGTCATATAAGTCGACCAATGTTTACAACATCTCTGTTTTCTTTGCATATGAACGTACAACCAATTTATCTGAGAAGCCAATATAGCATAAACTGGTTCTTCAAAAAATCCCAGGAAATCTACTCTTAGGTTGGGCATCATTATCTAGATAATTAGCACTGCCTATAACAAGAGTCAGAATTCTGAAACGAAGCTTCATTCGTATGGAATGTAAAGCTTATTCGATTGAAACAGTACTAAATTTTCAGCAACATCATATAATGCCAAACATGAAGGCAACTGAAAAATTCATCATATCTGTATCAAACTGATAAAAAAAATCATGTGCATTTTTTCCATGTTCATGGTATCCTGTATTCTGCATGTTGCAGTTACCACATAAAAAACACAACTTTTTCCCAGACACAAAAATTCACGACACGGGTTTCTATCTATCAAAAATCAATCCAAAGTGAACAAAATTTACCTTTTTGACTCGCTCCTGGCCAATAACAAACTTATCCAACCCCTTAACAATCTCCTTCGGCGTCGGAAACTCGCTCCCCATATTCGATCCCCCCCAACAACCTTCCCTCGATCCAAACTCACCACAGCCTCCTCCTCCAACCCTAATAACATTAATCTTCCCCAAGCTCCCAGAACTAGCACCAGACCCAGAATCCCCAGGCTGCTGCCATATCTCCGGCGAATCGCCGCCGCCGCCTCCTCCGCCGCGTCTGGCGGTGATGATGGAGGTGGAGCTGAGCGATCTGCGATCAACGAGATCGCCCTGTAAAGAGACGAAGTGGCCGTTGCTGCGGCGGCGGCGGCGGTTCACTTTGGTGTGGACGTCGGAGAGGCGGCCGGCGTGCATGCGGTTGGAGGAGATGAAGGCGGACTCGGCCGCCGCCGCGGCTGCCAATCGGAGAGCCCGCGATCGGACGGCAGCTGACATGATTTCAGTCGATTTTTTTTTTTTTTGGAGGGGGGGTTGGGGGGTGGGGGTTGTGAGAGAGAGTGAGGATCGAGACTCCTCGCTTTTTTCTTTCTTTCTTTCCTTTTCTTACTCGAATTAAAACTACGGTAAGAGATTAAAGCGGATACGGTCGAGCGTACAGTGGAACCAGGAAAGCACGCGGGGACTTGAGATAATGCTAGGGATGAAAATCGGGTTGGGTTTGACCCCGCCTAACCCGATCCGGTTTTTCTAGAAATCATATAACTGTCCGAATCTGATCGGACGTGTTGAAAATTAGATTAAAAAATTTCGGATTCGATATGCAGTTAATGCAATTTTCAAGTATGGTTTATAAAGCTGTCACATTTAATTTATATAATTTTATCGAAATATAAATTTAGTGCATATATATCTGGTAGAATATACTCAAGCATTACGCTTTTAATTTTGATAAGTTATAATGGACAAAATCCGAAAAACCCACAAAAACGACCTGCCCATATAGACCAAAACCCGTCCAAACCCACCCAAAAGCCGAAGTTGTGGGTTCGGGTTTAGCGTAATATAAACACGTCGAGTTCGGTTGGGTTTTGGGTTTGGGTTTTATTTTTTGGGTCAGGTAAAAAATTTATTAAAAACACATCCAACCCGTCCCGGTTTCACCCCTAGATAATCCTACTGAAGCACGCGCCAGACAATTTTTAGGAATTAACGAATTGTTCTTTAAAAAACAACAAAACGGTGTTGGCAAAAAAATATTTAGCGTTTTGGTGCTGATAGGGTGATTAAGACATACTAGTGGGCGCACTTTTGAAGTATGGTTTTCAATGGAAACTATAACATTTCAGAAAATAAAATATTATTTTTGGAATTTAAATATTAAAATAATATATTTCACGAAAACTATTCGATTTGCGAATTTGGGGTTTTCGTAAAATGGTATAAGTATATACCAATATTTGGAAAATAATTGAAAATTAATATTGTATTATTTATTAAAAAGGTATTTATTGGATTTGGACATTTTGTAAATAACTGTGCAATTAATTATATTTAAGTTTAAATTAAACTTGATTAGGGCACTACTAATCATGATTAAGCCAAATCCTTATTTTTATATTAACCATGGCTAGTGCACCATGACATATTGTGTTTTCTTTCATGTATGGTTCATTTGCATTTGTGGACTTATGGTTTTAAATGAGAGAAGGAAAAAGGAAAAGAAAAGAAAAGTCAATAGAGGCATGGCCATGAGAGCATGGGCATGTGAGAGAGTGAGAATGAGAGAGAGAGAGAGAGGGTGTATGGCTTTTTCGTCCTTCATTCTTCATTTTCTTTCCTTCATCCTTTTATTCTTCGTCTTAGGTACCTCCTTCATCTTCCTCTGCCTCATGAAAACATATCCAAATTATCACCAAAACCTCATATTCTCTTCACAAAAATTGATCCCCACCTCGTCCTACACCTTGTAACTGTTAGTTATATGTATGCCCTAGAGGCCATTACTGTGCATGGGATGTATATTGTAGTGGATGCTTGGACATATATAGGGAGGACTTTCTCGCTCGACATGATAGTATGCTATCTGGTTGCACTTTGTCTTAACATGCTGACTTATATACGTGATACTGTCTTACTCTCACATGTTGACAAAACCCTTAGGTTGTGTACTTGACTACCAGGACTATGATGGAGATCATACTAGTGGGGCCAAGAATAGTCCACAAGTACACCCTTCAATTATTCCTAGTCGTGGAAGTATCGAGACAGGGCATCGATACTCCAGAGTAGACTAACGTATGCTCATCTTGACCCATATGATGGGCGATGGATGATCCCACATCCATTGGTGTTTGACATCAAAGATGGTATACGAGTGCTCAGTGGAGGCTGGGTACACTGAACGGACTCACCGAGAACTCCTAAATGGTATTATACCTATCGTCAGATAGCAGTTCCCTGGTGACACCGGTACAGGTTAGTCTGTCGACTCGAGATCGCCCTAGAGTCTTGTGTGATTCCCACTGTGCTTTGATTTCCACCTTACCACGGTCAAGAGATCGTGCAAAACGGTGGTTTTTAGGTACAGTCCCGAGTCACATGGAGGCAATAAGCGATAGGAGGGGATTCGTCTCTCCCGGTATTAGGAGTTGATATTGCGCTATGCTCGATTGGCCATAACAGGAAATCCCTGGTCAGGATTGTTGAGATTTACTGGTAGGTGTTATCAGTAGTTTCTCAAACCGTTATGGACCTTGCATCGGCATTACTTATCAGGTTATTGGGGTCTGACGTTTTACCACCCCAGGCTGTTAATATGCGACATATCTGACGAAGAGACCGGACTGTACGATAGTGTTACTGTCAGGCTTTTGCAGGAGTTAGAGCGGGCTTACTTGTTGATCTTCTGATCATTCAATACCCGGGTAGCCGTTACATACAGCTAGTACCGCTGACGGCTTGTGGGTGCTTGATGTGATGATCACCTACTGCCGGCGTATTGACGAGTCTTTAGAGTCCTACACAGAGATTTCACTGGCTCAGGCAAAACGAAGTAGAAGCGCATATGTGATATGCGCGGGACCGAGATTAATACGAGTATGTGATACCATATTCTATTCTCGCAATATAAAGTATCGATCGGTTATATGTGATATAGCCGGGTTATCGAATCAAATGTTGATTCGATAAGTCGATATTGTATCGGTCGATTATATGCGATATAGCCGGGTTATCGAATCAAGTGTTGATTCGATATAATGATACAAATAATATTAGTCGGTCATATGAGATATAACCGGATTATTAAATCAAGTGTTGATTTAATGCATAATTATATATTTGATATATTAATTTACATTAACTAATATTAGCTCACTTAAACATTTATTTTTCTCACATGTGCATACTTAATATATATGTGATATATATTAATTGTGTTTTATTTATGTGTCATGGTTGATGATACATGCAACATGGGTGTATGA
Source organism: Agapanthus africanus (assembly GCA_030015575.1). NCBI lineage: Eukaryota > Viridiplantae > Streptophyta > Magnoliopsida > Asparagales > Amaryllidaceae > Agapanthus > Agapanthus africanus. The sequence goes on along the minus strand of JASDDO010000006.1, from coordinate 323,028,906 downwards.
GATTTACACCATGATAAAGATAATGTAGGGTTTATTTATTATAGTAGTTCAATCATTAGTTGGAAATTTGTCACATGGCATGAAGCTTCGTGAAGTTTTGAGACACATTAACTTAGTCCACTAGTTTTGTCTTACACTAGATATTTTGTTAACCCAACCATTATCTTAACTCATGGTTAAGTCTCTACATGAGATATATTAGATTTTTTCTCACCCATGGTTGCCATTCTCACTCACAATATTATCTCTCTTCATCTTCTTCTTCAAACTCAAGAGCTCTCTAGCTTTTGGGCAAGTGAGAAACTTTAGTGAGAAAATCAATTCCAAAGTGAGCAAAAATCCTACTTCATCATTCTCTACTAGATTAGCACTTTAGTATAGGGTGTTGGCTTCACTAATCTCACATTAGTGAAGAGGGGAGCTTGGGTTAGTGTCTCCTCGACGTAGATCATCTTCGGCCTCGAAGACTTCAAGCAAGATCGTTCTTTTCACCTTGAGAAGCCATGCAGGAGTCCGGGAGTTACATGATCGTAGCGAAGAGACCACTACAAGGAGCTTTTGAAGTGAAGGACCGGTCTACAAAGGTTGTATTCCTCATTCACTTAGATATTAAGTTGTTAGCATTGCTTGTTTGTTTAAATTTCTAGTTAAAAATTCTAGGTTAGGGTTCTTTAGAATGGCAAAAATTTAAAAACGGCATGGACGATGCCTCTCGAAACCTTGCCGCCGTCCTAGGTGACCCTACAATAACAATATCAAGTTTGGATTTTGAGCACTTAGAGCATTTAGGGTTTTTCTTGAGGTGCTTCCAAGAGTTATAAATTCAATTTCTCTTATTGTAATTAGTTTCTTAACCTTCTAGTTTAGTTTAGAGTTCGTTTTAGTGTAGATTGTGATCTTAGAATTTTCCAAGTTGATGTTTAGTGGAAGATTGGACTTGTGAAGTGGTAATTGAGGTGTAGTGGGTGTTTTACAAGACCTTAGAGATGCTTTACTGGCCGAGGCCAAAGACTATAAACCAAACCGCGAACTTAGAATTTTCCGGCATCGATTATTTGACAGTCTGTGATGATATATTGGAATCTGGGATGACCCGAGAGATCCATAATATAAGTTTCCATGACAAAGAGAAGAGCAGGCAAGCTGGAGTTTTTCTTAGAAACTCGAGCCCCTCCCCTTCAAATCTGGCCGCAGATATATTCCTTGTGGCCTCAAATTGCGGCCACAATGTTGGTTCTAGTGTTGATTCTTGGTCCATGGTTTTGTTATCTGATATCTAAACCAATCCCATATGCAAAATATCTTGATTTGGCCTAGGGTAGAATCTGGGAGTGATTTCCTATATTGATGATTTTGTGTTTTCCGATTTCTTGGGTTTTGGTATTTGATATTGTATTTCGTCGTTGGACGTTTGTACGTCAACGACGAAGGTTATTTGGCTATTTTAGCATGCGTAGGCTATAGGTTCTTGTAAGTCTACGGTAACACCCCGGCCGTCAATCCGAGGCCAAATGCGGAAACAAAAACTTTTTAAGAAATCGGCGCTATCGTAGTCTTTCACCTGGATCGAACCATTAACGCTAAACTAGCTAACTACTAAGAAGTGAGAGTGGCTATACCGATCGATCCGTGTCCTTCGGTCTTTGGCCACCATCCCAAGCTCCCCGCGGCATCTCCGATCTCCGGTCTCCTCGTCGGAAAGGCACCACATCGATGAATCCTTTTACGGGCTCCCGCTTCATCCGAAGCAACTCGGACACGAAGTTTGCTAGACGACGTGTCCAAGATGAAGTAAAGAATGTGTGCGATCACTTTGTCTCTTGACACTCTAGGATTCTCAACACATGAGATGGTTAGAGTGGAGGTAGAAGATGATGCCAATGGTGGAACTTGTGAGCAAGAAGAAGAAAGAAAAGAGAAGAGGCTTTTGTGTTATTGTGTTGAATTATTATTGTGAGCACAAGAATGAAAACCCAAAAGCCAACCCCAAGCCTATGGCTGCCCTCTCTCTCTCCATCCATCAATTCAACACAATAAACAAATCCTAATGTGACAGTAACACAAATATAGAGACCATGAGTCACTAAACATGTCCATGTCACATTAAATGCACCTCATAATGAAATCCACTCACAATATCCACATGTAAACATTAATCCAAATGTCTACAACAATAAAAAGATACGGAAACATCTAAAGTAAACTCGTGACGGATCACAAGGATACCCCTCACCTGTATATACATACCTGCATCCGCATTCCGACTGAATGAGAATGCGATGAGACGAAAGTAATCCAACAAATCTAATACTAGGATCCGGCTTAAACCAAAGCCCACTAGTATGATCCGTCCGATCATGATCCATGCACAAGTGCACGTATATGACCGAACCCTGCCATATATCATACGGCCTCTACAACGTTTCGTCCGAAACTTGAGAAACTGTCTGTGGGGGACTCTAAAGACTTGTCAATACTTTGGCTGTAGATTTAACCACTAGCACGTCAGTGGTACTAGCCGTACGTAACGGGCTACCAGGTATTGACCAAAAGGGAGGTCGATGAGCGAACTCATCCTGACACCCTACTGAGCCTGTCAGTGACAATATCCTTACAGTCCGGTCCGTTCGTCTATGAGTATCGCATGTCGGGCCTAGGGGGTTGGTAAAAGTCAGATCCCCAAAAGCGGTACAAGTCGTGTCGGAGTGTAGCCCAGAACACCCTGAGATATTACTGGAATACCTACCAGTAAATATCGTGCCTTGGCCAAGGACTTCGTGTAATGGCTCTCCTAGACACAGCGCGATCTCACCCCCAATACTGGAAGAGACGAAACCCCTGTTGATCCGCTCACTACCTCCATATGGTTCGGGACTGTACCCAACTAAAAACTGTTTGCACGACTCCTTTGAGCCGTGGTAGGGTAGTAATCAAAGCACAGTGGGAACTCACACGAGACAAATGACGATTTCATGTCGATGAACTAACATGTACACATGTCACCAGGGAACTGCTATCTGACGCTAGGTATAAAACCAACTAGCATGTTCCCGGCGAGTCCTGTCCGGTGTAATCATAACCCAATGAGCACCTGTATACGTCTTAGGTGAACCAACTGACACCAATGGCTTATGAGACCAGCCACCGCCCCTCGTCCGGGTCTCGATCCGTATACACCAGTCTATTAATGGAGCATCGATGCCCAGTCTCGAAACTCCCACGACTAGGGACCACTTTAAGGATGTGCTTATAGACTACCCAACTCTCACGTTTATGATTGCTATCATACTGCTGGTAGTCAAGCAAGAATCCTAAGGGCTCTATCAATGTGTAATAGTGATCTTGTAAGGTCACCTAAAACTGTACACGATGATAAAGATAAACCAAATAGCATACTATTATCTTGAGTAAGACTGTCCTACCAGCATAGGTCCTCCCTCAATCATTGCAATCACGTGCCCGCGATCCAATAATTGACTTTGAGGGCACTATATCCAACAGTTCTAACCTATGAGCACAGCGTGTGCCGTATCGGTTTTCCGGACTTGGTTTTAATTGCATTTCGATGTATTTTGATTGTAGGTACCTTTTTTGTGGACTTCCGAAACGACGAAGCACATCGATTTCGGATAAGCAAGGAGTTTAGCAGGTGAGTAGATTTTTATCTACGGGGGAAGTCGGGTGGATGGCGTATAACACCTCCGCAACCATTGATATGGAAAACCGTTATATAAATTGTGATTTGGAGAAAAGATATGCTGCGAACTTACGGATATGATTAAAGGTTTTAGTATGAGATAATATGATAAAAGTTGACATTAATGGATATGTTGGCTTGAAGATTCGAGACAATGTACATATTATATTCATATGCCAATAGATGATGTGAGATTATACATACATACAAATGAGAATATGATATATATACAAGATGACTTGATGTGGAAAATTGATATGATGAAAATAGATTATGATGAAGTAAGATGATTTAGCTTAATATGTCTATATACGGATATGAGGCGATATGAGAATATAGATAATTTTGCCAAGGCATGGTATGAGATTGATATAGATGTGACTTGAGTTATGTGTGTACGTATTTATCTATATATGAGAATAAAGAGTGATATGCCGTACGAGACTATAGGTCCATACCCTCTTTGATTAATAGGACGATAGAATTCTTATTCCATTTGATGTCACCGTACGATAGATTACCGTACACGATAAGATATAGAGGATGATTGATCTGCGCTCGTGATTTGAGAATGATCATCGAGGATATTGTCATATCGGATACTATGAGGCTGGATCGCCCACGTAAAGATTTCACCTGAACCATACTTATTTCCAAAACCGACGAATCGTATGCACTTTTAAATGGAAACCTCAAGGGATGCTACGGATTTTTAAATGGTGTCTTTTCCTCAAAAACACCATAGCCCCATCTTTCAAAACTACGATTCGTATCTTTTAAACTGGCCATATGGTTCATGCGTAGATGTATACCTTATTATAGTTCATGTTTATGTTGGATTATCTCTCGTGTAATACGTGTTATGTTTCCGGTATTACTATTTTATGATATCATCTGCTAGTACACCTGCACAATTACCGATGATACGCATGTTACACTTACACAGATTTTCCGACTCACACACATTCATCATCGGTAATTGCTATGCCACGTACACAGTAGAATGGCTATATCATGATATTATTCTTAATTGTTCAATACTGTCATATGACATGTTTACATGATATACTTGATATGTCACATTACCGTTTTATGTTTCATACATCATACTTTATGGTTGCATGCATTGAGATACTGTTTTCATGAGATTTCTGGATTTGAGAACCGTGGATATATCTCAAAGGAAATTATGAATTGTTTTAAAAACGTGGTTTCTCGTGATGTGATTTTGAGGCGTCCACTATGAGTTTTCTCGGTTCTGAGCTTGTTTTCGATACCCGATTCGAGGAGTTAGATGAGCCATCAGCGGGTACATGGTGGACCCGATAAGATACCCCGGGGCAAGAAGCTCGAGATGTAGACGATGAGCCTGGCAGGAGGGGGCACTACCTACCGGTGATAGTTTGGACCCGGCGGTTATCCGGAGGATACCGACCGGAGTCGTGAGATGGATATGAGGGCCGATCAGAGGATGCAGTATCTGAGATATGTGGATTTACGTGTCGATGTTGGACACGGGTTTCATGATATTTCAAGTGTCGATATTGGACACTCAGGTTCCATGATATTGTTGTGTCGTTGACAGACACACGTGGATGATATCCACATGCATACAGGCATTTGATTTCATGATATTTCGAGTGTCGATGTTGGACACTCAGATTCCACGATATTGTTGTGTCGTTGATGAACACACGTGGATGATGTCCGCATGCAGGCAGGCATATGATTTCATATTTTTATTTCTACATGCCATTGGCATCGACTCTATTGTTGACATGTATACATGGTCACCCTAGATACCATAGTATTACCTTCATAATACAGTTTGACATGGGAATCGTTGTTTATTCGATTTCTACTTGCTGATATTTTCTACTCACGAGTTGGCAACCCACCCCCGCTGCGCCACAGTTTTCTTACAGGTTCAACCGCTTGGATTAGTAGCGGTATCGCTGGCACACAGCTTCATCCAGCATGTTTTGCTATGGTAGGTGGGCCATATTGGATCGTGCACACTCTTATACTTATTATTTCTATTGTATCTAGATAAACTCCATCAATTAGAAACTATTTTTTTCTATACTGATAGAGCTAGACAGACTTGTGTATTTGCGAGACTTAGAGCAATGGGTGTATGTTCGCTTCTTTGACATGATGATGTCTTGCTTTATTTATTCTTTCCGTGTTTGATCTTCACTGTAAGGCGTCGTATATATGTTTATTTCATGGTTGTGATTCCGCCAATTGGCGAAAAGCTGGCTCCCGTTTGGGGATGTCTATATATTGTTATGTATATGGTTTTTTATCAAAATATACAAAGGAGGTGCTGCACAAAATTTCAAGGACGAAAATGTTTTCAACTATAGTATATAATCCACCTGCATTTTCTTATATCATTATTTAAGCATTTAAAGAAAACTTAATTTCATTATACCGTTATTTCAAAACTGCACCTCCACTAATTTCTGCAAAAAGATTTAGATTTCTGGGTTTCGGCTTACTTGAATTACGTTACGCTTTTAGACATTAGGTGATTCTCGTGCCAGCCACGTGCCAAATTTCCGAGTTGTGACAGAAGCGATGAGGATCAAAATCATACTTTATAAGTGTGTTTTTCATAAAGCACAAAGAAAGGAAGCTGGGTTGGTGATGAGGGGGTGCACTAGGACGGCAAAGGAGAAGGGGAAGACGAAGGCGAGGTTGAGGTTGAGGAGGGGAAGACGATGACAGACAACGGCGAGGGTGAGGAAGACGGCGGCGAGAGCAAAGGCGAGGAGGGGGAAGATGGCGATGATTTATGTAGGTTTTTAATGATCAAAAATATTTACCGCAATCAAGAACGGCGTCGCATGAAGCTAGCCGGTGAATACGGGTCGGTCCACAGGGATGTTGTAGATCTCCTTTAAGTTCTTACGAGTTAATTCCAAATGATGTTTGGTCGTATAATTAAACCTAAAAATTGAAGTTGTGTGATACTAGGATTAGAAACTTGCTAGGATTAGGTTTAGGGAAAACATGGTAAACAAAGATCTACACCTCTTTCCAATGCCTTTAATTAAAGATATCATATCGGTGTTATGGTAAATCTTAATAAAGGGGATTAGGATGATTGGGAAGATTGATTCTTCCTCTAGATCCTTGTCCTTCCTTTCTTAATCTTTACCCCGACATCCATGGAAAACCTTAAAATCCGGGCCTTTAGACTACGAAATCACCGTTACCTCGAGGGTAGAGTGCCGTAGGGCGCGGAATAAGAAGGTATGCATGGAGTTCTAATGTTCATAAAAGATTGGCAGAGAAAATAGACGAGAGATCTTCATCTCTCAAATCCTTCCCTATTCCTAACCCTAACAAGCGAGGAAACTACTCGCTCATTAAGTGGATGAAGAAAGACATGATTTTTGTTTTGCTTTTATTAAAGAGGAGAAACATCTATTGCAAGTTAATAAAATTCTAAACTAAATTAAACTAAGGCAAGAAAATAATTAAACTAAGGCAGATATAAAAAATTATAACTAGGGCAAGAAAAATAACCTACTTACGATTGATGCGCTCCAAACTTCAAAGAAAACAGAATTTTATTGATGAATAGAGGCATAAGAAAATACAAGGGTTTGGGTTCTATTTATAGGACATGGAAACCCTAGGTTTACAATTGACCCGCATGTCTACAATTACAAATATACCACCAGGAAATCTTTTCAGAGCCGCCATAACATTATGGTAAAATTTAATCCAAGAACGGGCATTATACGACCGCGGAACCGCGGCAATGGAAGGCTTGGGCCGCGATTCCGCGGCCCTTTAGTGAGGTCTCCTGATACTTTTTTCTGGGCTTCTTTAGGTTTCTCTGGGCTTTTCATTTCTTTAGTCTTTTCTCCATTTGGGCTTCTACAGTGATTCCAGATCTTCAGTGAACACTTTGCAATGGATTTTTAACCGTTTGCCTTGACAATTTGGACCTTGCGTTGCCTTGTTGACTGCGAACTGTTCTTCGTCTAGGTTTTATTAAGATCCTCCTATTTGTTGGTCAAAAATCCTTCTTTTGTGTCGTCTTTCGTGTTTTTCACTGTTTTTGCTCCAAGAACCCGCGGCCTGTAACATGTAGCAGACATGGGTCAAAAGCACCTGTTTTCATTCTTAAATGCATAGGAATGGGGGATATAAAATGCAAAATTATGTTATGAACAAATACCCCCAAACTTATCTTTTGCTCGTCCTCGAGCAAACATTATTTTTTATTCTCGATAAAAATCTAACCTAGCCGCACTTTCGCAGGGAAACGCGATTGCACTGAGCACGTGCAACAAGCCGTTAAACCTCTAGGTGTCCCTAGTAGGAGGAGTGTTGTCTCCTGAGGGTTTTCAGCGGATTACACCCACAAAATCCTATCAATTCGGCTTTTCGACTTTTGTTTTCCAATTAGGTCTTCTAACAAGGAATTCTATTATCGTTGACCCGCAAATTATCCACCCATATTCTTCACACTTTCCTCATCATTTAACTTAAGATTATATATGTTCTATAGAATTACTTAGCTTTCGGCATCTCTTAAGTTTTCCTTCTAAAGTTCCATCTCCACTTAGGAATTTCTATCAACTTTACTAAAGATACAAGTTCTATTCTTCACTCATTTCTCTTATCTAAACTCTAATTATATATCCCCACGTGTGTGTAAATATCACCCCTACACTTGGAAATTCAAATCAAGCAATCATACTCTCGTCCATTGTCCAAAGCACTTATTAATTGGTGAATTTTTACTTGAATTTCGCTTACACATCCTTCATGCGACCGTTAATATTTCTTGAGGTACCAACAACCGATTACAAGATGCGTTAGCACTTTAAAGCGTACTTTCTAGTTTTGCAACACCCAAGGCTTTTAGCAGTGACTCCCAAACCAGTTGGTCTAAGGCACCAGGTGATGAAGCACCCTCGCTAAATATTTTTCTATTTTTACAGCCTCAAGTAATCACAAAAACCAGTGTCCATTTTTTTCTTTATTCATTTTTTTTCTTTTATTTTCATTGTACTAAGGACTTTAGACAAGAGCATTTCAAAGTCTCTTCTACTAATCCAAGTTCCAAGGTGCGTGATTGTGCATTTTGTAGGGTATACGTTTTCAGAATCTAGACTTAAGCTAGGAATTATGTTTCAAACTTATACTCTAATAAAAGTTTTAATACTTTTCCTTCGTTTCGACTTAGCCCAAGAAGTGAACCCAAAATTTGCATATTTCTAAATAATCTACAAAGACATATATTTTCTACCGTTAAACTCTAAGGAAGGTTATTTTTAGGGTTTTTAATTTGCTAAGTCTAAGATCTAGTTTTTTCTAGTCAGTTAACCTATTTATCAAACTCAAGTCAATTAACCAGAATTGAATACATTAATTTTTATAATTTTTTGAAATTTTTCAATTTTTATGGTTTTTCATTTTCTAATTTTTCAAATTTTTATGATTTTTTATATAAAGATGCAATGCAGAAATTAAATATGCAAAAGGAAAAGAAAAATATATACAAAATGAAAATATGCAATGCAAAAGATAACTATATACACTACCATCTCCCCCAAACTTGAGCAAAGCAGTGCCCTCACTGCCCGGCCCCACGTCGCGCTCGTAAGCGTGAACGTGATCGTTCCCCTCTAGCCAATACGGTTTGAATACCCCTCTCAATCTCCGTCAGCCGACGGTCGTGATCTCGTGCTGTCGCCCGAAACTCGTCCCTCAAAGAATCAATTCTCCTTACCGTTCTCCGCATCAATCGTGCATGCTCTTGAGGGGTCAGTTCTTCCCCGCTCGATGACGAGCTAGAGCTAGGGGTGCGAGCGGGAATATTCTCTGCCGGTTCGGTTCGTGACCAAATATCAGTCAGCCTAGAGTAGGACGAAGTAACGCCTTCAACAAGTGGTCGAACCGGAACTCCTCCCATCATGTATGAATCAAATTCCTCGATGGGGAGGAAATAACGGCAGAGTTGGGTGACGAGCATGGGACATGGGTAGATGGTACCCCTTTTCCCCGCACCTATAGAATGGAGCAATACAGTGCACATGTCGAACCGTGGATTTTTCGTCATTAGTGTGTGTACGACATGTAAGGAGGGGGTGAAAAAAGTCGTGTTGTGCGAGCTCCCAAAGATGTTGTTTTGTGCCCACCGGCACACAGTAAAAACGTTCGCGAAAAGGGTCCGTGCTTGGATACCCTTACGCGGCTCTCTCGCGCAGTCATTGCCCATCAAGGGCATATAATCCTCAAAGTGTAGGGGGTGGTCATGTGCGGGCATACGAGGTATGAGGGTGACCTCGTGGATCATATCCCTATCAATGTGAATTACGCGATCTCCCCAATTTAATTGAATGTAACCTAAGTCGTCTAGACTATTATCCTCCATGGATTCATAAAAGAAGGTAACTAGTTCAGGTAGAGTAAACGCAGAGGGGTGATTGTAGGTCAGGAAATTCCAGCCCCTCTGCTCTATTTCATGTGCAAAATAGCTACTGTACAATTCGTGCGTGAAAACTGGGGAAAAATCCCTCTCAAATTGCATTTTATGTGCCATATAGATTTTACAGAATGAAATATGTAAGAAACAGAGAGGAAATCGACAGAAAGTACCTCCCCTGAAGTTTCAGGAGGTGACGACCCAGAGGCGCGGCGGAAAGGCGGCACGAGGAAGCTAACGCTGTGGAACCGCGGCGGTCTGGAGGCTGTGATGCGAAATTTTTCTGGAGGGGACAGGCGGCGGCGGCTAGGGTTTTATGAAGATGAAAGATTTAGGGTTAGCGCAGGGGGGGCTCGGTTCTCTTTAAATAGAGGGAGAGATGGTTATTTGTAGAAAACACCCTCAAAAACGAGGGTTTTATTTGTAAATAAAAAAAAAGTCAGTTATTCTGAAAATTTCCAATTAGGTCTAAAAATATTAATTTTTTTTTCTTTTTCAAAATTTTTTTTATTTTATTTTTTATGGTATTTTGGAATTATATATTTACAAATTGTATACACACCCCCAAACTTATTTGAAAAAATGTTTTGGAAAAAAGGAAATTCGGGGGTGAAAGTGGAGGAAAATTAATCCGTGTAGATTGGCTCCTGCAAAAACAGGAGCTCCTCCGATGGGTCCACTGTGAGGAACGGTTTCAATCGATGCCCATTCACTTTGAATAGCGAACCGTCCTCCGGATTTTCAAGATCAACCGCACCGTGCGGATAAACAGTGTGGACTACAAAAGGTCCTTTCCACCTAGAACGGAGCTTGCCGGGATGATAATGTAACCGAGTATCATAGAGTAAAACCTGTTGACCAGGTTTAAATGTCTTTCGCAAAAGGTGTTTATTGTGGAACACCTTAGCTCGGTTCTTAGCAATCACGGCATTATCATATGCCTTATCCCGCAGCTCTTCTAGTTCATTCAACTGCAGCTTTCGATTGCTGCCTGCATCTCCTAAAGATAAATTCAGCTCTTTGATAGCCCAAAATGCCTTGTGCTCAATTTCTACTGGGAGGTGGCAAGCCTTCCCGTAAATAAGCCGGTATGGAGACATGCCAAGATCGGTCTTGTATGCAGTACGGAAAGCCCATAGTGTATCGATCAATTTTAGTGACCAATCTTTACGGTTTTTAGAAACCGTTTTCTCCAAGATTTGCTTAATTTGCCGATTCGAGACCTCGGCTTGCCCACATGTTTGGGGATAGTATGGCGTTGACAGCTTATGGTTGATAGAATATTTGCGCATTAAGAACTCAAAAGTCCTATTGCAAAAGTGAGAACCATTATCACTTATTATTGCGCGAGGGTGCCCAAATCGAGAAAGATGTGTTCTTTAAGAAATCGAACGACAACCTTGTTGTCATTCGTTCGACTAGGCACAGCCTCGACCCACTTTGAAACATAGTCAACAGCCAAAAGAATATACACATTTCCAAAAGAGTTAGGAAATGGTCCCATGAAGTCTATACCCCAAATATCAAAAATATCTATAACCAAAATTGGTTGGAGCGGCATTTCGTTTCTCCGTGATATCCGGCCCAAGTGTTGGCACCGGGAGCAAGTCTTGCAGTATTCATATGCATCCTTGAAGAGTCGTGGCCAATAGAAACCACACTGCAAAACTTTCTCGGCTGTCTTCTTTGGGCCAAAGTGCCCGCCACATGCTTGATCGTGGCAAAAAGACAGCACATTCTTAACCTCATTTTCCGGTACACACCGACGAATGATTTGGTCGGAACAGTATTTAAAAAGATAAGGTTCGTCCCAGTAAAAATGCTTAACTTGGGACAAGAATCGAAGTTTATCTTGTTTCGACCAATCTTTAGGTATCAAGCCGGTGTCTAAGTAGTTTACAATATCGGCGAACCATAGTTCGCAAAAAACGGTCAAGAGTTGCTCATCGGGAAAAACATCAGTGATTGGAAGTTCAAGTGTAGGCGAGGAAGGAAGTCGTGAAAGGTGATCGGACACTACGTTTTCACATCCTTTTTGACCCTTATAACAAGGTCAAACTCTTGTAGCAAAAGGATCCAACGTATTAGCCTCGATTTGGCATCCTTCTTCGCAAAAAGGTGGCGAAGAGCTGAATGATCCGTGTACACTATAACTGGAGAGCCGATTAAATAGGGCCGAAAATTTTCAAGTGCAAACACAACCGCTAAAAACTCTTTTTCTGTTGTTGTGTAGTTTAGTTGGGCCTCATTTAATGTTCGGCTAGCGTAGTAAATTACGTGCAGCATCTTGTTAATGTGCTGTCCAAGAACAGCACCAATGGCAAAATCTGATGCGTCGCACATAATTTCAAAAGGGTGCGTCCAGTCTGGAGATGAAAGAATGGGCGCAGAAATGATAGAGTGTTTCAAAGACTCAAACGCTTCCATGCAAGTTGAGTCGAAAACAAATGTAGTGTCCTTGGCCAATAAGAGAGTCAAGGGTATAGCAATCTTGCTAAAATCCTTGATGAACCGTCTATAAAAACCGGCATGGTCAAGGAAAGCTCGGATATTTTTGACGCATTTAGGAAGAGGAAGATTAGAAATGACTTCAATTTTAGCTCCATCAACCTCTATGCCGTTTTGCGAGATGACATGTCCTAAGACAATGCCTTCTCGTACCATAAAGTGGCATTTCTCCCAATTCAAAATTAGGTTCTTTTCCCTACAGCGGGTAAGAACTGCGTCAAGATGTCGTAAACACTCGTCGAAGGAGTCACCAAAAATGGAGAAACCATCCATAAAGATTTCCAAAAACTTCTCCACCATGTCTGAAAAGATCCCCATCATACACCGCTGAAATGTAGCGGGTGCATTGCATAACCCAAAGGACATGCGACGATAAGCAAAAGTGCAAAAGGGACAAGTAAATATGGTCTTGTCTTGATCCTCTTTGGCTATGGGGACTTGGTTATAACCGGAATAGCCATCTAAAAAGCAGTAGAATTCGTGCCCCGACAATCGTTCTAGCATTTAGTCAATGAAAGGCAAAGGAAAGTGGTCCTTCCTTGTCGCGGCATTGAGTTTTCGGTAGTCGGTGCAAACTTGCCACCCAGTTTGGATGCGAGTAGGAATTAACTCATTTGCCTCATTGGTAATGACCGTGATGCCCGATTTCTTTGGTACGACATGAATGGGGCTAACCCATCGGCTATCCGAGATAGGGTAAATGATACCGCTATCAAGACACTTAACAATCTCCTTCTTGACCGCCTCTTTCATAATGGGGTTGAGGCGTCTTTGTGGATCCCTTACCGGCTTGGCATCATCCATCAAGTGTATATGATGTTCAACTATGAGGGGACTAATCCCCTTGATGTCCGCCATAGACCAGCCGAAAGCTTGCCGATTATTGTGTAAGACCATTAAAAGGGCCTTCTCTTGCTCAATAGCTAGAGAGGCAGATATGATAACGGGCAAGGTCTCATTCTCATCTAGATAAGCATATTTTAGGTGCGACGGCAAAAGCTTTAGTTCGAGTTTAGGTGGTGAAACAATAGATGGTAACAATGGGATAACTGTTTCAAACTCGAAGGATTCCATCAAAGATTCAAATCGAGTGTACGCTATCGAGTCGGATGGTTCAACTAACTCATCCGGAAAAGCAAAAGACTCAAACTCGGGTGGAGAGTCTTCAAGATCGTCAACAAAGGTGAAACACTCATAATCTTTGTCCGTCGAGAAAGCTGTGTCGGATTCTAGGAGGAACGCACTAGTGGCGTCAACATTGCTGTGGTCAAACATAAAATTTTCGAACTCACAGTCCTTCTCCGCGATCTCATTAATCGAGCAAACATCAAGTACGCTAGAATTAGGCTCGCAAGGCTGACTTCCTAACTTGAAAATGTTGAGCTCAACTGTCATATTGCCAAAAGATAGATTCATTGAACCGTTACGACAGTTGATTACCGCATTAGAAGTTGCGAGGAATGGTCGACCAAGTATCACCGGAATTTGACTCCGGGGGTTAGTGACAGGTTGTGTATCCATAACAATAAAGTCAACGGGAAAAATGAAATCCCCTACTCTAATTAACACATCCTCCAACTCTCCCCTAGGATGGGTGATTGATCGGTCGGCCATTTGGAGAGTGCAATGAGTGGGCTTAAGCTCTCCAACGCCTAATTGTTCGTACACCGAATAAGGTAGCAAATTGACACTAGCACCAAGATCTAATAGTGCTCTATTGATGTTCTTGTCCCCAATTGTGATCGAAATAGTAGGACAATCGGGGTCCTTGTGCTTTGGGGGTAAAGAATTGACAAGAGCATCACTAACAGCACTAGCCACGAAAACTTTCTTTGGTACTTGTGACTTCCTCTTTTTGGTGCATAAGTCCTTTAAAATTTTTGCATATGAAGGATCTTGTTGGATTGCATCCAAAAGAGGGATATTTATGCTAACCTGTTTGAACAACTCTACAATCTTCTCCATCTGTGGAGTTGGTTTATTGGATCTCAACCGATTTGGAAAAGGAACATTTTGAAAAGTCGTTGAGTCCAATTTTTGCGGATCAGATTGTTGAGTTGGAACGGAACCCCGTGTAGATGTGTTCGTGTTGTAAGAAGAGGGTCCGTTCGAGCTAGAAGAAGTAGAGCCGTGTGGAGGGTGGAGAATAGGCTCTAACGACGACGAAGAAGAAGAAGAAGAAGAAGGTGAAGAAGATGAAGAAGGACCAACGGCAGGGGTGTCATGGTTAATACCCACATTGTTTTGCAACACTTTTCCGGATCTCAACGTGGTCACAACATTCACGTTAAGATTCTGCTGTTCATATGCAACATGTGCGTGACCGGGATTTGGAAGTGGTTGAGACGGAAACTTTCCTTTCTCTCGCTCTTTCAACGCAGCATTGAGTTGTGCAATTTGTGCCTCAATAGATTTGATGCTTTGATCGTGTGAGGCACTGTTTTGCACCAAAGATTGAATAGAAGTCTCTAATCTTGCTGTAGATTGTGTAGATTGCTTTAGGAAAGCCTCTAGACTTCTTTCGAGCGAGCTAACCTTGTCATTATTAGGTTGAACAAAATTGTTTGGTGGGTAAGAAGTGTTAGGCACAAAATTTTTCACTTGATTAGGGTAAGGTTGCTGTTGGAAAGGTTGTTGAAATTGAGTTTGTGGAGGTGCTTGTTGTTGTGGAGGAGGCATTTGAAAATTGTTATTTCCTTGGAATTGTTGATTTTGGTTCCAAGTGAAATTTGGGTGGCTCTTCCATCCCGGATTGTATGTTGAAGAATATAGATCGTTTCTTTGTCGTTGCTGAAAGGCAGCATTGACTTGATCCCGTCCTTGAGTAGATGCAGTGTAAGGACATTCTTTTGTGAGATGTGATGGATCCGAACAACAAGCACAAACAGTTCGTGGAGGCACAGCAGGGGCAGGAGAAGGTGCTGAGATTTTGGTCTCAAGCGCTTCTAGCTTTTTCGTAAGAGCGGCCATCTCGGCCTTCATAGCAATCGACATCTCTACTTGATGTATGCCTGCCCTAGGTTGACCAATAGAAGAAGATGATGATGTGGTCTTGGTGCTCTCCCACTGAATTGTTTGTTCACTAAGATCCTCAAGAAACTGCCACGCTTCCTCACTAGACTTGGATAGAAAGTGACCTTGACAAATGGTTTCTAGCAACTGCTTCGTTGCCGGGTTCAATCCCTCGTATAATGTTTGGCAAAGTTGCCAACTTTCGATCCCATGGTGAGGGCATTGAATCTTTCAAAAACATTTCCAAAATGGTTCGGAAGGAAGCTGTGAAAATTGTATAATCTCATTACGGATTCTAGCAGTTTTGTGATGAGGATAGAACTTTTTAAGAAAAGCTTTCACAAACTCGTCCCAATTTCTAATTGAATGTGATGCGGTGCTGTATAGCCACTTCTCGGCTAGGTCACATAAGGTGAAAGGAATGACCCTTAGCCTTATAGCGTCATCACTTAATTGGGTCGTTTTCATCATAGCACAAACGTTTTGGAATTTATTGATAAAGATATATGCATCTTTGGATTCCAAACCATGAAACTTAGGCAGCATATTGATGAAGTGGGGTTTGATCTCAAAATTGTCCCCATTTGCCGGTGGTGGAGAAAGACAGGTAGGTAAAGAAGTGCGGACAGGGTAGAAGAGATCCTGGAGCGCGACTCGTGCGGGTGCTTCAACAGGCGGGTGATTCGGGTTATTCGCACCTAACGGAGGTGGATTCATTCCCGTCGGTAAGGTGTTGTTAGGATTGTATCCCGACATACCTTCGGAAGAAGAATGTGATGGTGAAAGTGAAGAAGTGGACAGGATTTCGACTTCGGAGTCGAAAGGTTCGTCGGTCGGTACCAACGAAACACGGACTAATCGGGCGCTAGGGTTCCTAGTCCAACCGGACATACACTAAAAGGGTTAGTGTAGTTGTTGTAGTATAGTGGTGAGTATTCCCGCCTGTCACGCGAGTGACCCGGGTTTGATCCCCGGCAACGGCGCCATTTGATTTATGTAGGTTTTTAATGATCAAAAATATTTACCGCAATCAAGAACGGCGTCGCATGAAGCTAGCCGGTGAATACGGGTCGGTCCACAGGGATGTTGTAGATCTCCTTTAATTTCTTACGAGTTAATTCCAAATGATGTTTGGTCGTATAATTAAACCTAAAAATTGAAGTTGTGTGATACTAGGATTAGAAACTTGCTAGGATTAGGTTTAGGGAAAACTTGGTAAACAAAGATCTACACCTCTTTCCAATGCCTTTAATTAAAGATATCATATCAGTGTTATGGTAAATCTTAACAAAGGGGATTAGGATGATTGGGAAGATTGATTCTTCCTCTAGATCCTTGTCCTTCCTTTCTTAATCTTTACCCTAACCTCCATGGAAAACCTTAAAATCCGGGCCTTTAGACTGCGGAATCACCGTTACCTTGAGGGTAAAGTGCCGTAGGGCGTAGAATAAGAAGGTAAGCATGGAGTTCTAATGTTCATAAAAGATTGGCAAAGAAAAGAGATGAGAGATCTTCATCTCTCAAATCCTTCCCTATTCCTAACCCTAACAAGCGAGGAAACTACTCGCTCATTGAGGGGATGAAGAAAGACATGATTTTTGTTTTGCTTTTATTAAAGAGGAGAAACATCTATTGCAAGTTAATAAAATTCTAAACTAAATTAAACTAAGGCAAGAAAATAATTAAACTAAGGCAGATATAAAAAACTATAACTAGGGCAAGAAAAATAACCTACTTATGATTGATGCGCTCTAAACTTCAAAGAAAACAGAATTTTATTGATGAATAGAGGCATAAGAAAATACAAGGGTTTGGGTTCTATTTATAGGACATAGAAACCCTAGGTTTACAATTGACCCGCATGTCTACAATTACAAATATACCACCAGGAAATCTTTTCAGAGCCGCCACAACATTATGGTAAAATTTAATCCAAGAACGGGCATTATACGGCCACGGAACCGCGGCAATGGAGGGCTTGGGCCACGGTTCCGCGGCCCTTTAGTGAGGTCTCCTGATACTTTTTTCTGGGCTTCTTTAGGTTTCTCTGGGCTTTTCATTTCTTTAGTCTTTTCTCCATTTGGGCTTCTACAGTGATTCCAGATCTTCAGTGAACACTTTGCAATGGATTTTTAACCATTTGCCTTGACAATTTGGACCTTGCGTTGCCTTGTTGACAGTGAACTGTTCTTCGTCTAGGGTTTATTAAGATCCTCCTATTTGTTGGTCAAAAATCCTTCTTTTGTGTCGTCTTTCGTGTTTTTCACTGTTTTTGCTCCAAGAACCTGCGGCCTGTAACATGTAGCAGACATGGGTCAAAAGCACCTGTTTTCATTCTTAAATGCATAGGAATGGGGATATAAAATGCAATATTATGTTATGAACAGACGACGGGGGCGAGGCTGAGGATGGGGAAAGACCAGGGTGAGTGCGAGGTTGATGGGGGAGACGATGAAAGACGATGGAGAGGGTGAGGAAGATGACGGCAAGGGTGAGTTTGAGAAGGGCGGAGACGTCGGCGAAGGTGAGAAAGACGACGGCGAGGGTGAGGGTGAAGAGGCGGAAGACAAGAAGAGACCAGAGAGGATTGAGATGAGGAGAGTGTTAGTTATATGTATGCCCTAGAGGCCTGTTCCCTCATAAAATACAGGGAAAACCCCCAATGGGTCATCACGTGCGCACACATGATCGGGGGTCACGTGCCGACACGTGATGGCTTCCTGAGGGCTCTAAAATGATAAGAATTGAATCCTAATAAAATGGGGTCACGTGTCCGCACGTGATAGGCCTTTAAGCCCACTGAAGTATAATAAAACAGCAAGAAAAAAACCCAATGGGGAATCACGTGCCCACACGTGACCAAGGGTCACGTGCTGACACGTGATAAGTTCCTGAGTTCTTTAAAATAACATAATTAAATTCTGGTTAAATGCTTAATCCGTGGTCACGTGCCACCACGTGATGGGGTCTTAAAAACTCTCTGAGTTAAAGGAAAGAAAGCCCTAAATGGGGCATCACGTGCTCACACGTGACAGGGGGTCACGTGCCAACACATGATAAGTTCCTAAAGATCTCTGAACTAATAGAAATAAATTCTAATTAAGGAAAATCAAAAACCCTAGTTGGAAAAAAAATTCCCTAGAACTTTCTAAACAAAACGATTGCGCTCTGTAAAGTGGAGCACCGTTGGATTAAAAATCCAATGGTGATTAAAAATCATCAATTTATAGAAAGATTCTATACAAGGAGATATTTCCATGAAATTTGCCAGGAATAACAGACAAAATATCTTTTGAATTAAAAAGTCCAATGGTGAATAAAATTCACTGAGTGATCTAAAATATCATGTTGGTTACAAAATCAATCAAAATCTTTCAATGAAAGATTGACTAAACAAACTGATTCTTTTCTTTCTCCTATAAATAGGAGCCAAGAAGAAGAAAAACACAACAACAGAGAAAGAATAGAAAAGAAAAGAGAATTTAATTCTCCAGAGAGAAAAGAAGGCTTCTTTAAAAAAGAAAGAAATCCTAGGTGAGAGATCATCCTATAAGCTCCCACAAAAGAAAAAAGAGAATTTAATTCTCAAATTAAGAGTTTAACTTTTCTGAATAAGAACTTAGTTCTTCCTTTGGTTGAAGGTCTGCAGAAGCAGATCTCCCCACAAGTTGAGAATTTAATTCTCATCGGGGAGATTCTGCCATACAGATCTAAAAGCTAAGAGAAGACCTAAGTTCAGAGAATTATATTCTCCCATAAAACACATAGGAATTTAATTCCTCCAACAAAATTAAGGTTTAACCCTATAAAAGAATTTAATTCTTCCAAATTTATAGGAATTTAATTCCTCTAAATAAAATCAGGGTTTAACCCTATAAAAGAATTTAATTCTTAAACAAGAGACTTTTCATGCACGTAAAAAGATCAAGTACCCAATCTGAACGCGTGGCAACACATGACCCTCCCCTCAATAGTCAAAAAGAATGAATGAGATTGGGCCATATGCTCCCACGTGACCCTTGAACAAACTTCTCAAAATAAAGGCAGAATAGACTTTGGGCACCCTCACGTGTCCCCACGTGACCCCTGACAAACACCTCTTTAAAAAAGAGAAGATGGAAAGAACTGAAGGATTAAAATACAATGCATGAGCGCCCTCACGTGACCCCTAGCAAATCCTTTTAATATCCAGTGCATGGGTACCCATCACGTGCTCACACGTGATGGCCGTGAAGACTAAAGTTTTTAACACTTACCTGCATATCCTGAGAATAAAATAAAGGAAGTTTGGGCCCAACATTGTTTTGTGCGCTGCATCCTTAGTGTTTAACACTATTTTAAGCGCATCACGTGGGAGCATGTGATAGCCGAGTGTACTCTAGTGTTTAACACTATATCCAGGCCAATCTTAGCTTGAACTGGCCAAGTTTTTCCAGAGGTAGTACCCTCTTTTGACTGAACCTCAAACACACTTTTGTCTTCCAAAATTGGTCATCTCATATGACATTCAAAGCAAAACCCAGAGCCTTTCAGACAACTTTGGTTCAAGGGTATATCTCTCCACACCTCTAATGCATGTCGTTGTAATTCTTCAACGTCTTCAGAGAGGTGGAGGGTCCCAATAACCAATAACTTTTAGCGCATCCCCAAACTGTGGAGCCAAAATACCATGGACTATGATGTCCTTAAATTTTATAGACTGTGATGTCTCTAAACTACCATGGACCGTGGGGTCCTTAAACTCATAGACTATGATGTCTTTAAACTTTATAGACTACGATGTCTCTAAACTCCATGGACTATGATGTCCTTAAACCCACTGGACCGCAATGTCCCTAAACTAAACAACAGAGCCCAAATGCTCTTTTATTGGATCTAAATGATCCTGTTAAGTAGATCTTAGTCTAAAATTAGACTAACGTATCCTTAACAAACATTTAAGTTGATCTTAATCCCAAACGAGATTAACGATCCTTAAATCAATCCAACTACAGATCTCCCAACCAAAATTGGTTCAATGGTACATCTCTTTACTCCTCTAATATTTGTCGTTGCAATCCCTCAACATCTTTAGAGAGGTGACGGGTCCCGACAACTAGCAAATTTTACAGACTATGATGTCTTTAAACCATGGACTGTGGGGTCCTTAAACCCATGGACTATGATATCCTTAACCTTAGACTGTGGGGTCCTTAAACCCATGGACTATGATGTTCTTAACCTTTACAGACTAAGATGTCATTAAACTGGACCGAGATGTCCTTAAACTAACATTGGACCGTAATGTCCTTAAACTAACAATGGACCGCAAAGTCCCTAAACTAAAACAATAGAGCCCAAATGCTCTTTTGTTGGATCTAAACAATCCCGTTAAGTTGATCTTAGTCTGAAATTAGACTAACGTATCCTTAGCAAACGTTTAAGTTAATCTTAGTCTCAAATGAGACTAACGTATCCTTAAACCCAACCCCAATCCCAAATCTAAGAAAATACGGATTTGGACTAATCTACGCCCTACGGGCGACAACATAAATCAGTCTCCGTATACAATCCACGGGCAACCAAAAATAAAACAAACACACACGACACGAAGTGACCATCTGGAGAAGGAGAAAGTTGTTACCGCGATGCGGTAGCGTAATTAACTGCAGGGGCTTGCGCTTGCAGGGAAGAGCATCCCCACAATCAAAAACTCCTCAAACGAAGGGGAATCTGACAAAGTCTGCTACATCGGCCGGATCCGTCTAAACCTTCGATACACGGTGCCATAAATCAACTTGGCATCTTCGGAGAGGTGGATGGATAAAACCAAATAACATCTGCCCCCAAATTCAAGCAAGACGAATCTACGCGGTTCCGTCTCTGTATTCGGAGGAGAACAATGCCATTACTGTACATGCGATGATGTATATTGTAGTGGATGCTTGGACATATATAGGGTGGACATTCTTGCTCGACGTGATAGTACGCTATCTGGTTGCATTTTATCTTAACATGTTAACAAATACTGTTTTGTGATCACATATTGATAAAGCCCTTATCATGATTACTTGACTATCAGGATTATGATGTAGATCATACTAGTGGGGACAAGGTAGTCGATAAGTACATCCATCAAATGTTCCTAGTCATGGGAGTATCGAGACAGGGCGTCGGTACTCCAGAGTAGACTAGCGTATGCACTTCTTGACCTATATGATGGGCGATGGATGATCTCATATCCATTGGTGTTTGGCATCAGAGAAGGTATACGGGTGCTCAGTAGAGACTGGGTACACCGAACGGACTCGTCGAGAACTCCTAGATGGTATTATACCCATCATCGGATAGCAGTTCTCCGGTGACACTGGTACAGGTTAGTCTGTAGACCCGAGATCGTCATAGAATCTTGTGTGATTCCCACTGTGCTTTGATTTCCACCATACCACGAGGTCAAGAGATCGTGCAAAAAGGTGGTTTTGGGGTACAGTCCCGAGTCACATGGAGGCAATAAACGATAGGAGGGGTTTCGTCTCTCCCGGTATTGGGAGTTGATGCTGCGCTATGCTCGATTGGCCATAACAGGAAATCCCTGGTCAGGGTTGCTGAGATTTAATGGTAAGTGTTGCCAGTAGTTTCTTGAACCGTTATGGACCTTGTATCGGCATGACTTATCAGGCTATTGGGGTCTGACGTTATACCATCCCCAGGCTGTGGTATGCGACATATCAGACGAAGAGACCGGACTGTACGGTAGTGTTACTGATTGGATTCGCAGGAGTTATAGCAGGTTTGCTTGTTGATCTTCCGATCACTCATTACCTGGGTGTCCGTTACGTTTAGAGGACCGCTTACGGCTTGTGGATGTTTGATATGATCATCACCTACTGCCGGCGTATTGACGAGTCTTTAGAGTCCTACACAGAGATTTCCTGGTTCATGCGAAACGGAGTAGGTGCACATATGTGATATATGCGAGACCGAGATTAATGCGAGTATGTGATACCGTATTCTATTCTCGCGATATGTAATATCGGTCGGGTATATGTGATATAGCCAGGTTATCAGATCAAGTGTTGATTCGATAAGTTGATTCATTTGATATTAGTCGGTTATATGTATTATAGCCGGATTATTGAATCAAGAGTTGATTTTATAATTTAATGTATAATTATATATTTGATATATTAAATTACATTGACTAATGTTAGCTCACTTAAGATTTCTTTTCTCACTTTATGATACATTGATATATATGCGATATATGTTAAATGTATTGTTTTCTTTTTGCACAAAATATATATGTGATATATATTGTCGTGTCATGCTAGGTTACATATACAACATGTATGTATGAGACTCACACCATGCTAGGGTAAGTTAAGGTTTTATTTATTTTAAGTAATTCAAACACTTGGATAATGAGTCATGGTAGAAGCTTGGAGAAGCTTGTGAAAAACATTGACTTAGTCCACTTGTTTGTCTAGCTTAAGATGTTTTTCAACCTAACCCATAACTCATAGCCATGGTTAAGTCTCTACAATGGTTAGTGGATGACATACATAAACCATGGTTGCATTTCTAACCTCATGAGTTCATTGATTTCTTCATGACTTCTTCTTCTTCCTCACTTGAAAAAACTTGCTAGTTTTTTCTAAGTGATGATAACTTGCGAGAAAAATATATCTAAAGTGAGCACACTTACTATTTCATCATTCTCTACTATTAGCCATTTAGTTTAGAGTGATCTACACAATTAGTGAAGAGATAGCATGAGCCAGTGTCTTCTCGACGTAGATCATCTTCGGCCTTGAAGACTTCGAAGCAAACTTGTTTGTTTCTTCATGAGAGCCTCTCTAGAGTCCGGAAGTTCGTGATCGCAGCGAAGGGACTACTACATGGAGCTATTGAAGTGAAGGACCGGTCTACAAAGATTGTATCCCTTATTCACTTAGATGTACAGAGTTTACATATCATGTTTAACCCTAAGTCTCTAATTAACATCTTGGTTAGGGTTTGTTTAGCACCCCAAAATTTTAATGTAGCATGATTGATACTTGCCAAAACCTTCACAAGGTGCTAAGCTAATCCTACAGTGGTATCAGAGCCAAACTAGAGCATTAGGCGTTGTCTAGACGAAATTTAAAGTCCGATCGAACTACGAAAGCCCGAAATGACCCCCTTTCTGGAAATTTTTCCAAAAGTTGGATTTTTCCATGTTAAAAATACTCAGAAAATCATGCAGGGAATTCTATGGACACACCTGAAGAACGAAACCCTAACTCGTCCAAGTGACCGCGGATCCGCGGCCAAAACATGGTTTTGGCAGTGGATCCGCGGCGCCACTTGAGAGGCTTGGGTCGGGCCCTTCAGCTGTTGATCCGTAGGTACCGTGGCATGTCTCTGGTTAACTTTAACTGTGCCCAAGTGTTGAGCTCTCTGGGAATTTTTAGGAATCCGTTGTATCGATCGAATTATCTAATTTCGCCTAGCTATCTGTGATTTTGATACAATATTTGGAATCCACATAATTGGTTATGTGATAGCTATTTTGAATTTTATAAATCTAGCACTTTAGTCTCATTTGATCGGTTGCCATGGGATTTTAATGTGGATTAAAAGTCCGTCGCAATTACGTGGTGTACGGGGATACTCGCCGGGTAACCTTACTAGAGAGCCACACTCCATAGCCCCGGCCAAGTGACTGTAGGAGAACCCCATAGCCAAAAGCATCCGTTCGGGTGCTCGCGGCCGCGGTGTTCCTCCTTTGTGCACTTCGTCGACGGCATCGGGGGCTGCGGCCGTCTATTAATGTTTCCGACGAGCATTCGATCAGGTTATCGGGAATCTTGTTGAATTACCCGACAAGTTATTGGAAAGTGTTTTCAATATTGAGACTAAAATGCGGGGTTTATAATTGTTAGGCTGAACGTAGACTAGTCTGTTCAGGCACGCTTCATGCGATGTCTAAGGAATTCATTTGGTTAGGCATGAAATCCAATGCATGTGATATATTGGGTTTATGATGTCTAAGGTGGTTGCGGATTCCAATTGTTGTAGTTTTTCACTTTCTTTTCTGCGACCGTAAGTGTAATATGTGGTGTATCGCCGGTTTCGGTGCTATATGTCAACGACAACTGGGATACGCATATTTACTTACGTTGATAACATGTGATGTTATGTGTTGCTGTTATATGTTATATTGGATCGTCGTGTTTTGAATAGCCGGGGGTTTTATGTGAGATGAGAGTTTTTCATTTTCATTCATGTAAAAGCTTGTATGTAATATTCTTTTATTGGGGCACTTCCGGGTTGAGGATGATATCACTATTGTTGTATATTATTTACTTTTCCGCATTAGGATAGACCCAAGACGGGGAGCATAAGTAACCGGGTTCTAGGGTATAGTGGGAGACTAGTGGGAGACTATTTCGATAAGTTGAGACCGGGTCTCCTAACTCTAGAATTGGTAGGGTTGCTTGCCGCTCTCGTAGGGGTCTAGGGATATGGGTTTGGTTATTCATCATGACCGTGGAATCCGCGTTTTTACTGGCTTAAATAAAACACGGAATTCCTAGTATATCCAATATTTCATATGCTGATATTCTTTGATGTGATCATTTTATATGCGTGAGACGAATGCTTATACTATATATATATGATATATAAAAATTATTGCTTTTGTTTCTTCTGTGATACTTAGGAAGCATAAATAAATGGGACTTCATTAATGAGATTAATGAAATAAAAGAAATCTAAATATGTTGTAGAAACTTGTTTAAAAACTGGTAGCTCTAGTTCTTGCTTTGCATAGCGGTATTCCTTGCAGAATATCCAGCACCTTATTCGATAAGGAAAGAGCCAAGATCTCTTCACTGGGAGTGACCTCTTTAGCGAAATTACCAGATGCTACAACCCACACGGTTTGTCTTTTGATTGCTTCTATAGTTTTTTACTGTGCATAGTGGTATTTGTGAAATATATTGCACCTTATTCGATGAGGAAAGTGTTGCGCCACGGCAGCGCCCCGGCCGTCTTACTCGAGGCCAAATTGCGGAATCAAAATTTTTCCTTACTCGGAAACCGGCGCTACCGCGGACAAAGAAAACCCGGATCGTTTACCATTAACCTAACTAGCAAACAAGAGATGGGAAAAGAAGTATACCAAGAGATCCGAGTCCTCCGGTCTTCTCATCATCGCCCCGATCTCCCGCGGAAAGTGTAGTCTCCATATCGTCGCCTCTTCGCCGGAAAGGGCACCACATCGCCTTCGTCTTTTACGGGCTCCCGCCTCAATACCGAGGCAACTCGAGCATGAAGCCGGCAACTCGACATGCTCAAGATTTGCTGTAGAATGTGTAGTGTAGAATCATAGTCTCACTTTGGGGTTTGTTGCCTTTGGATGGAGGAATGAGGACAAGGAAAATATGGTGCTTTCATTTTTCCTTGCATGAAAGCAAGATCAAGAAGGAAACTCTCAAGAATGAAGCTCTCTCTTCTTCTTCTCTCTTCTTTTTCTCAACCATGAATAACTTATCATCTTTTTTTTTTGAAGAATAAGGTGGAGGAATGTATGTATATGAAACAAGAGGGAGGTGAGTGTAGGAGAGCAAGAAAGGTGACCACATCCTAAACCATCATCACAACCTCACATCAACTCTAATCAAAGATCAAATCCTTTCTCATCACTTCTAATCAACCAAAAGCAAGTGATGAGAATGGTATCTAAAGATTCTATCATAATAAATACATTTGCAAGAAAACCCTCCACAAAGTGTTATTTGCAAAACTGCAAATAACCCCCTCCACCAGAAAAGTCCGGCCGGGAAAGAACAAAGGAAAACCGGCCGGAACGGAATGCAAACTGGCAACTCCAGAAAACTGGTCCCGTAATAAATTACAGGAAAACCCCGACACTGTGCATACACACCCGCATCTGTATTCCGACCGGATACAAATGCAAAGAGACAAAATCTACACTGTACTAGACTAGGACCGGCTTAAGCCAAAGCCGGCTAGTAAAATCCGTTCGATCCTGATCCGTGCAATACCGCACGTATCAGATCAAACCCTGCCATATAACAATACGGCCACTAGTACAAAAATGTCCGATCCTGATCCGTGCAATACCGCACGTATCTGATCGGACCCTGCCATATCTCCATACGGCCTCTACAGCGTTTCGCCCGAAAGCTGAGTAACTGAAAGTGTGGTGGACTCTAAAGACTCGTCAATACTATGGCTGTGGATTTAACCACTGGCACGTCAGAGGTATAAGCCAATACGTGACGGGCCACCAGCTATTGACCAAAAGGGACGTCGATGAGGAAGCTCACCCCGACACCCAACTGAGCCTGTCAGTGACAATATCCGTACAGTCCGGTCCGTTCGTCTATGAGTATCGCATGGCGGGCCTAGGGGGTTGGTAAAAGTCAGACCCCCAAAGGCGGTACAAGTCGTGTCGGAGCGTAGCCCAGAACGCCCTGAGATACTACTGGAATACCTACCAGTAAATCTCCTGCCTCGGCCGAGGGCTTTGCGTAATGGCTCTCCTAGACACAGCGCGACCTCACCCCCAATACCGGGAGAGACGAACCCCTGAAGATCCGCTCACTGCCTCCATGTGGCTCGGGACCGTACCCAACTAAAACCTGTTTGCACGACTCCTTTGAGCCGTGGTAGGGTAGTAATCAAAGCACAGTGGGAACTCACACGAGACAAATGACGATCCTCAGGTCGATGAACTAACCTGTACACATGTCACCTGGGAACTGCTATCTGACGTCTGGTATAAGACCAACTAGCAGGTTCCCGGCGAGTCCTGTCCGGTGTACTCATAACCCAATGAGCACCTGTATACATCTTAGGTGAACCAACTGACACCAGTGGCTTGTGAGACCGGCCACCGCCCCTCGTCGGGGTCTCGACTGTATACACTAGTCTACTAATGGAGTATCGATGCCCAGTCTCGAAACTCCCACGACTAGGGACCTTTTAAGGATGTGCTTATAGACCCCAGCTCCCACGTATATGATCGCCATCATACTGCTGGTCGTCAAGCAAGAATCCTAGGGGCTCTATCAACGTGTAATAGTGACATGTCAGGTCACCTAAAGCAGTACACGATGATAAAGGTAAACCAGATAGCATACTATCATCTCGAGTAAGACTGTCCTCCTGGGATAGGTCCTCCCTCAATCATTGCAATCACGTGCCTGTGATCCAATAATTGACTCTGAGGGCACTATCTCCAACAATCTCCCACTTGCACTCAAGGCTAATTATTGCGATGTCGCATACTCACAGCCCGTGTGATACCGAACACCCAACTCCTCTACTAGTCAGTCTCACAAAACTCGTTTGCGAAACTATTGCGTTCGAGGAATAGCCTCAGTGAGTGGATCCGCTGTGATGTTTCTTTCTATGTCTCTCTATATCTCAAGTTCGCGGAGAAAGCCATCTCCCGAAATGAGCAATACCTGTCTTAGAATGTCTGGATGTCTGATGGGACCTAGCTCATAAATGAACTCCAAATCCAAACTTCTTAGACTGTATCATCAACTGAACTTAATCAGTATCCTGCGCCATGCCGCCCTCAGTATTGCCTTAGACCACCTGTCCAAAATACTGCCCCTCGTCAGAGGGAGAACTATAACTCTGACAACCTCCTTGTCGTCCATGTCACCTTGGAAGCCTGGAGTGATAACCGTCTCCTAAAGGAGGCAGCCGTTATCATATCCCTAGAACATTCACTTATGTTCTAAAACTGCTTCCGACTGTTTTTCCAGGATTGGATTAATATCAACTTATTGCACCTACTGCAAGAACAACATCTGGTGTGGTACTTGACATCTCATGATTGACTCAATTGCCTAAGCAAGTGATCTGTCAATCATGCGTATCCCTCTCCCCTTTAGTCTGTAAGACACCTTTAGAGAGGGTGACTCCATTACCTGCAGGTACACTACCATGCCAGGAGTCGTCCATTCTAAATACTCTTAGAATGCTGTCAAAGTACCCAGATTGGGAAACCACCCAAATTTAGATCTAAAACCATAGATCTAGTAACCAGTATGTCTGATAAAATATCCAAGTCCCATGTGGAGAAAACACTGTGTGACGACCAAAGTATAACCGATCGTAGTATAGGAATATCACTTCCTACTACCTTCTCAACAGATCCATCCCCTATTCTGATGACGTCAAACCCATGACTGTCACATCAGAAACAGATGATCTAACTCCGCTATATCTGCTTTAGTCTATAAATAGACATAAGCATGAAGTCCACCAATGCTTCCGCTGCTCCCACTGACTACGACAACCCTCTGCCAGAGTCATATAGACGTGCACTTCTAAAGCTAGTTTAGAACGACGCTATACTCATCCTCCTGCCGGGTCTCGCAGCCTGGAACAACAACAATGGCTAGTGTGGGTAAACAAGAACTTCCCTGTCACCGTCCTTGAGGCTACCGGAGTACCTCTCGGGTGCCTGAAATTACCCACCTTATTTGCGGAGTGGCCAATGGAATGTCAAATCAGATTGAATCTTTAGGTTCCTTATCAAATCTTCAGTAATCGTCTGCGGTTCTGGAATCACTTCCAGTTCTACCATACTCCCACTGCTGTTTTTGAAGAAATCCATTTTTAATAAAAACTGTGGCGAGTCTAGAACAATATTACTATTGTTCATCCAGATGGTAGAAAGTCAACCCTAGTCATCGCCTGGGTCAACCCACAAACAGCCATTACAGAAACGTGCCTTGAGTTGTCCAGTGTCTGGTTTTAATCATAAGCTGGACAACTCCCCGTACCTTAACATCGTTAAGATATGAACTGTTCTATATCCAATATAGAACCAGAGGCACTGATTCAATTGAACCAGATTCAAATCATGCAATTATCTCCAGTGCATGTCAACTAAATGGAAGGAGGTCGATCAGCGTTACTCAACTTAGGAATGCTTCCAATTATGAGTAACCTGAAAGAGAAGCAATCTGTCTTCATCATTACTATCAACTGAATATCATACACAAGTATCTACATCTTCAATCTCTTTGAAGAATCCCGATACTTGCTACACCTGGTACTCTACTCTATTCAAATACCTATAACTCCTCAAAACTTAGACCCTGTGTTTCCACGAAACAGCTGTCTAAAATCTAGAGAAGCCATAAGTAAACCGAATATAGTACGAGCACCAACCCCTCTGTCCTAATGGACACTGGACAACATACAATACTCTGTATAAGTCCGCTGAGTCTAACAACTCTTTCACTGTGCGTCGTAGGTTGAAAACTGTACTTATGGTTAAGAAGAATTACACCGCTGTTCAATGCTCCTTACCTAACCATCCACTGATATAGGTAAATGTCATCGACATAATATCAAAAGGTATATCTCACTCTATGAAAATAGACGTACAGATATATCGATTTGAAATTGGTGCACAACAGCGGATATTCAAAACCAAATATTTGCCGACCGGCAAACAACCCAGGTGACTTCCTCAAATATCACCGATTACAACGAATCCCGATATAATGAGGATGATCACCCAATTCCCAATAACTTACTCCCACTCATCATCTGTAAAACCATACAGATGTGAGAATCATACCTGGTAAATACATACCCTGGAGTAAGTGTATAATCGGGAAATCAGTTTTCTATTAACAGTACACAGTGAAACTGAAACATTGAAATGTTTCGTCGGGGTATCCTGGTATTCCTAGTAATGCCTCTTCCATTATCCAGATTCACAACTGTAACCGTATATCTCTTTGCCATCTGTCCAAATCCCTTTATATGTCTTTAGTCATTACCGTCCGCACACCCCTTTAGGCCAATTGGTTTTCTTCCTTCCCTACCGTTCGGCACCAGCCTATGGTTTGGAAGAAGACTATCCAATAAGCATAAAGGGTGTACTGTCCTAATCCTAGGAGCACTCGCAATGCGAGAGAAGGTGAAGATAAAAGACACCTGAATGTACTTTATTCCTATTTCTCCTGAACCAGAATCCATCCCCGAACTGGAACAAGTTCCTTTCGAGTTCGTATATAACCATACGATGGAATATCCAATAAACTGTGGATCTTCGTAGTGATACGGAATGTCCTGGAGAAATACAAAGGTGATTTAGGATTGGCGAAGAAATACTTGGTTTGGTCGTGAATATCAGTCGCAATTTACTTTGCCCTCCTACTAATCCCTTTCTTTGTCTGAACTTAATACCTTCTGTACACCGTCTAGGTTAACTGGTTTTCTTCATTCCCTACCGGTTGGCACCAGCCTATGGTTTGGAAGAAGACTATCCAATTTACGTAATAGGTGTACTACTCCTAAACCAAGGAGTACTCGCAACCCGAGAGAAGGTGAAAAGAAAAGACAACTGAATAGTCCTATCCGTTTTCTCCAGAACCAGAAACCATCATCGAAGTCCTTCGAGTTCGTATATAACCATACGATGGTTTTGTCCAATGGAAGTGGACGTTCGTAGTAATACGGGGTGTCCTGGAGAAAAGGGTAAAAGTAGGAGTGGCAATGAGGTCTGCAACTCTGACAATCCAAAAGCCATTGTTAAGAAGGTTCGGTCAACTTGGTCACTGAGTCAAAATCCAGGGTCGGGTCAATGGTCGCTGCCAGAGAGAGAGAAAAGAAACACT
Organism: Agapanthus africanus; assembly: GCA_030015575.1. Lineage (NCBI taxonomy): Eukaryota > Viridiplantae > Streptophyta > Magnoliopsida > Asparagales > Amaryllidaceae > Agapanthus > Agapanthus africanus. The sequence goes on along the minus strand of JASDDO010000006.1, from coordinate 322,997,591 downwards.
CAGCGTGCACTCTAACCTAGATCAGAATGGTTACCACTTTGTCTAATCTGGAAACCTCCCACTGTACCTCAAATTCTCCTCCAAACCTGAAAGAAGAATTAGTCGGGATCACCCGAGGAGTAAACCAACTCATCAGTGGGAATCGGGATCCAACTATCATCGCATGATAACTTGACGGAATCCACTCAAGTCACCACACTCCAGAAGGTATGCGCATGCCTGGCAAGTTTCAGTTCTTTTGAAACTCCCGATGTGATTTTTTTTTTACCCCAAGCGGTTTATGACCTTGACTAGGTCAACAAACCATAAACCGCCAGTCAAGTTCAACCCGTCATTGTTCTGGATCGCATTAAACCCACCCGTACGTGCCCTTGACTAGGTCAACAAGGCCGCACGACTATCCTAACCAATCCCACTTATGCAACAAACAAGTACCACTTAGCTACCGAACACTACGTCTTGACTAGGTCAACAAACGCAGCACGAATACCAAATAATACCTGTAGGAAATGACGGAGGGCTACGAATGGTTTTTGGCGAAAAACCTTTAACGTAATGAACTTGATATCGTTGAAGGAACTGCATAGCCTTTTATAAAATATAGTGACGAAAACCTTTACTAAAGAGGTCACTCCCGGTGAAGGGATCTCGGCTCTTTCCCCGTAGAATGAGGTGCAGGATATTCCAGCTGAATACCACGATGCAAAGCAAAAGTAATCGGCTATAGTGAAGTTAATGCCCTGACGCAAAACTTCTGTCCAAGGGGTCACTCCCGGTGAAGGGATCTCGGCCCTTGCCTCGTCGACTGAGGAGCAGGATATTCCAAATGAATACCACTATGCAAAACAAAAGAGAACGTCCTTGCAATAACAGCTTTTTGAAAAAGTGTTCCAACAACATCAGATTAGGTTTGTTTATCTTGCATTGATCCGAATCAATGCAGTCCCATCAATTGATCACACCACAAAGAACGAAAATATACTGACGTACGTATATGCCATCCGCATTCGCCACTGGGTCCCGTCATCACCCGTTAGGTTAGCTAACTAACGGCAGAGCGGGGACTGGACTAGCGCGGATGTAAAACATATACAACATCTACTAATATATATATACCAATATATAGTATTTCGCTCAAGGCGTGAATAAAATGCAACATCACATAAATGTACAGCATCACAGAACAATACAGATATCTGGAAACCCCGGGTTTCACAGAGCCGCTGCTGAAACCCGACGTTCCCCTGGTCGTGTGGATAGCCTGTGCAATGAAATCCTAGACCCCTACGGGCGCGGCAAGTCACCCGCCAAAACCTGAAGCGAGGCAGCCCCCTTCAGTACCGTGAATGGACCACCCAGCACTTCATGGAATCCGGTAACTTGGGCACCCCTCCTGGGTCAACCTGTACCCCCTACGAGTGCGGTGAATAGCCCGCCAATCCTGGACTGAAGCCCCCTCCGTCTCAATGCCCTGAGATGCGTGCCCGTTGCCCTCCAGAACCCGGCTATCCGTGCACCCCACCGCGGGGCAAACCTAGTACAGAATGTAAAATATACATACACCGGGTACATCGACCGCAACCAGGTCGTGCCCCAAAAGAATAATACAAACAGGCAGTGACGGCAGTCCACATGTCGGACGCTCGCCCCGCAATAACAAATGTACATAATACAACAAAACTGTACTAGCATTGCATCCAGGCTATCCCCCACGACCGATCCGCAACATCACAGCATAAACATAGAACATCAACGTGAAAGTCACGTTCGCAAATCCGTCTAACCGGGCTATAGCAGTTAGACCGGATTTACCGATCGAGTGACATTCACGGTCGCAGAAATAATGTAAATACTGTGAAATAATGTGTTTAAAATTTTCCGATTGACCAAAAATTAACTAGTGGGCCCCCAACCAATACTGTAGCACTCACAGAAATACTGGGCCCAAAATTAACATTCCAAAAACCAGATTTTCAACACAGGAACATTCTGGAAAAATTTGGGTGATTGAACAGTAGAACACGCGGCGGAAGCGCGGCCAAAGCATGGCTTTGGCCGCTCTTCCGCGGTGACTTTTACTGTTCATGAGTCCAAATTTTCCCAGAGCTCTTGTTCTGTCCTACACATCATTCTGAAACAACCTGAAAAAATTTTAGACTTCAAAAAATTTCGACAGAAACTGATGTGAAGAAAAATGCGGTTTTTGCAATTTTTTTGTTCGATCGAGTTCTAAACACGTTAGCACAAGCTAGGCTAAGTTAATGGCGTGGCTCTGATACCATGTTGCGCCACGGCAGCGCCCCGGCCGTCTTACTCGAGGCCAAATTGCGGAATCAAAATTTTTCCTTACTCGGAAACCGGCGCTACCGCGGACAAAGAAAACCCGGATCGTTTACCATTAACCTAACTAGCAAACAAGAGATGGGAAAAGAAGTATACCAAGAGATCCGAGTCCTCCGGTCTTCTCATCATCGCCCCGATCTCCCGCGGAAAGTGTAGTCTCCATATCGTCGCCTCTTCGCCGGAAAGGGCACCACATCGCCTTCGTCTTTTACGGGCTCCCGCCTCAATACCGAGGCAACTCGAGCATGAAGCCGGCAACTTGACATGCTCAAGATTTGCTGTAGAATGTGTAGTGTAGAATCATAGTCTCACTTTGGGGTTTGTTGCCTTTGGATGAAGGAATGAGGACAAGGAAAATATGGTGCTTTCATTTTTCCTTGCATGAAAGCAAGATCAAGAAGGAAACTCTCAAAAATGAAGCTCTCTCTTCTTCTTCTCTCTTCTTTTTCTCAACCATGAATAACTTATCATCTTTTTTTTTTTGAAGAATAAGGTGGAGGAATGTATGTATATGAAACAAGAGGGAGGTGAGTGTAGGAGAGCAAGAAAGGTGACCACATCCTAAACCATCATCACAACCTCACATCAACTCTAATCAAAGATCAAATCCTTTCTTATCACTTCTAATCAACCAAAAGCAAGTGATGAGAATGGTATCTAAAGATTCTATCATAATAAATACATTTGCAAGAAAACCCTCCACAAAGTGTTATTTACAAAACTGCAAATAACCCCCTCCACCAGAAAAGTCCGGCCGGGAAAGAACAAAGGAAAACCGGCCGGAACGGAATGCAAACTGGCAACTCCAGAAAACTGGTCCCGTAATAAATTACAGGAAAACCCCGACACTGTGCATACACACCCGCATCTGTATTCCGACCGGATACAAATGCAAAGAGACAAAATCTACACTGTACTAGACTAGGACCGGCTTAAGCCAAAGCCGGCTAGTAAAATCCGTTCGATCCTGATCCGTGCAATACCGCACGTATCAGATCAAACCCTGCCATATAACAATACGGCCACTAGTACAAAAATGTCCGATCCTGATCCGTGCAATACCGCACGTATCTGATCGGACCCTGCCATATCTCCATACGGCCTCTACAGCGTTTCGCCCGAAAGCTGAGTAACTGAAAGTGTGGTGGACTCTAAAGACTCGTCAATACTATGGCTGTGGATTTAACCACTGGCACGTCAGAGGTATAAGCCAATACGTGACGGGCCACCAGCTATTGACCAAAAGGGACGTCGATGAGGAAGCTCACCCCGACACCCAACTGAGCCTGTCAGTGACAATATCCGTACAGTCCGGTCCGTTCGTCTATGAGTATCGCATGGCGGGCCTAGGGGGTTGGTAAAAGTCAGACCCCCAAAGGCGGTACAAGTCGTGTCGGAGCGTAGCCCAGAACGCCCTGAGATACTACTGGAATACCTACCAGTAAATCTCCTGCCTCGGCCGAGGGCTTTGCGTAATGGCTCTCCTAGACACAGCGCGACCTCACCCCCAATACCGGGAGAGACGAACCCCTGAAGATCCGCTCACTGCCTCCATGTGGCTCGGGACCGTACCCAACTAAAACCTGTTTGCACGACTCCTTTGAGCCGTGGTAGGGTAGTAATCAAAGCACAGTGGGAACTCACACGAGACAAATGACGATCCTCAGGTCGATGAACTAACCTGTACACATGTCACCTGGGAACTGCTATCTGACGTCTGGTATAAGACCAACTAGCAGGTTCCCGGCGAGTCCTGTCCGGTGTACTCATAACCCAATGAGCACCTGTATACATCTTAGGTGAACCAACTGACACCAGTGGCTTGTGAGACCGGCCACCGCCCCTCGTCGGGGTCTCGACTGTATACACTAGTCTACTAATGGAGTATCGATGCCCAGTCTCGAAACTCCCACGACTAGGGACCTTTTAAGGATGTGCTTATAGACCCCAGCTCCCACGTATATGATCGCCATCATACTGCTGGTCGTCAAGCAAGAATCCTAGGGGCTCTATCAACGTGTAATAGTGACATGTCAGGTCACCTAAAGCAGTACACGATGATAAAGGTAAACCAGATAGCATACTATCATCTCGAGTAAGACTGTCCTCCTGGGATAGGTCCTCCCTCAATCATTGCAATCACGTGCCTGTGATCCAATAATTGACTCTGAGGGCACTATCTCCAACAGAAAGAGCCGAGATCTCTTCACCGGGAGTGACCTCTTTAGCGAAACTAGTAAAAACCTCAAAAACACTCCTTTTCAAAATCCATCGATTTTACAACGATATCAAGTTCATTACGCTCATGGTTTTCTTAAAAACCTGCGTAGCCCTCCGTCATTTCAGATATGTACTACTTAGTATTCGTGCTGCGGTAGTTTGGCATTCGTCAAGGCATAGTGTACAGTAGCCAACTAGTGCTTATCTGCTAGCATATGATACGATTGGATTAGGGTATTCGTACGGCGTTGTTTGGCTTTCGTCAAGGGTCTTGCGGGTGGGTTTAATTCAATCAAGAAATGTACGGGTTGAACTTGACTAGCGGACTATGGGTTGTTTGGCATTCGTTAAGGTCATAGCACGCTAGGGGTAAAAAGATTATCGGGAATTTTAAGTGTTGAAATTTGCAATGAGATTGCATACCTTCTATGAGATAGTTGGATCCCGATACCCACTGCGAGTAAGAGTTACTCCTTGGAGAGTTTTACACATGACAATTAGCCGATTAAGTAGGTGTCTAGAAAGGTGTTAATGGGGTTATGCCTCTGGAAAAACGAGGTTTATTTTAATTAGGTTCGTGCGAAAGCACGGAGAATCTCCCTCAAAGTACCGATACTGGCCTGGCCGAAAGATTGGTGAACTTGTAGGGTATAATTAATCCCGGCTAGTCTTTCCTTTTAGGGTTTGAAGGTAGATTTGACTAAAACAGTGGGAGTCATCCTGATTAGATAAACTAATAACCAATCTAATCTTGCAAGAGCACACGCAGAGTGTTTTCTTCTCTCTCTCTCTCCTGGTAGCGACTATGTCGCGTCTTAATCAAGATAATAATATGGATGTATTGACCGAATCTACTTATTATACTGAGCTAGGGAATGTTGGTTCCGCTCAATCTTATAACTGTTATAAGTCCGAGCAGGAAATAGGGGAATATCCGGATTCTCATGCCATCCAATCGAAGAAAGTGTATGTTGATGCATATTCTTCGGGTGTCCTTATTACCGAGAACTGTTTCTCAGTATCCTCTACGTCCTGGGTATGTGATACCGGATCAGGATCCCCCACATGTAATATGTTACATGGGCTACAGACAGGTAGAGAACTGAGAAATGGTGATATATCTCTGAGTGTTAGAGAATGGTGTAAGTGTTGCAGCCAAGTCTGTTGGTAGATATCACCTTGTATTTGATACATTGATTCTGAACAAATACTATTACATACCGAACCTGATATACAACATTACATCATGTTCTTTACTGAGTTAAAGAAGGATATAATTCTGTATTGGAGGATAATGCTGTGAACATTTTCCTTAATCAAGAGTTGATTCGATCAGGCATGCTATATAATAGCATATACGTTATAAATCAAAGCACAGCTCAAAGTATATAGAACACAGACAAGAAGAGCAGTTCAGGAATGAACGAATCCTTCTTGAGGTATTGTAGACTGGGTCATATCAATGTGACATGACCAGCTAAGTTACATAAGGATGAATATGAGAATCTGTTCGAATTTTCATCTTATGCTACTTGCTAGTCCTGTCTCAAAGATAAAATGACCAATACTCCGTTTACTGGAAACAGAGAAAGAGTTAGTGAACTCTTGGGACAGATACATGATGTATATAGTCCCATATCTACAAATGCCAAGGTTGGTTCTTTTGAGAATCAAACGGGTAAAAGTATAAAGTCCTACGATGTGACCGGGGAGGCGAATACTTGCGTATGGAGTTCCCGGAGTCTCTAAAAGGAGAATGCGATTCTCTCTCAGCTTACTCCTTCGTATACACCATAGCACAATGGTGTATCGGGACAGAGGTATCGCACCCTATGAGCTATAGTGCGCTTTATGATGAGTACTGTTGAGTTACCTGTTTTCTTTTGGGTGTTATGCACTTGAGAAGCTGCATACCTATTAAATGGGGTTTCATCCAAATCAGGGCCTACCGCTACATATGAGATATGGAATGGGAAGAGACCATGTCTTAAACGAGTTAAGATATGGGGTTGTCCGGCCTACATTGAAAAACAAAATCCGGACAAGCTTGAGGCAAGATCAGTTGTGTATGTTTGTCAAGATATCCCAAACATTAGTGAGGGAATATCTTCTACCACTCTGAGGAGCAAAAGGTGTTTTGTTTCTTAGCATGCCCTTTTTTTTAGAAAAGGAATTTCTTGTGAAGAAATTAATGGTCATGAGGTAGAACTGCAAGGAGTTCCAGTTAGACAAACTAACAGCTAATAATTTGATAAAACCAAAGGATACAATAGTCTCCAACGAAGCTCAGCCTCTCCGCGAATCTGGTAGGGTTCCTCATCCACTTGAGAGATACTATGGTTTTCTTGGTGACAGTAGGAGCGGGGATTGCATCATGAGATGATGGCCCAACCGGGTCCAGGCAGAAGGAACGTCTGTTTTGATGTGATAGTCAAAGAGTTTGACTTCATCAAAAAATGAGATGGACCTAGTATATACAAGAAAGTTGTAGAGAGTAAGGTTGTCTTCCACGTATTGTACGTAGATGACATACTCTTGATAGGAAATGGTTTTCTATACTACACTCGATCAAGCTCCTCTTATCACGAAGATTCTCAATAGAAGATCTGGATGATACCTGCTACATCTTGTGGATTATGATCTATGGTGACAGATCTATAGTGGATGTTGGGAGTGTCCCAAATCCAAGTATATAAACACTATAAAAGGGTTTAGTATGGATGATTCTAAGTGTGGTGGTTCGCCCACTTACTCTTGGATCACGCTTTCCAAAAAGATGTTTCCCGAGGCTGATTTGAAGAGAGCTCGCGTGCAAGGAATACCCTATGCTTCGGCAGTAGGCTCTATCAGAGTGTGCGATGTTATGTACCAGACCAGATGTAGATGACTCACTAGGTGTAGTGATCAGATATCAATCGGATCTTGGGAGAATCGCCGAAAAGCTGTGGAGGACATTCTTAAGTACTTGAGAAGCACCAAAAGAAAGTTCTTCGTTCTAGATTCCAGAGTGATAAGTTCGACTGAGAGTCGGTCACAGGCATTGTCTTTACCCTCAGTGGAGGGACGGTATGTTGGAAGAGTTCCAAGCTAGATACCGTAACATAATAGACGATAAAGGCTGAATACATTGCTACCATCGATACTACCAAAGTGGCTGTCTGGACATTTCTTGTTCATAATATGAACAAAGTTCCTACCATTGAGCGTCCAATAACTGTTATTGTGACAACAATAGAGTCGTGGTTTTGGCCTAGGAACACCGGTCCCATCAGCGTTCCAGATATATTCCGAGGCAAGTATCACCTGATCAGGGAGATGGCTGATCTCCAAGGGATCGTGGTTAGGAGAGTAGACCAGAAGGTTGATATGGCAGATCCACACACAAAGGCTTTACCCCTAGAGAGACTTCTCTACAATGGTTGAGTATGGGATACTACAACCACTGCTACATTGTTGGGTATTGGAGACTACAACAGATGGCCTCAATGCAAGTGGGAGATTGTTAGTTATATGTATGCTCTAGAGGCCATTACTGTACATGCGATATATATTGTAGTGGATGCTTGGACATATATAGGGAGGACATTCTTGCTCGACATGATAGTATGCTATCTGGTTGCACTTTTATCTTAACATGTTAACAAATACTGTTTTGTGATCACATGTTGATAAAGCCCTTATGATGATTACTTGACTATCAGGATTATAATGCAGATCATACTAGTGGGGACAGGGTAGTCGATAAGTACATCCTTCAAATGTTTCTAGTCGTGGGAGTATCGAGACAGGGCGTCGGTACTCCAGAGCAGACTAGCGTATGCGCTTCTTGACCCATATGATGGGCGATGGATGATCCCATATCCATTGGTGTTTGACATAAGAGAAGGTATACGAGTGCTCAGTGGAGACTGGGTACACTGAACGGACTCGCCGAGAACTCCTAAATGGTATTATACCCATCGTCGGATAGCAGTTCTCTGGTGACACTGGTACATGTTAGTCTGTAGACCCGAGATCGTCATAGAGTCTTGTGTGATTCCCACTGTGCTTTGATTTCCACCATACCACGGTCAAGAGATCGTGCAAAAATGTGGTTTTTGGGTACAGTCCCGAGTCACATGGAGGCAACGAGCGATAGGAGGGGTTTCGTCTCTCTTGGTATTGGGAGTTGATGTTGCGCTGTGCTCGATTGGCCATAACAGGAAATCCCTGGCCAGGGTTGCTGAGATTTACTGGTAAGTGTTACCAGTAGTTTCTCGAACCGTTATGGACCTTGTATCGGCATGATTTATCAGGTTATTGGGGTCTGACGTTATACCACCCCCAGGCTGTGATATGCGACATATCAGACGAAGAGACCGGACTGTACGATAGCGTTACTGATTGGATTCGTAGAAGTTATAGCGGGCTTGCTTGTTGATCTTCTGATCGCTCAATATCCGGGTGGCTGTTACGTTTAGCAGACCGCTTGCGGCTTGTGGGTGTTTGATATGATCATCACCTACTGCCGGCGTATTGACGAGTCTTTAGGGTCCTACACAGAGGTTTCCTGGTTCATGCGAAATGGAGTAGGTGAACATATGTGATATGTGCGGGACCGAGATTAATGCGAGTATGTGATACCGTATTCTATTCTCGTGATATGTGATATCGGTCGGGTGTATGTGATATAGCCGAGTTATCGGATCAAGTATTGATTCGATAAGTTGATTCATTTGATATTAGTCGGTTATATGTATTATAGCCGGATTATTGAATTAAGAGTTGATTTAATAATTTAATGTATAATTATATATTTGATATATTAAATTACATTAATTAATATTGGCTCACTTAAGATTTCTTTTCTCACTTTATGATACATTGATATATATACGATATATGTTAAATGTATTGTTTTCTTTTTGCACAAAATATATATGTGATATATATTGTCATGTCATGCTAGGTTACATATGCAACATGTATGTATGAGACTCATACCATGCTAGGGTTAAGTTAGGGTTTTATTTGTTTTAAGTAATTCAAACACTTGGATAATGAGTCATGGTAAAAGTTTGGAGAAGCTTGTGAAAAACATTGACTTAGTCCACTTGTTTGTCTAGCTTAAGATATTTTTCAACCCAACCCTTAACTCATAGCTATGGTTAAGTCTCTACAATAGTTAGTGGATGACATACACAAACCATGGTTGCATTTCCAACCTCATGAGTTCATTGATTTCTTCATGACTTCTTCTTCTTCCTCGCTTGAAAAAGTTTGCTGGTTTTTTCTAAGTGATGATAACTTGTGAGAAAAATATATCTAAAGTGAGCCCACTTCCTATTTTATCATCCTCTACTATTGGCCATTTAGTTTAGGGTGTTTGCTTCACTAATCTACATAATCAGTGAAGAGATAGTATGAGCTAGTGTCTCTTCGACGTGGATCATTTTCGGCCTCGAAGACTTCGAAGCAAGTTTATTTGTTTCTTCATGGGAGCCTCTCTAGAGTCCGGAAGTTCGTGACCGCAGCGAAGGGACTACTACACGGAGCTATTGAAGTGAAGGACCGGTCTACAAAGGTTGTATTCCTTATTCACTTAGATGTACAGAGTTTACATATCATGTTTAATCCTAAATCTCTAGTTAAGATCTTGGTTAGGGTTTGTTTAGCCCCCCAAAATTTTAATGTAGCATAATTGATACTTGCCAAAACCTTCACAAGGTGCTAAGCCAACCTTAAAGGGAGACCTTGTTTTAAAAGTGCAGGTTTAGCTTTGCACCAATCATCTCCACTAATACCATATTTCTAAATATTTTTTCTTCAATACAATTCTGCTTATTTTTAAAAATATCTTTTAAATCCAAAAAAATTGCTGCACGTGCCTCAAAGGCCTTGTTTAAGTTCCAGGCCCAACTAAAATCTGAATTTTTCCCAAACTACCCCTATTTTAATTTAATGAATAATTCCCAAGACAAGATCGACCTAAAAGTATTTCCGCGCATAGACCTCCGTACGCCACGTAAGATTAGTCAAGAAGAATTCTTTAGGATAAAAACGCTATTAGAAATAGCGTTTTTTTCAAAATGAAAACGTCAATAGCGTTTTCATTTGAAGACATTGATATTTTGTTAAGGTTGATTTATGTTTGATTTTGATTTTGTTGAAACTGTAACAAAATTGATAAAGAGTATGGAAAAAATCTCATAAATAGAAATCTATATACTAACTAAATTTATTCCATTCTAAAAAAACCATGAGATTCCCACCCCCTCCCCCGTTTGTCAATTTTGTTAGAATCGCAACAAAATTAGAATTTTAAAATAATCAAAATCAAAATCTATAACAATTTTAACAAAATCAAAATCAAAATCTAAAACAATTTTAACAATATCAAGATCAATATCTTCAAATGAAAATGCTACCGACAATAGTGTTTTCACTTTAAAAAAAAAGGCATCCAAAAGAAAACTTTTTTGCTAATAGTGTTTTCTTCTTGGACATAAATTATGGTTGATTTGGGCTAGTTTTATTTGGAAATTATTTATTAAATTAGGATTGATTTGGGACAAAACTCCTAAAATCTGTTTTCTGCGACTGAAGCTTCTTTTACCAAGCCATTTTCCCGCTTCTTTCATTATTGTTCGTCTTTTTCTTCTCGAAAGAAAGAGAGAAAGAAATGGCGACGAATTGGGATCGAGCTCTCGAGGGATGCTCATCGCTCTCCCTCATCTTCCTCTTCTTCGTTTCGTGCCTCGTCGTTGGATCTTCTTCCAGTCTTCTCACTTTCCCAGGCACTGCAATTTCCCCTTTCGTGATTTAGGGTTTCTTTTTGAGTCGATTGTTTGTAGCCTGGTTTTATTTTAGTGTTTGATTATCTCATCTTATGGTAATTTTGGTTGGAATTTAGATCATCAACTGCCTTGAGATTCGATTTTGTTGTGTTATTTTGTAAGGGTTTGATGAATTCATGTTCTATTAAAGAAATCTTCGCCATCACTTATTTGTGAATAGTAATTTTGCACAATTTTGTGCTAGAATGGTGATATTATGTTGGCAGTCAATTAGATCTGTTCAATGATTGAGTGATTGAACCCAATTAATGATTTTTCCATAGAAGTGGTGGAGATGAAGAAGATGAAGGTATTGAACCCATGGAAGCTAATTGACTCTATTCAATGCATCGAACAAGTGAACAGCAAACCTTTATCACAACCATTTAGGGTGGGCACTAATATATATAATTGACAATTGAATCTCCACATTAGCCTATGGACAAGAGACACTGTGTACAAACTATGTTTCTCGGAGATCTCATCTATCCTTAGGAAATATTGGGTACATGCCAAATTGTCTTTTCTTGTCGACATAGCCATATCAGCTCTACCCCATGAGTAGAATTCGTAGGGAGGTCTTATTGGGGGCCCATATAAATTTATTTTCAGGAATTCTTTCATACTGGGTTCAGCCATTCTATCATATATTTTGAATATTGCACATAATCAATCAGTGCAAATTCAGGAACACATCTGTCCACAATCAACCAGAGTAGCAGGTTTATCCCAGATCAACTCGTTCCTGTCCTAACTTCTTGAGCCGTGGCTCATTGAAAACTGGATGTAACCTCACCCTCGTGGCAGCTCTCCAGGTACAAAACTAATTATTCTAAGGTACAAAGCTTATACTATTGGGACCAATTTCATAATGCAGTGAGATCCTGTATGTTCCGTTGGATTTGCTGCAGTTTGAGAACATGATCTTGCGCGGGCGTGGGGGTGGGTGGGGTGAGGTGGGGGGTTAAGTCAATTAGAACTACAAGCTAGAACTGCTTGAACTAGAACTTATTAGGGTAATAAAAAATTTAGTGTTATTCGATTAGATCTGTAATTGTAACTTTAAATTTCGGTGCTTGTCATGATTGGAACCGGAACCGGAACTAAAAGTCTAGAAGTTCTAATTCTAAGTGTCACTAGATAAAAACCATCAAATTTCATCATAAAAATTACCCCAGTCATGACTAGAACAGAATTTTAAAAAATTGGAACTACCCCTACCCTCTCTCCTCTTCTTCTTCCTCCCTCCCAGGTCAATGCAAACCGAAAATCCTAAAGTATATAAAATTATTGTATATTTATTATAGCTTTATTCTCTATTTAATCTAAGTAGAGTAAAAAATAATAATTTAATCATAATCCCATAGTAATTTAATAAATCTGTAATAGAACCTTATTGCTAATTTTTTAATGCAATATTACCAATTATTTTATTGATAGCATCGTTTAAACTCATAATAATTTCAAAGTTAATTAGATATAATATATTGTTTACAAACTAAATAGGATAACGCATCATCAAAACTTCTACTTAAATTTCTTTTGTTTAGTTTCAATATTAATTATTTTTAGTTCTAGAACCCCATAAAAATGTTCTAGTTCTGCTCCAAATCTATCTAAACAATTCCTGTTCTAAATGCTATAGTTCCCTCTAAGAGTTTCAATTGACTAACAAGGCCTCAATGCGAAAACATCTCTTTTAACTTTGTTTGCTTGGCAGCACATTCTTTAGTTATACCTAATCAAGTCATCTCTCAATATCAGCAACAGAAAATTTCCCTAAATGTGTTAGACCTTCGACCAGTTAAGTTAATGTGCAATTCTAGGGATATCGAGCAAATGCGACGAACTACTATAATTCCATGCAACACTGGAAAGTGGAAATGTTTAGAGAAGAATGCTTAGCTGTACTTGAATACTGTGCGGCAGCCACCAACACCAATCTTCTAAAATATACACATTGCTCGAACCCTCTACCAAGGACTGTAAGTAATTCACACAGAGATCTTTCGTGCTTAGTTGAATGCAAATGACATGGTTCCATCCTGGAACCAATTTTAAAAAATAGGCCCCATCTGTTGACAATAGAAGTTGCATACCATTCAATTTGACCATTTCCTTATATAAGACTTAATCTACTTGCGGTCTCTGTATGATTTATGAATGGTTATGATCTGCTGAACTTTGTTGGTGTACTATGGCCAAATACGGAGAACTTATATATAGAAATAGCCAAGCACACATTCATAGGAATAGGCAGAGATTGCATCAGGTTTGGAGCCAATTGTTAAATCCTTGATACTCGCAAACAGATCTTATACTCATTATGAAGGAGTTAATATCACTTCTCATTTTGATCTAATAGAGGATCTTTCTTAACATGTGTAATCTTGTGACAGTGTTCATGATCTGCCACGAGTGTTTCATGTAGGTTCTTGCATGAACTTGAAGCAAATATAGTAGTTGGTGGGAACTCTCTTAAGAAGATTAGCTCATATGCTTGTTATTTTCCGAATAAAGTTTTACCTTCTTAGAGTGGCTTCCCGTTGTGAAACCTGCTACTATTCGCAATTGGCTCAATAAAGCAGACATAGTCTGGTCACTGGAACTAGGCCTAGACTATTTATTTCTCCAACTGAAACTTGAAATGGGACTCGTATGAATCATCAGCTACCAATTTCTTTATATGAGAATTGGGAAATGATGTTCACCACCTCCGTGAACCCTTGTTGGCAGCTTGTTTGCCTCTTGAACATCTAATTTGTTCGTGTATTCTACTTAATAAATATGCTCCATCTGTTTGTCCTATGAAATTAATTTATGTAGGTGAGAATATTCCTCGGTCGTACAATACTTTGGAAATATGTTCATATCCCTTATTACAAGTCTCCATATAATATCTAAGGTATCACTCTGTAGGCTCAAAAAGAACATCCAAGTTGGCAATCAACCAACCAGTCTCTGAAGAAATTCTTGAGCAGCAATTTTCAACATGCTTCAATCAAAGTCAATCTAATTAGATCATTAACTACAGCTGACTACATTGTATATTGGCTAGGTCCGACTTTTGTGAGTCATGGAATTGCTAGTTTGCCACTGAACACTTACTCAGCCATCACTCATTTGAGAAAAGTCAGTAACTTATACTGAACAATACCCAGAACTCAGTCTGAAACATGAGCCAAACTTGACATAAACAACGACTCGAGTAAGACTCCATCAAGGTCTCCTTCTCTCACATGGATTCTGATGTCTTGACCTTCACCATTAACCATTTATTTATCAATATCCGAACCTGGCTGAATTCAATCTCGTCGACCTTTATTGCCTACTTGCATTGTAAAATATATTATTTTTTCTCAAGTACATAATTACTATGTAGTGCTGTTCTAAAATACATTTTGCAATAAGCATCTGCCTGCAATGTTTTCCAAGTAAATACTAAAAGCCCATCTTTTCTCCCTTCCCTCTGCTGTCTTTCCACTTAGTATATGTAAAATTTCTTGTTGGCATGTTTGTTTCCAGATCCTAAAATTGGAGTGAACTATGGCCGACTAGGCTCCAATCTTCCATTACCAGATGTTGCAGTGAAGCTAATATCCTCGTTATCAATCAAGAATGTGAAGACCTTTGATATGGATCCTTTAATAGTCAGAGCTTTTGCGCATACAAATATCTCATTATCATTATGCATTCCGAATGAGGATGTATTTTCTCTGGCTACTAATCCAGCAAAAGCTGACCTTATCCTCAAACACAGCATCCTTCCTTTCTATCATAAAACTTCTATATCTTCTATTTCAGTTGGAAACGAGGTCTCCATGCTTCCAGAATTTTCTCCCATTCTTCTTAGCGCCATGAAAAATCTGCATAAATCATTAAGGAAATTTAGGTTGCACCAAAGAATCAAAGTATCTACCCCTCATTCTTTAGCAGTTTTAGCAATAAGATTCCCTCCTTCAGCTGCAGTGTTCCAAGAATCAATTACAGAGCCTGTTCTCAGACCTGTTTTGAGATTTCTCAGCAAAACAAACTCTCCATTTATGGTTAACCTTTACCCATACTTAACCTTTAAAGAGATTCCGTACATACCACTGAATTTTGCTTTGTTTAAGGAGAATCCACAGAACTTCAATTATACCGATCCAAAAACACGCTTAGTGTACACAAATTTATTTGACCTTTTGGTTGATTCTCTGAGATCTGCTGTATGTTCCCTTGGATTCTATAAGGTGCCTCTAGTTGTTACAGAGACAGGATGGCCTTCTCAAGGAAATCCTGATGATAATGCCGCGTCATTACCCAATGCTGCCACATTCAACCAAAGATTGGTAAATCATGTAACAGGACATCCAGTTAAAGGAACTCCTTTGAGACCTGGTGTACCAGTTTTGACATTTATGTTCTCTCTGTTTGACGAAGATCTGAAGCCAGGTGCAACTACAGAGAAGCATTGGGGTTTATTCTATGCTAATGGTACAAAGAAGTATCACTTAAACATGGCCAGTCTTCCTTGTACCCAGCATCCAGACTTGTAAACTTTGAAGGAGAGTTTATGTACATAATCTGCATACAGATTACTTTACAAGGTAGGCGCTGGATACGTTCATGACCTATAATTCCTGTTTCTAATTGACTAATCATGAGTTATCCATTTGTCATTCCTCTGACCGAGTTTCTAGCATAGCTGTGCACTCCTTTCTAACCTATTTCTATATGTTTCATGCAATATAGAGTTTTATACAAGTACTGACAGCCTTAATGAGCTTTCTGATATCATATCATTGCCCATCCTGCTCCATAGTCATATATGAAAAACTGATTGATTATATAACATGCTCCATTTTACGGCTGCGCTAAATATACGATCAATGACCTCAACAGTATGTCCAAATTTTTAAATATATCAAATGATCTGAAAACGTCTAATGGAGTTAATTTAGATCAAGTCAGTTCTTCCTAATACCGGTATCATATCAGCATTACCATCACCAGCAGCACCTCCACCTATATGAATGATCTTTCCGCTAGAAGGTGAAATTATAGCGCCTCTGAAAAAAAAGTAATTCAGGAGGAGATTCCACATGAGGAGTAATTTTGTTGAACAACAACAACAACAACAACAGAACAGCTTTTATCCCCAAAAATTTGACGTTAGCTGCATAGATCCTTATCATACATTTAGCATTTGTCCAGTAATCACTTCCGAAGAATTCAATTTCTGTAATCATCCATTTGGTCTTTATCCAGTGTTTACTATTTAGTTTCTATGAAATCAATTTTTACTTCCCAGGTTGTATCTGATAAATTCTGACCCTAAATCCTGTATACAAATCCTGAAATCTGTTATGCTCAATTTTGTTTATATAAAAGTAAATTGGCAACTAAAACTCAATTTGGATCTGTAAAGGAGGAGGCCAAACTATATGCTGAAGTTGATAATTAGGAGTGTTGCAAGTTGTGTTTGTCAGCGTTGTTTTTTTTTGATATATATCGAAGTTAGGTATATGACAATTTTGATAACTTGTTGGACTATTTGGTTTTGATATGACTTGATCAACCTGGTATGCAATAATATATGAGAACCCAAATACTTTAACTTGCATTTCTATTATAATGCTCCAGGATAATGGATTTATAAGCCTTGTTATTAGCTGATCTGAACCTGCTTGGCATCTATGGACTTCTATGCATTTCCGGATTACTGGTAAATGGGCAGATTGTTAAACAAGCCAACTTGTAGAGAAGTGTTGCATGTATCATCAATGCATTAATTTCTTCATTTTTTTTCTTTGGATAAATATTTATTTTGTTTAGCATCTTGAGTTTTTCAATTAAAATGCGTCCTGCCAAGCGCTAATCCTTTCAGCAGGTGATGCATGTTTCCGAGTCCAATCTTGTATACATTATTGAATAAAACTGCTGTCCTAATCTTTTAGCAGGCTTGCACATTTCGTTTACCATTGTTTTCTCAGCTCCTCATCTTTTGTTACTCTACTTGCTTGCAGATTCTTCGAAATTTTCAAAATCACAAGACACCTGACTCATGTTCCTTTGCTGGAACATTGCAGACATTCTTTATAGGAAGGTAGTCGGTGTCAAATTTTCATGTCTGTTCTACTTTTATCGGGTATGCAAAACTACAACTAATATTTACATGGTTGCTTCCAGATCTTAAGTCGTAGGTAATCTTGGTGTTCTATGCAAATCATCTATCAACCGAGTCGGTCAACCTGATAATCTCATCATCAATGAACTTGTGAGGTATTTGCCTTCTATAGCCGAACATGGTACATACAGATATTTCCTCGTCAAATGCATGGCAATGCAATATTACATAACCTGACTTAACCAACCAATTCCTTTTTTCTGTTGGTTGTTTTTGTTTTGTTTCTTTTCTGAGCAAGGTCTTTTTCGTCTCTCATTGGGTAGATGCTTTTAAATTGGTCACATACTATATACTTTTATGTTTTAAAGTAGAAAAGGAGAGCCCATTTCCCTTTGGTTGATGAAATTTAAAAAATTGTGAAAAGCAGCACCGTGCCGCGCTGCATAATATACTAAAAATCTGTCTGTTTGGCAATAGCTGGCTAGCTGCTTCCTTTTGCTTATGTATTGTTGGAGAGGGCAATAGCAGAGATCTTTCCCATGTAGGATGTGTCAATTATACTCGCTCAATAGTCCTTACTCTAGCCGGCTATATTTAGTCCATTCCTTCGCTATTACTTCATTTCACACTTGTATAAAGCTTGTTAGGCGTGCATTCTTTATTCTTTGTTAAAAGCACCTCCCATAATAACGCTTTTATCATCTCATCATGAGCCCTGAATTACAGTGTGGCCCAGGTCCAATGTCTAGATTTAGGAATCACGAGTAGGGGCCTGCAAATAGGCTTCCATGGTCCAATCCTAACGCCATCAGTCTTATTATCCTCCTCTTTGGTTTGTTGGCTGGCTCTCAATATCATGAGAGGATTAAAATCAGCCTCCTCTCCTTCACAGGATTTAAGTGAGCTTGAGCTGAGCACCACCCATCCGTAATGAACTGAAGTTGAGCTGTCCCCACTCTTTTGTCACATCTCCCCACCACCACCACAACACTCACTACAAGAAAATTGCATTTATTCCGTCGGCATAAGCCCGACGGATTAAATAGGTATCCGACGGAATAAAGTTATTCCGTCAGACAATACCCGACGTATAAAATTGCGACGTAATAAGCTTTATTACGTCGGGTCTTTAACTTATTACGTCGGCAATGATTTTTCCGTCGGATTGATGCCGACGGAACAAGTTAAAAAACCCTGAGAAGTTAACTCATTTTTTCCTCAGGTTCGACAGCTTATTCCGTTGGCTCATTATTTATTTCGTCGGGTATGACCTGACGGAATAAAGTGGCATCAGAGGAAGAAATGCCTGGTCTGTAATTACTTCGTCGAAAACATCCGATACAAAAAATATATTCCATATATGCCGTACAAAGCAGTTTCAAATCCAATTCAAATTCCAAATCCATTTCACCAAATTCCATTTTAATCCACTACAAAATATATAATCAAATATACGAAACACAAATTCAATCAATTACAATTCAAATTTATACAAACTGTTAGTTCAATTACAACTACTAAACAACAGAAAACCAATTCTGAGGCTACAAAAAATGACGAGAAGACGCGGAATCGAGGAAGTATGAGTCTTGCTGAGAGAGAGAAAGCGATAGATACGTTTACTGAATATGGAGATTAGAAATATCTCTATTTTCAATAAACGTATTTATTGTTTTTTTTTTTCCAGCAAGACTCATATCTTCCTCGATCCCGCGTTTTTATGAGCTCGTGGTGGGGCACTGCTGCCGTCGGGGCGGGAGGGGGGAGGAGGGGAGGGCATCATGATAGTCGCTGAAATCGAGCAACTCCTACAGTGTTATAAATATACAAGTATTAGAAACGGATATACACGATAATTATATGAAAGTTGCATTGAAAATAAAGATTATCAATTAAATTTACATTCGGTATCTTCTTGCCTAACTGTACTAGCCTCCGCATCATCGTTCTCCTCGCCTGCATATCGGCCAGGGCTTCTGCTCGGCTCATACGTGTGATATCGGCTAGGGCTTCTGCTCGGCTCATAAAGATTAATCCGAAGTCGACGCGGATTCAGATGCAGGAGTCGAGAAGACGGGTGCTCGATCACCGGCGGGGGTATGTGGAGAGCGGTCTCGGTGATATATCGGGGTAGATAGAGAGGGAGATAAGGCTGCAGCGGGCGCGGGTGCTGCGGGCTCCTGAATGAATATCCCCGAGCGCGCACGAGGAGGATGCAAACTCGGACCGGGATGAGCGTGATATACCGTAGGCGTGATGCCTTGGTCGCCTATATAAACTCTCCCGTGTCGGTTTGGGTTGTGCAGTTGAAAGACCCCATTGATCATATGAAGCTCATCGTCTGTAGGCTGTCGATGGTGCACCACAACAAATGCAACTCTTCGCTGCTCAATCTCGCCACTCATCCATTACTGCGGGAAATTACAATATGAACCAAGGTTCAAGAATTCGTTTCGGTTCGGTCTCTTATATATTAATGAGTTAAATTTATGGTTCTATATTCATTTCGGTCTCGGTCTCTTAGATATGCGGTTTTCTAACAACGAAAGGTTAAATTGAATACAATTACAGTTAAAATTTTATAACAAAATCGAGTAGGAGCATACTTACATAATGCTCAGTCGCCTCCTGTGAGCTAGGGTAGCTGAAGTCACGCGCAAACCCCATCTGAAAAAGCTTAACACGACCGGGCATTTCTCCTGTCTGCCTCGCCTGCCATTTAGATCAATGAATTTAATTTATATCAAGTTTAGAAATTAAAGCCTACAAATCAAAACATAGTGTTCTTACATGAGCAATTGCATACTGGGAGGAGTTTATCCTTCCGCTCAACCATCGATCACGGTTGTGCCTCTGCGCCGCTGCTCCCTGCCTGTCATTTAGATATGTTGTCTGGTGTTATGTTAATGGTAGGGTGTTTTTCGTCATCCCATTGAGATGAGAATGTGCGTGCTTGTCAGGCATGTACAGATTCCCCCTGTCTAGGGCAGGCCGAGGTTTATTGATTGTGGGGATCCGAATCTCCGGCAGCTTCGGACCAAGCTGCCGTTAATTACCCCTCGCTTTGGAGCAAGAGAACCTCCGATTGACGGGTAAAACCGGTAGTACGTGTTAGTTATATATATGCCCTAGAGGCCATTGTTGTACATATGATGTATATTATAGTGGATGTTTGGATATATATATATATATATAGTACTTTCTTGCTCGATATGATAGTATGCTGTCTGGTTTCACTTTATCTTAACATGTTAACAAATACTGTTTTGTGATCACGTGTTGATAAAGCCCTTAGGATATGTACTCGACTATTAGGACTATAATACAGATCATACTAGTGGGGCCAGGGTAGTCTACGAGTACATCCTATAACTGTTCCTAGTCGAGAGTGTATCGAGACAGGGCATCGATACTCCAGAGTAGACTAGCGTATACACATCTTGACCCATATGATGGGCGATAGATGATCCCATATCCATTGATGTTGGACATCAAAGATGGTGTACGGGTGCTCAGTGGAGACTGGGTACACTGAACAGACTCGCCGATAACTCCTGGATGGTATTATACCTATCGCCAGATAGCAGTTCTCCGGTGACACTGGTACATGTTAGTCTGTAGACCCGAGATCGTTATAGAGTCTTGTGTGATTTCCATTGTGCTTTGATTTCCACCTTACCACGTCCAAAAGGACGTGCAAAACGGTGGCTTTTGGGTACAGTCCCGAATCACATGGAGGCAATGAGCGATATGAGGGGTTTCGTCTCTCCCGGTATAGAGAGTTGATGTTGTGCTGTGTTCGATTGGCTATAACTGGAAGTCCCTGGCCAGTGCTGATATGGAGATTTACTGATAAGAGTTATCAGTAGTTTCTCGACCCGTTATGAGTCTTACATCGACACGACTTATCGGTTACTGGGGTCTGACGTTTACCATCCCTAAACTAGATATGCAACATATCAGACGAAGAGATCGGACTGTACGGGAGTGTTACTGATTGGATTCACAGGAGAATGTACATGTTTGCTTGTTGATCTTCTGATTGCTCAATACACGGGTGGCTGTTACGTTTAGCTCACCGCTTGCAGCTTGTGGGTGTTTGATATGATCATCACCTACTGCCGGCGTATTGACGATTCTTTAGAGTCCTACATAGAGGTTTTCTGACTCAGGCCAAACGAAGTAGGAGCACATATGTGATATGTGCGGGACCAAAAATAATACGATATAAGATACCGTATTATATTCTCGCGATATGAGATATCGGCCGGGTATATGCAATATAGCCGGGTCATCGGATCAAGTGTTGATTCGATGAATCGGTACATGTTATGTTAGTCGGTTATATGTAATATAGCCGGATTGTCGGATCAAGTGTTGATTCGATAATTTAATATATAATTATATATGTGATATATTACATTACGTTAACTAATATAAGCTCGCTTTATTGATTCATTTTCTCACTGGATAATACATTAATGTATATGCGATATATGTTAATTGTATTATTTTCTTTGGTTATAAAATATATTGTATATGTGATATATAATATTGTAACAAGTTAGGCTTACAAATGCAACATGGTTGTTAAATTTAAACAAAGTTAGGGTTTGGATTTGGGTTAGCTTTTTCATGAAGCTTCATGAAGCTTTCCTTTTGTCATTTAGCTTTGATATTTTATGTAGATATTTATTAACTCAACCCAAACCCTTAACCATAGTTTATTCTCTACATGAGTTAATGCCTTCATTTATTAACTCATTGTTGTCATTTGTAATCACAACAATTCATTTATTCATCATAAAAGATTTCTTTTTCTTCTTCCTTGAAAAAGCTTTCTAGCGTTTTGAGTTGTGGTGATTAATAGTGAGAAATTGAAAACAAAAGAGAGCAATATTCCTACTTCATCATCCTCCTCTATTTTAGCCAAATAGATTAGGGTGTTCACTTCTCTAATAAGTTTCATTAGTGAAGTGTAAGTTTGGGTTTGAGATTCTTCAAGGTAGATCATCTTCGAAAAGGAAGACTTCAAGCTAGCATGGATCATTTGGCTTGTGGAGCTTCTCTAGAGTCCAGGAGCTCATGGATCGCGGCGAAGGGACTACTACTCGGAGCTTATGAAGCGAAGGAACGGACTACAAAGGTTGTAATCCCCCTCTCTTAGATGTAAAGTTGTTTACATGTAAAGTTAACCCTAATTCTCTAGTTAAGATCTTGGTTAAGGTTTGTTTAGCACCCCAAGAATTTTTAATATAGCTTGTTTGATACTTGCCAAAACCTTGCTAAGGTGCTAAGCTAACCCAACAGTGGTATCAGAGCCAAGATAGAGCATTAGGAGTTGCCTAGACGAAGTTAGAACTCCGATCGAACCCCGAAACCCCGAAACGATCCCTTTTCTGGAAATTTTTCAAAAAGTTGAATTTTTCCATATTAAAAATACTCAGAAAATTATGCAGGGAATTTTATGGACCCACCTGAAGAACGAGTCCCTCACTCGCTACAGTGACCGCGCAACTGTGGCCAAAACTAGGTTTTGGCGGCGTTTCCGCGGCGCCACTGTGGAGGCTTGGGACGGGCCCTTCAGCGACGGTCCATAGGTGCTGGGGCATGCTACTGGGAATTTTTATTTCTGCTCAAGTGTTGAGCTCACTGGGATATTTTCGGAATTCGTTGTATCTATCGAAATATCTAATTTCGCCTAGTTATCTGTGATGATTATGTCTTGCTGTGATATGTTATATTGGATCGTTGTGTATTGAATAGCCGGGTTTTTTATGTGAGATTGGAGTTTTCTTTTTCATTCATGTAATATTCATTTATATGTAATATTCTTTTATTGGGGCACTTCCGGGTTGAGGATGATGTCACCATTGTATATTATTTAATTTTCCGCATTAGGATAGACCCAAGACGGAGAGCACAAGTAACCGGGTTCTAGGGTCCAGTGGGAGGCCATCTCGAGGAGTCGAGACCGGGTCTCTTAACCCTAGAATTGGCAGGGTTACTTGCCGCTCTCGTAGGGGTCTAGGGATGTGGGTTTGGCTATTCACTGCGACTGTGGAATCCGTGTTTTATACATGCTCAAAATAAAACACGGACGTCCTAGAATATCCAATATTTCATATGTTGACTTCTGCTGCAATGTTCTGTGATGAGATCATATTACTGCCTGTGACGAATGCTTATACTATATGTATATGTTGATATATAAATATTACTGTTTTCGTTTCTTCTGTGATACTTAGGAAGCTTAAATGATGGGATTTATTAATGAGATTAATAAAAGAAAATAAACCTAAAAGATGTTGTAGAATCAAATTTTCAAAAAGGGTAGCTACAGTTTTTGCTTTTCATGGTGGTATATGTGATATACCCTGCACCTTATTCGATGAGGAAAGAGCCGAGATCCCTTCACCGGGAGTGACCTCTTTAGCAAAACTGGCAGATGCTACAAACTCATGGTTTAGTTTTTGATTGCTTCTACAGTTCTTGCTTTGCACCGCGGTATATGTGATATACCCTGCACCTTATTCGATGAGGAAAGAGCCGAGGTCCCTTCACCGGGAGTGATCTCCTTAATGAAACTAGAAAAGCCCAAAAACATTCCTTTTCAAAATCACTTGTTTCTACAACGATATCAAGTTCATTACGCTCATGGTTTTCTGAAAAACCTGCGTAGCCCTCCGTCATTTCAGATAAGTCCTAGTTAGTATTCGTGCTACGTTTGTTGACCTCCGTCAAGACGTAGTGTGCGGTAGCTGACTAGTATTTATCTGTAGCATGTGATGCGATTGTTTTAGGGTAGTCGTATGACTTTGTTGACCTCCGTCAAGGGTCGTGCGGGTGGGTTTAATTCAATCGGGAAATGACGGGTTGAATTTGACTAGTAGCCTATGGTTTGTTGACCTTTGTCAAGGTCATAGGACGCTAGGGGTAAAAGAAATTATCGGGAATTTCAAGTGTTGAAATTTGCAATGAGATTGCATGTCTTCTATGAGATAGATAGATCCCGATACCCACTGCGAGTAAGAGTTACTCTTGGGAGAGTTTTACACATGACAATTAGCCAATCAAGTAGGTGTCTAGAAAGGTGTTAACGGGGTTATGCTTCTGGGAAAACGAGGTTATTCTAATTAGGTCCGTACGAAAGCACGGGGAACCTCCCTCAAAGTACCAACACTGATCTGGCTGAAAGATTGACGAACTTGTAAGGTGTAATTAATCCCGGCTAATCTTACCTTTTAGGGTTTGAAGGAAGATTTGATTAAAACAGTGGGAGCTATCCTGATTAGATAAGATAATAACCAATCTAATCTTGCAAGAGCGCACGCTAAAGTGTTTTCTTCTCTCTCTCCAGGTAGCGATCATATCAGGCCTTAATCAAGATAATAATATGGATATATTAACCGAACCCGCTTGTTATACTGACCAGGGGAACGTTGGTTCCGTTCTTTGTTATAATTGTTATAAAACTGAACAGGAAATAGGCGAATACCAGAATTCACACGCCATCCAAACGAAGAATAAACATGTTAATATATCTTCTTCGGATGTGTTAGTTACCGAGAACTGTTTTTCAGTTCACTTTACGTCCTGGGCATTAGATACCGGATCAGGATCCCACATATGCAATTATTGCATGGGCTGAAGAAAGGTAGAGAACTGGGAATGGGTGATCATTCCGTAAGAGTAGGGAATGGTGCAAATGTTGCAGCCAAA
Source organism: Agapanthus africanus (assembly GCA_030015575.1). Lineage (NCBI taxonomy): Eukaryota > Viridiplantae > Streptophyta > Magnoliopsida > Asparagales > Amaryllidaceae > Agapanthus > Agapanthus africanus. The sequence continues at coordinate 322,972,382 of JASDDO010000006.1, read as the reverse complement.
GCAGTTGGCGCATTTCACCTTGTATTACCAAGTGGTAATACATTGATTCTAAACGAATGCTATTACATACCGAGCATTGTATGCAACATTATATCAGTTTCTTTATTAAGTAAAGAAGGATATAATTTTGTAGTACAGGATAATGTTATGAAAATCTTCCTGAATCAAAAGTTGATTGGATCAGGGTCGTTAAATAATGGCATATACGTTCTAAATCAAAACACAGTTCTTAATATACAGAACACACATAAGAGAAAAAGTTCAGAAATGAACGAATCATTCTTGTGGTATTGCAGATTTGGTCATATCAATGCGACACGACTTGCTAAGTTACATAAAGATGGTTATTTAAATGCGTTCGAATTATCATCTTATGAAACTTGCCACTCATGTCTCAAAGGAAAAATGACCAAAACTCCGTTTAGTGGACACGGAGAAAGAGTTATGGAACTCTTGGGACTGATACATAGTGATGTATGCGGTCCTATATCTACACATGCCAGGAATGGTTCCTCGTACTTCATCACATTCACCGACGATCTCTCAAGATACGGACATGTGTTCCTGTTGAAACACAAGTCTGAAATTTTTGAGAAATTCAAAGAATATAAGCACGAAGTAGAGAACCAAATGGGTAAAAGTATTAAAATCTTTCGATCTGATCGAGGAGGAGAATACTTGAGCAATGAGTTCCTGGACTATTTAAAAAAGAATGGGATTCTCTCTCAGCTTACTCCACCGTATACACCACAGCACAACGGTGTATCGGAACGGAGGAATCACACCCTATTAGATATGGTGCGCTCTATGATGAGCACTGCTGAGTTACCTATTTCCTTTTGGGGTATGCGTTTGAGACAGCCATATACCTATTGAATAGAGTTCCAACCAAATCAGTGCCTACCACTCCATATGAGATATGGGAGGGGAAGAGACCGTGTCTTAATTTCGTTAAGATATGGGGTTGCCCGGCCTATGTTAGAAAGCAAAATCCGGACAAGCTCGAGGCAAGATCGTTTTTGTGCAAGTTTGTAGGATATCCCAAGCATTCGCGAGGACATATCTTCTACCGCCCTGAGGAACAAAAGGTGTTTGTTGCTCAGCATACCACCTTTTTAGAAAAGGAATTTCTTGCAAAGGAAATTAGTTGTAAGGAGGTAGAATTGGAAGAAGTTCCAGTTGCACAAACTGAAACAGAAGATTTGGTAGAACCAGAGGATTCAATAGTCCCCGACGAACCCAGCCTCTCCGCTGATCTAGTAGGGTTCCTCATCCACCTGAGAGATAGTAGGGTTTTCTCATTGATGGTGGGAGCGAGGATTGCATCATGGAAGATGATGACCCGACTAGTTTCGAACAGGCCATCACGAGTGGGGACTCTGTGAAATGGCTGGATGCAATGCGATCTGAGATGGAATCCATCTACACCAACAAAGTATGGACTTTGGAAGTTGCTCCTGAAGGGGTAAAACCCATTGGGAGCAAATGGATCTTTAAGAAAAAACTTGGTGTAGATGGAAAAGTTGAGACTTTCAAAGCTAGACTTGTTGCAAAGGGTTTTCGTCAACGACCAGGTATGGATTATGACGAAATCTTTTCTCCAGTGGCTATGCTTAAGTCCATCCGGATCTTACTTGCCATTGCTGCACACCATGACTACGAAATCTGGCAAATGGATGTTAAACCCGCCTTTCTAAATGGTGATTTAGAAGAGTGCGTGTATATGACTCAGCCAGAGGGCTTCGTAGACAGTGGGAGCAGCGGAAAGGTGTGCAAGCTGCTTAAATCCATCTATGGGTTGAAGCAGGTATCGCGGAGTTGGAACATATGTTTTGATGTGGTAGTCAAAGAGTTTGACTTCATCAAAAACATAGATGAACCTTGTATATACAAGAAGGTTGCAGAGAGTAAGGTTGTCTTCCTCGTATTGTACGTGGATGACATACTCTTGATAGGAAATGATATTCCTATGCTGCACTCGGTCAAGCTCTTCTTATCACATAGATTCTCAATGAAAGATCTAGGTGATACCTTCTGCATTTTGGGGATTAAGATCTATAGAGATAGATCTAGACGGATACTGTGATTGTCCCAATTCAGGTACATTGACACCATACTAAAGAGGTTTAGTATGGAAGAGTCCAAGCGTGGGAACTTACCCACGATCTCTGGACTCACTCTCTCCAAAGAGACGTCTCCTAAGACTGATTTGGAGAGAGCTCGTATGCAAGGGATACCCTATGCTTCGGCAGTAGGCTCTATCATGTACGCGATGCTATGTACCAGACCCGATGTAGCATACTCACTAAGTGTAGTGAGTAGGTATCAAGCAGATCCTGGAGAGAATCACTGGACAGCCGTGAAGAACATTCTCAAGTACTTGAGAAGGACTAAAGAGATGTTCTTGGTGTATGGTAACAGAGAACTCTTGGTGGAGTCCTTTACCGATTCGAGCTTCCAAAGTGATAAGGACGACTCTAAGTCGTACTCGGGATTTGTCTTTACCTTATATGGAGGGGCGGTTTGTTGGAAGAGTTCCAAACAGGAAACCGTGGCAGACTCGACGATGGAGGTTGAATACATCGCTGCCAACGATGCTGCCATAGAGGCTGTCTGGATAAAGAAGTTCATCACCGAACTTAGTGTGGTTCCGTCCATTGAGCATCCAATACCTCTGTATTGTGATAACAATGGAGCTGTGGCTTTAGCCAAGGAACCCAGGTCCCATCAGAAGTCCAGACATATTCTGAGGCGGTATCACCTGATCCGGGAGATAGTTGATCGCCGCGAGATCGAGGTCAGGAGAGTTGATACGAATGACAATACTGCGGATCCACTCACAAAGGCCATTCCTCAGATACAATTTGAGAGACTCTTCGGGATGTTGGGTATGAGATAGTACAACAGCTGGCCTTAGTACAAGTGGGAGATTGTTAGTTATATATATGCCCTAGAGGCCATTGTTGTACATATGATGTATATTATAGTGGATGCTTGGATATATATAAAGAGGACTTTCTTGCTCGATATGATAGTATGCTATCTGGTTTCACTTTATCTTAACATGTTAACAAATACTGTTTTGTGATCACGTGTTGATAAAGTCCTTAGGATATGTACTCGACTACTAGGACTATGATACAGATCATACTAGTGGGGCCAGGGTAGTCTACGAGTACATCCTATAATTGTTCCTAGTCGAGGGTGTATCGAGACATGGCATCGATACTCCAGAGTAGACTAGCGTATACGCATCTTGACCCATATGATGGGCGATAGATGATCCCATATCCATTGATGTTGGACATCAAAGATGGTGTACGGGTGCTCAATGGAGACTGGGTACACTGAACGGACTTGCCAAGAACTCCTGGATGGTATTATACCTATCGTCAGATAGCAGTTCTCCGGTGACACTGGTACAGGTTAGTCTGTAGACCCGAGATCGTCATAGAGTCTTGTGTGATTCCCACTGTGCTTTGATTTCCACCTTACCACGTCCAAAAGGGCATGCAAAACGGTGGCTTTTGGGTACAGTCCCAAATCACATGGAGGCAATGAGCGATATGAGGGGTTTCGTCTCTCCCGGTATAGGGAGTTGATGTTGTGCTGTGTTCGATTGGCTATAACTGGAAGTCTCTGGTCAGGGCTGATATGGAGATTTACTGGTAAGAGTTATCAGTAGTTTCTCGACCCGTTATGAGTCTTACATCGACACGACTTATCGGTTACTGGGGTCTGACGTTTACCATCCCTAGACTAGATATGCAACATATCAGACGAAGAGATCGGACTGTACGGGAGTGTTACTGATTGGATTCACAGGAGAATGTACAGGCTTGCTTGTTGATCTTCTGATTGCTCAATACACGGGTGACTGTTACGTTTAGCTCACCGCTTGCAGCTTGTGGGTGTTTGATATGATCATCACCTACTGCCGGCGTATTGACGATTCTTTAGAGTCTTACACAGAGGTTTCCTGGCTCAGGCAAAACGAAGTAGGAGCACATACGTGATATGTGCGGGACCAAGAATAATATGATATAAGATACCGTATTTTATTCTCGCGATATGAGATATCGGTCGGGTATATGCGATACAGCCGGGTCATCGGATTAAGTGTTGATTCGATGAATTGGTACATGTTATATTAGTCGGTTATATGTAATATAGCTGGATTGTCGGATCAAGTGTTGATTCGATAATTTAATGTATAATTATATATGTGATATATTACATTACGTTAACTAATATAAGCTCGCTTTATTGATTCATTTTCTCACTGGATAATACATTAATGTATATGCGATATATGTTAATTGAATTATTTTCTTTTGTTACAAAATATATTGTATATGTGATATATAATATTGTAACAAGTTAGGCTTACAAATGCAACATGGTTGTTAGGCTTACAAATGCAACATGGTTGTTAAGTTTAAACAAAGTTAGGGTTTGGATTTGGGTTAGCTTTTTCATGAAGCTTCATGAAGCTTTTCTTTTGTCATTTAATTTTGATGTTTTGTGTAGATATTTATTAACCCAACCCAAACCCTTAACCATAGTTTATTCTCTACATGAGTTAATACCTTCATTTATTAACTCATGGTTGTCATTTGTAATCACAACAATTCATTTATTCATCATAAAAGATTTCTTTTTTTTCTTCCTTGAAAAAGCTTTCTAGCGTTTTGAGTTGTGGTGATTAATAGTGAGAAATTGAAAACAAAAGAGAGCAATATTCCTACTTCATCATCCTCATCTATTCTAGCCAAATAGATTAGGGTGTTCACTTCTCTAATAAGTTTCATTAGTGAAGTGTAAGTTTGGGTTTGAGATTCTTCAAGGTAGATCATCTTCGAAAAGGAAGACTTCAAGCTAGCATGAATCATTCGATTTGTGGAGCCTCTTTAGAGTCCAGGAGTTCATGGATCGCGGCGAAGGGACTACTATTCGGAGCTTATGAAGCGAAGGAACGGACTACAAAGGTTGTAATCCCTCTCTCTTAGATGTAAAGTTGTTTACATGCAAAGTTAACCCTAATTCTCTAGTTAAGATCTTGGTTAGGGTTTGTTTAGCACCCCAAGAATTTTTAATATAGCATGTTTGATGCTTGCCAAAATCTTGCTAAGATGCTAAGCTAACCCAACAATACGAACTCAATATGAAGTATTGGCGCGTGTTTTTTTTATACATAACAATAGGGACGTGTTCATTATTTTGTTCCATTTGTAAAGTGTGTATATATATATATATATATATATATATATATATATATAGATTAATGGAGGGAAGAGGCTATAGGAGGGGATTCCCTCCTATGGCGTCGAAAAAATACCCCTTATCTAGTTTTTTCCGACGATCGGCACCCACCATCTTCATCGTCATCATCTAAGATGCGGATATACCAAATTTTATGTGATTCTGCAACTTTTTCACCGTTGATTTAGTGGGTTCAAAATTAACGATTTACCGACAATAGAACTTTTTACATTGCTAAATCAACGGTGAAAAAGTTGTAGAATCACATGAAATTTGGTGTACCCACATCTTAGATGATGACGATGAAGATGGTGGGTGCAGATCGTCGAAAAAAACTAGGGAGGGGGTATTTTTTCGACGCCATAGGAGGGAATTCCCTCCTATGGCATCTTTCCTCCATTATTCTCATATATATATATATATTTTATAAAAAAAATATTTAAAGAAACACATTTTTTTAAAAATTTATTATTTATATTTTATTTTATTTATTTCTCTTTTTTTTTAAATAAAAAAAATTAGAGAGAGGGGAAGCCACCCACTCATGTGAGGTTGGGAAAGAGGCTCTGTCACGACCCGCAAGGTACGGAACGAGACCGGCACTTAAGTTACGAAACGTCTCAAGGCGTCCGTAAAATAAGTAAGCCGAAGCCCAGAATACAAAACCCAATTAAGAATTAGAGTGAAGGAAAAACCGTTTTTATTTAAGCACTTGTTTCATTAAGTCATATCAAGTCTTTTTTTATTAAAACAACTTCCCTTTTTCCCAAATTTCCGGCAAAATCTTCTTGTAAAATAGTCCCCCAACGGGTACAACAGGAATACAAGTGAATAACAGAAATATGGCATCCCCAAGTGGGAGCTAGCTCTTCGCCTCAAAACGGTCACAAATCCCACGCAATGTAAAATACAATGTGCATAAGTAAGCATGAAAGCACAAGTAAAAATAATATGTCGACTTAGGTGAGCTCGACCCCAAGCATAACATATAATCCACAAGTTTCACAACCTCGTCTATAGGTCAATATACAGTGATCCAAATAAACCGGTACAGCTGAAATAGTAGTAGTAGATGGAGTACTCTAGGTACAATGAACATATATAAGGGGGGTACAAAATGATAACAACCCACCTATGAGCAAAAGCCTCGAGTCCAGGCAAAAAGAGCGAAGGAGGGAAAAGTGTCCGCCGCTACAGTGCTGACGGAACGGACCTGCAGAAAAGTTGTGGCACAACGGGGGTGAGTTGCCAGTTCATGAGTAATAAATAACATCTATTAAGGCTATCGCATGTATGGACACAAGTATCCTAGCATCCCTAAACAGGTATGGCTATATGTACTAGCATGTATGTATGCAACATCAGTGTACTAGCAAGTCTGTATGGCACATGGATGTAATAACAGGTATGTATGCCACATGAATATACTATCATGTATGTATGCTATATGAGTCAACTCAAGATCTCATCAGGTAGGTATAAGAATTGTTCTTTATTCTATTTTTTGAAACTCCTTTTTAAAATCAGCATAATATCCATGGAATCAACAAAATCTGTGTCCAGCAACGACACCACAAAACTGTCTCAACCTCATGTATTCATGTCAAGTATCTCTGGCCTCAGCCGTCCAGCTGATCCATGTTAAATATCCATATCTCAATCTAGCGGCCATGGTCGGTATCCTCTGGATATCCGCCATGCCAAATGAAGTCACCGGTAGGTAATCCGTCCCCTGTCAGGCTCAACGCCATCTCCTGCGATCTTCTTGCCCCGGGGTACCGTACCGGGCCCACCATGTACCCGAGACGGTTCATCCACCTCCTCGAAACGGGTCTCGAAACCATATCAAACTCATGGTGGACGGCACTTTACATCACTAGAAAACCGCAACTTTTATATTTTAAAAGATTATAAGTTTGAAATCTTGCGGCTTTCCCCCGGAATCCAGAAATATCATAAATCTCATGAAATCATCATGGATGCATATGTCGATGATAATGAATGCCTATGGTATCAATGTTCAAGTTGCAATGTATGATTTATACTAGGCATGAGCATATGATATAATAATGCATATGCACGAGAATAGCAATTCTTATGATTTCATTTTAAATATTTGTTTCAATAGCACAATTCTAAGCAATTAACATGTTTCAGATTTATAGTTATCTAGTGTCGTGACATGGCAATTACCAGGGTGTGTGTGTACACATGAATAGTGCTCGTGCTGCATATAAAAACCTGGTAATGGTGTATGTGTCCTACAAATGAGTTTGCGTATATGGGTATAACATATGGATCTAACTGCAGCAAATATCATGCAAGTATTATTATTCTAATGTCACAAGTAATATCAAGTTTACTATTTACAAGTTTATTAAATCTAACGGGCGACTCGCGCCATCCAAACGATCGTCCCCCGTAGATGTTAAATCTACTCACCCGTGATCCCGTGCTAGGTGTGTCCGACCATCTGCTTCCCTTTCTCTGCTGCGCTAGAAGTCTCCGCCGGCGAACCTAGAATTTACAAAAGTCACCATATAAGGAAAAATCCTGCAAAACACGATATATCGATAAAAGGATACGCGTGCGTGAAACTAAACGCGCGTGCACACGTCGCGACGCGCACAAACCCACCAGAACCTACACCGACGCGCTGTGTCGCGCAGCGCGCCACAGAACCACGCGTATCACGCGCGTGTCGCACGAGACTTAAAACATCGAAAACACGCTATTAGCTCCAGGTTTTGCTTCTGGGCTCAACTTAAAAAGTTGCAGGTACCAACAGACTAACCTACCCAGCATGACCCTACACCCAAAAATCCAACACCTCACCCCCTGCTCTGGCCGCAATTTGCGGCCAGAACGATTAAACCAGCGGCCTCAAAGGTGAGGTGGGTCCCCGTGCTCTGTGTGTGTGTCCCTAGTAGTCTCACCATGCTACAGTCTTCACAATTTTATTTTTACGGGCTCAGGTCAACAGCAGAATCTACAGAGGCTAAAAAGTCGCTAAAACTGCTAAATTACGCCAAGTCGGATAAATCGGGTGTCTTTGTGAAATCTGGGACCAAACTTGGGTGTTCTAGTCTCAACAGCACCTAATAGGGCTACTCTAGCCATCACAACCATTACTTAGCCAAAATTCTCTTAATTCACCCAAAATTACCATTAAAGCATGCAATAAACACCAACCAAGCTAGATAACCATAATTTTAGCAATTTAGAGTCGGGTTAAGGGGGTTATACCTCAAAAGACCCTAGATGAAGGAGAAGAGAAGGAGTAGGAGGGTATGTGCTGCTGCTAAAGCTCCTGGTGCTGCAAACTTGGCTGGAACAGAGCTGATCTGCAACTTGCTGAAATTTACAGAGCTGTTGCTGCTGCTGTTGTTTTGGTGGTGTAGTGTATATTGTGTTGCTGTTTGAAGCAGTAGCAACAGGTGGAGAAGATGTTGAAGTATTTGTGGTGGAGTGTGGGGTGTAGTGATGTTGTGTGAATGTGGTTTTGGAGCTTTGGGCTGTTTGCAGCAGCTGAAGTTGCTATTGCAAAAGTTCTGTTGATTTATTTGGTGTAGAAGTGTTGCAGTAGCAGCAGCAGGGGTTGTGTTTGTGGCTGTTTGGGGTGGTGAAGTGTTGTGTGTTTGTATGGAAGGGTTATGTAAGGAGTTGGGGCTGTTGTACAGCTGCTGATGCTGATGAAAAGGCTGAAGCTGATGTTATATGGTTGATGTTTTGGCTGATGTACAGGGGCTGATGTGCTGTTCTTGGTGGCTAAGCTGATGTTTGTTTTGTTGGCTGATGAGGTGTTGCTGCTGTGGGTGTAGTAGCTGCTGAGCTAAGGGGTTAGGTAGCTGATATTGATGATGTTAGGAGCTGATGTTTCTGATGCACGACTGAAGTTTGGGCTGAGGAAGTTGTTTTGGGGGCTAAAAATCTAATTTTTGGGCTGATGTGAGCTTGAGTGAGAGGGTGATGGATATGCTAAAAGTTGTGAAGTGAAAAAGGAGGTGACACATCCTTAAAGTCATCATTCTTCCTCTTACAAACAAAAGCTATCATGATACACATCACATCCCCCTCTCTCTCAAGCAAGTCAACCTACACCCTAAACTCCCTTGGTCAAAACCAAAAACCTTTAATTAGCCTAATCAACCTAATCAAGTGTGTTAGACCACCATGGTTAGCTTAAACATGGTTAACCTACAAGCTCAATTATATGGCAAACCCTAGTCTTAGTTAACGTGCACAAGTGTGTGTGGTCGAGATAAAATTCTACTAAAATAACCATAAAACCAGATAAATCACTAAAAACCCGTTTTGGTAAACTTTTTACCAAAACCCCCACATTAACACACAATTACCACTAACCCTAAACTCAGGTGTTACAGGCTCCCATCCCTCTCACGTGAGTGGGAAAAGCGCCCATCTGGTGGGAGCTCCCTCTCCCTCACGTGAGCCCCCTCACGCCTTCCCCTCACACGTGAGGGGGCTCTAAAAATTTAATTTCTTTTTTGTTTTTATGGAAGGAGTTAAAACTCCAAAACATTTTATTTGGAGTTTTACTCCAAATAAAGTTTAAATTCCCAAAACAATTTTATTTGGAGTAAAACTCCCAAAAGTTTTTATATGGAGTTAAATTCCAAAAGAATTTTTATTTGTGGAGTTAAACTCCGAAAGAATTTAAATGGAGTTGAACTCCGAAAGAATTTTTATCGAAAGAATTTTTATTATGAAGTTGAACTCCAAAAGAATTTTAAATGGAGTTAAACTCCAGAAATTTTTTTATAATGGAGTTAAAGCTCCAAAAGAATTTTTATTGTGGAGTTGAACTCCAAAGACAAAACCCCTTTTTTTAAGGAAGCTCCCACAGAGTGGGAGCTTTCCTCTTTCATGTGAGAGGGAGAAAAGGGGTTCCCAAGATGGGTGGCTCCCCCTCACCTGAGAGGGAGAAAGGGGCTCCCAAAATGGAAGCCTCCCACTCACATGAGATGAAGCAACCCAAAATGGGAGCCTCCCCCTCACATGAGAGGGAATAAAGGGGCTCCCAAAATGGGAGCCTCTCACTCACAGGAGAGGGAGCAACCCACAATGGGAGCCTCCTACTCACATGAGAGGGAATAAAGGGACTTGAAAAGGTTTTTTTTAATTTAATTTTATTATTAAGGAGACTCTGAGAACATTTGTATGGAGTTAAACTCTAAAAGAATTTTTATTTGTGGAGTTAAACTCCGAAAGAATTTAAATGGAGTTGAATTCCGAAGGAATTTTTATTGTGGAGTTGAACTCCGAAAGAATTTTTATTATGGCGTTGAACTCCAAAAGATTTTTAAATGGAGTTCCACTCCTAAAATGATTTAATATGGAGTTAAACTTCCCAAATTTTTTTTATTGTGGAGTTAAACTCCAAAAGAATTTTTGTTGTGGAGTTAAACTCCAAAAGAATTTTAAATGCGGAGTTAAACTCCAAAAGGATTTTAAATGGAGTTCAACTCTAAAAAGAATTTTATTGTGGAGTTAAACTCCAAAAGAATTTTAAATGGAGTTAAACTCCTAAAAAGATTTTTATTGCGGAGTTAAACTTCCCAAAAAGATTTTTATTGCGGAGTTAAACTCCAAAAGAATTTTTGTTGTGGAGTCAAACTCCAAAAGAATTTTAAATGAAGCTCAACTCTAAAAAGATTTTTATTTGGTGTGGAGTTAAACTCCACTAAATGGGGAGCCTCCCCTTCACGTTAGAGGGGAGAAAGCTCCCACTTGGTGGGAGTTCCCTCTTCTTCACGTGAGAAGGAGCAGGGGCTCCTTCTTTGTGGGAGCCTCACCTCACGTGAGAAGGAGAGAAAGCTCCCACTTAGTGGGAGCTCCCCTCTCCCTCACGTGAGAGGGAACATGAGCTCCAAAAGATTTTTTTTCTTTTTCTTTTTTGTGTGATGGAGTTAAACTCCAAAATTTTTTATTCGGAGTTGAACTTCTAAAAAAAAGGTTTTTATTATAGAGTTAAACTCCAAAAGAATTTTATTTGTGGAGTTAAACTCCAAAAGATTTCCTCCTTTCTCTCTTGAGAAGAAACCCAAAATGGGTTCTCTTAAAACTCCAAAATTTAGATCTTGGATGATAAAAAAAGGGACCCTTTTTCTTCTCTTGATGGAGTCTTGGGAGATGGGTTTCCCTTCTTCTCCCTTTCTTAAATTGGATCTTAAGGAGGGAGAAGAAGGTAGCGAAAATCTAACCACTTTTTGTCTTCGATCGGACGTGAGAGTTAACCTCTCCTTCAGTGGGTTTATGGTAAAACTTTATTTAGTTTTTAGAAAAAAACAGAGCTAAGCTTTTGATTTAATTGGAAAATGAAAAGAAAGAGGAAGAACTTGAGAGAGTGAGGATGGTGGCACAAACTCTAGAGATTTGATGGGGAATGAATTCTCTCTCCTTCATTTCATCATCATGTTGCCTTTTATAGGCTTACAAGATTACACATAGCCCCTTGGGCTTTACAAAATAGCATTTTACCCATCACATGCCTCATGTGCTCATTTCTTTTGCACATGAGCCATGAGTTTTACAAAAATTTGGTTTTATGCCCATTTTCTCACATTTATGCATAAACAATTACATCAAAATTATTTATTACAAAATTTTTATTTTGGCGTGGAGGAGTCCGACCGCTTCATGTTCGGGCTCGACTCGGGTATGAGCCCACTAGACCCGAGCTTGCGCCCACTTGGCTTGGGGTTGACTTTGACTTGGTTAATCGGTGTGTAATTTTTGACCCCAATAAAGTGCCCCCCATCAATAAATGCACTCCACACATGTGGGTCGTGTGCATGAAATTGATGGATTTTCTTTCACGTGGAGGCAACTTGATTTGGTTCCCGTTTTTGGGAAGCTGGCACTGCCTTTTTTACGACATGGACAGTCGACGCTTGACGTGTCCCCGAGACGGAGTGTCGGTGTATGACGTATCCCCGGCACGGAGTGTCGCTGGTCGACGTTTCCCCGGCATGGAGTGTCGCTGGCTGTTCGACTTGTCCCCGGCACTGAGTGTCGCTGGCTGACGTTTCACCGGCATGGAGTGTCACTGTTCGACTTGTCCCTGACACGGAGTGTCGCTGGTCGATTTGTCCCCGGCACGGAGTGTCGCTGGTTGACCTGATTCTAAGGCGGAGCATGATTCCGACAGGGAGGTCGCTGGTCGATTTGTCCCCGGCGCGGAGTGTCGCTGGTCGACTTGTTCTCGGTGCGGAGTGTCGCTGGCTGTTCGACTTGTCCCCGGCACGGAGTGTCGCTGGTTGGCCCGATTCCGAGGCGGAGCTTGATTCCGACAGGGAGGTCGCTGGTCGATTTGTCCCCGGCGCGGAGTGTCGCTGGTCGACTTGTTCTCGGCGCGGAGTGTCGCTGGCTGTTCGACTTGTCCCCGGCACGGAGTGTCGCTGGTTGGCCCGATTCCGAGGCGGAGCATGATTCCGACAGGGAGGTCGCCGGTCGACTTGTCCCCGGCGCGGAGTGTCGCCGGTCGACTTGTCCCCGGCACGGAGTATCGCTGGTTGTTCGACTTGTCCCCGGCGCGGAGTGTTGCTGCCTGTTCGACTTGTCCCCGGCACGGAGTGTCGCTGGTTGACTTGATTCCGATGCGGAGCATAATTCCGGCAGGGAAGGTAGATATCCCGAGGCGAAGTATAATTTCTACACGGGGTACATTCTGGGACGAAGCATGATTCCGCTGCAGAGGTTGTTGGTTTGATTTGGGTTGACATCAGCATCGCTACACTGGAATATGGTATCAGGAGCGAATCATCATTTGCCATGAGTGGATTTGGGGATTTTGGTTTTGGTTTGGCATCAGCACTGCTTACACTGGAATATGGTACCAGGAGCGAATCATTATTTTCCATGAGGGGATCTCTCTCGTTTCCAGTTTAACGACTTAGGGGTCATCTGTTCCCAGTTTAAAGATTTAGGGGTCTATTGGATCGGAAGCTTGGAATTTTGGGGTAGGGGTCGGCATCAGCGTTGCTAACACTGAAGCACATGTGCCAGGAGCAATTCATCATTTTCCTTTGCCTGTTGGTGAGCGATGGCTTAGGAGACAGGTTTAGGTTCCTATCACCTAAGACTTTTCAATTTTATGAGCCGTAAGGGTCTCATAAAAGCCTTTTCTCCTTACGAGTCGAAAGAATCCCGTAGGTGTATTTTCTCCTTAGGAGCCGTGAGGACTCCCAAGTGTGTTTTTCCTTGTGAGTCGTAAGGATCCTACGAAGGTGTTTTCTTACGAGTCGTGAGGATCCCGTAAGTCTTGTTCACCTCATGCATCGTGAGGACACATGAGTGGTTCTTCCTAAATGGAGCATAATTCCGAGGGTGGAGACCGGCCGCCTGACTTGTGATTGCGGTGGGGTATGGGTATGATGAGAATTATTTGAGCCCATAGATTGTATACGGTAGCCAGTTTGGGGACCAACTGTAGGCCTGGGGGAATTTTGGAAAATTGGATTTTGGTTGGCGTCTGCATCGCTGCACTGGAATATGGTATCAGGAGCAACTCATCATTCGCCATTTGGGGATTTGGCGTCCGCATCGCTGCACTGGAATATGGTACCAAGAGCGACTTATCATTCGCCGTCCGGACATTCAGAGTTTGGTTGGCGTCTGCATCGCTGCACTGGAATAATGGTATTAGGAGCGACTCATCATTCACCATTTGGGAATTTGGATCTTGGTCGGCGTCTGCATCACTGCATTGAAATATGGTACCAAGAGCGACTCATCATTCGCCGTTTTTTTACCGCGATTGCTCTATCATTTCAGCTTTTCTTATCGCGAAGGTCGCGATTGCCCTATCATTTCGGCTATTTATTTGCGGTTGCCCCATCATTTCGGCTTTATTTTCATTTTTATTTTTACTCGCTGATTTTTATTGCGAGTTGCCCCATCATTTCGGCTTTTTATTTTTATTTTATTTTATTTTGTTTTATTTACACATTTTTACATCCCCAGTTTAACGACTTAGAGGTCGATTGTTCCTAGTTTAATGACGCGGTGGTCATTTGTTTTGTATGAAGTTGGCGGTCGCGGATTGATTGTTTGCCAACCCGCCTTTAGACAGTTCTATCTCTCCTGCATTATATTGTTTTTCGACCAATATTTGAAGACGAAACAGTCCTCAATAGCATGACTTATCATTCTGGGATAGGGGCAATATTTGGGGTCGTCGGTCATATTCGCTTCTTGCGGTCTTTTTGATTCTGGTAATTGTAGACCGTTTCTTAGGGCATCCTTGAATATTTTACGGATTTTGTCCCTTCTGAAAGAATAAACCTTATCCAGCTTCTCTTTCAGTGGAGATTCTTCTGTCTCTTCGAACACTGGCTTCCGAGGCTGGTTGGCAATGGCATTAGGCCCGCTCATTCTTTGTTTATTTTGGTTAGCCGAAGTGTTAAAAGATTCAGCATCGTCAGAATTTCCGCCTTTGCGATTTTCGTCCTTTCGGTTTCTCCAAGACCTATTGTTATTTTGGGACTCAGAGGAGGACTCCTGCTTTGAGCGTTTCAACATCTGGACTTTCCTGGTCAGCTCTTGGAAATTTTTGAGACCTGCGGTGCATAGAAACGGGGCCATCCAATTGTTGAGATTTCCGACGAGGAGACTGACAGATTGGTCCTGCTCTATCGGCGGTTCACACTTGACGGAGAGATTGCGCCATCGGTTTATAAAATCCGTGTTGCTTTCGTTGTTCTTTGGCTTGGTCCTTACGAGGTCGGCAATGGTGATCTTATCGCTGACACTCATGAACCTTTTTCGGAACAAAGATTCCATTTGGACGAAAGTAGTAACGGAGCCATCCGGTATGCTCGCGCACCAGTCGAAAGCGACACCGGTTAAGCTATTAACGAACCGGCGGAGGAGAAGCGCATCATTGCCCACAGTATTCCCGCATGAGGCTTTAAAACGGGCGATGTGCTGATTCGCATTTCCCGTCCCATCAAATCTTACGAATTTGGGGATGACATAGCCGCTAAGAAATTCTACCAGATCATACTGAGCAGGATATGGTCTCCCACTGCTGCTTATATCTTTTTGCACTTCGGCTTCGGCTACCAATGTTTTGACTTTGTTGGCAACCAAATCTATGATTTGATTTTGAGTTAGCGGGCTACTGTCATCGGTAGCCAAGACATTTCCCGAGATAGGATGAGACTGACTTTCATGCGGTCCGCCCACCTTTGGATTTGAGGGAATAGGCGTCGGCTTCCTCGGGACACTGTTTTCCGGTTCACGAGCAGAGCCCTGCGCTTGATTGGGCGGCTGAGAGGCAGGTCGGCCGTGAGCTGCATCACGAATTCGTCAAGTCGTCAATTTTGGAGTAAAGTTTGGCCATCTCCTTGTCTTTACTTCTGAGCTGTTTTCGGAGCTCTTGGAGAAGTTGCTGCTCTGCGTTCTTGGGACGGAAGATTGACTCCTTTTTGCTTTCTGAGCCCGACTCCTCATGAATTGAGGGATCTCGCTGCTTATCAGTCTCACTGGAAGGGTTTTCATTACCTTCCAGAGAATGCTGGTCTTGAGAAGTGGTAGCCATATTCACATCAGATTGGATTTGAGATGTGGTGGCCCTATCCTTGCTCTTGCTGCGTGTGCCCACCGTGTAGACAGTGTGGACCACATATCCAGCCATCTCTTTATCTTTGGCGGGGTAATCCTGTTCTTGGAACCTCATGAAGTTCAGCCTAGCATGAGCCCTAGCCCTTTTGTTGGCTCTATATCTAAACCTTTTCCGCCTTAGCTTCTTGATTTTGAGGGCTTGACGGGCATCCGTCATCCAGGAAGCCATCGTGAGTCGATTGACGGGGAGCTTAGAGAAGATACCCGATTGAGCAGTTGTCAGGGGCACCACGGGAGCTTGCTCAAGGCGCCTTATTGCTTTGTTGGTGTTGATGGCCTTGCCCCCAGCTGGAGCAAAGGAAAGTCGTTCAAACACCGACTTGCATTTGGGTAGTGGTGCCTTCGAGATCATCACATTTGGCCTCCTGCCTTTTGAGGTCGGTTTATCCATCACCGGGGCTTGAGGAGCAGAGATGGCGTTAGCTGGTATGAACAGAATAGAGCCAAATGGTAGCGGCTCCTCCTCCCACTGTCGCCCGATACTGGCTGGAAGGACCGTCCTGGCATCCATCTTCATCGTGTAGGAGATGGGAGCTGTGTTGAGAGCTGAGCTTGCTCTTAAAGACATTTTGTTGTGTTCGAAGATTGCAGTCGAAAGTCGTTAACCTGCAAATAGAAGTATGATTTCAGTACATGCAATCAATGTATATGTTGATTGAGTTCGTATGGATGTTTAACCCGAAATATGGGCGGAGAGAAGGTCCCACCGGGCGTGCCATAATCTGCAGGGTGTTTTTCGTCTTCCCATTGAGATGGGAATGCGCGCGCCTGTCAGGCATGTACAGATTTTCCCTGTGTAGGGCATGCCGGGGTTTATTGATTGTGGGGATCCGAATCTCCGGCAGCCGCGGACTAAGCTGCCGTTAATTACCCCTCGTTTTGGAGCGAGAGAACCTCCGATTGACGGGTAAAACCGGTCATACGAACTCAATGTGAAGTATTGGTGCGTGTTTTTTTATACATAACAGTAGGAACGTGTTCATTATTTTGTTCTATTTGTAAAGTAAGGTTATATATATATATATATTTTATAAAAAAACTATTTAAAGAAACACATTTTAATTTTTTTTTATTATTTTATTTTATTTTATTTATTTCTCTTTTTTTTAAATAAAAAAAATTAGAGAGAAGGGATGCCACCCACTCATGTGAGATGGGAAAGAGGCTCCCACTCCCCCTCACATGAGTGGGGAAAAGCTCCCATCTGGTGGGAGCCCCTTCTCCCTCACGTGAGCCCCCTCATGCCTCCTCCTCACACGTGAGGGGGCTTCAAAAATTTAATATTTTTTTGTTTTTGTGGAAGGAGTTAAAACTCTAAAACAATTTATTTGGAGTTTTTGTGGAAGGAGTTAAAACTCTAAAACAATTTATTTGGAGTTTAAACTCCCAAAATAATTTTATTTGGAGTAAAACTCCCAAAAGTTTTTATATGGAGTTAAATTCCAAAAGAATTTTTATTTGTGGAATTAAACTCCGAAAGAATTTAAATGGAGTTGAACTCCGAAAGAATTTTTATTATGGAGTTGAACTCCAAAAGAATTTTAAATGGAGTTAAACTCCAGATTTTTTTTTATAATGGAGTTATACTCCAAAAGAATTTTTATTGTGGAGTTGAACTCCAAAAACAAACCCCCTTTTTTAAGGAAGCTCCCACAGAGTGGGAGCTTGCCTCTTTCATGTGAGAGGGAGAAAGGGGGCTCCCAAGATAGGAGCCCCCTCACCTGAGAGTGAGAAAGGGGCTTCCAAAATGAGAGCTTCCCATTCACATGAGATGGAGCAACCCAAAATAGGAGTTTCCTCCTCACATGAGAGGGAATAAAGTGGTTCCCAAAATGGGAGCCTCCCACCCACATGAAAGGGAGCAACTCACAATGGGAGCTTCCCTCATGTGTGAGGGGAAGAAAATGGCTCCCAAAATGGGAGCCCCCTTCACATGAGAGGGAATAAAAAGGTTCCAATTTTTTTTAATTTTATTTTATTATTAAGGAGTTAGACTCCAAGAACATTTGTATGGAGTTAAACTCTAAAAGAATTTTTATTTGTGGAGTTAAACTTCAAAAGAATTTAAATAGAGTTAAACTTTGAAAGAATTTTTATTGTGGAGTTGAACTCTGAAAGAATTTTTATTATGGAGTTGAACTCCAAAAGAATTTTAAATGGAGTTCCACGCCTAAAATGATTTAATATGAAGTTAAACTACCCAAAAAGAATTTTATTGTGGAGTTAAACTCCAAAAGAATTTTTGTTGCGGAAAACTCCAAAAGAATTTTAAATGGAGTTAAACTCTAAAAAGATTTTTATTGTGGAGTTAAACTCCAAAAGAATTTTAAATGGAGTTAAACTCCTAAAATGATTTTATTGCGGAGTTAAACTCCCCAAAAAGATTTTTATTGTGGAGTTAAATTTCAAAAGAATTTTTGTTGTGGAGTTAAAACTCCAAAAGAATTTTAAATGGAGTTCAACTCCAAAAAGATTTTTATTTGGTGTGGAGTTAAACTCCACTAAATGGGAAGCTTCCCCCTCACGTAAGATGGGAGAAGGCTCCCACTTGGTGGGAGTTCCTTCTTCCTCACATGAGAGGGAGCAGGGGCTCCCACTTTGTGGGAGCCTTCCCCTCACATGAGAAGGAGGGAAAGCTCCCACTTAGTGGGAGCTCCCCTCTCCCTCACGTGAGAGGGAACATGAGCTCCAAAAAGATTTTTTTTCTTTTTCTTTTTTGTGTGATGGAGTTAAACTCCAAAAAATTTTATTCGGAGTTAAACTCAAAAAAAGGTTTTTATTATAGAGTTAAACTCCAAAAGAATTTTATCAGTGGAGTTGAACTTCAAAAGATTTCCTCCTTTCGCTCTTGAGCAGAAACCCAAAATGGGTTCTCTTGAAACTCCAAGATTTAAATCTTGGATGGCAAAAAATGAGACCCTTTTTTTTTCTCTTGATGGAGTCTTGAGAGATGGGTTTCTCTTCTTCTCCCTCTCTCAAATTGGAACTTGAGGAGGGAGAAGAAGGTAGCGAGAATCTAATCCTTTTTTTTCTTCGATCGGATGTGGTTTAAACTCTCCTTCAGTGGGTTTATGGCAAAACATTATTTAGTTTTAAAAAAAAAAGAGAGCTAAGCTCTTGATTTAATTGGAAAATGAAAAGGAAGAGGAAGAACTTGAGAGAGTGAGGATGGAGTCACAAACCCTAGAGATTTGATGGGGAATGAATTCTCTTTCCTTCATTTCATCATCATGTTTCCTTTTATAGGCTTACAAGATTTCATATAGCCCCTTGGGCTTTACAAAATGGCATTTTGCCCATCCCATGCCTAATGTGCTAATTTCTTTTGCACATGAGCCATGGGTTTTACAAAAATTTGGTTTTATGCCCATTTTTCTCACATTTATGCATAAACAATTACATTAAAATTATTTATTACAAAATTTTTATTTTGGCATGGAGGAGGCTGGCCTCTTCATGTTAGGGCTCAACTCGGGCTTGAGCCCACTTGACTTGGGCTTGGGCCCACTTAGCTTGGGGTTGACTTTGACTTGGTCAACCATGATGTAATTTTTGACCCCAACACTAATATTGAATTAATATCTGATGCTATTAAAGTTTTCGGCAATATACGAACCAAAAACTCGGGCGAATGGAAGTGATCGATCATAGCGGCCCAATAATCGTTAGTTCAATGCGGGGGTTTCATCGTCCATTTCTCGTCATCAGTGGCGGCATTCCTCCATTTTTTGCATACAAAGTGTTTTTGATCATGCTAACTCCCCGACAAGTATATGAATAATCGGTCTCAGACCACGTGTAGAGAGACCGGGGAGCTGTCTATCCACCATATTATGGAGAAGCGCGTCTATAAAGAATAGGGGCCAAACATATATATGCGAAAGTAATAAACGAACGAAAGCTTAATTATATAAGCTTACCAATATCTCATCTAAAGCCATTTGCTTGTAATCTAAAGCCCTCGACGTCCAGTCCACTGCAATGTAATTAGCTCCATCCTTCACCAATTGCGGCATGCACTTCTCATTATTGCAGATTGAGACACAATTTCTTTAGATCTTTCGCCCCGGGTTCAACGAAATCTCTGTTCGCTGAAAAGTGCACATCGATTTTCGGGTCGTCTCGAGGACGAGCCCATACATCCTGCGCCTGTGTGGGGTCTTTCCTACCACAACCACAGCCTGCGGAACCGGAGGAACCGGCTCCGGGGTCCCCCTCAGTACGTCCTCAGTCACGGCCTGTGGATCTAGAGGAACAGGCTCCCGGGTCCCCCTCAGTTTGTCCACGAGCCCCACGAGAACCGGAGGCCATATCCTGAGAAATGAACTAATGCAATAGAAAAATACAGTAACAATTTCAAGAAACATGTAAACAAAATTATATAGTTGTAGATGAAATGAACAATTAAGCAAACTAAACAGTAAGTTACATAGCTGTAGATGAAAGAAAAATATGATAAACAAAACTTTTAAATTGTATCCATGATTATGAATATTACAGAAAGTTAATTAAAATGGGAAGTTCATCTTCGGTAGCGCTACTCTCACTCGCTGAATTTTGTTCGGAGTCATCGATGAATTAGTCTGCTTCACAGGTTCGTTTTCGTCAACGGGCAGCTGATCTTGATGATCCGTTTTCTACAATAATTTTCGGATCGATGTCAGCCTTTGAAAGGCTAACGTCGTCGATATCCATGGTCAGGTCTTGTAATGGTGTGATTGGCGTGCTTGGGCAGCTAGTTTCAAGATTTTCATCATCAGGATTTCCCATGTTAAAACAGTCTCGCAGATTTATTCTGATAGCGACATGCCAGACAACATCCCTAGGGTCCTCCACATAAAAACACTGACGTGCTTGACTCGCTAATATGTAAGGCTCATTCGTGAACGCGAGTGTTGGGGTAAAAATTTACACCCCCGTTGACCGAGTCAAAGTCAAGGTCAACCCCAAGCCAGGTGGGCCCATGCCCAAGTCGAGCCCGCGGCCAGCCTCCTCCATGCCAACAACAAAAATCATGTAACAAATAATTTTTATGTAATTTTTGTGCATGAATGTATGCAAAATGGGCATAAAGCCAAATTTTTGTAAGCTCATGGCTTATGTGCAAAAACAAATGACACATAAGCCATGGGATAGGCAAAAAGCCATTTTGAAAAGCCCAAGGGGTTATATGTAAATGTGTAAGCCTATAAAAGGCAACATGATGATGAATAATAAGAACAACCTTTTCCATCCCCTCAAAAAAGACCTAGGGTTCTTTGTGCCTCCAGCTTCTCCAAGGTTCTAAACCTTCTCAATTCTTTTGAATTAAATCAAGAGTTTTACTCTTTCTTTTCCAAAACTAAGTGGTTTTCCACCACAAAACCCACAAAGGGGAACTCAGATCTCCCATCAGATCTCAAAAAGGAGTGATTTTTAAAATCTCCTGCTTCTTGATCTTCAAGATCCGGCCAAACAACAGGAAGAAGAAGAACCCCCTTTATCAGCTTCAAAACATCATAGGAGTTTAACTCCATACATATATACATAATAAATATTTCATTTCTGAAGCACAGCTTCTGTTTCTTAGGCTAAAAGCCTCTTGTTCTCTCCAGCGCGCAGCGCAAGTGCGCAAAGCGCCCGCGTGTCGACACGTGGCGCGCGCGCTTGCGTACCTGCGCGCTTGCGCAAGCGCGCAAAGCGCCCGCGTGCCGACACGTGGCGCGCGCGCGCTTACCGACACGTGGCGCGCGCGCTTGCGCACCTGCGCGCAGCGCTCTTGCGCAAAGCGCCCACGTGCCGACACGTGGCGCGCACGCGCGCACCTGCGCGCAGCGCTCATTGCGCAAAGCGCCCACGTGCCGACACGTGGCGCGCTTGCGCCTGAGCGCACAGCACCTAAGCGCACAGCGCTCAAGGCGCTGCCCCCCCCACGCATCCTTTGGATGCCTTTTCCCCTTTATTCATATATATATGTATATATATACATTTGTATACAAATGTACACATACACATACTCCGCAACATTCTCCCCCTCCAAAAAATTTTCGGGCCGGGGCGCTGCCCCGAACCCCGCAAGGGGGCTGCTAGCCCCCTTGACCCCCAGCCCGCTATCCGGATAGCGGGACTCCCGTAAAAACTCTGCGTGGCTCCCGATATATCCAAAACCCCCTTTCAAAACACAGCACACGTACACTGCACATTGAGTTCGCATGACCAGTTTAACCCGTCAATCGGAGGTTCCCTCGCTCCAAAGGCGAGGGGTAATTAACGGCAGCTTAGTCCGCGGCTGCCGGAGATTCGGATCCCCACAATCATTAAACCCCGGCCTACCCCAGGCAGGGGGAATCTGTAGTACGCCTGACAAGCGCCCGCGTATTCCCATCTCACTGGGGTGACGAAAAACACCCTACAGCGAGTCTTGAAGAATTTAGCAGGAGTAGCTCGTTTTCTACTTTGTATTCTCGTCTATATGTCATGGTGTCATACAAGAGACTTAAATAGGACAACTCCGTGTTCACGATAACGTACCTGCACTATATCTCGTAACACACCTAGTAGTCAAGTTGTCCCGTGGTTGGATTGATATCTCTAGATGATGCATAACCTCCTGTGGTTGATGTCAAAAAAACACCGTAGTTTTGGAACTTTCTACGTGCATCCCCACCTTGTGTATGAAATCTATATCCATTAACGACATAATCAGTAAGATGCTTAATTTTGGGTCTTCGCCCTGCGAAGATTCGGGTGGGTTTCGAGTTCGTTTCGACTCTCGGATTGGCTTAAAACGATTGGTTTTGGAACTTTAGCTTACTAGATTTTTCAAGTGTTGGAAAAATTGGTTTAGTTTGCTAATTGCGTGCGGAATTCTAATGTCGCGGTTACTTTACAAGCTTTGTGATGTGTGTGATACAATTATTAGAATCCGGATTAATTAGTTTTATGAAAACTAGTTTAACATATTATAAACCTAGCCGTTTAGTCTCAATTGATCGATTGTCATGAAGTTTTGATTCAGATCAAAACTCCATCGCAATTGTGTACTGTACGCGATCACTAAGTTGGGAATCTTGTTGAATTATCCGACAACCAATTGAAAAGTGTTTTCAATTTGAGACTAAAATGCAAGTTTTATAAGTTAGGCATGAAATCCGGAATATGAGATATTCCGGGTTTATGATGTCTAAGGATATTGCGGATTCTAATTATTGTAGTTTTCTGTTTTCTTTTCTGCGACCGTAAGTGTAATATTTGGGGTATCCCAATCTCGTTGGTATATGTCAACAAGTTTTAGGGATACGCATATTTGCTTACGTTGATGGTATGTGATATCATTTGTTGTTGTTGATATGATTTATTGGATCGTCGTGAAAGAATAGCCAAGGATTTTATGTAAGATGAGGGTTTTTATTTTCATTCATGTAAAATCTGTATGTAATATTCTTTTATTGGGGCACTTTCGGATTGAGGATGATGTCACCATTGATGTATATTATTTACTTTTCCGCGTTAGGATAGATCCAAGGCGGGGAGCATAAGTAATCGGGTTCTAGAGTCCAGTGGGAGACCATCTCAAGGAGTTGAGACCGGGTCTCATAACTCTATAATTGGTAGGGTTACTTGCCGCTCTCGTATGGGTCTAGGGATGTAGGTTTGGTTATTCATCACGACTATGGAATCCGTGTTTTACATTATTTGCTAAATTTAAAACACGGGCATCCTAGTATATCCAATATTTCATATGTTACTTTTGCTGCTTGATTCTGTGATGTTGATCATATAACTGCGTGAGACGAATGCAATATTATATATATGATATATAATAAACGTTGCTTATGTTTTGCACCCGCGCTAATCCAGCCTCCGCTCTGCCGGTAGTTAAGTAACCTAACGGTGCATGACGGGGTCCTGTGGCGAATGCGGATGGCATAAGCGCACGTTCTATTTTCGTTTCATTTTTCTGTAATATTTAGGAAACATAAATTGATGGGACTTCATTAATGTGATTAATGAAAAGAAAGAATCCAAAAGATGTTGTAGAATCAAATTTTCAAAAAGAGTAGCTCTAGTTCTTGCTTTGCATAGTGGTATTTTTTGATGAATATCCAGCACCTCATTTGATGAGGAAAGAGCCGAGATCTCTTCACCGGGAGCAACCTCTTTAGCGAAACTAGCAAATGCTATAACCCACTCGGTTTTGTCTTTTGACTGCTTCTCTAGTTCTTACTTTGCATAGTGATATTCTTGAATATCCTGCAACTGATTCGATGAGGAAAGAGCCGAGATCCCTTCACTGGGAGTGACCTCTTTAGCGAAACTAGCAAAAGCCTAAAAAAACATTTCTTTTCAAAATTACTAGATTCTACAACGATATCAAGTTCATTACGCTCATGGTTTTCTTAAAAACCTGCATAGCCCTATGAGTTTACTAACTCACACTCTGTGTGTTGTAAATTGATAACTGTATTTTAATTAAGAACGTCTATACCGTTATTCAATCCACCTTACCTATCATCTACTGATAAAGATTAATGTTCAGAACATATTTTCAAAATTTATCTCACTTTATTAAATAAAGATACAGATGTATCAGTTTTAAAAATTGGTGCAGAACAACGGTTATTCAAAACCAAATATTTGTCGTTGGGCAAAACTAGGTGATTTTTCCCAATAGCACCAATTGCTACGAATTCCGACATTGAGGATCTAATCACCCTTTCCTAATTGTCACGACTCGAAAAGGGGACATTACCGGCACAAGAATCACGTAAAGTCAAGTGGACCCTATCATAACCAACGTAAGCCAAACCAGGAATCTAAACCATATATACAAGAAAAATAGATAATAATAAATAGAGGTGAAGTTTTAAGAAAGGTTTTATAAAAGAAATAAAGCTTGTTTGAAAAGATGTTTGAAAAACGGACAACATATCTTTTGTAAATTTTGAATAAACCAAATATAATGATAAAAGTATATACAAGCATCCCCACACGGGAGCTAGATCAACGCCAACACGGCGGAATCTCGAACCACGCAGTAATATACGACGCCAAAGGTGAATGACCAATAAGCGAAAAGTAGACAACATAAATATACCTCAAGCCGATTCCACACGAGTTCGACCACAACTATAAATTCTAAGGTCTCAACAATACACTAGATTTGGTCTTTGATGGGGTACTTCTAGATACAAATAAGGTACAAGACAGTTGCTGATATAAATTTTAACCCATCTAGCTCAAAAGACAACCATGCCCCAAAAGAAGATCGATATGCCAAACAAGCCGTTACAGATCCAAGCGGTCAAACCTGCAAAAAACTATGGCACAACGGGAGTGGGTTGCCAACTCGTGGATAGAATTATATAACAAGCTAGCAGTCGCATAGATAAGTGGTGAGACAATTAAAGCATGATAAATGTGTACATCAAGGATGGTAATAAGCATGCATCGAACTAGAATTCGAGCGATGAAATATAAAGATAATAAGCCCTCATGTATAACTCGTATACCGCTATCCTAGCACGTGAAGCATATAAGTACGTGTGGTTATCATGTCAACATCAAGTAATTAATATCTTGCCCGGTACGGACACAACATAACCACAAGCACATGAAAGCATGTGAGTCACGGAAGTAAATGCAATATTGTGCAATGAAACGATAATCAATCATCATTCATCAATAACTCACTGCATATATATACAACGGTGTCAAATCACGACCACCGTAGCCGTAATATAATATCTATAGCACACGACCAACATAAATACAATTAAGGCTATAACACATATATAGTACGCATCTATATGCAATCATATAAAAGTAGCTGAAAGATGTATGCATGTGAAATCCTTTCAAAATAGCCGTATGATTCACGACACAAATAGCGGACGTTGATTTGTGAAGAAAATATGTATTTCGTGTAAAGTATACATCCCTGCTTTTTGAAAACGATTTAGAAGGGTTTACTTTTGTAAAATTCTTGTGTCGATCATAGACACGTGGAAAATAGTGAGATTATAGCTCCTTTGAAAACCGCTTTAGTATACATCAATATATGAAAATAATGTTCTGGTACTGTCTCGTGGACTGGTCTCGTTCGGCTACTATAAGCATAATATATCTCATCGGTGCAGAGTATCTATATCGATCCCTCACATATCCATAATATGTCCATATCAGTGCAGGACATCTATATCGATTCCTCACATATATATAATATATCCATATCAGTATATGTCATCTATATCGATCCTTCACATATATATCACCAGCAGACATTTCGTGTTTCCCTGCCTCAATTGCTCATGGAGTGAACACACACATATATCACCGGCAGACATCTTGTGTCTCGTTGACTCAATCTCTCATGGATTGATCACAATAAACATATATCATGAATCCCCAGCTATATCCACCGTGTCCGAATCATCATTTTCTTTCTTATATTCTTTTCATATATATAAATATATATACTCAATCTCTTGATATCATATCATATAATATCCACAGTAATATAAATCTCGTCAAACTCGTACCCTTTTAGTCTGTGTGGACTAGGCATAGCACAGACGGGTAATATAATAACACAAGCAAGCGCAATAATCATGGCGTAACAGTAATATAAGCGCAGCACAACTAATAAGATAAATAAAACGCGAGCGAATAACATGTAAGGTAGGCGTAGCGTAAACGAACAGTAAATAGGTACATGCTTCGAATAGCCCCATATATTTTAAAGTAGAACTAAACGTTGGTTGTAAAGAAGGAGGTTGCAGTGTTTTAAAATATATATATGCCCTTTTGAAATCCAAGCATCACATCCTTACATTATTACTTTTAAAAACATGAAACGAATCGTTGTTTTGAAATTAGGGGTTAAACTCCATATATTTATTATCTCCCAATCAGGGTAAAAAATAATGTCTCCGTGAGTCAAAGTAATATAAGGTTGTATTCGGGTAATCATCATCATCCATCATTATCATCTCATCCAGTACGAAATCTCGTCTCGTACGATGACAACCAAATATATCATTATATCATATCATAATAATGATCGATATGAATTCTAATCTACGTATCCAAACACATAGCAATAATAGTATGAACATCAAGTCTATGTACACGCATGGTAATTCGTATGGACATCAAGTCTATGTATGCACACAGCGACTGGTGCGGACATCTCGTTAACGCACTCGCTTAAAGATCGGTACGGGCACCTTGCGTCACGTACACGCACGACGACATAATATAGTACGAACCTCCAGCCGCGTACTCACCCAACAATCAGTACGAACCTCCAGCCGCGTACTCGCCCAACAATCAGTACGAACATCTAGTCACATACGCGCACATAATATAAATCGTACTATAACATCAACCCTATGGTAACGTTAATCCTACTGTGAAATGTAAGAATGACAAGTTCTACATGGCGGGCAGTACTAATGCTGTGTAGTGGAGCATGCGAGACTGTGATTGTGCAACATGGCAATCATTAATATTTGTGTTAGTATTCTATCAAGTGTGGTTGCAATAAGCCTGCTAAGCTGACTAACTAGTTATACCAACTAGCGGCAAGTCTAATTACTCTTAGCAAGACAACAAGCATATCAATAACATAACATAAATATGTTTCATGGGGGCGCTGTATGCCATCCATCCGATTCTCCACTCGTAGATATAATCTACTCACTGTAATACGGATCGAGCTAGTCGTATCCTACAACCATTTTTCCCTTCGTCGCCGTCTTGGAGGTCTCCGCAATCGAACCTAGAATTAAAATAATCATACAAACACATGAGAATCTAAATTGGCATCGATATAACGAGCAACGTCCATAGGTTAGGACCCATGACCAACGTGAGCTAGTCGTGTGCTAACTACAAAGAATTATCCCTTGGTATCGTTGTTTTAATATACAGACCGAATCAAGAATTAGAAATGCAAATTCTCAAGTTTAAAAACCTTAAAATATCGTCAAAAACCAACTAAAATACTTCCGGGCCTCATGAAATCAGGGAAATTTAGACATGAAAATAGCTAAGTTTTCTATAGAATAAGCCCCTGACCGAGCCACAAACCCTAACTCCACTGTGGGGCCGACCAAAAATTCATTTTGGCCAACCGGGCGGCCTGGGATGGGGTTTTGGGGCTTGTGCTCCTAGTGTGGTCTCCTAGTTGTCCAATTAACTCAAAATGACAGTTTAAATTTTTTTCAGAGATTGAAATGAAATCCGAACAGAGACAAAATCATGAAAATCCCATGGAAACCTTAGCTTTTAAGAATTTTGATTCATTTAATCAAAATATTTTTGCATTAAAATACCCCCAACTAACTAATACAGGTTGTAGTCAACAAGAAAACTTCACTACACTCTACTATTACAAATAACCATCAAAAGAATCTATCTTTGCAAAACTAGCTTAAAAAATGTGATTTTTTTTGTAAAAGATATAGTTTTTCATGGCCAAAGGAACTTAAACTTATCAAAGGAAGGAATTTTACCACTTTAATGAGATGAAAGAGAAGATCATGCTTGTAGGAGGCTTCTTGAACTTGAGGACTTGATAGTTTCCACTTGATCAAGCTTGAGTTGAATTTGATGATGGCTTTTAACGGTGGATGCTTGGATTCCTGAGTTTGGCTTCACCTGAGGAGATGATGAAGCATGGTTTTTATTTGGGTTGGGAATAATAGAGAGAGTGCGAGGGAACCATAGGAGTATGTGAGAGTTGTGAGAGAGATGAAGAAAAGATATGGGATGAGGAAAATGAGTGTCCTCTCTCTCTCACTATTCTATAAAATAAGGTAGCCATGCAAAAACAAACAAACAAACAAACAAACAAATAAACAATATACAAATTCCCATTTCCTTTTTTGAAAAAAAATTAGTAATATTATGTCATGCATATCCTTACCTTTCATGTCAAGTTAAGTGTTTAACTTAAAATTGAAAATAATGACTTTACTATTACCAATTTGTATAGATATATACCAAATTATGATAACCCAATTTAATAATTGGTATTATTTTAATAAAACCTATTATATTATTATTTAAATTCTAAAATAATCTTTACCATTTTCTGAAATGTTACACCAATTCAAAGATTACACTAACAGAAATCTGAGCAATTTTGATGTGCGTAAAAAATCCTATTTCCCAAATACCAAGCAACTGCGAGAAGCTCGAGGCCAGGGCTTGCACTCTGGTCAACCCAGGCGGCCAAGAGGCCGACATGGGCAGCCATAGCACAAGCTCTGGTGCTTGTGCTTCTCCAGTATTCTTTTTAAAACATTTCTAGTCCATTTTCATGTACAAATTTTTTTTCATAGTCCGTTTTAAAAATCGACAGAAACTTAATTTTTCGGAAATAAATACGGTTAAAATTTCTATTTCAAAACTCAAGCATCGTCTACAACTAATTATAGTGTTTGGATCGCTATGATATTAGTGTAAGCTCCTTGTGCTCGCGCCGTTATGCTCGCGGTCAAGATGGAATCTAAAACTTTAATTTTTAAGCAAGCACTAGAAACTATATAGCCTAGGATTCGTTCCAAACACTAAACTGGTAAACTAATTATAAGTTTATAGAGATTACAACCTTTGATGCGTGTCCGTCTAATCACGGAAGGCCCCTCCTTACGCTCCTAGGTCGTAGGGATCGAGCTTGCAAGCTGGTCGTCTTTCATCGAAGATGATCCATGCGAAAGAAGCCGATCCAAGTTATAGCTCCACTTCTAAAGATCAAGTGGAGTAATTCACAAACCAAATTTGTTAGAAATGGAGTGTAAGTGATGTAGAGAGTGATCAAGTTATGTTTCTATCTCTTTTTCCCTTTGATTATCAACACATGAAAGTTGAATGGAAGGAGGAGAGAGGAGAGAGAATAGAAAGATGAGAATGAAAATCTCTACTTAAAAAATCAATCATACTAGAATAATGCAGGCAATTGAATTTTGAATATAAAATTCAAAACCCATACCAATCACCATCCCTTTCATCTATGCCAATGCCCATGACAATCATACACCTCACCCTCCATCTCATTTCTATTTTCCATAGAAGGAAATACCCTAAATGAGGTGTTCTCCTTCTAGAAATATTTTTGTGGGAATACAAAAATACAAATCCTTATATACATAACTGTATTTGTATAAAAATACGAATAACAAAGAGAGAGAAATAGAAAATGAATATAATACTAGAATATATATATATATCACCACTTGATTTAATAATCCGGCTTAAACATAAGCCGGCTAGTATTACTAACCGTCTGATTAAAGTCCGTATATCCGGTACACGTATTTAATCAGCCCCTGCACGTATCAATATACAACTTCTACACCGTTTTGCCTGAACCGGGAAAACCCTTTGTGTGAGACTTTAAAGACTCGACAATACGCTGGTAGTGTATTACTGGATAAAATCCATAACCACAAGCACGTCAGTGGCACTAGCTGTCCATAACGACTACCCAGTTATCTGTCGAAAGGAAGGTCAACAAACAAACCCATCCGTACTCCTACTGAGCCTATAAGTGGCAATCTCCATACAGTCCGGTCTGTTCGTCTAAGAGTGTCGCATACGGGACTAGAGGGTGGATAATGTCAGACCCCTAATAACCTAATAAGTCGTGCCGATATGGCTCAAGACCATCAGAGAAACTACCGATTTCACTATCAGTGAATCTCATTTGCCCTGCCCAGGGTCTTATGGTGTTAGCCAACCATATACAGCACGATACCTACTTCCTATACCGAGAGAGACGAATCCCTTCCGATCGCTTATTGCCGCCATGTGGGTCGGGACTGTACCCAACTAAAACCTGTTTGCACTACTCAGTAGAACCATGATAGGTTGGTACTCAAAGTACAATGGGAATTCACACGAGACAAATGACGATATCAGGTCTACAGACTACCATGTACTTATGTCACCAGAGAACTGTTATCCGACGATAGGTATAATACTATTTGAGAGTTCTCGGTGAGTCCGTTCGGTGTACCTATCTCTAGTGAGCACCTGTATACAATCTTTGGTGTCATACACCAATGGCCGTAAGACCGGCCACCGTCCCTCGTCGGGTTCAAGAAACGTATATACTAGTCTACTCTGGAATATTGATACCCAGTCTCGATACTTCCATGACTAGAAACATTTAAGGATGTGTTTATGGACTACCCAGCCCATACAAGTATAATTGTCATCATAATCCTGATAGTCAAGTAAGGTTCCTACGGGTTTCATCATTATGTATTAGCGACATTTAATAGCACGTAAAACATATACACATGAATGATAAAATCATACCAAATATCATACTATCATCTTGAGCAAGACCGTTCTACCTGTATAGGTCATTCTTTAATTATCATAATTGTCTTTCTGCAATTACAATAATTGTCTTGATGACACTATAACCAACACAAATAAGTATAGTTAACTAGGAACAAGTGTACGGATATTTATATATAAAAAAGTCACCACGGTTGAAACCTTGGTGTTTTAGGCAGTAATATAACTTTATTCTTTTTAATTTCTGATCTTCAATTTTTTTGGGTCTGATCCTTTGTTTGTCTTGTATTGCATCAAATTATTTATAGTTCAATGCCGTGTGGGATATGCTTGATAGGAGGTAATATAGATGGTAACCCTAGATTCCGATTAAATACTATCATACTTGTTGTTTAGGTGTAAAAAATATTTCTGGAACATGATAATCAAATGATCTTATTATGGGACTCCTATTCTTTTCAACTTCGTTGTCTATTCTAGATTATCATAAAATATTCTCACTTAACATAAGACGTGTCATAATCGTACGCCAACTGCTGACCATGCCGTCGGCCTGTCGGCCGTCGCCGTCGGCCTGTCTTTAGTTGACGCTTGCACATACATATTAACGAGATAATCAAAATATAATAGATCCGTTAATACAGGATTCTTTAGAATTAAATACCGATCGTCGCATTCATGAAAAATAAAAGATTGCTTTCGTTTTGTGTACAAAGCGAAACCGTCACATGCGAAGAGGGAGAAAGAGAGAGAAAGAGACGAAGAAAAGCAAAGGGTTGTGAAGGGGGAGGACTTGAGGGATCGTGCCTTGACGAACAGGGATAGGGTTGTCGTTTTTGTGCGGGTGCGTCGGATAATCCTGCGTTCAGATGGTGACCCAAGCCTCAATATAAGAGGGTGCACTAGGCTATTTGTGGGCCACCATGTGTTGCATCCAAAATTTACTCGGCTCATCACAAAAAAATGCCTACGAATCTTATAGAATAATTTACTACTGTTTACTTTGTATTGGTGAGAAATGCTCGGCTTCACAAAACCGTCCGAAAGATATCAAAGTAAATTCTCGGTATATTTCTGCTTGAGTGCATTTATTTCGTTATACCGATTGTCTCTTCAATGTATAAGGTTGTGCACCGTTCATATTGTGATTGGCAAAAGGATTAGTGCACGGGCACTCCCGATCCAACATAGGTTGTAAGCAATTTATATTTCACTTTGCTAGTCATCTGCCAGATAGTCTGATGATCCGTGCAGGAAAAAAATGCCAATGTTGATGGGTTAAATATTATTGAAATATACATCATCTAAAAAATAGTACCGAATCACCGATAGATTAGATTCAGTGACAAAAGCCAACCGCAAGTAGAGTTTGAATATCTTATGTTCTATTTTTTAACTTCTTATCTGCTAGTTACAACATGTTCTTTCTGTTCTATCTTTGC
The DNA here is from genome assembly GCA_030015575.1 of Agapanthus africanus. Taxonomy (NCBI): domain Eukaryota; kingdom Viridiplantae; phylum Streptophyta; class Magnoliopsida; order Asparagales; family Amaryllidaceae; genus Agapanthus; species Agapanthus africanus. The sequence goes on along the minus strand of JASDDO010000006.1, from coordinate 322,939,737 downwards.
TAACTTCCTGCAACTCATCAACAAGGGTAAATTGCCAAAAAGCCCCTGGCCTCCCTCGGGAGTTGTCTTAAAAACCCCTGTAATTTTCGAAATTGTTGTGAAGGTCCTATTGTAAAAAATCTTTGTGAAAAAACCCTAGGTTGTATTTCATTTAGGTCTTGTATTTCTTTAACTGTTTGGATATTATACGCAACTAGTATGCAGGGGTGTTGATTGTGCCCAGTGCTGGTTTTTTAACAAGAGGAAAAAAGCATTGGAGTTTTTACACAAGTTTGAAGCTGGTCCCAAACAACAATGATAGGATGATGTGCTAAAGTAATCTTTTTATGCAACTTCTGTTATCGAAAGCTCATGGGCCTTTAATTGAGCCGAGTACGAATCCGTAGAGCTCCAATAAATTCATATCCAAAATCTTAACTTTGATGCTAGCCTTTTTGAAAGATAAAATATCATCAGGAGGCGATTACCCTTTTGGTTCAGAAGGGGAAGGGCATGAAGATATAGAGATATTGGATGTGTAGATTCGATTCTTAAACCTTGTTGTGCAGGCCAACTCGTTAATACCTAACTCTTATCAACTGGGCCTAAGAAAGCTGATTGCAATTCAAGGCCTACTTATAAGCCCTATCCATTGCCCATTTGTAGTGTCTCTTTGCACCTCGTGTAAATACGACAGCTCATACAATGCAAAGTCTTCAATTTGATTTTGTCCTTCGGGGTAGACGTAGATATCCTCTGTTTTGTGAGCACTAGTAAAATAAGGGGTTGCCCCTACGGATATTGACATCCGTAGGGGCAATTTAAGTTTGGCCCTACGGATTAATCCGTAGGGCTAAAAGGTTGCCCCTACGGGCATAGACGTCTAAGAATAAAAATATTAATTCTTAATTTGGTGTTTGTCCCTACGGAGCCGCAAACAAAGGACCTACGGGTACATCCGTAGGGGCAAGTAAATATCGATTTAACAAAATCCCAGATCGATCGCCTACGCTCGCTCACTTTCTCTCTCTCTCGATCGCGCGCGAAAAAATTCCCCAATTCGCCACGCCGTCGTCGCCAACGTCGTTCTCCTCGTCGCCACCGCCGGTTTCGTCGCCATCTCAGCTCTCGTCGCCACCGCGGTTCAGGTCGTCGCCCCAGCCCCAGCGCAGCAGCGGTTCAGGTGAGTAAATCTTTGGATTACTTCGGGCTTAGGGTTCAGGTGAGGTAAATTAAAGATTTTTTGGATTATCTTGGGCTTAGGGTTCATGGCGTGCGAGTTGGGGTTGGGCAGGGGTCGCGGTCGCAGTCGGGGTCGGGGTCGGGGTAGGGTTAGGGTTGGTGTTCGGCTGCTGTGGGGTGGGGCTGGGGTTAGGGTTTGCCTTAGGGTTGGTGTTGGGGTTTAGCTGGCCGCACTGGGTTTAGGGTTAGGTTGGGGCGGGGCTGGGGTGGGGCGGGGCTGGGGTGGGGCGGGGCTGGGGCTGGGTTGGGGTTAAGTGGTGGGGAGTTGGAAAATTATTCTAGTATGTATCCTTACACTCTAGTTAGTATAGCAAGATGCCCAGATGTGTTCTTGTGTACTGCTGTGTAAACCATTCTTTCACCAACTAATTCGTAGCAAAATTGGCTTTGGTGTTGTCAATTGATGTAGCCTTGAAAACTGGCTTTGGTGCTGGCTTTGGTGTTGTCAATTGATGTAGCCTTGAAAACATTGTTATATCATCCGATCACATTTATTTCTTGTAGATGTTGTTTGGATATTGGATGCATTGTTCATATTTGATATGTAAAAATAAAAAAATAAAAAATTGTAGTCAGATTCATATTGAAAATGGATGTTAAGTGTTCTTTGGGCTCATATCGAATATGTTGGATGATTAGTGTCCTTGGGCACATGGATTCTCAAAGTCTTAAGGTTGATTCATGAATTTATGTGTCTTTTTTGTTTGTTTTGTACCAAATGAAAATGAAAGATGATGGTTTACGAGTTTCTTATTCTTTTGTTTGGTTGTGCCCAAATTGTGGACATGGATTTTTTTGCAAATCCTTACCTTTTTCGACGGAATGGAAAGGGCTCCAAATATCCTAGTTGCATCAATCAATCCTAAAATCAAGTTTGCAAACCAAATACAAAACTGGCAAGTTTTTATGGATTTGATATTCCAAAAATCCAACTCCAATCCAAATCCACCGAGGGGTTGTTTGTTTCATGGAATTAGAGCGTAAGTATGGAGGGGACAATTACTGTAGTAACACCAATGTCATGTTTTTTCTTGTGGTGTTTTTCTTGTTCCTTCAGTGTGAAGTTTATGTTTGTTTCCTTGACATGAAACCATGACTTGAGTGCATTTACATCATCACACATCATCCACTACTACAATATGGTGTTGCCTCTACGGATGATGAAATCCGTAGGGGCAGATTTTTCTTGCCCCTACGGACTAAGCCGTAGGGCCAAATGGTTGTCCCTACGGTGCCCGACATTTTAATTTAAAAATATTAAATCTTAATTTGTTGTTTGGCCCTACGGAGCCGCAAACCAACAACCTACGGTTATGTCCGTAGGGGCATCTAAATGGGAATTTAATAAAAAAAGGCACAGAAATGCCCTACGCCTCGATCTCAATCTTTCCCTCTCGTTCCCAAAATTTTCTCTCGTTCCCGCGTCTCCAATTTTCTCTTCGTCGCCACCGCGCGCCCTCCGTTCTCAGCCCGCCACCGCCTTCCGTTCTCGGCCCACCACCGCCCTCGTTCTTCCTCGTCGAGTTCCTCGTCGTCGATTGCGTGCGTCGTCAACCGCCAAGCGTCTCCGTCGTCTCCTCCACTGTCTACAGGTAAGTAAATCTCCAATTAAACATAATTGTGATGATGTTAGGGCTAGTGTTCAGGGTTCGGGTAGGGATGAGGGTTAAGGTTAGGCATCGGGTTCAGTTTATGTTAGGGTTAGGGTTAGGATTGGGGATCGGCTGGGGCTGGGGTTGGGGTTTAGCTGGGTCTGGGGTTAGGGTTAGGTTGGGGCTGGGGTTGGGGTTGGGGTGGGGCGGGGCTGGGCTGGGGCTGGGGTTAGGATTAGGTTGGGGTCGGGGTTTGCTGAATTTGGCAAACCTGAGAAGAATTTCCAGCAATTTTAGCCTAGTTTGATTACTATAATTATTGTTGATCGAGAAAATCTTGGGTCCTTCTAATCAAACATTGTTTGTTACTGTATGTTCAACGAGTACTGATAACAGAAAAAATCGATTTCAAGTGGAAATTAGGTATGTACAATGTTCTAATATAAAAATTAAGAAATCCCTTTTATTTAAATATAAAGCATATGTTTCATGTTAACAATAGGAGTTTGGCTTCAAGCATGGTTAATTATATATGGATCTATGTTTATAATTATGAAAAAGAGTATCAACTTAGAACTATCATACAATCATGTTGATCTGCATGGTGATCTGATGAATGTGTCTAAATTTTATATAATCTCCTAGAAATACCTTGATGCCTTGTATCGATAAATTTCAGGTTAATTAGTTAATTAGGCATATGGATTGTTATATTATAGGTGAGCCGAATATCAAGAAATTGTAGAATTATTGGATTTATGAGTTTTGATAAACATTGATTTGATAAAAAAATGGTAATTTGTAAATGTGGCAGAAGAAGGAGAAGACAGTAATGCGGCAGAAGAAGAAAAAAATGACATTCCTCGCTCTCTGTTTCAGCATCAATCTTCTGATATGAACTAATGATGGCTTTCACATAGGCTTTTCCCTTTAGAGACTTCTTAGTGTCCAATGGAAAGCATACATCAGATTTGTGCAGGTCGGGTTCTTCTATGACTTTCAAGAGTCTCAACTGATTCTGTAAATTACACCCTAGTTGGGTGATACTTTTACCACTTCTCACTGCAGGTGCGCTCTCTAATATCCATTTTGAATATCGATAATATTATCGATATTCAAAATGGATATTAGAGAGCGCACCTGCAGTGAGAAGTGGTAAAAGTATCACCCAACTAGGGTGTAATTTACAGAATCAGTTGAGACTCTTGAAAGTCATAGAAGAACCCGACCTGCACAAATCTGATGTATGCTTTCCATTGGACACTAAGAAGTCTCTAAAGGGAAAAGCCTATGTGAAAGCCATCATTAGTTCATATCAGAAGATTGATGCTGAAACAGAGAGCGAGGAATGTCATTTTTTTCTTCTTCTGCCGCATTACTGTCTTCTCCTTCTGCCACATTACTGTCTTCTCCTTCTTATTATGTGCGCGTGCAAATTCGATGACTATATTGAGAATATGGATTAATAGTGGGTAGGAAAAGTATTTCTCAAATGGCTTTTGCGTCTAAAAACCATAAACTACTAAGTAATGTCATACATAATTTTTTTAGTATAAAGGTTGTTATTTTAAGTTTTCCCTTATAAAGATATGATCTAACTGCATCTATAAACTATAAGTGTGCAGAAAAATATTATAAGAAACCATAAGAAAGGGTCGTAGCCATGCATAACCTTGAATCTACATACCAAATCATGCAAAAGCATGCACTTATTGTCACCTTGCCTTGGAATATAAAATATCTTGGAAGACTATAAGCGAGCATTTAAATCTTGATAGCTTTTGACTTCAACATATATTTTTCTCAAGTACCATGAAATATACTTCCTCCGTATAAACCGTTTTCAGGAAGATGGATTAATAATGACAAATTATCCATTGTGGCTCACTAGGTTAGCATTTTCTCTTCTATTGACCATCTTACTAATCTGCTTGGTAAATTTATTCGGAACCGGCTGCGAATCATTAAAAGACGTGCATAAGAAAGAAAGCTAAAATATAGATATATAGCATACCGATACATCGAAACTTCATAGTTGCGATGGCAATCCAGAGATATTTATTTCTACACACGTGGTGCGCGTGCGAATGCGTCAGGCATCATGGACAAATATTTCAGAACATGGAAAGTATTATTCGTATAAAGTAATTAAAACTTTTAAACATCTTGGGTAGATATTTTCTTAGTTGATGCAATCATATCATGAGGACTAAATTTAAGCTATTATACATATGCATATGTATTTTTCTAACCTAATATATCTCACACACACACAGAGAGAGAGAGAGAGAACACCAGTTTGGTAGAGAAATCGGCTAGCAGGACCCTGAAGAAATGGAGTCCATAGCATTGCTCATCATCATCATCCGTGATCCCTTTGAAAAAATATTATCAAAGGGATCATGGATGATGATGATGAGCAATACTATGGACTCCATTTCTTCAGAATCTTGCTACCTGATTTCTCTACCTACCTGGTGTTCTCTCTCTGTGTGTGTGTGTGTGTGTGTGTGTGATATATTAGGTTAGAAAAATACATATGCATATGTATAATAGCTTAAATTTAGTCCTCATGATATGATTGCATCAACTAAGAAAATATCTACCCAAGGTGTATAAAAGTTTTAATTACTTTATACGAATAATACTTTCCACCCTCTGAAATATTTGTCCATGATGCCTGTTGGGGTAAAAATTTACACCCCGGTTGGCCAAGTCAAAATCAAAGTCAACCCCCAAGCCAAGTGGGCCCAAGCCCAGATCCAGTGGGCCCATACCCGGGTCGAGCCCGAATATGAAACGGCCGGCCTCCCCCCATGCCGAGATAAAAATTTTGTAATAAATAATTTTGTTGTATTTCTTTTATTTTTGGATAAATGTAAGAAAAATAGGCATAAAGCCAAATTTTTGTAAAGCTCATGGCTTATGTGCAAAAAGAAATGGCACATGAGCCATGGGATAGGCAAAATGCCATTTTGTGAAGCCCAAGGGGCTATGTGTAAAATGTATGGCCTATAAAGGCAAGGATAATGAAATATCCCAACAACTTTCTCTCTCTAAAAACTTTCCAGATCTGAGATCTTTCCTTCTTCTTCAAGATTCCAAAACCTTCTTATTTCTCTTGAATTAAATCAAGAGTTTTACTCTTCTTTTCATAAAACAAATTAGTTTTTCACCACAAAACCCACAAAGGGGAACTTAGATCTATCATTAGATCTCAAAAAGAAGAGATTTTTAGATCTCACATCCCTTGAGCCAGCCAACGGAGGAGGAAGAAGAAGAAACCATTTCCCCAACCAAAACATTTTCCCCTTTTTTAGGAGTTTAACTCCACCAATTTCTCTTTCGAGGGTTTCTGGGGCTAAAAACCCTCCTTTCCTCGCCGACGCGCGCGCTTGCGCACCAGCGTGATGCGCAAAGCGCCCACGTGCCGACACGTGGCGCGCGCACCTGCGCACCTGCGCGCTTGCGCTCCAGCGCGCAGCGCTCGTGCGCAAAGCGCCCACGTGCCGACACGTGGCGCGCGCGCTTGCGCACCAGCGCGATGCGCCCACGTGCCGACACGTGGCGCGCGCGCTTGCGCACCTGCGCGCTTACGCTCCAGCGCGCAGCGCTCATGCGCAAAGCGCCTACGTGCCGGCACGTGGCGCGCGCGCGCTTGCGCTCCTGCGCTTGCGCTCCTGCGCAAAGCGCCCACGTACCGACACGTGGCGCGCTTGCGCCTGAGCGCGCAGCACCTAAGCGCACAGCGCTCAAGGCGCTGGCCCCACGCATCCCTTGGATGCATTTTCCCTCTTTTTGTGCACATACATACGTATATACATATGTATACAAATTTATACACACACGTACTCCACGACACTGTCCCTGTTAGAAAAAAATTTCTAACGGGGTGCTGCCCCGCACCCCGCACCCCGCAAGGGGGCTGCTAGCCCCCTTGACCCCCAGCCCGCTATCCGGGTAGCGGGACCCCCGTAAAAACTCTGCGTGGCTCCCGATATATCCAAAACCCCCCCTTTTCAAAACAATACACACGTACACTGCACATTGAGTTCGCATGACCAGTTTAACCCGTTAATCGGAGGTTCCCTCGCCCCAAAGGCGAGGGGTAATTAACGGCAGCTTAGTCCGCGGCTACCGGAGATTCGGATCCCCACAATCATTAAACCCCGGCCTACCCTAGGCAGGGGGAATCTGTAGTACGCCTGATAAGCGTGCGCGTATTCCCATCTCAATGGGGTGACGAAAAACACCCTACAATGCCTGACGCATTCGCACGCGCACCACATGTGTAGAAATAAATATCTCTGGATTGCCATCGCAACTATGAAGTTTCGATGTATCGGTATGCTATATATCTGTATTTTAGCTTTCTTTCTTATGCACGTCTTTTAATGATTCGCAGCCGGTTCCGAATAAATTTACCAAGCAGATTAGTAAGATGGTCAATAGAAGAGAAAATGCTAACCTAGTGAGCCACAATGGATAATTTGTCATTATTAATCCATCTTCCTGAAAACGGTTTATACGGAGGAAGTATATTTCATGGTACTTGAGAAAAATATATGTTGAAGTCGAAAGCTATCAAGATTTAAATGCTCGCTTATAGTCTTCTAAGATATTTTATATTCCAAGGCAAGGTGACAATAAGTGCATGCTTTTGCATGATTTGGTATGTAGATTCAAGGTTATGCATGGCTACGACCCTTTCTTATGGTTTCTTATCATAATTTTCTGCACACTTATAGTTTATAGATGCAGTTAGATCATATCTCTATAAGGGAAAACTTAAAATAACAACCTTTATACTAAAAAAATTATGTATGCCATTACTTAGTAGTTTATGGTTTTAAGACGCAAAAGCCATTTGAGAAATACTTTTCCTATCCACTATTAATCCATATTCTCAATATAGTCATTGAATTTGCACGCGCACATAATAAGAAGGAGAAGACAGTAATGTGGCAGAAGGAGAAGACAGTAATGCGGCAGAAGAAGAAAAAAATGACATTCCTCGTTCTCTGTTTCAGCATCAATCTTCGGATATGAACTAATGATGGCTTTCACATAGGTTTTTCCCTTTAGAGACTTCTTAGTGTCCAATGGAAAGCATACATCAGATTTGTGCAGGTCGGGTTCTTCTATGACTTTCAAGAGTCTCAACTGATTCTGTAAATTACACCCTAGTTGGGTGATACTTTTACCACTTCTCACTGCAGGTGCGCTCTCTAATATCCATTTTGAATGTAATATTATAGATATCCATGCCTGTTTATGTCAAAATTACTTATATTGTCAATGTTTGATTGTCTAGTTGTTGGTGATGCGTCCATATCAGGGACAGAGGCCACTCCCGTTCCTCCAGGTATGTTTATATATTATATAGGGCATGTATATTGATTTAGAATGCTATATCATAAATATACACACATTCCTTTTGCTCTTAGTCGTCCAACTCATTATCATGGGCTGCTTGATGAGATTAGATTTGCGCCTGATGATCTACAAGAGCTTGTTCACTCCCTGTCATATGTGTAAGCAGCGCTATATGCGAGTTTACCTTGTTAGTATGTATGTACTGAAATTAATTAATATTATTCAAATTTTGATACATGCAGATACCAGAGGAGCACATCTTCTATCTCTGTAGGTAAGGCTTTGAATTTGTTGATTTTGGTATTTCTTGTCAAGTTTATAGACCAGTATGTGCTAAATATAATGTTCTGACAGTTGCTAGGGGGAAGGCAGCATCGAGGCTGCTGACCCCAGTCCTGGACGCCGCACACGGACGGCACCACGGAGGTTGGAAGAGAGGCCGAGGACTGGGCTCTAGCAGGGCCCATATGAGGTTGGACTCCACCCCGGTGGTTACTTCCTCCGTCTCCAGTGAGCGACGTATCCAGCAGGAACTGGAGAGCTTGAATGCCACCGTTCAGGAGTTGAATGAGATGCTGGTATGTATACTACTTAATAGTAAAATATAATGTCATATTATAGATATCAACATATCCAATATCAGTACATAGCCTGAGCTTATTTGGTTGTAGACTTATGTTTTATTAATCATACATGTACATATCTAATTAAAATAAACTACAGTTTTCCAAACTAGATATCCAAATGGGGTTTCGAAATAACTCGATAATGATAAGAATTCGAATGTGGGTGTAGGAGCGGGTGGTTGAGCAGGCCCAGGCCTCGGGGATCGATTTTACCGGACAGAACGATCCGAGGCTGCTGACCCCAGTTCTGGACGCCGCACACGGAGGGCACCACGGAGTTGGGAGAGGCCGGGGATTGGGCCCTAGCAGGGCCCATATGAGGTTGGACTCCACCCCGGCGGTTACTTCCTCCGTCTCTAGTGACCGGCATGTCCATCATGAACTGGATAGCTTGAGGGCCAGCGTTCAGGAGTTGAAGGAGATGCTGGTATGTATACTACTTTATAGTAACATATCATTTCATATCATATACATATCAACATATCCATAATTAGTACGTAGTTTGAGCTTATTTCGTTTTAGACTTAAGTTTGATTAATCATACATACATATGTAATTGAAATAAACAACGCTTTTCCAAACTAGAAATCCAAACAGGGTTTCGAAATAAGTTAATAATGATACGAATTCGAATAATAAACAGTTCTTACACGTTTCTTACACACATTATATCCAGACGCGACAGGGTAGATCGGCCGAGCCTCCACACGCATCTCCTTCGGCTGCGGCTCCGCAAGCCACTACATCGGCTGCGGTTCCGCAGACAGCTCCTGTAGCTCCACCGCCCACTCAGACTCCCGCAGCCGCGGCTCCGCAAGCGACTACCTCGACGGCGGCTGCGCAGACCATATTGCCGGCTCCACATGCCGCTCAGACTCTCGCTCGCGACGAATTGCAGAGTTTATTGACCGAGGAGCAGGCGCGCGTTATTCTATCGTTATTCAGAGGTAGAGCTGGACCGAGCCAGGGTAGATTTTTGGTTCTTTTTTTTTGAAACATGTATTTATTTATATCATACACATTGTACTACATTTTGAAACGATATTGATATTGGTTTGTATTTATATCATATTCAGTTTTTGTGTTTCTTTTGTATATTATATATATGCGTGAGATGTGATTATGAATACTGCAATATATGATTTGATTGATGTATATATTATTGTGCACAGTGCGGGAAAAAATCAAGCAGCCCATTTTTAAAAAAAAATTATAGACAATATGTACCTACGGATTAATCCGTAGGCACACATGTTCCCCCTACGGATATGTCCGTAGGGGCAAAATATCAGCAGTAACTGATATTTCCCCCAGATCTCAGTGCCAGGGGGTTGGGAAAGCCCCTACGGATATATCCGTAGGGGCCACTGACTCATCCCTACGGCGTTATCCGTAGGGGCAAAATATCAGGAATCCTGAATTTGTGCCCCTACAGAGACGTACCTACGCATATATCCGTAGGGGGTATTACATGCCCCTACGGGTATATCCGTAGGGCCAAGTAATTTATTAAAATAAACCGTAAATAATATAAAATATTATACCCTACGGCTTAATCCGTAGGGGCAATAGGACCTACATATATATCCGTAGGGGCAAGAATTTAACCGTAGGGGCAAGTTCAGGGCCTCAACTTGCACCTGCGGCCTTTGCACCTACGGGGTGTTTTTTCGCCCCTACGTATATATCCGTAGGGGCAGTGTGTTGCCCCTACGGATTTATCCGTAGGGGCAACCCTTCTTTGTAGTAGTGGAGGAACTTTATAAATGATAAAAGAAAAATCCTTTCTAAAGATCTCTTGTACAAGGTATCCATGTCATCAATTCTCATTAATCTAAATAAAATATCTGAAATCTTCCATCCTCTCCCTCTCTGAGAAATTATTCCTTATTCATGGTTCTAAATATTGGTTATCTTGGACAATATATCTGTATCGGTACGCCAACGATACGATACATCAAATTTTATTCAAATCTCGTTTTGGATCCATATCGCCGAGATGGTGTAATATCGGACGATATCTCGGGTTTTTTCGTATTGCTAAGTATATGACCAAGATGGTATAAAAAAGATTTGGTTTTAATGGTTTAAATTTAAACCCGCCCCGCCCCGTTAATATTACCAATCAAAATATTTTCTCTTTCTAAATTGTAAACCCTAGATTCTTGGCTCGATAGTACCCTCCTTTCGACGCCGCCCTCTCCCCATCCTCCTCTCGACGCTGCTAACCCTTCCTCTCGACGTTATTGTCTCCTGCAACATTCTCTTGATCGATGTCCCTGGTCCCCTTCTTCTTCCGGTATGTGTGCGTTAAGCTTATGTCTTTTTTGTAATTATTAATTGTTAAATAGAGTTTTATGTATTTAACATTAGACAGAACATATATATTTGTATTTGAAAATACAATATGTTACATTGTTACATGATTTTGCAAGTTAATATGTCTAATATTGTTGTCTGATATGCTTGATATTTACGTTTGATATGTCCGATATCGATATCCGATATAAACTCGAATCGCTGCGATATCGCTTTGTGTCAGCTGTCCGATATTGAGAACACATATTCGATATGAACTTGTTATCCAATATTTAGAACCTTAATTCCAGCCATGCTAGACTGGAATATTGTGTCGGTATGTGTAGCCACCAACTTGCAAAAGGAAAAGACAAGAAAGCCATAAATGAGGCGAAATCCGGATTAACTAACCGGAGTTGTCACCGGTGTCTAAACGCAGGAAAGAGCGAGAAGAGGTGAGGAAAACAACGGAGTGTGGGTGAAAACCAGAGAAAATAAGGTAAGGAATTACGGTATCTTGATGGAAACACGACGAGAGTTGGCTATCCAAGAAGATACCCCAATTGGGCACGATTCAGCCTTACTTTGAAGAGTTTTTTTGAATGTTTAGTGTCGAAATACACCCACACAACGCAAGTATACGTGTATGGAGGTACGGGAGGCACGGAAGCAGTGGAGAAGATCAAGAAAAGGAGAAGCCAACACGGGAGAACCCTTACAGATAAAGACTGACCCGGTTTTAAAAAAGGTGGTACGTGGACGCCTTCTAAGAAGGCGCTTGGGTACCCCGAGAACTTGTGTGTCTTCTAAGAAGGCGTCCGGGTATCCTGGGAGCTAACCTTTGAACTTTGAATTTTTCTTTCTGTTTTTACTCGGGCCTTGATCAAAAAGAGGTTCATGATAGAGGGTCATTGGATATAATCTTATTCTCTTTACTTTTTTTGGCCAAAGTTCGCAAAAGGCTCGAAACGAAAGATCAATCAAAGAACTAAACCAATTTTTTTATCGTTTGAAATCTTTTTTGTGAGTTTTAGAGAGATTTCGATTTATGAAGAGAGTCCTAAGATGAATCCTCCCCTCTTTATTGAGTAGACCCCAATCTTAAGAAAAACCAACCAGAAAAAGATAGAAGAGGAGCCAATCCACTTGCAAGGAAAACGAGCTAAAAGGTATGAGAAATGAATAAAACGCAAAGAAAGGATCTTGGATCCTCATTTTTTCAAAAGTTTGTTGTTGTTTGATGAGTTGAAATTTAAGCTAGACAATCTAAAACTAGAGAAGCAGGATCTTCATTCCTAAATCCTAATCCTAATCCTAAATAGGAAAAATCGGTTTTTTTTTCTTTCTCTAACTCATTTTTTAAAAAAAGGTTTTTCTTGATTTTTTGGGGTTTTTAGGGGTTCCTAAGCTAATCTAAAGGTTATTTCAGTTGAGAAGTGATAGAGGCTTGAGTCTTGAAGAGCTCAAGAGAAAAGCTGAGAGAGTTAAGAAAGAGAGAGATCTAGAGAAAGGCTCATTTCTCGTGAGTATGAAAATGCTTATTTATAGAATAAGGGTGGTTAGGATATGAAATGAAGTGTTGTGGTTAACTGTAAAGGGTGGAATGGTTGAATTTTTTTAAAGATGAACTAATTTCTATCATTATCCAAGCTTATTTCATTCTCAAATGCTTGGACCACATGTATTTTCCTAATAAAGCAAAAAGAGTGAAATTAGGTATGCTTTTAGGTGAAAAAGATGCATGTTGTGGTGTTGATAGGATGCAAATTAAGTTAATGATTCCCTGGGGGGAGAATCATAAGCTATATGTTTGTCAAGTCAAGTGGGGATTATCATTAATCCAGTGTTTAATGACAACGATTAACTTAATTAATCTATGATTGCTTATATTCAAACCAAATAGCAAACGATATTCAATTGACTTGAAATTTTGTGTGGAGGGCCATCTAAGCAAGTTATGAGAATCCATTTAGAAAAATTGACAATTTTACCCTTGTCGACCCACCATATTGTTTTAATGATAAAATAATAAGAGAGTTTTGGCTCATCAGGTGAACGTTGTCGATTTTAGTTGAAATTTTTATGGCATGTACTTATAAACGTATTAAGATCTGGAAAGTTTGACATCATGTGGCTCAAAAAATTACGAGATAAAAAATCGGAATTGTTAATGGCGATGGAAGGGTGATTAGGGAAATTAACGGGTTCCGGGTGAAATTGCCCATCGGAAATGGCCCCAATTGATATACCATGCTCAAATATGACGTTCACATCATGAAAATACTCATTAATAGATTGGAAGTGATTTTTGGGCAGTTCTTGAAAGTTCGAGTAAATTTAATAGAATCCTAAGGTATTTGACAAGTTTTTTTTGAATTTTATGCTTTGATAATTCATGATAAATCATTAAAAAGCTTTACAAAAACTCTAGTGACGAGTCGTGTAAGAATTCATGAGATATTGATTTTTGAACGTCTCGAAAAGGGTATTCCTGTCATATGAACGAATCTTGAATCGTGCACTTAAGTTGCCTCCATGTATCAAAATTTTATTTTTATGCAAAATATGAGATGGATAATATGATGCAGATGCAATGACATAATGAGAATGCAAAAAATGATACAGGGATAAAAGTGCAAATTCGCAAATTGCTGCTTCGTTGGGATGTCTACAGTATGCCTTGTCAATAATATTCCTCTCTTTTGAAAGAGAAAAGGTCTCCAAAGCATTTCATGATCACTTACTAATGAAAAATAAATGGATGCAAATTTTTATAAATATTTTTACTGTTTTAGCTACTATAATTTTTGTGCTTGCTTAATAAAATGAGTATCTTATTATATTTCTACTATATTAATGCCAAAAGAGAGGTGTACGGAGCACGTACAAAATAAACCTCTCTAACTTGCTGCCACCCAAGCAGTGATGATGTGTCAAATTATTATGACACGTGCAATGCACATAATTATATTAATAAGATATAGAGAAAAGAGACTTGTTAGGTTTTTATTAGTTTAAATCAGTTTAATTTTTTGGTTGAGAAATATCTTAAATATTTTTATTTAAGATAATAACAATTTTTAAAAGTTATTTAAGATAGCTAACTTATTAAATTTAAAAAAAATAAAAACCCTGCAAAAAATCTTTAAAATCTATATTATTTTAACCGATTCTTTAAAAAAAATCTCAAATCTTTGTTCATCTTAAAATATACACGTGTGTTGCAATGTAACATTTTGAAATTTTTTAATATTATTTTAGAATTTAAATAATATTATGAGTTTTACGGAAATGATAACCATTGTGGATTTGGGTTTTCATAAATTGGTATATGTATATACATTTATTTACGTAAATGGAAAATGTGGAATTTTGGCACGATTACTAAAACATATTGGCGTGTATTTTGTTCTTTTCATTTTGGGAATTATTTTGAGAGAGAGAGAGAAACATAAGGGCATGGGCATGAGAGAGGAGGATGAGAGACATGGGCAAGTGAGAGAAAGAGAGGGATAAGAGGCATGGGCAAATGAGAGAGAGAGAGGAGAGAGAGAGAGAGAGCGCGCGCGCCATAATTCCATCTCATTTTCTTCTCATCTTCATACCCCTTCTTCTCCCAAAACACCCTCCTCCTCCTTCTCACCCTTCAAGCCATGACAACCTTCAAGTGTGGGGTTTCTCCATCCAAATCAAGTTTTTTCTTCAAGTTCTTCACTTGAAGTCTTCACCAAACCCCCTTGTAGCCATCAAGCCTGGATCATCTCTTTTTATCATCTTGAAGAGGTAAACCCCACTTTGTTTAAGTTTTTATAAGTTTTGCCATGTGAACTATGTGTTTTAAGCAAAAAAGTTGCATTTTGTTGGTTTAAATCTTTCAAAAGTGAGTTTTGAAGTGATCCACTAGTACTGGTGAAAGTATTATGGTTTACATGGTGAATACGCCCTATTTTGGGAAGTAGAGGATATTTTGGTGCAAAAAGAGTTGATTTTAAGGTTTTCAAGAATTTCCATTTTGCTACAAATTTCGTTCAGCAGATTCCTTCTGAAGACGTTTGCTCTAGAGAGCTTCAGACGTCAGCCCATGATCTGTACTTCATGATTTTCCTTCTGCAGACATTTGTCCTTCAAATCTTCAGACGTCTGCCGATAAACTGCATTTCTTCATTTGTTCACCAGACGTCTGAGCTCAGAAGCTTCAGACGTCTGACTTTAAAATTGTTGTTTATGATTTTGTTCTGTAGACATCTGATGCTTGATGAGACAGACGTCTGCATTTGATTTGGATTTCTTGATTTTGGTCTTTAGACGTCTGGAAATCCTTTTCCAGACGTCTGTTTTTCTCTCCGTGTGACAGTAACATTTTGTTAGTTGTATGTATGCCCTAGAGGCCAGTATTGTACAGATGGTGTATATTATATTGGATGCTTGGACATATATAGAGAGGACTTTCTTGCTCAATATGATAGTATGCTATCTGGTTGCTCTTTATCTTAACATGTATACTTGTCTCTTTATACCGTCTTATAGTTACATGTTGGTAAAGCCCTTAGGATATGTACTTGACTACCTGGACTGTGATGCAGATCATACTAGTGGGGACAGTGTAGTCCATAAGTACATCCTTCAAGGTCCCTAGTCATGGGTGTATCGAGACGGGGCATCAATATACCAGTGTTGATTAGCGTATACGCTTCTCGACACATGAGATGGGCGATGGATGATCCCATATCCATTGGTGTTTGACATCAGAGATGGTATATGGGTGCTCAGTGGAGACTGGGTACACTGGACGGACTCGCCGAGAACTCCCAGATGGTATTATACCTCACGTCAGATGGCAGTTCTCTGGTGACACTTGTGCAGGTTAGTCTGTAGATCCGAGATCGTCATAGAGTCTTGTGTGATTCCCACTGTGCTTTGATTTCCACCTTACTACGTCCATGAGGGCGTGCAAAACGGTGGTTTTTGGGCATAGTCCCGAGTCACATGGAGGCAATGAGCGATAGGAGGGGTTTCGTCTCTCCCGGTATTGGGGGTTGATGTTGCGCTGTGCTCGATTGGACGTAACAGGGAAGTCCCTGGCCAGGGCTGATTTCGAGATTTACTGGTAAGTGTTACCAGTAGTTTCTCGACCCGTTATGAGCCTCACATTAGCACGACTTATCGGTTATTGGGGTCTGACGTTTACCACCCCTAGACTTGATATGCGACATATCAGACGAGGAGACCGGACTGTACGGGAAGTGTTACCGGCAGGCTTTTACAGGAGTTGGAGCGGGCTTGCTTGCTGATCTTCTGATCGCTCAATACTCGGGTAGCCGTTACGTCCAGCTAGTACCGCTGACGGCTTGTGGGTGCTTGATGTGATCATCACCTACTGCCGGCGTATTGACGAGTCTTTAGAGTCCTACACAGAGGTTTTACTGGCTCAGGCAAAACAAAATAGGAGCACGTATGTGATATGTGCGGGACCGAGAATAATGCGTGTATGTGATACCGTATTCTATTCTCGCGACTTTATGTATCGGTCGGTTATATATGATATAGCCGGGTTATCGAATCAAGTGTTGATTCGATAAGACGATACATTCGATGTTAGTCGGTTATATGTGATATGACCGGATTATTAAGTCAAGTGTTGATTTAATAATTTATTGTATAATTGTATATTTGATATACTAGTTTACATTAACTAACACTAGTTCACTTAGGGTTTTTCTCACATGTACACTACTTTAACATGTATATGATATATGTTAAAATGTGTTATCTTTATGTATCATGGTTGATGATACACATGATTTGGGTGTATGAGACTTGCACCATGCTATCTTTTATGTTGGATTTTAAATATTCAAAGTAATTACAAAATACTGGATCATTAGCTAAATGCTTGAAGCTTGTGGAAACTTGTGGAAGCATTTGACTAATTCCATTAAAATTGTCTTTACTATGGATATTCTTAACCCAACCATAAAAGATTAGCCTAGGGTTAAGTCTCTACAAGGGTTAGTATTTGATACTCACTCACCATGGTTAACCTTCTCACTTCATCATTATTCTCTCCTCTTTCTTTTGTTCATCTTCTTCATTGAACAAGAGAAAAAGAAAACTAGGGTTTGATCTAAAGTGAGAAAGATTGTGAGAAACAAAATTCTAAAGAGAACCCACTTCCTATTTCTCCATCCTCTACTAGACTAGCACTTTAGTTTAGGGTGTTTACTTCACTAATTCTCTAGTTAGTGAAGTAGGAGCTTGAGTCGGAATTCCCTCGACGTAGATCATCTTCGGCCTCGGAGACTTCAAGCAAGGTCGCATCCTTCGCGTCGTGAAGCCATGCAAGAGCCCGGGAGAACCTTGATCGCAGCGAAGGGACTTCAACAAGGAGCATATGAAGTGGAGGACCGATCTACAAAGGTTGTATTTCGTGTTCCCTTTAGAGTAAAGTTGTTTACTTGCCTTTTGATTCGCCTAAACTCTAGTACAAGATCTTGCTTGGGTTTTTAGGCACATAAATTTTTTAAATGGGCATGGTCGATGCCTTGTAGAGCCTTGTTAGCGTGCCTAGTAACCCTACACATTTTAGCCAGACGTTTGCCCTTGAGAGCTGTAGACGTCCGCCTTTCATTATTTTTAACAGTTTTGATGTTTTCGTTGAATTTCGTTTTATTGGATTTGTATTGATTTTAATGGAGTTTCCTTGCATATTTATGACTATTTTAGTTATATGGTTGATTGCGGGGGCTTCCAAGACGGCGAGAAAGGTCAAGACGGTCATCGGTTTCGACTATCTCGAGACGGACTTCGGTGAATAGATTTATATTTACGGGGGAAGTCGGGTGGATGGCGTATAACACCCCCGAAACTAATTCTAGGGAACAATTGGTTAGTATAGAAAACGTATATACGTAACTCGGATACTTAGCTTATAATTAGATAAATTTGTCTATAGTTTGTAACTTGTATAATTAGTTCGTAGACTATGTAATTAGTGTATAATTCATAACTAGTAGACTATATATATAAGTATATATGATTAATGATATGTGCCGTATACGATTAGATGGTCGTACTATATGAGCTATGTATTTGCGTACGTGACTTGAGCTCCGAACTGTTGGAAATTGAATATTTGGATTGAGATCATACGAGCTGAAATTCTGTACTTGATGAGATGATGATAGATTGCCGAATGTGGCCGATATTTATTTGACTCGTGGAGTCATGTTTTTACCCCGATCGGGGTACTATGATTGTATCACACCCCGCTTCCCAGAGTGCGCTAAGATCGGCACGTGACATAGCCAACTATGCTACTTCTGGTTAGGAAATATCCTTCCGTAGTCACATTACAGCTGTCTATAAGATATCAAGAACAGTAAAATGTATAAAACCAACTAGTACATGTCCATCTGCTAGAATAAACGAGTCAAGAAATATAAATATGCTGAAGCAATAGATCTAATAAACAATAACATCTGGAAATACGTTCTAAATACGGGCTCACATCAGGAAATGAAATTACGGAAAGAAAACTAAACACTAACAAGATCCTCACTGCTCGGCCTGGCAGCTGAAATACTCCCGATCAGCCTGCGAAAGAGATAAAGGATCTGGGCCATGCAAAACCCAGACGTCAGTGCGTCATAATATCAAACAATAGAATACAGCCAGGAGGTAACAAATATGCAGGCATGAGTATGAGCAATAATATGTGTATAACAAGTAACACAGATATGGAACAGTGAAATGTATAAGTATATGTGACGTGCTGTGAGTAATCTGAACTAAACTACTGGGTTATCTATTCTACAGTTTGTGAAATCAATTTAATGGAATCGTCGATGTAACTCAATAGTATCCCGTGCATGCCCGGGACCACGGTCCAGATTCTCGGGTTGAAACCGAGACATGCTGCTAGGCATTAAACAGGAACAGGTACAGATGAATGATGTCAGCAGCAGCATCCCGGGGCTGGCCTAGCCCGTAAAACTGATCAGTATAAGCGTCGAACTGTTGAGTTACAAGTCAGGTTTCATCATTGATTTCCCCTTACTCCCAAGTTATGTGTTCAAGTCATGTATTGATAAATCTGGAGATAATGCCAACACGGGATCAAGCAGGTACATGTTTTGTCTGAATAGACAACATGATATGTCCGTCGGGACAACAAGTCAGTATTGTCGGCGTTAGTAACAGGATCAGGTATTAAGTCAAGCAGTGGTGTATCAGGTCATGTCAGGTGGTGTACAGTGCATTCAGTAGATGCCCAACAGTAAAATGCAATTAGTATCGAAACACGGTAAAACACGGATGCACAAGTGTTTATCAAGGATCATATCTACAACTCCATGACTAAGTATGAAGCACATTATCAAGCATGGGGTGCTAACATAACGGTAACATGATATAATATGACATGGCATGTAACTAGATATATAATAAATAACACGGATACAAACGGATATCGGAAAAACGGTAAAACTGTAACATGGATGTGAAATGCAATAAACATGTAATAATTTTATACATATAGATGTAAAATATGTTGCATAGCATGTAGCGAGATAAACTTGCATGCGACTATATATGTGATAAATGATACGGATACGAACGGCTATCCGAAAACGGTAAATCAGTAACATAGATGTACAATGCAGTAAACAAGTGATATTTTTATTCATATGGATGCAAAATATATATCATAGCATGTAGCAAGATAAACTTGCCTGAACGGATCTCACGACGGGGTGCGTACGCTGCATCCGACGTCGGGTAAACGTCGCAATGTACACACGCGCACACGGGACATGATAGAACCAGGCAAAGAAAGAATGTGACCACGCTGGCTGGGAACGTCCGCAGGGTCGCCTGAATCGTCGGCGACGGCACGGTTCCGGCGATGACCGGAAAACCAAGAAATCAAGAAAGCAAGAGAAGAGAGAAGAAGAAGAAGAAGAAGAAGAAAGAGAAGGGGCTGTGGCTGTTCTCTGGGTTCAGAGAGGAAAAAGAAGGGGTGACGTCGATGATGGGTCTTCGACAGAGAGAATGCAGGCGAGGGTTTTCCGGCGATGGGTAGTGGGGTTCTTGAAGTCGGGGTTCTGTGAGGGGTTCTTGGTGGCTGTAGGGTGAGGGTGGTGGTGTTAGAGGTGATAAGGAAGAGGAAAAGGGGATGATGAGGGTGTGCGGTGGTCGATGGGGTCGGAGCTCCGACGAGGTGTTGCGAGGGTGCTCGGGTTGCAGTAGGTTCTCGTCGGGGTATGAAGGGAATCGTCGGGGTTGGCTTGGGGTGTTGGTGAGGAGATGGAGGTGGTGCTGGTGACGAGGGGAGGAGGTGGTGACGAGGCCGACGAGGTGATCGGCGGCGTGGGCGTGAGTGATGGGCGCGGGCGCGGGTTCGTGGAGGCGGGGAAACGAGAACGGGAAAAATATTTGAGAAGAAGAAGTGAGGAGAGAGAGAGAGAGAAGTAAATAAAAATAAAAGATTAATATATAGTACGAGAGAGAGAGAGAGAATCAGGGGTGAGGGTTATAAAAGATTTTAAAAATATATATTTTAGTTTTTAAAATATTTATAAATGTGTCAGTATATATACATAATATTTAAACGGTTTAAAATAAGTTAGAATATAATATTAGTTAAATTCGAGATTTTGAATAATACAAAAATAGTCCAAAACACGTCCGGGTCGGGTCTAAAATTACGGTTTGAAAATACGGATAATATACGTATCAACCAAAACCAAAATACGATATCCGGGTAACAAAATTGCATACCCCCAAGAACGGATACACGTAGCGTGCACATAGCAATCCAAACGAGTCCGTTTCACTAAATGGAACGAGAACAAGATGTACGGATGCTACCACAGGGTTAGGGGTATGATGCAGGCCATGCTAGATATTTTTAAAATATACTATTTAATTATATTTGTATTATTAAAACATATGCAGATACCAGATATAATGCAGATATGCAGGATATAAAACATGACAGTGCACGGATCCTCATAACTAGCCGGGATAAATCATAAACAGGAATCCAGACGGGTTTTCAGCAAATGGGTCGGGTCGGATGCAAACACAGATACCAATTACACTATTCGCACCCAAAACAACAATAAATTAAGAAATAGCCATAAATAAAGAAATACCCAAAGAACTGGTATAAATGAACTAGGGTGTTACAGATTGTGCTGAGCTATACTCATTTTAAAACTAACGACTCGTTCCTATGTTAAATTGATAACGTTAAGAATGCGCTGCTAATTTCATATGTATACTTATTTTAAAAACACCGCATGCGTCTCATTTCCAAAGTAACATTTCGTTTTATTTTAAACTATAACTGTATAGTTCGTAAGTAATTACCTATTTATAACGCTTGTTCACGTTATGATTATTTTACTCATCATACGCTAGCGCTTCGATTACGTTATTATATACGCTACGCTTATTCCATTAGTTCTAATTAGCTTCGTATGCTAGTTTACAATTGTCATACTTATATGAATACATTGATAGAATATTGTGCAACTACCAATAATTGCTGTGTAGCACAAATCACATACACGCATGCTACACTACACATCATTGGTACTGTCATAACACTGTAGGATTTCCATACTAAATTATATCCATATTGATGTCAATGCTGTCTATTATGACTTCATTATATATATGTGTGATTGATTGCTATATCCGTGTATTTAATCGTCAACTGAAGAAAAATGCATGATGCATTGTTGACGATTATGATATTGATGACTCCGATGGTAATCGAGAGCTATTGTTATACGGGTACACTTGATAGAACACTTGCACAATTACTAATGATTGCCATGTTGCACGAGCACAGACGCGTATGCTACACTACACATCATTAGTATTGCCATGATATTATAGAAATTGACATGCTTGTTCGTGTTTAGTTATCTATACTAGTATGCATGATATTTGATGATTGTGATATATGAATACTATCGCCATGAATATTCGTATATGATTGTTGCCAACTGTGACAAAGATGAATTACGGAATGTGTCCTTATGGACTTGATATTTTTTATGGATTTGAGAAGCCGCGGTGTGATTTATAAAACATCAAGTGTGTTTTCAAAATGCGATTTTATCTTGATTTGATGATGATACGTCCATCCTGAGTTTTCCTTGTTTTTGTGTTTTCATGATATCTGGTGATCGAGTTAGGGATGTAAATGATTACGGATATCGGGTGGACGGGTTTTGGTGGTATTTGGTAATTGAGTTAGGGATGTAGTCGATTACGGATACATGACTGATCACAGCGGATATCCAAAGGATACTAACCGGTGATAGTCCTGAACACGATAGATTTGGCCGGTGTTTGAAGATAAGATTGGGATTTCGAGTGTCGATGATAGACACTCATTTGATGATGAGATTTCGAGTGTCGATGATTGACACGGATTTGATATATTATTCTATTTGTGAGGGATTAATATAGACGCCCTGTACAGACGAGATAGTTTATGCTATATTGTAGCCGAACATGACTGGTTGTAGAGACGATACCTGAAATACTATTTTTATATATCGATGTATATTAAAGAGGTTTTTAAAGGAGCTATAGTCTTCTTATTTTCCTACGTGTCTATGGCGACACAAGAAACTTTCAAAAGGTAACCCTCATAAATCATTTCTAAAAGGTGTAACATATGTTGGATATGTATGCCCTAGTGGCCATTATTGTATAGTATATGATTGTATATTATATATGGATGCTTGTGATTGTGATATATATATATATATATATATATATATATATATATATATATGAGAATAATTGAGGAAAGAGGCCATTGGAGGGAATTTCCTCCTATGGCGTCGAAAAAATACAACCTCCACCATTTTTTCCGACAATCGGTACCCATCATCATCATTGTTATCATCTAAGATGTACATATCCCAAATTTCATGTGATTCCACCACTTTTTCACCGTTGAATTAGCAATGTAAAAAGTTCTATTGTCGGTAAACCATTAATTTTGCATCAACTAAATCAATGGTGAAAAAATGGTATAATCACATGAAATTTGGTGTATTCACATCTTAGATGATAAAGATAAAAGTGATATATGCCGATCGTCGAAAAAAATCACGAAGCATGTATTTTTCAGACGCCATAGGAGGAAATTCCCTCCTATGACAGCTTTCCTCCATTAACCTCTCTTTCTATATATATATACAGAACAGTCTTGCTCGATATGATAGTATGACATCTGGTTTGTCTTTGCCTGAACATGTGTATATGTTCTATTTATATTATGTATCTCTAATACATATTAGTAAAGACCGCAGGATCTTTGCTTGACTACTAGAGTTGTGATGGCAATCATACTCATGAGGTCTAGGTAGTCTATAATCACATCCTTAAATTATCCCTAGTCGTTGGAGTTTCGAGACAGGACATTGATACTCCGGAATAGACTATTGTATACGTTTCTTATTCCCATGAGGGACGGTGGCCTGTCCTACAACCATTGATACATTGATAACCGACACCAAAGATTGTATACATGTGTTTATTAGGTTGTGAGTTACACTGGACGGACTGGCCGAGAACTTCTAGATAGTAATATACCTATCGTCGGATAGCAGTTCTCTAGTGACACAGGTACAAGTTAGTTTTTAGACCTGAAATCATCATTAGTCTCGAGTGTGTTCCCACTGTACTTAGATTACTACCCCACTAAGGCTTTAAAGAGTCGTGCAAACATGTTTTAGTTGGATACAATCCTGAAGCACTTGGGGGCAATGAGTGATAGAAAGGATTCGCCTCTCCCGGTATAGGGAGTTGATGTCACGTTGTGTTCAATTGGTCATCACCATAAGACCTTGGCCAAGACCGATGAGATTTACTGATAGTGAGATCAGTAGTTTTTCGGGATGGTTTTGAGTCACATCGATACGACTTATCAAGTTATTAGGGGTCTGATATTTTCCACCCCCTTAGACCCGATATGCGATACTCAGACGAAGAGACCGAACTGTACGGAGATTGTCACTTTCAGGCTCAGTAGGGATACGAACGAGTTTGTTTGTCGACATTCCTTTCGTTCAATACCTGGATAGCCGTTACATATAGCTAGTGCCGCTGACATGTTTGTGGTTAAACCCACTGCCAGCGTATTGTCCAGTCTTTAGAGTCCCACACAGAGGGTTTCCCAACTTGTGCGAAACGACGCAGTATACGTATTTTGATACGTATAGAGGTTCGATTAAATACGTGTTTTTGTACACGTACTTTTAATCGGACATTTTGTTAATACTAGCCGGTTTGAAAGATAACCAGATTATCACATTTGGATAAAACGTAAACTAGTATTATATATCTCTTTTTGGTATTTGTATTTTGACAGAATGCGCTATTTATACGAATACGGGTATTTTTATAAATACGTGTATTTGTGTCTTGATATAAATACGGGTATTTGTATCTTAATGCGAATATGAGCATTCATATTTTGATATGAATACGGGTGTATGTATTTGTAGCATATACTTGTATTAGTGTATGTGTGTGTATTTGTGCGTACGTGTGTGTACAAATGAGGTGGCTACTCTTTTCATCCATTCTCTTCATGTATTTTTTAGAATTGTGTGAACTTATATAACTCATGAGTCACAATTCCACTCAAATTTTAAAAAGATAAAGAAGAGAAAAGAAAAGGAGATGAAGCCATGCTTGCTCATTATTCATCATCTTCACCCTTAGCTTCTTCCTCCTTTCTTGAGTTTTTGAAAGTTGAGAATGGAAAAGAAAAAAGAGAAACTTGAGAGTTTTTTTCACTACATCTCTTGATATCTAATCCTAGCAAGTTTTGATATCAAGTTGCTTTACTTGTTTCTTTTTAGTGTGAAGCTAGAGTCTAAGTTAGGGTTCTTTTGGGTGGATCATATTCGACAAGGAGGACCGACTCCTAAACTCGTTCCCGATGACCTAGGAACGTAAAATGTGGATTTGAAGATGAAGGATATGACTACAAAGGTTGTAATTACTAACCGAGTAGCTAAACTCCTTTTAAGTTTGCTAGTTTAGTGTTTAAATTCGATTCTAGGTCGTAATAGTTCGTGCTATTATTATTAAAATTTTCGTTTTGTATTCCGTCTTAGCTGCAGTTTAGTGGCACGAGGACAAGTATCTACTTGGTATCAGGGCCACCCAAACTCTAGAACTAGTAGTAGACGATGTTTACGTTTTGAAACGAAATATTTTTTGTATTTTAAAACCCAAATCCTAGTCTCTGTCCATTTTCTAAAACCAACTCTGAAATTTTTTTAAAGTGTAAATATGGAGTTGTGTTGACATGTATATGACACTGTATGAAGACGGGCCCATTCAGAGATTTCTTGGCCGCCTAAAAATTGGTTTTGGCTGCAATTTGCGGTCTGCTTTATACCAATTGGTCTCGTCTTCCTACAGTGTCTTGGTTTCTTGGAACTGAGATTTTTGGTAAACTTCTTTTTTGCCCAGATTTCATTTAATATTATCTTTGTTTACGAGCCACACAGAAAGTTTTAAACTCGAAACTTTTGCATCGTTTATATCTTTGTGTTTGTAAACGTCATCTAATTGCTATAGGTCGATTAGACGGGGTTGCAAATACTTACTTTTGTTGTGGTTTTGTATATCTTGTGATGGTTTAGCCGGATAGTCGAGGTGGATAGCCCCTCATTGTAGATTGGATGTATATTTGTTATTCAGAACGAACAGCCGAATTGTGGCCGTCGTTATCGCTTGATATATATTGTTTTATTGGAACACGACCGGGTTGAGGTCGATGTTACCATTATATATTCATTCATTCTTGTATTAGGATAAGTCATGGAGAAGTGCTCGAGTAGCCGGATTCTAGAGTGTTTAGGTGGTTGTCTCATGGTGATGAGTTTGAGCTGCCTCGCTCTAGAATTGGTGGGCTATTTGCTGCACCTGTAGGGGTTTAGGATAGACCCATTGTGAAGTGCTTAAGTTACCGGATTCCATGAAGTGCCGGATGGCCCACTCATGTCATTGAGCGATGGCTGCCTTACTTCTAGAATTGACGGATAGCTTGTCGCGCTTGCGGGGGTCTTTGTTTTAGGCGATGTTCGGGCTATCCGCATGACCGAGGAACGTTGGTTTTCGTTTGCAGCTCAATCGAAACACATGACTCCTAATTTATCCGCTATTCCATATTTATTATCGCATTCCTGTGATGTTTATTACCTGCCTGTGATGATGATATATGTTGGGTTTCGGTGCCCGCGCCGCGGAAACAGCGGTCGAGGCGAAAGCGAAAACAAAAATTCTAGCGAACACCGAACGCCCGTAAAACCCAAGATTCGATCCATAGACCTAAATTAGCTAACCAAAAGTGCAATGGTTAAGAAAATACAATCTTTGTCGCGTGTCCACCCAATTGTGGAAGACCCCTCCAAACTCGTAGCCGCCGGGATCGCGCTTGAGAATCGACCATCATCCACCCGAAGGAATCCGGAGGAGGCTCTAACCGACGATCCAGACTTGCTAGGTTTGGATGGTCGGTGATGTAGGAATACTTCAATAAATTTCTCTATCTAAAATCTATGCTCAAAATGAGAGCAAGAAGAAGAAGGAGAAGGAAAAGAGGAAGCAACCATGAAGCATGAGCTCAAGTGAGGAATGAAAAACATCAAGTGTAGCAAATAATGAGAATGACTTATTTTTTCAACCATGGTGTAATAGTGAACACAAATGATTTTATCATTTTAAAAGCACCAAGCCATACCTCTCTACATGCATGCACCATGCTCAAAGTATGCTTTTGCACCACTACTAGGTTTTTAGAAGCATCAAGTATACAATTTTAAAAAACCTACTGTGCTATTGCATTCTATCCTAGAATCGAACTAGAGAATTAGGGTTTTTAAACTAGTAAATAAGCTTTACACTTAGTGAATAAGGAATGCAACCTTTGTAGACCGGTCCTTCACTTCTAAAGCTCCAGGTAGTAGTCCCTTAGCTCAAAGTAGTGGTCTCCCGAACTTTTCTTAGGCTCCACTAGGCGAAAGGAACAAGCTTGCTTAAGGATTTTCGAGGCCGAAGATGATCTACCTTGAGGAATCTCTACCTCAAGCTATCTCTTCACTAATTCAGGAATCAGTGAAGTAAACAACTCATACTAAATGACTAGCTTGATATAGATTGATGAAGTAGGAATTTTGCTCTCTTTAGAATTATTTTTCTTTTTTTCTTTTCTCACCTCACTCAAAGCTAGAGAGGAAAGAAGGAGATGAAGAATATTTACTAATGTGAACCCTTGTGTGAGAAAATATCTCAAGAGATATTGGTAGAGAGTTGACCATGGCTAAAGATAATAATTGGGTTAATAAATATCTAGAGTAAAACAAAATTAGTGGACTAAGTGAAGGCTTCTACATGCTTCCACAAGCATCTTAAGCCATGGAATTTTCCACCTAATTTTGGTTTATCCCTTAATAATTAAATCACCCAGATAATCTTTAGTTTGGTATGAGTCTCATACACCCATGTCTAATGTATCATCTAGCATGACACAATAGTAAATATATTAATACATATCTCATTTATATTTATATGTATTTGTAGAAAAGAAATTCTTAAGTGAGCTAATATTAGTTAATATGTATATTAATATATGAAATATATAATTATATATATTAAATTATTAAATCAACACTTAATCTAATAATCCGGCTATATCACATATAAACGACTAATATTATTTATATGTATATCAAATATACATATAACAAATTATTGAATCAACACTTGATTCAATAATCCGGTTATATCACATATAAGCTATATCGCGAGATTAGAATACTGTATCATGTACACGTATTAATCTCGGTCCCGCACATATCACATATGTGCCCTACTTCGTTTCGTTTGAGTTAGGAATCCTCTGTGTAGGATTCTAAAAACTCGTCAATACGCCAGCAGTAGGTGATGATCACATAAGTCACCCACAAGCCGTCAGCTGTACTAGTTGGACATAACGGCTACCCAGGTTTTGAGCGATCAGAAGATCAACAAGCAAGCTTATCCAAACTCCCGCGAATCCTGTAAGTAACACTACCGTACAGTCTGGTCTTTTCGTCTTATATGTCACATATCGAGTCTTGGGGTGGTAAACGTCAAACCCCAATAACTTGATAAATCATGCCGATGTGAGGCTCATAACGGGTCGAGAAACTATTGATAACACTTACCAGTAAATTTTATCATCAGCCCTGACCAGGGACTTTCTGTTATAGCCAATCAAGCATAGCACAATATCATCTGCCAATACCGGGAGAGACGAAACCCCTCCTATCGCTCATTGCCTCCATGTGACTCGGGACTATACCCAAACTCCACCTGTTTGCACGACTCTTTTGAGCTGTGGTAGGGAGGAAATCAAAGCACAGTGGGAGCCACACAAGACTCTATGACGATCTTGGGTGTACAGACTAACGTGTACCAGTGTCATCAGAGAACTGCTATCTGACGATAGGTATAATACCATTTAGGAGTTCTCGGCAAGTCCTGTTCTGTATACCCAGTCTCCAATGAGCACCCATGTACAATCTTTGATGTCAAACACCAATGGATGTGAGATCATCCATCGCCCCATACAGGGTCAAGAAACGTACACTAGTCTACTCTGGAATATCGATGCCCTGTCTCGATACTCTCTCGACTAGGAACAAGTAAAGGATGTACTTGTGGACCACCCTGGTCCCACTAGTATGATCTGCATCATAGTCCTGATAGTCAAGTACACATCCTAAGGGATTTATCAACATATAACGGAGAGACTGTATGATGATACAAATGTACATGTTAAGATAAAGAGCAACCAGATAGCATACTATCATGTCGAGCAAGAAAGTCCTCTCTATATATGTCCAAGCATCCACTATAATATACAATCATGTACAATAATGGCGTCTAGGGCATACATATAACTAACACATGCTTCATAACTCCTCCTTTACACCTCATTTCTTTATATTTTTCTAAATAGAAAAATAAATATGAGATGTCTTTCTTCTAGAAGCATTCCTGTATAAATACGGAATACTTCACCCGGTATATGTATCGCTACACATACGCGTATCCGTATAAAAATACGGATAGCACCAAAGAGAGAAAATAAATAGTGAACAATAATTCTAAAATATATGTATCAAAATACATGTTAGTTATATGTATGCCCTAGAGGCCATTACTGTACATTGGATGTATATTGTAGTGGATGCTGGGACATATATAGGGAGGACTTTCTTGCTCGACATGATAGTATGCTATCTGGTTACTCTTTACCTTAACGTGTACATTGATTGCCTCTCTGTTACATGTTGGTAAAGCCCTTAGGATGTGTACTTGACTACCTGGACTATGATGCGGATCATACTAGTGGGGACATGGTAGTCCATAAGTACATCCTTCAAAGTCCCTAGTCGTGGGTGTATCGAGATGGGGCATCGATATACCAGAGTAGACTAGCGTATACCTTCTCGACCCATACAGATGGGCGATGGATGATCCCATATCCATCGGTGTTTGACATCAGAGATGATATACGGGTGCTCAGTAGAGACTGGGTACACTGGACGGACTCGCCGAGAACTCCCAGATGGTATTATACCTTACGTCAGATGGCAGTTCTCTGGTGACACTGGTACAGAGTAGTCTGTTGACCCGAGATCGTCATAGAGTCTTGTGTGGTTCCCACTGTGCTTTGATTTCCATCTTACCACGTCCAAGAGGGCGTGCAAAACGGTGGTTTTTGGGTACAGTCCCGAGTCACATGGAGGCAATGAGCGATAGGAGGGGATTCGTCTCTCCCGGTATAGGGAGTTGATGTTGCGCTGTGTTCGATTGGCTATAACAGGAAATCCCTGACCAGGGTTGCTGAGATTTACTGGTAAGTGTTACCAGTAGTTTCTCGAATTGTTATAGACCTCATATCGACACGACTTATCGAGCTATTGGGGTCTGACGTTTACCACCCCTAGGCAAGATATGCGACATATCAGACGATCAGATCGGACTGTACGGTAGTGTTACTGGTTGGATTCACTGGAGTGTGAGCGGGCTTGCTCGTCGATCTTCTGATCGCTCAATACCCGGGTGGCCGTTACGTTTAGCAGACCGCTTGCGGCTTGTGGGTGTTTGATATGATCATCATCTGCTGCCGGCGTATTGACGAGTCTTTAGAGTCCTACACAGAGGTTTCCTGGCTCAAGCGAAACGAAATAGGAGCGCATATGAGATATGTGCGGGACCGAGAATAATGCGTGTATGTGATACCGTATTTCATTCTCGCGATGAATGTGTCGAGTGGTTGTATGCGATATAACCTAGTTATCGAATTGAAGATTGATTCGATAAGCCGATACATAGGATACTAGCCGGTTATATGCGATATGACCGGATCGTTAAATCAAGTGTTGATTTAATGATTTAATGCATAATTATATATTTGATATATTACTTTGCATTAACTAGTATCGGTTCACTTTAAATGGATTTTCTCGCTCGGATGTGCGCATTGCATATGCGATATGATTTTGTGCACTTGCTTGTATCATGTTTGATGATGCATGCAAACTTGGGTTTGTGTAAAGATTGAACCATGGTTTTATGAGTGGTTAGGGTTTATTTTTTTCTTATTCATTTATTCTATTTAGTTATTCATTTGGAAAAAGAAAAAGGGTGAGAAAATGGTGGCTTTTCTTTGTTTGTATATGAAGCTTCATGAAGCTTTCATTAAGTCACCATTTTGTCTCATGTTAAAACCTAACCACTCCACTTAACTATAGTTCTCTCTCTACACTTAACCATGGTAAGAGTTATGATAAGAATGGATTTTCTTTTCTATTTTAATGAATTCTTATCATAACATTCTTCTTCTTCTTCTTCTTCTTCATTTCTTCATGGAAGAAAGCTTGCTCCATTAATGGCAAGTGATGATAAAGAGTGAGAAATCCAATTCTAAAGTGAACCCACTTCCTATTTCTTCATCCTCTACCTCTTGCCAAGTAGTATAGGGTGTTTCCTTCACAAGTTTTCATGGCTTGGTGAAGGTGGAGCTTGATCTAGCGATGCCTCGACGTAGATCATCTTCGGCATGGACTTCGACGACCTAGCTCGCCATTTCTCCGACGAAGCCGACGCTAGAGCCCGGGAATTAATTTGGACAGCGAGGGGACTTCGTTGCGGAGCTATGGAGGTGGAGCACCGGATCTACAAAGGTTGTATTTCCGTTTAAACTTTAGTTAAGTTGTTAACTAGTTTATTGTTTCGCCTAGAAATCTAGCCAACGATCCATTCTAGGGTTTCTCGGCACCGTTTAAATTTGAAATTGGCATGGTTGATGCCATGTGAGACCTCATTAGGGTGCCTAGGAACCCTACAGTGGTATCAGAGACTAGCTAGAGCCTTAGGCGAAGTCTAGACGGAATTTGAAACCCGATCGAACCGAAACCCAACCCCAAAAATTGCTCTCTGTACTTTTTCTAAAATCGTGGATTTTTCCAAATTAAAAATATGCAGAAAACTCAGCAGGGAAATCTAAGAATTACGGAGCAAAAAGTTTTGCATGAACAGTGTAATCGGCGGCGGAACCGCGGCATAATTGTGACGTCAGCCCTAACTGTTTGCACAGTAATTCATTGTTTCAGGTGCTGAGTTCTCTGGGTATTTTTAAAATTTATTCAAGAGTTGAATTTTCTGGAGTAGTTTTGGGGATTCGGTGTTTTGATCGGAGTATCAGATTTTGTCTAAGTGGCTTTCCGGATAATTTTTTGAATATGTTAAAAAGTTCGACCAGATATAAATACCCAACTTTTCCCCTGTCGGGAAATTTCCAAGTGTTGGATCTTTCCGTGGTTTAACGACGTTCTAAGTAGTGCAAGTAACGCGATGGTCCCTCTAGAAGACAATAAACCTTAACTCGATTATGTGACCGTCTTGAACCGCCCTTTGAACCTTCGGGTTTGGGGCAGTACGGCGTGCCACATGTGAGGCGTTGGCTTGACCCTTCTACGGCTGGACCGTTGGTACTGAGGCACGAACTGAATGTTGTTAGACTTATTTCATGTGTTGATCTATATCGGGAAAACTTGGGTGTTCGATTGTTCGATCGGAAAGTTTAACATTTTCTATTTATCCGGAATGTGATACAATAATTGGAATTCACAAGTAGTTATGAGATAACTGAATGAATGTTATAAACATAGCGCTTTAGTCTCACTTGATCGGTTGCCACGGAATTTTGATGTGATCAAAAGTCCGTCGCAATCACGTAGCGTACGCGGATACTCGCCGGGTAAACTTAATAGACAGCCTCGCCCCATAGCCCCGACCAAGTGACTGTAGGAGAACCCCGTCGCCAAAAGCATCCGTTCGGGTGCTCGCGGTAGCGGTGTTCCGCCTTGGTGCACTTTGTCGACGGTATTGGGGGTGCGGCCGTCTACTAAAGTTTGCGACGAGTATTCGATCAGGATGTCGGGAATCTTGTTGAATTGCTCGACTTGACATTGAAAAGTGTTTTCGATTTTGAGACTAAAATGCGGGGTCTATAATTGTTAGGCATGCGATGTCTAAGGAATTCATTTGATTAGACATGCGATGTCTATGCAGGTTGCGGATTCCAACTGTTGTAGTTTTACACTTTCTTTTCTGTGACCGTAAGTGTAATATGTGATATCGCCGGTTTCGTTGCTATATGTCAACGACAATTGGGATGCGCATATTTACTTACGTTGATGACATGTGATGTTATGTGTTGCTGGATATTTTATATTGGATCGTCGTGTTTGAATAGCCGGGGTTTTTTATGTGAGATGAGTGTTTTTCATTTTCATTCATGTAAAAACTTGTATGTAATATTCTTTTATTGGGACACTTCCAGGTTGCGGAAGGTGTCACTGTTTGTATATTATTTTCTTTTCCGCACTAGGATAGACCCAAGGAGGGGAGCACAAGTAACCGGGTTCTGGAGTCCAGTGGGAGACCAACTCGAGGAGTCGAGTCCGGGTCTCCTAACTCCAGAATTGGTAGGGTTGCTTGCCGCTCTCGTAGGGGTCTAGGGGTGTGGGTTTGGCTATTCATCGCGACCGTGGAATCCGTGTTTTATACTGGCTCGTATTGAAAACACGGACGTCCTAGTATATCCAATATTTCATATGTTTCTTCTGCTGCGATATCTGTGATGTGATCATGTGATGTTCTGTGATAGATACAGTATATAGTATATATGATATATTATATAGACGTTACTTATGTTTTACACCCGTGCTAGTCCTGCCCCGCTCTGCCGTTAGTTACCTAACCTAACGGTGCACGAGGGGACATCGAGGCGAATGCGGATGGCATAAGTGTACGTCGTATTTATCTGTGATGTTTAGGTACATAAATGATGGGACTTCATTAATGTGATTAATGAAATAAAATAAACCTAAGATGTTGTAGAATTGAATTTCAAAATAAAACAGGTAGCTACAGTTCTTGCTTTGCATAGCGGTATATGTGATATATCCTGCACCTTATTCGATAAGGAAAGGACCGAGATCCCTTCACCGGGAGTGACTCCTTTAGCAATAACTGGCATATGCTACACACTCGGTTTGTCTTTTGATTGCTTTTAAGAGTTTTTGCTTTGCATAGCGGTATATGTGATATATCCTGCACCTTATTCGATGAGGAAAGGACCGACGATCCCTTCACCGGGAGTGACTCCTTTAGCAAAACTAGAAAAGCCTCAAAAACATTCCA
The DNA here is from genome assembly GCA_030015575.1 of Agapanthus africanus. Taxonomy (NCBI): domain Eukaryota; kingdom Viridiplantae; phylum Streptophyta; class Magnoliopsida; order Asparagales; family Amaryllidaceae; genus Agapanthus; species Agapanthus africanus. The sequence goes on along the minus strand of JASDDO010000006.1, from coordinate 322,905,818 downwards.
TTTTTTAAAATCATTTGATTCTACAACGATATCAAGTTCATTACGCAATAGGTTTTCAGAAAAACCTGTCGTAGCCCTCCGTCATTTCAGATAAGTAGTAGTTAGTATTCGTGCTGCGTTTGTTGGCCTTTGTCAAGGCGCAGTGTGCGGTAGCTAACTGGTGCTTATCTGCTTATGCATATGATGCAAATTGGATTAGGGTAGTCGTGCGACCTTGTTGGCCTTTGTCAAGGGCCGTGCGGGTGGGTTTAATTCAATCAGGAAATGACGGGTTGAACTTGACTAGCATCCTATGGTTTGTTGGCCTTTGTCAAGGTCATAGGAGGTTAGGGGCAAAATATTATCGGGAATTTCAAGTGTTGAAATTTGCAATGAGATTGCATACCTTCTATGAGATAGTTGGATCCCGATACCCGCTGCGAGTAAGAGTTACTCCTGGGAGAGTTTTATACATTACAATTAGCCGATCAAGTAGGTGTCTAGAAAGGTGTCAACGGGGTTACGCCTCTGGGAAAACGAGGTTTACATTAATTAGGTTCGTGCGAAAGCACGGGGGACCTCCCTCAAAGTACCGACACTGGCCTGGCTGAAAGATTGGCGAACTTATAGTGTGTAATTAATCCCGGCTAGTCTTTCCTTTTAGGGTTTGAAGGAAGATTTGATAAAAAGCAGTGGGAGCCATCCTGATTAGATAAAATAATAACCAATCTATTCTTGCAAGAGCGCACGCTGAGTGTTTTCTTCTCTCTCTCTCCAGGTAGCGACCATATCACGCCTTAATCAAGATAATAATACGGATTATTGACTGAACCCGCTTGTTATACTGAGCTGGGGAACGTTGGTCCCGCTCCAACTTATAATTGTTATAAGACAGAGCAGGAAATTGGGGAATACTAGAATTCCTATGCCGTCCAAACGAAGAGAGTGCATGCTGATGCATCATCTTCGGGTATGTTCATTATACAGAACTGTTTCTCTGTATCCTTTACGTCCTGGGTATATGATACCGGATCAGGATCCCAGATATGTAATCTGTTACATGGGCTACAGATAGGTAAAGAACTGAGAACGGGTGATAAGTTTCATGAGGCAGAAAACGGGGCAAGTGTTGCAGCCAAGTCTGTTGGTCACTGTCACCCTGTATTCCAAATACATTGATTCTGAACGAATGTTATTAGATACCGAACCTGATATACAAAATCATATCACTCTCTTTATTAGTAAAGAAATGATAAAATTTTGTATTGTTGGATAATGTTTTGAACATTTCCTATATCAAAAGTTGATCGGTTCAGGCACGTTATCTAAAAGCGTTGATGTTCTAAATCAAACTACAGTTCTTAGTATACGGAACACACACAAGAGGAAGAGTTCAGAAATGAACGAATCGTTCTTGAGGCATTGTAGACTAGGTCATATCAATGCGACCCGACTAGCTGAAGTTACATATAGATGCATATTTAAATCAGTTTGAATTTACATCTTGTGAAACTTGCCAGTCATGTCACAAAGATAAGATGACCATAGCTCCGTTTACTGGAAACAGAGAAAGAGTTAGTGAACTCTTGGGATGATACATGTTGATGTATGTAGGTCCCCTGTCTACACATACCAGGACTGGTTCTTTATACTTCATTATATTCTCTGATAATCTTTCGAGATTCAGACCTATGTTCCTGTTGAAACATGAGTCCGAACCTTTTAAGATATTCACAGAATATAAGTTAGAAGTAGAGAACCAATAAGGGTATAAGTATTATGTCCTTTGATGTGATCAAGGAGGAGAATACTTGAGCACGGAAATCCTGGATAATTTCAAAGGAGAATGAGATTCTCTCTCAGCATTACTCCTCCGTATACACCATAGCACGATGGTGTATCGGGGCGGAGCAATTACACCCTATATGATAAGGTGTGCTCTATGATGAGTACTACTGAGTTACCTATTTCCTTTTGGGATTTATGCACTTGAGAAGCTGCATACCTATTGAATTAAGTTCAAATCAAATCAGTTGCCTACCACTTCATATATGATATGGAAAGGGAAGAGCCCATGTCTTAAGCTAGTTAAGATTTGGGATTGTCCGGCCTATGTCTAAAAGCAAAATCCGGACAAACTCGAGGCGAGGTCTGTAATGTAGAACTGGAAAGGTTCCAGCTATGCAAACTACAGCAGATGATTTGGTAGAACCAAAGGATTCAGTAGATGCCAACGAACCTCAACCTCTCCGCCGATCTAGTAGGGTTCCTCACCCACCTGAGAGATACTTCTGTTTCTCGATGACAGTGGAAGCGAGGATTGCATCATGAGATGATGACCCAACTAGTTTTGAGCTGGCCATCTGGAGTGGGACTCTGTAAGAATGGCTGGATGCTTAGTGATCTGAGATGGAATCCTTATACACCAACAAAGTATGGACTTTGGTTGCTATATCTGAAGGGTTAAATTCCCATCAGGAGCAAGTATATCTTGAGAAGATTACTTGGTGTAGATGGAAAAGTTGAGACTTTCTAAGCTAGACTTGTTAAAGGTTTTCGTCATCGATCAGGTGTGGATCATGATGAAACTTTTTCTAAGGATCTATGCTTAAGTCCATCCAGATCCTACTTACCACGGCTACATACCATGACTACGATATCTGGTGGTTGGGTGTCATGACTGCTTTTCTAAATGATGTTTTAGAAGAGTGCGTCTATAAGTACACAGCCAGAGGGCCTCGTAGACAGTGGGAGCAGCGGAAACGTGTGCAAGATGCTTTATAGGATAAAGCAGGCATCGCGGAGTTGGAACATCTGTTTTGATGGAGTGGTCAAAGAGTTTGACATCATCATAATGGTAGATGAACCTTGTATAAACAAAAAGGTAGTAGGGAGTATGGTGGTGATCCTCGTAGAGTACGTGGATGACATACTCTTGATAAGAAAGGAGTTTCTTATGCTACGCTCGATCAATCTCCGCATATCACAATGATTCTCCATATAGGATCAAAGTGATACCTACTAGATCCAACTGGATGTTAGGATACTCATTAGTTGTAGTGAGCTGGTATCAGTTGATCCTGGGGAAAATCACTGGAAGTGTTCCAGGGTGATAAAGACGACTGAATGTCAGTCACAGGCATTGTCTTTACCCTAAGCAGAGGGACGGTATGTTGGAAGAGTTCCAAGCTAGATACCGTGACATACTAGACGATAAAGGCAGTATACATCGCTACTTAAGATGCTACCAAAGAGGCTGTTTGGGTGAACTATGTTCCTCCCATTGTGTGACAATGGAGTTGTGGCTTATGCCAAGGAACGCAGGTCCCATCAGTGATCCAGACATATTCTAAGGCAGTATCACTTGATCATGGAGATGGTTGATCTCCAAGGAGATCGAGGTTAGGAGAGTAGACTCAGAGGACAACACGGCGGATCCACTCACGAAGGCCTATTCCCAGAGAGAGACTTTTATGGGATGGTTGAGTATGAGATACTACAACCACTGCTACAGATGGCCCTAGTGCAAGTGGGAGATTGTTAGTTATATGTATGCCCTAGAGGCCATTACTGTACATTGGATGTATATTGTAGTGGATGCTGGGACATATATAGGTAGGACTTTCTTGCTCGACATGATAATATGCTATCTGGTTACTCTTTACCTTAACGTGTACATTGATTGTCTCTCTGTTACATGTTGGTAAAGCCCTTAGGATGTGTACTTGACTACCTGGACTATGATGCGGATCATACTAGTGGGGACATGGTAGTCCATAAGTACATCCTTCAAAGTCCCTAGTCGTGGGTGTATCGAGATGGGGCATCGATATACCAGAGTAGACTAGCGTATACCTTCTCGACCCATACAGATGGGCGATGGATGATCCCATATCCATCGGTGTTTGACATCAGAGATGATATACGGGTGCTCAGTAGAGACTGGGTACACTGGACGGACTCGCCGAGAACTCCCAGATGGTATTATACCTTACGTCAGATGGCAGTTCTCTGGTGACACTGGTACAGAGTAGTCTGTTGACCCGAGATCGTCATAGAGTCTTGTGTGGTTCCCACTGTGCTTTGATTTCCATCTTACCACGTCCAAGAGGGCGTGCAAAACGGTGGTTTTTGGGTACAGTCCCGAGTCACATGGAGGCAATGAGCGATAGGAGGGGATTCGTCTATTCCGGTATAGGGAGTTGATGTTGCGCTGTGTTCGATTGGCTATAACAGGAAATCCCTGGCCAGGGTTGCTGAGATTTACTGGTAAGTGTTACCAGTAGTTTCTCGAATTGTTATAGACCTCATATCGACACGACTTATCGAGCTATTGGGGTCTGACGTTTACCACCCTTAGGCAAGATATGCGACATATCAGACGATCAGATCGGACTGTACGGTAGTGTTACTGGTTGGATTCACTGGAGTGTGAGCGGGCTTGCTCGTCGATCTTCTGATCGCTCAATACCCGGGTGGCCGTTACGTTTAGCAGACCGCTTGCGGCTTGTGGGTGTTTGATATGATCATCATCTGCTGCCGGCGTATTGACGAGTCTTTAGAGTCATACACAGAGGTTTCCTGGCTCAAGCGAAACGAAATAGGAGCGCATATGAGATATGTGCGGGACCGAGAATAATGCGTGTATGTGATACCGTATTTCATTCTCGCGATGAATGTGTCGAGTGGTTGTATGCGATATAACCTAGTTATCGAATCGAAGATTGATTCGATAAGCCGATACATAGGATACTAGCCGGTTATATGCGATATGACCGGATCGTTAAATCAAGTGTTGATTTAATGATTTAATGCATAATTATATATTTGATATATTACTTTGCATTAACTAGTATCGGTTCACTTTAAATGGATTTTCTCGCTCGGATGTGCGCATTGCATATGCGATATGATTTTGTGCACTTGCTTGTATCATGTTTGATGATGCATGCAAACTTGGGTTTGTGTAAAGATTGAACCATGGTTTTATGAGTGGTTAGGGTTTATTTTTTTCTTATTCATTTATTCTATTTAGTTATTCATTTGGAAAAAGAAAAAGGGTGAGAAAATGGTGGCTTTTCTTTGTTTGTATATGAAGCTTCATGAAGCTTTCATTAAGTCACCATTTTGTCTCATGTTAAAACCTAACCACTCCACTTAACTATAGTTCTCTTTCTACACTTAACCATGGTAAGAGTTATGATAAGAATGGATTTTCTTTTCTATTTTAATGAATTCTTATCATAACATTCTTCTTCTTCTTCTTCTTCTTCATTTCTTCATGGAAGAAAGCTTGCTCCATTAATGGCAAGTGATGATAAAGAGTGAGAAATCCAATTCTAAAGTGAACCCACTTCCTATTTCTTCATCCTCTACCTCTTGCCAAGTAGTATAGGGTGTTTCCTTCACAAGTTTTCATGGCTTGGTGAAGGTGGAGCTTGATCTAGCGATGCCTCGACGTAGATCATCTTCGGCATGGACTTCGACGACCTAGCTCGCCATTTCTCCGACGAAGCCGACGCTAGAGCCCGGGAATTAATTTGGACAGCGAGGGGACTTCGTTGCGGAGCTATGGAGGTGGAGCACCGGATCTACAAAGGTTGTATTTCCGTTTAAACTTTAGTTAAGTTGTTAACTAGTTTATTGTTTCGCCTAGAAATCTAGCCAACGATCCGTTCTAGGGTTTCTCGGCACCGTTTAAATTTGAAATTGGCATGGTTGATGCCATGTGAGACCTCATTAGGGTGCCTAGGAACCCTACAATACATACATAAATTATTAAATCAAAACCTGATTTAATAATCCGGCTTAATCCTAAGCCGGCTAGTATTGTCAACTGTCCGATTAAAATCCGTGTATCGCGTACACGCATTTAATCGGACCCCTGCACGTACCATCGTGCGGCTCCTACATTTGTCTTATGAACCGGGAAAACTCTCTGTGTGGGACTTTAAAGACTCGACAATACACTGGTAGTAGGTTTAACCACAAACATGTTAGAGGAACTAGCAGTACGTAACGACTACCCAGGTACTTGTCGAAAGGAGGGTCGATAATCAAGTACGTCCTTACCCTACTGAGCCTGAATGTGACAATCTCTGTACAGTCCGGTCTCTTCGTCAAAGAGTATCGCATATCGGGTCTAGGGGGTTTATAACGTCAGACCTTTACTAACCCGATAAGTCGTGTTTGAGTCAAGCTCATCACCAATAGAGATACTACTGATCAACTATTAGTAAATCTCATCCACCGTGGCCACGGATTTCTGGTGATAGCCAACTGAACACAGCGCGATATCGACTCCTAATACTAGGAGAGACGAATCCCTAACAGTCGACCACTGCCTCCATGTGGCTCGGGACTATACCCAACTAAAAGCTGTTTGCACGAATCCTTTGAGTCGTGGCAGGGTAGTAATCAAAGTGCAGTAGGAACTCACACGAGACAAATGACGACTTCAGGTCAAAGGACTAACCTGTACTCATGCCACCTGAGAACTTCCATCCGACGATAGATATAATACCATCTAGAAGTTCTCGGCGAGTCCGTCCAGTATACTCACCTCCAGTGAGCACTTGTATACTGTCTTAGGTGACACAACACCAATAGCTTGTTCGACTGTCCATCGCCCTTCTTCGGGGTCTAGATGCGTATACACTAGTTTACTCCGGAATATCAATGCCCAATCTTGATATTCCAACGACCGGGGACATTTAAGGATGTGCTTATGGACAACCCAGCTCTCACATATATGATCGCTATCATGCTGGTCGTTAAGCAACAATCCTATGGGCTTCATCAATGATGAAGACAAACCAAATAGCATACTGTTCACCGCCGAAAGACGCGACCGGGACGTTAGGACGTCAGGCCTGAATTTTGGGGGCAGATGCTATTTGGTTTTATCCGCCTACCTCTCCGAAGATGCCAAGTTGATTTATGACACCGTGTATCGGAGGTTTAAACGGATGCGGCCGATGTAGCAGACTTTGTCAGATTCCCCCTTATTTGCGAGGGTTTTTTGATTGTGGGGACGCTCTTCCCTGCAGGCGCAAGCCCCTACAGTTAATTACGTTATCATATCGCGGTAACCACTTTCTCCTTCTACAGATGTTCACTTCGTGTTATGTGTATTTGTTTTATTTTTGGTTACCCGTGGATTGTATATGGAGACTAATTTATGTTGTTGCCTGTAGGGCGGGGATTAGTCCAAATCCGTATTTTCTTAGATTTGGGTTTGGTTTGATTTGAGGATCGTTAACCTCATTTGAGATTAAGATCAACTTAAATATTTGTTAAGGATACGTTAGTCTAATTTTAGACTGAGATCTACTTAACAAGATTTAGGATCATTTAGATCCAACAAAAGAGCATTTGGGTTCTATTGCTTTAGTTTAGTGACATTACGGTCCATGGTTTAAGGACATCATAGTCCGTGGAGTTTAAAGACATCATAGTCTATAGAGTATAGTTTAAGAACGTTGCGGTCCATAAGTTTAAGGACATCATAGGCCGTGTTTAAGGACATCATAGTCCATAGAGTTTAAAAACATCATAGTCTATAGGGTTTTGGTTTAACAGTTCGGAGATGCGCCAAAATTTATTGGTTATTGGGACTCTCCATCTCTTTGAAGACGTTGAAGAATTACAACGATATGTATCAAAGGTGTGGAGAGATGTACCCTTAAACCGATGTCCCGACTGAGGGAGAATGGGATGAACACCATTTTAGATGCCATCTGTTAGGAGCTCATTAGATATCTTTAGGACTGAGATCGGTTTTGGGGACCCTGAGCTGGAGGGGCTCAATTGATTGTTCTCGGGAGATTTGGTCTGATTTTGGCTAATATTAGTCTTTCATAGTGTTAAACACTAGTATATGCTCAGCGCTCACGTGCTCCCACATGAGGCGCTTGAAGTAGTGTTAAACACTAAAAATTTGAGGCGCTCACGTGGGGTCACGTGAGGCGCTTGAAGTTGGCGCTGTTTCTTTGGGTTTATTCTCTTGTTCATTTCTGAACGCTAAGCACTATTGGGTCGCGTGGGATCATGTGAGGCGCCCCAAAAATGGATACTGCCTTTGATTTATTCCCTTTTTGCTTTATAAGTGCTAAGCACTCTTTGGAGGTTACGTGGGATCACGTGAGCCAATCTCAGTTGTCCTCTTTTGTTCATCAGGGATGCTCACGTGGGAGCACGTGATCGTCTATTATCATGTTGGGTGCTAATCTTTTTACATGCATGGAGATCTTGAGTTTTGAGACTTTCAATCCCACTGTTTCGTAAGAATTAAATTCTTATATAGGGTTAAACCCTAGTTTTACTAGAGAAATTAAATTCCTATATCTTCTTGTAAGAATTAAATTCTTTGAACTTAGTTCTTTCCCCTAGGTTTGAATCTACATAACAGAATCTCCCCGATGAGAATTAAATTCTCAATTTGTGGGGAGATCTGCTTCTGCAGATCTCAACTAGAGAAAGAACAATGTTCTTTTTAGAAGAGTTAAACTCTCGTGAAGGCGAAGAAGAGATAAGATGTTCTCTGCTTTTCTTCTTTTCTCTTACCTAGGGTTTCTCTTTCTGTTTTCTCTCTTGAACTTGAAGTTTATAGGGGGGGTTCTTCCGTGCCAGACTTGAACTCTTGGGTCCTTTATTTAGAGGAGGCTAATTTGTTGAATCAGTTAAGGAAATCTCTCATTGAGAGATCTCTAATTGATTTGGGGAATTTATCCACCGTCGGATTTTTGATCCAAGAACTTCTGTTTTACAGAAAACATTTTCCTTGTTTTTAACAAGATTGGAAAAATATTTTCCCATACAGAACTTATTTTGTTTCTTGGTGATTTTTAATCACCATTGGATTTTTGATCCAACGGTGCTCTGATTTACAGAGCACAATCTTTCTTATTTAGAAAGATTTGAGGAGTATTTTCTCAGTCAGAATTTAATTCTGCATTCTGATAATTTATCATCTTCGTTGGATCTTTTGATCCAAGGGTGGAGAACTTTTAGTTCTGGCGCTGGCGTTCTCATGCTTTGCATGTGAGGCGCTACCTCAGAGTCTTTGACTCTTGGCGCTGGCGCTCTCGTGCTTTGCACGTGAGGCGCTATCTCAGAGTCTTTAAGCGCCGGCGCTCTTGTGCTTTGCACATGAGGCGCTGCCTTATTTCAAAGTTTGAACAGAGCCCTGCTCTTTTATTGGGGCGAAACAAATGCCCCCTACCGTAGCGCTCACGTGGCTCACACGTGAGTGCAGCGTTGGCTGCCTTTCCACCGTTGGATTGTCTTGGAAGTTGGATTAACTTCCAGCGTCTATAAATAGGGCCTTTGGCCCTTTGAGATGACCTCTGTTCACCGCCGGGCGTGCCACCGGGCGTGCCAGAATCTGTTTACCGGCGAAAATCACGACCCTGAGACGGAAGGAACATGAGGCGGCTTCCATCGAGTCTGTCCAATTGCGTGCCCAGGTCGAAGCGAATGCTGCGCAGCTGAAAGCTGTCTTTGACAATCTCCAGCGATGTATTTCTGACGGGCTGGTACTGAGGCAGAAGCTCGACTTCACCGAGCGGGTTACGCAGTGGTGCGAAGCTGCTCAGCAAGAAATCGATGAGAAACTTTCATCTTGTTTGCAACAGCGGGCCCAAGTCGAAGCGGAGCTGGCCGCGGCGGCCAATTGCGAGAAAGGATTGAGAGGAGCACGTGAGCAGCTAGCTGATTTGTTGAAAACGCCTCCTCCTTAATAATTGTCTTTGTATCGACTGAAAATTTGTAATCTATGAATAACATGTATTCATTTCATTTTTTTAATTCTTTTATATGATGTATCTTGTATTCAATTGAATTCATGAATAAAAGACATTTTTTTATCTCCTACCATCGCTTTCTTTTCTCTGCTGTGTTGTTGGTATGTTACTTTAGCAAATGGGGATTATAGATAGTAGATAGCAGTCCATCCTAATCTCTTTGTAGGGTAGCGACGGCTTAGGAAACAGGTTCAGTTCTGCTGTCTAAGACTTTTTAACTTTATGAGCCGTGAGGGTCTCATAAAGATGTTTCTCCCTACGAGTCGAGAGAATCTCGTAGGTGTAATTTCTCCTTAAGAATCGTGAGGATTCCTAAGTGCGTATTTTCTCTCGAGAGTTGTAAGGATCCCACAAGAGAATTTTTCCCTTTTACAAGTCGAGAGGACTCGTAAGTGGTTGTTTCCCTCCTTGTCGAGATTCGACTTTAAAGAGTGTGACTCGTGAATAGTATACAATGGCCCATCTTGGGCCGATTTGCAGGGTCCCAATGCTTAGGAAACAGGTCTTTATCCCCATTGTCTAAGGCTTTCTCCCACGAGTCGAGACGAATCGAGGGATTATTGGTTGACTGGCTCCGCTTTCTGCGGTGTCATGGTTGACTTGCTCTGCTTTCTGCGGTGTCGGGGTGATTTTCTTTGCTTTCTACTGTGTCGGGTTGACTTTCTCCCGCTTTCTGCGGTGTCAGGGTTGACTTGCTCTACTTTTTGCGGTGTCAGAGTTGACTTGCTCCGCTTTCTGCGGTGTCGGGTTGACTTGCTCCGCTTTCTGCGGTGTCGGGGTTGACTTGCTCCGCTTTCTGCGGTGTCGGGGTTGACTCTAGATTGTCTATGAACCGTGGAGTTTTAGAACTAGGGACTTTGTCGTGGCTCCAATTGGTGGTGTCGCGTCCATATCCTGCTGGAATGAGGAGGAACGCCGTTGCTGATCTCTAGGCTGTAGGTGTTGCCGTCGAGATCTGACTCTCCCTTTGACAGAGTCTGGTGGGGAAATGTGGTTCCCTTTTTGTTTATGCCCATGATTGTATACAGGGATTAGTATGGACTCGCCTGTAGGACAAAAGTTTCATCTCTATTTTATGTTTTTTTTTCTTTCCGCGATGCTCTATCATTTCAGCTTTTTATATCGCGAAAGCCGCGATTGCCCGATCATTTCGGCTATTTTTCCTTTTTCTTTATTCGCTGCTTTTTATTGCGAGTTGCCCAATCATTTCGGCTATTTTTGTATGCATATATTTTACTTGCTACTTTTTTGCTGCGAGTATGGAACTCAAGACCTGATACCAATCTTAGCATCAGTATCGCGGTGACTGGAATATTGCTAGGAGCGAATCATCATTTGCCGTGAAAGGATTTGGAATTTGATACCGATTTAGGCATCAGCATCTCTACCACTGAGATATTGTCAGGAGCGAATCATCATTTGCCGTGAAAGGACTTGGAATTTGATACCGATTTAGGCATCAGCATCGCTACCACTGAGATATTGTCAGGAGTGAATCATCATTTGCTTTTGTCGGTTCGAACAAAGGTGGCTTAGCAATCAGGGTTAGGATCCTGTCGACTAAGGCTTTTAACTTCATGAGCCGTAAGGGTCTCATAAAGATGTTTCTCCCTACGAGTCATGCGGATCTCGTAGGTGTGTTTTCTCCTTAGGAGTCATGAGAATTCCTAAGTGTATGTTCTCTTATAAGTCGTAAAGATCTTACAAGAGTGTTTTCATCTTATACGTCGAGAGGACTTATAAGTGTTGTTCACCACATGAGGACACTCCTCGTCGTTGGTGGGACTTGGTGAGGGGACGTTTATTTGTGCCCGTGGATTGTATACAAGGGTCAATATCGAACCGTTTGTAGGGCAATCTGAGGAATGTGATGGCTTAAGAAGAGGTTCAGATCCCTGTAGCTTAAGCCTTTTGAATCCTATGAGCCATGAGGTTCTCATAAGGGAATTCTCCTTACGAGTCGTGAGGATCTCGTAAGTGCAATTTCTCCTTAGGGATCGTGAGGATTTCTAAGTGTTTTGCTCCCTTGTGAGTCGTAAGGATCTCACGCGGGTATTTTCTCCTTATAAGATCGGGATGACTCTGCACAGGAATTTTTTTACGAGTTTGCGCCCTTTCAGGTTTTCACAAACTCGCCGGTAGCTCTGCTATTTTTACTCACTGAGTTCTTTCGGATTTTCATCCGTACCCATTTCGCTTATGGACGTACCTTTTTTTTATCGCTTTAGCCTAAGTATGATGTGGTTCATAGTAGTTTAAAGACGTTTCGCTCCGTAGTTAGTTTCAGGACATTTCGGTCCGTCATTAGTTTAGAGGCATTTCGGTCCGTTGAATTTTCGCGGCGAAGTTTTGTCGGATTTCACCTACAGAGTTTGGTACTCAGGAAGACAGCGAGCGGACACAAGCGTCGTCATCTATCATTAACCTGTGCTCTGACTCGTCAGGCATAGTATTTCTTAAGGAATCGGCCGTTTATTGGCCAGAAGGGTCTTTTCCCATGCATATCCATGAGTAGGTAGGCCCTACCTTGGTAGACCTTGTCTATAATGTACGGGCTTTCATAGTTCGGCTCGAATTCCCCCCGTTTGGCACGATTGGGGATCATAGGTCTTTTGACAACTAGCATGAGTTCGCCTTGGCGGAATGTTCTCGGCCTAGTTAGTCTTTCGTATGAGCGCGTCATCTTTGCTTTGTAAGCCTTTAGGTTTTGCTGCGCCATGAGACGAGTTTCATCAAGGGCATCGAGCTCCTCAAGTCGAAGATGGGCATTTTCTTCGTCTGTTAGCTCGTAATGAACTGCCACTCGTAGAGAGGGTAGCTCTATCTTGAGGGGGAGTACCGCTTCTGTGCCGAATACCAACGCGAATGGCGTTGTGTTCGTGGCCGTCTTGAACGTTGTCCGATAAGCCCAGAGAGCTTCATGCAGTCTTTCGTGCCGGCCCTTTTTATTTTTGGACACCGTCTTCTTTATGATCTTTGTCAAGGTTTTGTTGAAAGTCTCAGCTAGACCGTTAGCTCGGGAATTATAGACCAAAGAGTATGTCCAATCTATATTATGCTGCTGTGCGAAGCTGTCACGCCCCGCTTCCCAAAAGATGGTGAAGGATGACGTGGCAAAGTCCGCAACCTAACTGTATTTGTAACAACCCCAAATTTCCTGTACAACTTTCTGTGCAAAATTTTCAAAATTTAAAGAAAGGGGTAATTTTGCCCGAACACAAGTTAAATATTTGTTTTGCTAATTAATAACAAGAAGGAGCTTGTGGCGCATTGGTAATACCTTGTACTGCTGAACTAAGCCACCAGAGTTCAAATCCCATACCCCACATTATTCTTAATATTGTTTTATTTTAAATTTTTAGAAGACCAAGGGTTTACACGTGCATATCTCACAAAAACCCCACTACACCTGAAAAACTAACAGTATAAGAGGGTTAATGGAACGACGCGGGACCCTCCGACCACCCGACTCGGCCGGGATCGGCCGAATCGGCCGGCGGACCGACCGACTCAGGCCGCCACCACCAGCCGGACTCGGCATGACTGCCGAGTCGTCAACATCAAACTTCTGCCACTTGGACTTCCCTGCATCCCTGTATGGTTTAAATCTTCAGACCAGTAACAGCGAACCTTTAAAACCTTATTTACTCCACTTTTAATACATTTTATTACATTTATCATATTTTTTTCATTTTAACTTTTCATCTACCCTAACCCTATAAATACAATCCCTAAACACTACCGCTTCACCCCAAAATTTTGAGCAAACTCTCAAGAAATTCTTAGAAACCATTGTTTCCCCCAATCAGAGCAAAACTCTGTTTGAATTTCAAAAATTCAAAATTCGAAGTAACGCTTCAAATTCCTTGCGCTGCGCGCAACGCGCCACGTGTCAAAAGCTGATACGTCAGCGCAGCGCCCAAGGCAGCGCGCCCAATCAGAGGAAGGCTCTATTTAAAACAAAAATTAAAGGAAGCAACGCTTCAATTGCGCAAGCGCTGCGCTGCGCGACACGTGTCAGCGCAGTTGCGCAAGCGCAGTGGCGCAAACGCTGCGCTGCGCGACACGTGTCAGCGCAAACGCAGTGGCGCTGCGCTGTGCGCTGCGCGACACGTGTCAGCGCAGGTGCGCAAGCGCAGTTGTGCTGCGCTCTGCGCTGCGTGACACGTGTCAGCGCAGGTGCGCAAGCGCAGTTGTGCTGCGCTCTGCGCTGCGTGACACGTGTCACGCGCTGGGGCGTTTGCGCCAAACAGAATTAAATTCTAGAAATATCATTCTGTTCTTGTTAAAACAAGAAGATTGTCTTCTGTAAAACAGAAGCCCCTGGATTAAAGATCCAACGGTGGGGAAAATTCCCCAAATCACTCAGAGAATGATCTCTTTAATAAACTTAACAAATCTATGGGCACTATATAAAGACCCCTAGACCCCAATTCAAAGCATCTTCAACATTGTGAGAGATTAAGAACCTCAAAACAGAGAGAACTCTGAAGAAAGTTCAAGAAAAAGATAAAAGCCTTCATAAAATAGAAGAATTTCTTCTAATAGATTATTGATCTAAGAACAAGATCAATGATCTTCAAATAATAATAAGTGCCTTGCACTTTTTATGAACCACTAGTTTTCTGAAAAGAAGAAAAAAACAAGAAAAACTTGTTTTCTCTGATCTAAATTGGATCAAGAAATTAAACAGTGCCCTGCACTTATAAAATTTGCACTGTTGCGCTCTTGGGTTGGCGCAAGCCACCAGAGAGCGCCACGTGTTAGCACCTGAACTACTTGTGCTATGCGCTTTTAAGATAGAGCCTTGCTCTCTATAATTGGCGCAACTCACCGGAGCGCGCCACGTGTCAGCAGCGCAAGCGCAGCGCACTGCGCTTGCGTGACACGTGTCATCACCACAAGCGCTTGCGCTCAGTGATTGGCGCAAAGCGCCTGACAAATGCAAAGCATTGTTTATTAAAGGGCCAGGCCCAAATCAAAAAGGCCTAAGGCCTAGTAGGCCAAAGTAAATTGCAATGCAATAAAAGGGCAGAGCCCAAATAAAATTGATGCTCTGCATCATTTATAAAAGGGCAGAGCCCAAACAAAATAAAATGCAGAGCCCAGACAGAATTGATGTTCTGCCTCATTTATAAATGGGCAGAGCCCAAACAAAATAAAAAAATACAATGCATTATTTAAAAAGGGGCAAAGCCCTAGCACCGGCCTATTAGGCCAAAAACAAATAAAAGCGTTGGACATTTTTTTCAACTGGACTTAGCCCAATCATGGCCGTAAGTCCTCAAATTAAATTGACCGAGCACAGCCGCTCTCTTAAATCAATTTACATCCAGTTCGAGGGTACATCTCCGAACTCCTCTGACTCTTATCGTTGTAACCCTTCAACGACGTCAGAGAGGTGACGGGTCCCGACAACCACACATCAACACGGACTGTGGGGTCTTTAAACTCACGGACTTATGCGTCCTTAAACTAAGACACGGACTGTGGGGTCTTTAAACCCACGGACTTATGCGTCCTTAAACTACAATGGACCACTATGTCCCTAAACTGGAACATGGACCACCATGTCCCTAAACTGGAAATCGACCGCAACGTCATTAAACTAAACAATAGAGCCAATTGCTCTTTTGTTGGATCTAAACGATCCCGTTAAGTTGATCTTAGTCTGGAGATTAGGCTAACGTATCCTTAACAAAAGTTTAAGTTGATCTTAGCCTCAATATGGCTAACGTATCTTTAAACTAAAACACCAAACCCAAATCTAAGTAAATACGGATTTGGACTAATCCACGTCCTACGGGCGACGGCATAACTTAGTCTCCGTATACAATCCACGGGCAAGCACAAACAAAACAAACATACACGACACGAAGTGAACATCTGGAGAAGGAGAAAGTGGTTACCACGATGCGGTAGCGTAATTAACTGCAGGGGCTTGCGCCTGCAGGGAAGAGCGTCCCCACAATCAAAAAACCCTCACCATGAGGGGGAATCTGACGAAGTCTGCTACATCGGAGTACACGTTAATTACACGTTCAGTAACATAGAGACAATCAGAGTACACGTTAAGATAAAGAGCAACCAGATAGCGTACTATCATGCCGAGCAAGAAAGTCCTCCCTATATATGTCCAAGCATCCACTACAATATACATCGTATGTACAGTAATGGCCTCTAGGACATACATATAACTAACAGAGTTGAAGAAGAAGATGAGGATGAACTTGGATGGAGAGAGAATGAACCATGAAGTGAAGTGATAAGATGATCATGGAAAAATATCTATGAATAAAACAAAAACAAGAGGTGGGCCATGGCTTCTCAAAACTTGTCACGACCCACCCCCAATACAGAGAGTATTGTCCGCTTTAGACGAAGCCGCACAGTTTTGTCCTTCGAGACGGACCGGACCCGACCAGGGGCCACTTCCCAGGAGGTCACCCATCCTAGGACTTCCCTGGCCCGAGCACGCTTAACTACGGAGTTCTCAAACTCCTGTAGTGCCAGTTCACTTAAAAGGCGCCTCTGTATTGAAGAGTGGTATCATTCCATTTATAGAACAGATCTGTCCTCTTTCGGAATGTATTTCGAAAATTCCCCATTGTTTTATAGTGGGTCCCTATACTTATCTGGTATAAATGGGTATACCGGATAATACACGGGGTATTACATTCTCCCCCACTTAGAACAATGGTTCGTACTCGAACCACAGACCTACTATTAAGGAATCAGCTCTGATACCATTCTGTCACGACCCACCCCCAATACAGAGAGTATTGTCCGCTTTGGTCGAAGCTGCACGGTTTTGTCCTTCGGGGCGAACTGGACCCGACCAGGGGCCACTTCCCAGGAGGTCACCCCATCCCAGGACTTCTCTGGCCCGAGCACGCTTAACTACGGAGTTCTCAAACTCCTGTACTGCTAGTTTACTTAAAAGGCCCCTCTGTATTGAAGAGTGGTATCATTCCATTTATAGAACAAATCTGTCCTCTTTCGGAATGTATTTCGAAAATTCCACATTGTTTTATAGTGGGTCCCCATACTTATCTGGTATAAATGGGTATACCGGATAATACATGGGGTATTACAAAACTTCTACAAGCATCTCAAATGATGACTCATTCTCTTTTATTTTTAATTCATAAATAAAACCATTTCCTATTCATCATAATCCTCATGTGTGATTCTCTTACATCCTAGCTCTATATATCATCAACCATGATACAATAATATATATATATATATATATATATATATATATATATAAAGAGAAGAAAATGTTTAGTGAGCTAATATTAGTTTATATATATATATATATATCAAATATATAAATATATATTAAATTATTAAATCAATACTTGATTCAATAATCCGGTTATATCATATATAACCGACTAATATCATATATATATGTTGTCACATTATTAAATCAACACTTGATTCAATAAACCGGTTATATCACATATAACCGTCTAATATTCAATACTAGTTAATATATATATTAAATTATTAAATCAACACTTGATTTAATAATCCAGCTATATCAAATATAATCCGGCTAATATCAAATATAAATAAACGACATATACATAAATCATTGAATCAACACTTGATTCAATAATCCGGTCATATCACATATAATTTTACTGATATCAAATATTGCTAGATTAGAATACGGTATCACATACTTGTATTTAATCAAGCCCATGCACATATCTCCATATGTGCCCTACTTCGTTTCACTTGAGCTAGGAAAGCTCTGTACGGACCTCTAAAAACTCGTCAATACGCCAGCAGTAAGTAATGATCACCTCAGATACCCACAAGCCGTCAGCGGTACTAGCTAGACGTAATGGCTATCCAGTTATTGAGCGAATAGAAGATCAACAAGCAAACTTGTCCAAACTCCCGTAAAGCCTATAAACAACACTTACCGTACAGTCCGGTCTCTTCGTCTGATATGTAGCATATCGAGTCTGGGGGTGGAATCGTCAGACCTCAGTAACTTGATAAGTCATGCCAATATGTGACCTATAACCTTTCGAGAAACTACTGATAACACTTACCGGTAATTCTCATCATCCCTGACCAGGGACTTACTGTTATAGCCAATCGAGCATAGCGCAACATCAACTCCCAATACCGGGAGAGACGAAACCCCTCCTATCGCTCACTGCCTCTATATGACTCGGGACTGTACCCAAAATCCACCATTTTTCACGACTTCTTTGAGCCGTAGTAGGGAGGAAATCAAAGCACAAGTGGGAACCACACAAGACACTATGACGATCTCGGGTCTACAGACTAATCTGTACAAGTGTCACCAGAGAACTGCTATCTGACGATAGGTATGGTACCATCTAGAAGTTCTCGGTGAGTCCTGTTCGGTGTACCCATTCTCTAATGAGCACCTGCGCACAATCTTTGATTTCAAACACTAATAGTTGTAGGATCAACCATCGCTCCATACAGGGTCAAGAAACGTACATACTAGTCTATTCTGGAATATCGATGCCCTGTCTCAATATTCTCTCGACTAGGAACTGTTAAAGGATGTGTTTGTGGACTACACAAGCTCCACTAGTATGATCTGCATCATAGTCCTGGGGCTTTATCAACATGTAACAGAGAGACATTATAATATTACAAGTGTACATGTTAAGATAAAGAGCAACCAGATAGCATACTATCATGTCGAGCAAGAAAGTCCTCTATATATATGTCCAAGCATCTACTATATCATACAGTAATGGCCTCTAGGGCATACATATTCCTAACACAAATCAGTACTCAAACAAATCTGGGTCAAAACTAAACATCCCAAAAATCACATTTCCATATTACATAGCACCACATAAATTTTGGGGCACAACTGCCAATACTTGACTGCGGAACTACGACCAAATGGCACTTTAGGCGGCGATTTCGCGGTCGAGGTTTGGGCTCATGTGCCCAAAATTCTTCTTGGTCTCTATATTTTCCTGCACGTAATTTTAAGGCAATCTAAATGATTGTTTGAACAACTTTAAAATTCGAACAACGGGCATGCAAAATGGAAATGTGATTCGGAAAAATCCGTCGATCGAAATTCTAAACAAGTGCAAACTAGCTAGTTAAAGTTTATGGAGTGGCTCTAATACCATGTTGGGTTTCGGTGCCCGCGCCGCGGAAACCGCGACCGAAGCGGAAGCGAAAACAAAAATTCTAGCGAACACCGAACGCCCGTAAAATCTAAGATCCGGTCCATAGACCTAAACTAGCTAATTAAAAGTGCAATGGTTGAGAAAATATAACTTTTGTCGCGTGTCCACCCAATTGTCGAATACCCCTCCAAGCTCGTAACCGCTGGGATCGTGCTTGAGAATTGACCATTCTTACCGAAGACGATATACCCGAGGGAATCCGGAGGAGGCTCTAACTGACGATCCAGACTTGCTAGGTTTGGATGGTCGGTGATGTAGGAATACTTCACTAAATTTTTCTTTCTAAAATCTATGATCAAAATGAGAGTAAGAAAAAGAAGGAGAAGGAAAAGAGAAAGCAACCATGAAGCATGAGCTCAAGTGAGGAATGAAAACATCAAGTGTAGAAAATAATGAGAATGGCTTGCTTTTACAACCATGGTGCAATAGTGCAGACAAATGATTTTATCATTTTAAAAGCACCAAGCCATACCTCTTTACATGCATGCACCATGCTTTATAACTCTTCCTTTACACCTCATTTCTTTTTATTTTTCTAAATAGAAAAATAAATATGAGGTGCTCTTATTCTAAAAGCATTCCCGTATAAATACGGAATACTTCACCCGGTATATGTATCGCTACACATACGCGTATCTGTATAAAAATACAGATAGTACCAAAGAGAGAAAATAAATAGTGAACAATAACACTAAAATATATGTATCAAAATACATACACAAATTATTAAATCAAAACCTGGTTTAATAATCTGGCTTAATTCTAAGCCGGTTAGTATTATCAATCATCTGATTAAAGTTCGTGTATTGCGTACACGTATTTAATCGGACCCCTGCACGTACCAACGTACGGCTCCTACATTTGTCGCCTGAACCGGGAAAACCCTCTATGTGGGACTCTAAAAACTCAACAATATACTGGCAGTGGGTTTAACCACAAGTACGTCAGTGGCACTAGTTGTACGTAATAGCTACCCAGGTACTTGTTAGTGATATATGCCGTAGAGGCCATTATTGTATAGTACCAGTTTGTATATTACATTTTGGAAGCTTGGGATATACACGGATTTTATGACAGTCTTGCTCAATATGGTAGTATTCTACTTGGTTTGTTTCTATCTTAATATGTGTATATGTTTCTTTTAGCGTATCGTTAATACATATTGGTAGAGCCCTTAGGATATTTGCTTGACTACCAGCGTTGTGATGGCAGTCACATTAGTGGGAGCTGGGTAGTCTATAAGCACATCCTTATACAGGTCCCTACTCGTAGGATTATCGAGACAGGGTATCGATACTACAGAGTAGACTAGTGTATACGCTTCTTATCTCAGCAGGGGAGATGGTCTGTCCCATAGCCATTAGTACGCCGTACTGAAGATAGTATGCAGGTGCTCATTTGGTTATGAGTTATACTAAACAGACTCGTGGGGAACTGTTGGTTGGTAATATACCTATCGTCGGATACCAGTTCTCAGGTGACATGAGTATATCGTAGTCCGTTGACTTGATACTGCTACTTTGTCTCGAGTGTGTTCCCACTGTTCTTAGATTACTATCCTATCACGGCTCTGATGAGTCGTGCAAACAGGTAGTAGTTGGGTGCAGTCCCGAAGTACATAGAGGCAGTGGCGGTTAGATAGGATTCTTCTCTCCCGGTATTGAGGGTTGATGTCGCTCTAAGTTCGGAAAGCCATTACACAAAGTCCCAAGCCAGAGCAAGCGAGATTTACTGGTAGGTATTCCAGTAGTTTCTCAAGGTGTTTTTGGACTCTATTCCGACACGACTTATTACGCTATTAGGGGTTTGACGGCTACCACCCCTAGGCCCGATATGCGATACTCTTAGATGAACAGACCGGACTGTACGGAGATTGTCACAGATAGGCTCGGTAGGAGTTCGTGTGAGTTTGCTCATCGGCCTTCTTATCGACAGATACGTGGATAGCCGTTACGTGCAGCTAGTACCGCTGACGTGCTTGTGGTTAAACCTACTGCTAGTGTAACACTCTAATTCATTTATACCAGTTCTAGTTCAAGCATTTCTTTATTTTTGGTATTTTCCTGATTTACTGTGTTTTGGGTGCGAATGGTATTTTGACATCTGTATTTGCATCCGATCCGACCCGCTTGCTTGAAACCTGTTTTGATTCATGTTTATGATTTATCCTGACTTGATACGTGGACTCGTGCACTTCTATATTTACATACTGCATATTGGCATTTATCTGGCATCTGCATTTTTAAATATAACATTTAAAGTCACATAAAATATTTTTAAAATACATTGCATAACCTGCTTGATACCCCTAACCCTGTGGTAGCATCCACGCATCTTGTTCTCGTCCCGTTCAGTGAAACGGATTTGTTTGGATGACTACGTGCGCTTGCATGCATCCGTTCTTGGGGGTATGCATTTTTCGTTACCCGGATATCCAACTTTAATTTTGGTCGACATGTATATTTTTCGTATTTTAAAACTGAATTTTAGACCTGACCCGGGCATGTTTTGGACTATGTTTGTATTTATCAGAATATCAAATTTTATTTATATAATATTAATTTTATAAACTGATACAAATTAAAATTTAGTTAACTAATAAAAGATTTTTTTTAAATTTAAATTTAAACTAATTTCCTAACAAACTAACAACCCCTTTTTCTCTCTCCCACTCTCTCTGTTACTTTATAAATATTAATTCTTTCAATATTTACAACCACTGCATCTTTTCTCCACATATATATTTGATATACTTTTTAATTTCCATATAAAGAAAATCATTCTTCTCTTTCTTCTTCACGTTTTCCCACCTACGAACGAAACCCACGCCTTGCCTCTGCCCTCGTCCTGCGTGCCGTGTGTGCGTTGCGACGATTTACCGACGTCGGACGTGCCGTGCGTATCCGTCGTGTGATCCGATCGAGGCAAGTTAATCTTGCTACATGCTATACTATAATATATTGCACACATGTGAATAATAACATTACTTATTGTTTAATTATGCATCCCACATTACCATTTTACTATTTTATTGTCTTCGGAAATCCGTGTGCATCCATATCACTATTTACATATCTAGTCGCATGCTAATTCATTTTGCTACATGCTAGGTATATTATTATGCATTCATATGAGTAAAATATTACCAGTTTATCACATTATACATCCATATTAAAGTTTTACCGTTTTCGGATACCCGGTTGCATCCATATCATTTAAAATATATATCGTCGTAATATTTCTTATTATTATCTTTAATTAGTTTATAATCTGCATTTTATAATATTATACAAAATATAGTTTGATAATATTATTGTTTACACATGAAACGTCGTTGGAAAGCGGATACGACAAATCTGAAATTTACTGTACATCTTACGTTATAAAATCCATTATAAATCATAGAAAAATTATTAATATACGTTCTTTAGTTCATTACGAAGCTAACTCAGAATACTATAACTCTATGAAATATTTACTTGCAAAATAAATTGCTTAAATAACGTAAAATGCAAATAAAAATATCTCTAAACTGCTGTCCAGGGAAATTCCAGCAGCAAACTTTCAATTTCGAATGTTCATATCTTTTTGTAGGAACAACCTGAGATATTTCAACTTATAAAAATGAAAACCTTATTGAATTATCTTTGTTTTGGTATAAGACACGTCCCTTTTGAAGAACGTTTGTTATTTTTAAGCTATTTTACAAATCAGGGTGACGCTAAATTTCTGAACGGAACTTTCTTGTGCATGGTTAATCAATACCACTTTTATAGTTATTAATCGGTTTGAATATGTTATCCATGTTAATATTATTATATCAATATCTATTTAATAAATAATAGTGTTTGTGTTTTAATATTCAGCAAATTTTATCGATTTACAGTTTTATAGTATCCATCTGTATCCGCACGGTTTATTACATATCTAGTTGCACGCCGAGACCATATTATTTCATGTTACTGTTGTAGTAGTGCACCATGCTTGATAATGTGCATTCTACATAGTCATGATGTAACCCCTGATAGATGTTTGTGCATACATGCTTTCACCGTACATCCATACCTTTACCGTGATTCGATACTTGCTACATTTTACTGTTAGGCATCCGCTTGATACCTGTGCACTACTTGACATGACCTGATATATCACTACTTGACATGTTACCTGATCCTGTTTCTAATGCCGACAATCTTGACCTGTTGTCCCGATGGACATATCCTGTTGTCTGTTTAGACAAACCTGTACGTGCTTGATCCTGTGTTGGCATTAGCTCCAGATTATCAATAGCTGACTTGAAAACATAACCTTGGGGGTATGGGGAAATCAAAAGTGTAAACTAAAGTGTAAGTTAAAAGGGTATTACTTGATCCGTGGTCCCGGGGGGGTAACGGGACAGAGCCATTCGTGACTCTTACATCTTGATCCGTGGTCTCGGGGGGTAACGGGACAGAACCACTCTTGGTTCACATATTCCTGATCCGTGGTCCCGGGGGGTAACGGGACATATCCTTTGAGTTACATGGAGGATTATATTAATTGATTTCAAACAAACTTTAGAATAGATAACCCAATAGCACAGCTTAGATTGAGCACTGCACGTCGCACATACTGATATACTTCACTGTTATACATTCTTGTTGACTCGTTACTATTTATGATTCCTGCCTGCATATCTCGTTACATCCTGATTGCTTATATTATTGTTTGATATCATGACGCACTGACGTCTGGGTTTTGCATGGCCCAGATCCTCTTTCTCTGTCGCAGGCAGTTCTGGAGTATTTTGACCAACAAGCCGAGCAGTGAAGATCATGTTAGTTGCTAGTTAGTTTAGTTTTATTTTCGTACTTTCATTCCTGATGTGAGCCCGTATTTTGGGACGTACTTTCCAGATATTATTGTCATTTGGATCTATTACTTCCGCATATTATTTCTTGACTCGTTATTTCTGGCTCATGGACATGTACTAGATAGTTTCTTTTATTTCTACTGTTCTTGATATTTATAGACAGCCGTAATGTGACTGTGGAGGGATGTTTCCTAACCACAGGTAGCATGGTTGGCTCTGTCACGTGCCGATCTTAGCGCACTCTGGGAAGCAGGGCGTGACAGAGTTTGTTTGGTATCAGAGCCATAGGATTTAGGTTAATCAGGTTTAATTCTTTTGTAGTTGGGTATTGGACCCAATACACGAATCAGAAAACCTGTAATTAGGAACATGTTCTGCCACATTGTTATCGTGATTCTTGAATCATATCTTTCTCTTGATCCTTGTCTTGACGATATGCAAACAACTTTGCATCTCGGCTTGAAACCTTTTGGTTCCTTATTGTTTCTCCATGTTCCTTTGATTCTGATACTAGGATTTGGGCGACTTGAGTGGAGTTATGTGATTGTAACTATGTACCGCGGCATGGTTACAATGCGGTACTCTATTTAAGTAACTTGGAATCCTAGTCTTGATTCACTTTCTTGTTTCATGGTCGTTATATTGCCTTACTTCTCTTGCTTTCCAGTTCATGTTTTATCGCAAGCTTGAATCCTGTTTACCGTGCTTAATCTTCTACAGTATCTTGGCTTCGGACGAAGTCATTTCAGTATCTTACTCGTTCATGTTTTCCTGCATTAGCATCATTCGATTCTGGTGCATCCCATTGTTTGATGTTGTCTTGGGAATGGATTTTCTCGGCATTTTCCACACTCAGATTGATTGTAGGGCAAAGAAAGTGATTTTCCAGATTCCCGGACATCCGGAGTTTGTTTTTGTTGGAGGAAGCAGTTCTGTCTGGCCAGTCGAGTTTAGGGCTAGGCCGACACACAGTGATTTTTCGTCGATGGAAGTTGATAAGGAGGAAGTGCCAGTTGTAGTTCGAGAGTTTATGGACGCGTTCAAGGACATCTCAGGTTTACCACCAAAACGAGATGTGGAGTTCGCGATCAATCTTGTTCCTGGTGCAGCGCCAATCTCAAAGGCGTACTATCCAATGGCACCAGTGGAGTTGCAAGAAGTCAAGAAGCAGGTTACTGAATTGCTAGAGAAGGGTTGGATTCGCAGCAGCAATTCACCTTGGAGGGCTCCAGTTCTTCTAGTAAAGAAGAAAGATGGTACAAGGAGGATGTGCATCTATTATCGAGAATTAAACCGGGTGACTATTAAGAACAAGTACCCGATCTCTCGCATTGGCGAATTGTTTGAGCAGCTTAGTGGCGCGAGGGTATTATCGAAGCTGGATTTGCGATCCGGATATCATTAGGTCCGAGTTAAATCAGAAGATATTTGCAAGACCGCGTTCCGAACTCGGTATGGACATTACGAGTATTTAGTGATGCCATTCGGAGTCATGAATGCACCGACAATATTTATGGACTTGATGAACCGAATCTTTTCACCGTTCTTGGACCAGTTTATTGTGGTGTTCATTGATGATATTAGTCTACTCGAGGAGCCTAGAAGAGCATGCAGAACACTTTAAGATCGCACTGCAAACATTGAGACTTGAAAGATTATATGAAAAGATGAGTAAGTGCGAGTTTTGGCTTGAAGAAGTGAAGTTTTTGGGGCATGTCGTTGATTGATCTCAAAGAATATTTATAACCGCAATCAAGAACGGCGTCGCTTGGTAGCTAGCCGATGAGTACGGGTTGGTCCACAGGGATTTTGTGTATTCTCAAATTGTTCTAATGAGTTAATTCCGATTGGTGTCGGATTGATTAAATCTAAAAACTAAGTTTGATCTAAACTAAAATCTTGCTAGGGTTAGGTTTAGATTACGTTTGGAGAGTCAATATTCCTCACCGCTTTCTATGCCCTATTTAAGATCTATGAGGTGTTATGGTAATAATTAATAAAGTGGATTAGTATCATCGGGAAGAAACGGTGTTTCTTCCTCTAGGTTCTTGTCCTTCCTTTCTTAATTCTTATCCTAACCTCCATGGAAAACACGCTCAACCGGTCCTTTATACCACGGTATCACCGCTACCTCGTGGGATAGGGTGCCGTAGGGAGCGGTGTGTGCATGTATGCATGGAGTCCTATAAAAACGTGTGATGGGAAAGAAAATGGTGAGAGATCTTCATCTCTCAAGCCTTCCCCAAATCTAACCCTAGCAAGTGAGGAGACTACTCACTCATTAGGGAATTGAAAAACATTATCTAACTATCTAACTAGGGCAGAGAATAAAGATCAATACTAGGGCAAGAAAAAAATTACCTAGGGCATGGAAATAAAATTTAATTAGGGCAATGAAAAGAAAACTTACTCCTAATTTTTATTTGATGCTCTCTTCATACATTGCAGAAATTTACAGATCTGAATTTTTGATAAAATGAAATGAGGCACAAGAAGAGGCATAACCTAAAAAAGGTTTTAGGGTTTCTATTTATAGAACATAGAAACCCTAGGGTTACAATCGAGTCATATCTGCAATTACAAGTTTACCCTCTAAGAAAAGAATTAGTCAACGCACGCCAGCCGCCTCAAAATTTCTGCACCGACACGGGTGACACATGGCCGCGGATCTGCGGCTTAGAGCCAGGTTTGGCCGCGGTTCCGTGGCCATGTAGGGGCATCTATGGCTGAGATTTTCAGGGCATGTTCTGGTGGCATTTGGCTCCTTTTTCTTCACTTGGTTTCTCAGGTTGGCTTCTAGTTTTCTTCCAGATTTCCACAGTGAGTGATGTCATGGACTTTTTCGTCTGCTTCGTGTCGAAGTCTTGAACCTTGCGCTGCCTTTGTAATTTGTAAACTTGTTCATTGGTCTTCGTTTATTCTCAAACTGTAGGCTTGATCAAGATTCTTCCATTTGTCGGTCGTAGTCTCACTTTTGCATCGTCTTTTCATTGTTTTCACTGTTTTTGTTCCGAGAACCTGTAACCTGCAACTATGTAGCAGACATGGGTCAAAAGCACCTGTTTATTTGTAAAATGAATAAAAATGGGAATATAATAATGCAATATTATGATATGAACAAATACCCCCAAACTTATCTTTTGCTCGTCCTCGAGCAAACCTAGTTTTATTCTCGAAAAAGACCTAGCCTTACTTTCGCAGGGAAACGCGTGTTAGTTATATGTATGCCCTAGAGGCCATTACTGTACATGCGATGTATATTGTAGTGGATGCTTGGACATATATAGGAAGGACTTTCTTGCTCGACATGATAGTATGCTATCTGGTTGTACTTTATCTTAACATGTACTCTGATTGTCTCTATGTTACATGTTGATGAAGCCCTTAGGATATGTACTCGACTACTGGGACTATGATGAGATCATACTAGTGGGGACACGGTAGTCGACGAGTACATCGTATAACTGTTCCTAGTCGAGGGTGTATCGAGACAGGGCATCGATACACCAGAGTAGACTAGCGTATACGCATCTTGACCCATATGATGGGCGATGGATGATCCCATATCCATCGGTGTTTGACATCAAGGATGGTGTACGGGTGCTCAGTAGAGACTGGGTACACTGGACGGACTCGCCGAGAACTCCCAGATGGTATTATACCTCACATCAGATGGCAGTTCTCCGGTGACACTGGTATAGAGTAGTCTGTTGACCCGAGATCGTCATAGAGTCTTGTGTGATTCCCACTGTGCTTTGATTTCCATCATACCACGTCCAAGAGGGCGTGCAAAAAGGTGGCTTTTGGGTACAGTCCCGAATCACATGGAGGCAATGAGCGATAGCAGGGGATTCGTCTCTCCCGGTATAAGGAGTTGATGTTGTGCTGTGTTCGATTGGCTATAACTGGAAATCCCTGGCCACGGTTGCTGAGATTTACTGGTAAGTGTTATCTATAGTTTCTCGAACTGTTATAGACCTCATATCGACACGACTTATCAAGCTACTGGGGTCTGACGTTTACCACCTCTAGGCGAGATATGCGACATATCAGATGAAGAGACCGGACTGTACAGGAGTGTTACTGACTGGATTCACAGGAGAATGTACAGGCTTGCTTGTTGATCTTCTGAGCGCTCAATACCTGGGTGGCTGTTACGTTTAGCTGACTGCTTGCAGCTTGTGGGTGTTTGATATGATCATCACCTACTGCCGGCGTATTGATGATTCTTTAGAGTCCTACACAGAGGTTTCTTGGCTCAGGAAAAACGGAATAGGAGCACATATGTGATATGTGCGGGACCGAGACCAATACGTGTATGTGATACCGTATTAGATTCTCACGATATGAGATATCGGCCGGGTATATGCGATATAGCCGGGTCATCGGATCAAGTGTTGATTCGATGAACTGATTCAGATTATATTAGTCGGTTATTTGTGAAATAGCCGGATTATCGGATCAAGTGTTGATTCGATAATTTAATGTATAGTTATATATTTGATATATTAAATTACATTAACTGATATAAGCTCACTAAAAGATTCTTTTTCTCACTCGGGTAATATATTGATATATATGCGATATATGTTAATTGTTTTATTTTATTTTGTTACAATAAATATTATATATGTGATATATAATATTGTAATATGATATGGTTATTAATGCAACACGTTTTGTGGAGTTTAATTGAGGTTAGGATTTGGATTAGGGTTAAGTCTTCATGAAGCTTTCAAGAAGCTTCTTGAAGTTTTGACTTTGACTTGGATATTTTGTGATATTTTGTGATATTTGTTTAACCCAACCCAACCCTTTAACCCTAGTTATGTCTCTACAACGGTTAGCCTTCTCATTATCTACCATGGTTGCATTTCTAAGCACACACTAGAGTTTCATTATTCATCACAAAAGGATTCTTCTTCTTCTTCCTTGAGTTCTTGATGGAAAAGCTTTCTAGCTTTTTCATTAGTGATGAAAATGAGTGATTTAATGAAAACAAATGAGTGCTAAAATCCTACTTCATCATCCTAATCTATCATAGCCATTTAGATTAGGGTGTTCACTTCATTTAGCGAGTGAGAGCTTGTGTTAATGAAACTTCAAGGTAGATCATCTTTGTTATCGAAGATCGGAAGCAAGCTTGCATCTTTCTCTTCGTGGAGCCTCTCGAGAGTCCGGAACTTGATGATCGCAGCGAAAGGACCACAACACGGAGCTTATGAAGTGAAGGACCGGACTACAAAGGTTGTAATCCCAAACTCTTAGATGTTAAAGTGTTTAACATGCTTTGTTTTGCCTAATCTCTAGTCTAAGATCTTAGTTTAGGGTTGTTCGGCACGGCTAAATTTTAAATCGGGTATGGTTGATGCCTTATAGACCCTTGTGCGTGTGTCTAGTAACCCTACAGTGGTATCAGAGCCAAGCTAGAGCTTTAGGCGAAGTCTAGGCGAAGTTTAAAGTCCTATCGAACCCCGAAACCCCGTTTTATACCCTTCTCTGGAAATTTTATAAAAATGTTGATTTTTTCATATTAAAAATACTCAAAAAAATCAGCAGGGAAATACAAGGATTACCGTGTAACACGTGCCACTGATCTCATTAAAGCGCCGCGGAACCGCGGCCGTACCATGGCTTGTGCGGCGGTTCCGCGGCCAAACAGTAGCATCATGTTTTGAGTTTTACACAGTAACATCCATACTGATCTCCTGATTGTTCTGGGAATTTTTATTCTACTCAAGTGTTGAGTTTTCTGGGTTGTGTTGGGAGCTCGTTGATTCGATCGGAAAGTTTAACTTCGTTTAATTTTTTTCGGGTAATTTTAGAAGTGTTAAAAAGTTCGAGCGGATATCAATAACTCACTTTTTCCCCTGTCGGAAATTTTTTCAAAAGTTGGATTTTTTCTCGAGTTTGAAACTTCCGGAAATCATGCAAGTAACGCGGTGGACCCTCTAGAAGAACACAAAGCTTAACTCGATTATGTGACCGTCTGAACCGTCTCTAAACCTCAGGGTTTGGGGCAGTACGGCGTTGCCATATGTGAGGCGTTGGCTTGACCCTTCTACGGCTGGACCATTGGTACTGTGGCATGTGATGGATATTTTTTTGAACTCCGCTCAAGTGTTGAGCTATTTGGGAAAACTTGGGTGTTTGATTATTCGATCGGAAAGTTTAACATTGTCTATTTATCTGGAATGTGATACAATATTTGGAATCCACAAGTAGTTATGAGATAACTAATTTGAATGTTATAAATCTAGCAGTTTAGTCTCAGATGATCGGTTGCCACGAGATTTTGATGCGATCAAAAGTCCGTCGCAATCACGTAGTGTACGCGGATACTCGCCGGGTAAACTTAATAGATAGCCACGCCCCGACCAAGTGACTGTAGGAGAACCCCGTCGCCAAAAGCATCCTTTCGGGTGCTCGCGGCAGCGGTGTTCCTCCTTAGTGCACTTCGTCGACGGCATCCGGGGGTGCGGCCGTCTACTAAAGTTTGCGACGAGCATTCGATCAGAATGTCGGGAATCTTATTGAATTGCCCGACTTGATATTGAAAAGAGTTTTCGATAATGAGACTAAAATGCAGGGTTTATAATTGTTAGGCATGCGATGTCTAAGGAATTCATTTGGTTAGGCATGTGATGTCTAAGGAGGTTGCGGATTCCAACTGTTGTAGTTTTACACTTTCTTTTCTGTGACCGTAAGCGTAGTATGTGGCGTATCGCCGGCTTCGTTGCTATACATCAACGACAATCGGGATACGCATACTTGCTTACGTTGATGATATGAGATATTATGTGTTGCTGTGATATGTTATATTGGATCGTCGCGTTTTGAATAGCCGGTGGTTTTATGTGAGGTGAGGGTTTTTATTTTCATTCATGTAAAATTCATTTGTATGTAATATTCTTTTATTGGGGCACTTCCGGGCTGAGGATGATGTCACCGTTGTATATTATTTACTTTTCCGCATTAGGTAGACCCAAGGCGGGGAGCACAAGTAACCGGGTCTCCTAACCCTAGAATTGGCAGTGTTGCTTGCCGCTCTCGTAGGGGTCTAGGGATGTGGGTTTGGCTATTCATCGCGACCGTGGAATCCGTGTTTTATACAGGCTCGTATTAAAACACGGACCTCCTAGTATATCCAATATTTCAAATATGTTCTTCTGCTGCAATGTTCTGTGATGAGATCATATTACTGCCTGAGACGAATGTTTATATTATATATATGAGATAT
The DNA here is from genome assembly GCA_030015575.1 of Agapanthus africanus. Classification (NCBI taxonomy): domain Eukaryota; kingdom Viridiplantae; phylum Streptophyta; class Magnoliopsida; order Asparagales; family Amaryllidaceae; genus Agapanthus; species Agapanthus africanus. The sequence continues at coordinate 322,874,735 of JASDDO010000006.1, read as the reverse complement.
ATGTTATATTGCAGATTTCGTTTCAAATGTGATACTTGTGAAGCATAATTAAAAATGGGACTTCATTAATGAGATTAATGAAATAAAAGAAACCTAAAGATGTTGTAGAAACTTGTTTAAAAACTGGTAGATCTAGTTCTTGCTTTGCATAGCGGTGTTCCTTGAAGAACATCCAGCACCTTATTCGATAAGGAAAGAGCCAAGATCCCTTCACCGGGAGTGCCTCTTTAGTGAAACTAGCAGATGCTGCATATTCGGTTTGTCTTTTGATTGCTTCTATAGTTTTTGCTTTGCATAGTGATATTTGTGAAATATCCTGCACCTTATTCGATGAGGAAAGAGCCGACGATCCCTTCACCGGGAGTGACCTCTTTAGCGAAACTTGCAAAGGCCTCAAAAACATTCCATTCAAAATCACTCGATTCTACAACGATATAAAGTTCATTACGCAAAGGGTTTTCTTAAAAACCTGTCGTAGCCCGCCGTCATTTCAGATAAGTAGTTTTTAGTATTCGTGCTACGTTTGTTGACTTAGTTAAGGCGTAGTGTGCGATAGCTGATTAATGCTTATCTGCAAAGCATATGATGCGATTGGATTAGGGTAGTCGTGAGGCCTTGTTGACTTAGTCAAGGGTCGTGCGGGTGGGTTTAATTCAATCGGGAAATGACGGGTTGAACTTTACTTGCGGTCTATGGTTTGTTGACTTAGTCAAGGTCATAGATAGCTTGGGGCAAAATATTATTGGGAATTTCAAGTGTTGAAATTTGCAATGAGATTGCATACCTTCTATGAGATAGTTGGATCCCGATACCCGCTGCGAGTAAGAGTTACTCCTGGGTGAGTTTTACACATTACAATCAGCCGATCAAGTAGGTGTCTAGAAATGTGTTAACGGGGTTACGCCCCTTGGAAAACGAGGTTTATTTTAATTAGGTCCGTGCGAAAGCGCGGGGAACCTCCCTCAAAGTACCGGCACTGGCCTGGCTGAAAAATTGGCGAACTTGTAGAGTGTAATTAATCCCGGCTAGTCTTTCCTTTTAGGGTTTGAAGGAAGATTTGACTAAAACAGTGGGAGACATCCTGATTTGATAAATTGATAACCAATCTAATCTTATAAAAGCGCACGCTGAGTGTTTTCTTATCTCTCTCTCCTGGTTACGACTATATCACGCCTTAATCAAGATAATAATACGGATGTATTGACCGAACCCGCTTGTTATACCGCGCTAAGGAACATTGGTCCCGCTCCAACTTATAATTGTTATAAGACAGAGCAGGAAATAGGGGATTACCAGAATTCCCGTGCCGCCCAAACGAAGAAAGTGCATGTTGATGCATCTTCTTCGAGTGTGTTCATTACACAGAACCGTTTCTCAATATCCTTTACGTCCTGGGTATTTGATACCGGATCAGGATCCCATATATGTAATTTGTTACATGGGCTACAGATAGGTAGAGAACTGAGAACGGGTGATAAATTTCATGAGATAGAAACGGTGCAAGTGTTGCAGCCAGGTCTGTTGGTAGTTATCACCCTATATTACCAGAATACATTGATTCAGAACGAATGTTATTAGATACCGAACCTGATATACAACATCATATCAGTCTCTTTATTAGTAAAGAAGGATATAATTTTGTATTGTTGGATAATGTTTTGAACATTTTCTATATCAAGAGTTTATCGGTTCAGGCACGTTATCTAAAAACATAGACGTTCTAAATCAAACCACAGTTCTTAACGTACAGAACACACATAAGAGGAAGAGTTCAGAAATGAACGAATCCTTCTTGAGGCATTGTAGACTAGGTCATATCAATGCGACCCGACTAGCTGAAGTTACATATAGATGCATATTTAAATTTGTTTGAATTTACATCTTGTGAAACTTACCGGTCATGTTGTAAGTGCACGGCAGCGCCCCGGCCGTCATTCCGAGGCCAAAATGCGGAAACGAAACTTTTTCAAAACTAAAAAACCGGCGCTACCGCGTACAAAAAACCCGGATCGGGCCATTAACCTAATGCTAGCAAACTAGAGAATGGGTATAAAGCTATACCGAGCGATCCGTATCCTTCGGTCTTCGGCATCCACTCCGATCTCCTCGCGGAATCTCCGGTCTTCATCTCCTCGTCGGAACGGGCGCCACATCGCCGGGTTCTTTTACGGGCTCCCACCTCTGGACCGAGACAACTCGGGCACGAAGTTGGCGAGTCGACATGTCCAAGAATGCTGTAGGCTAGTGTAGAAAGCTTTGTCTCATTGGGGTTGAGAAGTTGCCATGAGGAAGTGAAGGTGGAAATGAACTTTGAAGTGGGACTCTCTTTTGTAGCATGAATGAAAAATGAGATATGCCAAAACATTTCTCACACCAAATGAATCTCCTCTCCCTCTCTCAAAGATGTGGCCGGCCTCACCAAATGAAGGAGGAGAGAAATTATATCAAGGGGGTGAGCACAAGAGAGAGGAGGGTAACCATAAAGAAAAAGGGTGATAACAAGGAAAAATAATCACATCAATTTCCAATCCAAAATCCTTTCAATTCTCATCTCATTAATGCTAGCCATCATGAAAGAAAAAAAGCAAAAATACTTTGAATTATCATAATCTCTCCATTTACAAGAAACCCCCTCCACAAAGCTAATTTGCACATTTGCAAATAAGCCCCTCCCACAGAAAAATCCGGCCAAGAAGGAACAAAGGAAAACTGGCCGAAACGGAGTGCAAATTGGCAATTTCTAAAAACCGATCCCGTAATAAATTACTGGAAAACCCCGCGACTGTATATACATACCCGCATTTGTATTCCGACCGAATACAAATGCAAAGAGACAAAATCTACACTGTACAATACTAGGATCCGGCTTAAACTAAAGCCCGCTAGTATTATCCGTCCGATCATGATCCGTGCAATACCGCACGTATATGATCGAACCCTGCCATATCTCCATACGGCCTCAACAGTGTTTCGCCCGAAACATGAGAAACTGTCTGTGGGGGACTCTAAAGACTCGTCAATACTTTGGCTGTGCATTTAACTACTAGCACGTCAGAGGTATTAGCCATACGTAACAGGCTACCAGGTATTGACCAAAAGGGACGTTGATGAGCGAACTCATCCTGACACCTTACTGAGCCTGTCTGTGACAATATCCGTACAGTCTGGTCCGTTCGTCTATGAGCATCGCATGGCGGACCTAGAGGTTTGGTAAAAGTCAGACCCCCAAAAGCGGTACAAGTCGTGTCGGAGTGTATCCCAGAACACCCTGAGATACTACTGGAATACTTACCAGTAAATCTCCTGCCTTGGCCAAGGACTTCGTGTAATGGCTCTCCTAGACACAGCGCGACCTCACCCCCAATACCGGGAGAGACGAACCCCTGCAGATCTGCTCACTGCCTCCATGTGGCTCGGGACTGTACCCAACTAAAACCTGTTTGCACGACTCCTTTGAGCGTGGTAGGGTAGTAATCAAAGTATAGTGGGAACTCACACGAGACAAATGACGATCTCAGGTCGATGAACTAACCTGTACACATGTCACCAGGGAATTGCTATCTGACGTCAGGTATAAGACCAACTAGCATGTTCCCGGTGAGTCCTGTCCGGTGTACTCATAACCCAATGAGCACCTGTATAGATCTTAGGTGAACCAACTGATACCAGTGGCTTGTGAGACCGGCCACCGCCCCTCGTCGGGGTCTCGACTGTATACACTAGTCTATTCTGGAGTATCGATGCCCTGTCTCGAAACTCCCTCGACTAGGGAACTTTTAAGGATGTGCTTATAGACCCCAGCTCCTACGTATATGATCGCCCTCATACTGCTGGCAGTCAAACAAGAATCCTAGGGGCTCTATCAATGTGCAATAGTGATCAGTAATGTCACCTAAAGCAGTACACGATGATAAAAATAAACCAGATAGCATACTATCATCTTAAGTAAGACTGTCCTACCGGTATAGGTCCTCCCTCAATCATTGCAATCACGTGCCTGTGATCCAATAATTGACTCTGAGGGCACTATCTCCAACACATTTCACAGAGATAAAATGACCACAACTCCGTTTATTGGAAACAGAGAAAGAGTTAATGAACTCTTGGGATTGATACATGCTGATGTATGAAGGTCCCCTGTCTATACATGCTAGGACCGGTTCTTTATACTTCATTACATTCACTGATGATCTCTCAAGATTCAGACATATGTTCCTGTTGAAACACAAGTCCGAAACTTTTGAGATAATCACAGAATATAAGTTAGAAGTAGAGAACCAAAAACGGGTATAAGTATTATGTCCTTTGATGAGATCAAGGAGGAGAATACTTGAGCACGGAAATCCTAGAATATTCTAAAGGAGAATGAGATTCTCTCTCAGTATTACTCCTTCGTATACACCATAGCACGATGGTATATCGGGGCGGAGCAATTGCACCCTATTAGATATGGTGCGCTCTATGATGAGTACTACTGAGTTTCCTATTTCCTTTAGGGAGTTATGCACTTGAGAAGTTGCATACCTATTGAATAGGGTTCCAATCAAATCAGTTGCCTACCACTTCATATGTGATATGGAATGGGAAGAGCCCATATCTTAAGTATGTTAAGATTTGGGGTTGTCCAGCCTATTTCTAAAAGCATAATCCGGACAAGCTCGAGGCAAAGTCAGTTCTGTGAAAGTTTGTTGGATATCCCAAGCATTTGCAAGGGAATATCTTCTACCAAACCGAGAAACAAAAGATGTTTTGTTTCTCAGCTTGCCAACTTTGTGAAAGGGAATTTCTTGTGAAGAAATTATTGGTCATGAGGTAGAACTGGAAGAAGTTCCAGCTATACAAACTGCAGCTGATGATTTGGTAGAACCAAAGGATTCAATAGTTTCCAATGAACCTCAGCCTCTCCGCCGATCTAGTAGGGTTTCTCACCCACCTGAGAGATACTTCGGTTTCTCTATGACAGTGGGAGCGAGAATTGCATCATGAGATGATGACCCAACTTATTTCGAGCAGGCCATCAGGAGTGGGACTCTGTAAGAATGGCTGGATGCTTAGTGATCTGAGATGGAATCCTTATACACCAACAAAGTATGGACTTTGGTTGCTTTATCTGAAGGGTTAAATCCCTATCAGGAGCAAGTATATCTTGAGAAGATTACTTGGTGTACATGGAAAAGTTGAGACTTTCAAAGCTATGCTTAAGTCCATCCAGATCCTACTTGCCACGGCTACATACTATGATTACGATGTCTGGCGGTTGGGTGTCATGACTGCTTTTCTAAATGATGATTTAGAAGAGAGCGTCTATAAGTACACAGCCAGAGGGCTTTGTAGACAGTGGGAGCAGCGGAAACGTGTGCAAGATGTTTTATGTGATAAAGCAGGTATCGCGGAGTTGGAACGTCTGTTTTGATGTGGTAGTCAAAGAGTTTGACTTCATCAAAATGGTAGATGAACCTTGTATATATAAAAAGGTAGTAGAGAGTATGGTGGTGATCCTCGTAGAGTACGTGGATGACATACTCTTGATAGGGAAGGAGTTTTCTATGCAACGCTCGGTCAATCTCCTCTTATCACAATGATTCTCCATATAGGATCAAGGTGATACCTTCTAAATCCTGGGTTATGGATCTATGGGATAGATCTAATTGGATGTTAGGAATCTCACTAGTTGTAGTGAGATGGTATCAATCGATCCTGGGGAGAATCACTGGAAAGGTTCCAGGGTGATAAGGACGACTGAATGTCAGTCGCAGGCATTGTCTTTACCCTCATTGGAGGGACGGTATGTTGGAAGAGTTCCAAGCTGGATTCCGTGACATACTAGACGATTAAAGGCAAGATACATCGTTGCCAAAGATGCTACCAAAGAGGCTGTCTGGATATATATAAGTTCATGAGATGAACTTCGTTCATACCATTGTGTGACAATGGAGTTATGGCTTATGCCAAGGAACGCCCGTCCCATCAGAAATCCAGATATAATTCTTAGGCAGTATCACCTGATCATGGAGATGGTTGATCTCCACGGAGATCGAGGTTAGGAGAGTAGACACAGAGGACAACAACGCGGATCCACTCACAAAGGCCTTTCAGTAGATGCTTTTATGGGATGGTTGAGTATGAGATACTTCAACCACAGCTAATTATTGGGTATGTGATACCACAACAGATGACCCTAGTGCAAGTGGGAGATTGTTAGTTATATGTATGCCCTAGAGGCCATTACTGTACATGCGATGTATATTGTAGTGGATGCTTGGACATATATAGGGAGGACTTTCTTGCTCGACATGATAGTATGCTATCTGGTTGTACTTTATCTTAACATGTACTCTGATTGTCTCTATGTTACATGTTGATGAAGCCCTTAGGATATGTACTCGACTACTGGGACTATGATGAGATCATACTAGTGGGGCCACGGTAGTCGACGAGTACATCCTATAACTGTTTCTAGTTGAGGGTGTATCGAGACAGGGCATCGATACACCAGAGTAGACTAGCGTATACGCATCTTGACCCATATGATGGGCGATGGATGATCCCATATCCATCGGTGTTTGACATCAAGGATGGTGTACGGGTGCTCAGTAGAGACTGGGTATACTGGACGGACTCGCCGAGAACTCCCAAATGGTATTATACCTCACGTCAGATGGCAGTTCTCCGGTGACACTGGTATAGAGTAGTCTGTTGACCCGAGATCGTCATAGAGTCTTATGTGATTTCCACTGTGCTTTGATTTCCATCATACCACGTCCAAGAGGGCATGCAAAAAGGTGGCTTTTGGGTACAACCCCGAATCACATGGAGGCAATTAGCGATAGGAGGGGATTCGTCTCTCCCGGTATAGGGAGTTGATGTTGTGCTGTGTTCGATTGGCTATAACTAGAAATCCCTGGCCAGGGTTGCTGAGATTTACTGGTAAGTGTTATCTGTAGTTTCTCGAACTGTTATAGACCTCATATCGACATGACTTATCAAGCTACCGGGGTCTGACGTTTACCACCCCTAGGCGAGATATGCGACATATCAGACGAAGAGACCGGACTGTACGGGAGTGTTACTGACTGGATTCACAGGAGAATGTACAGGCTTGCTTGTTGATCTTCTGTGCGCTCAATACCTGGGTGGCTGTTACGTTTAGCTGACCGCTTGCAGCTTGTGGGTGTTTGATATGATCATCACCTACTGCCGGCGTATTGACGATTCTTTAGAGTCCTACACAGAGGTTTCTTGGCTCAGGCAAAACGGAGTAGGAGCACATATGTGATATGTGCGGGACCGAGAACAATACGTATATGTGATACCGTATTAGATTCTCACGAAATGAGATATCGGCCGGGTATATGCGATATAGCCGGGTCATCGGATCAAGTGTTGATTCGATGAACTGATTCAGATTATATTAGTCAGTTATTTGTGAAATAGCCGGATTATCGGATCAAGTGTTGATTCGATAATTTAATGTATAGTTATATATTTAATATATTAAATTACATTAACTGATATAAGCTCACTAAAGGATTCTTTTTCTCACTCGGGTAATACATTGATATATATGCGATATATGTTAATTGTATTATTTTATTTTGTTGCAATAAATATTATATATGTGATATATAATATTGTAACATGATATGGTTATTAATGCAACATGTTTTGTGGAGTTTAATTGTGGTTAGGGTTTGGATTAGGGTTAAGTCTTCATGAAGCTTTCAAGAAGCTTCTTGAAGCTTTGACTTTGACTTGGATATTTTGTGATATTTTGTGATATTTTCTTAACCCAACCCTTTAACCCTAGTTATGTCTCTACAACGGTTAGCCTTCTCATTATCTACCATGGTTGCATTTCTAACCACATACTAGAGTTTCATTATTCATCATAAAAGTATTCTTCTTCTTCTTCCTTGAGTTCTTGATGGAAAAGCTTTCTAGCTTTTTCATTAGTGATGAAAATGAGTGAGTTAATGAAAACAAATGTGATCTAAAATCCTACTTCATCATCCTAATCTATCCTAGCCATTTAGATTAGGGTGTTCACTTCATTTAGCGAGTGAGAGCTTGTGTTAATGAAACTTCAAGGTATATCATCTTTGTTATCGAAGATCGGAAGCAAGCTTGCATCTTTCTCTTCATTGAGCCTCTCGAGAGTCCGGAACTTGATGATTGCAGCGAAGGGACCATAACACGAAGCTTATGAAGTGAAGGACCGGACTACAAAGGTTGTAATCCCAAACTCTTAGATGTTAAAGTGTTTAACAAACTTTGTTTCGCCTAATCTCTAGTCTAAGATCTTGGTTTAGGGTTGTTCGGCACGGCTAAATTTTAAATCGGGCATGGTTGATGCCTTATAGACCCTTGTGCGTATGCCTAGTAACCCTACAGATTGCACTGAGCTCGTCCAATAAGCCGTTAAACCTCTAGGTGTCCCTAGTAGGAGGAGTGTTGTCTCCTGAGGGTTTTCAACGGATGCTACCCACAAAATCCTATCAATTCGGCATATTGAATTTTATTCTCCAATTAGGTTTTCCAACAAGAAATTCTATTATCTTTGACTCATAAATTATCCACCCGTATTTTTCACGCTTCCTTATCATTTAACTTAAGATTATATATATTCTTGTGAATTTATTTAGCTTTTGGCATCTTTCAAGTTTTCCTTCTAGGGTTCCATCTCAACTTAGGAATTTTTATCATCTCTATTGAAAATACTAGTCCTATTCTTCATTCCTATCTCTTTTCTAAACCCCAATCATATACCCCTACGTGTGTGTATCTATCACCCCTACACTCGGAAATTCAAATCAAGCTATTATACTCTTGTCCATCGTCCAAAGTACTTTTCAATTGGTGAATTTTTAGATGAAATTGCTCATACAGTCTTCATGCGACCGTTAATACTTCTTGAGGTACCAACGACCGATTACATAATGTGTTTGCATATTAAGGCGTAATTCCTAGTCTTGTAACACTTAAAGGCTTTAGCAGTGACTCCCAAACCAGTTGGTCTAAGGCACAAGGTGATAAGGCACCCTCGCTAATATTTTTTCTATTAATGCAGCCTCAAGTAATCACAAAAATCAGTGTTCATTTTTTTATTATCTCTTTATTCACACTTGTGTTTTTATTTTATTTTTCTTCGTACTAAGGACTTTAGACAAGAGCATTTCAAGGTCTCTTCTACTATTCCAAGTTTCAAGATTCGTGTTTGTGCAATTTGTAGGGTATATATTTTCAGAATTTAGACATAAGCTTAAGAATTATTTTTTAGACTTATACTTTAATAAAAATATCAATACTCTTCCTTTATCTTGATTTAGCCCATGAAGTGAACTCGAAATTTACCTATTTCTAAATAAACTATAAAGACATATACTTTCTACCGTTAAATTTTAAGAAAGGTTATTTTTAGGGTTTTTAATTTACGAAATCTAAGATCTAGTTGTTCGTAACTAGTTAACCTATTTGTTAAACTCAAGTCAATTAAGGCCAAAATTGAATGTTTCAATTTTTATAATTTTTATAATTTTTTCAATTTTTATGGGTTTTAAAATAAGTATGCAAAAGCAAAAATATACATATGAATGCGAAGGAAGAAGGCTTACCGCGCACACCCCCAAACTTAAACTTGACAGTGTCCTCACTGTCAGGCTACACCAAGAGGGTCAAAATGTCGGCATTCCCCTGTTTATTTTTTTATAGTTTTTTTTATATAATTTTTATTATTTTTATGGGTTTTTAAAATATATACACACACACACACACACACAAAAAGGTCCCCCCCAAACTTAAGTGAGACAGTGTTTCCACTGTCTTAAGCGTTAAAGTTCAGAGTTAGGGAGGAGAAAAAAAATCAAACTATACAAGGTCTTACACAGGCCAAAGGTTAGCACCAACCATTCAAAAATTTTATCGTTATAATGGTAGGGTTGGTGGAAGAATGGAGTGTAGAGAAAGGAGTTGAGAAACACACGAGACCGTATGGGAAGAAAGGTAGAATATGGTCTCAGTATATTCGGGAAAGAATGGCGGAAGAGAGAAAGAAGTGTAGTACAAACTTGAGGGTGTAAATTGAGTGAATAAATTAGCGCAAATTGTGATGAACGATGTGTTAAAAGCGATTGTACTAATTTATCAACCCGTCGAGAAATGGGGTCAAATCCCTCAAGATTCGTGAGAAAACATGGGTTCGTTGAACTTGGTAAACCATCCATTGGAAGCGTGACGGATTCTTGCGCGGTCGAAACGATGGAAAGGACGAAGGTGAGTGATTTAGGGATAGTCTTATTCTCACCTAAGTAATCTGTCTCGAATTTGAAGGATTCAATCAATGGTTCGAAATGACTGTAAGCAACCGAGTCTGATAATTCAACTAACTCATCTGAAAATTCTAAGGACTCAAAATCGGGCGCTGAGTCTTCAAAATCGTCTGGAAAAGTGAAGCACTCGTTGTAAGTCCACGGTAGCGCCCCGGCCGTCTAACAGACGCCAAATGCGGAACAAAAACTTTTTACAACTGGCGCTATCGCGTACCGTAACCCGGATCTGCCATTAAAACTAAACTAACAAACTACAAAGTTAGTAGAAGAGTTATACCGAATGATCCGAGTCTTTCGGTCTTCAACCATCATCCCACGCTTTGTTGCGGCTGCTCCGATCTCCTGAAACTCCAGTCTCGTCGTCCAGGTGGCACCACGTCGACGGATCTTTAAACAGGCTCCCGCCTCTGAACCGAGGCAACTCGGTCGTCAAGTTTGCTAAAAGAGACGACCAAGATGTTGTAGAGAATGAGTAGAACACTTTGTCTCGTTACGTCCAAGGCTATGGACGAACGGTTAAAAGAAGTTGCCATTTGGAATCGGGTAAATGGAAATCGAACTATATGAAATTTCCATACACTAAACTATCATAATCTTTTGCAAAAATGAATGAATCAATTCCCACAAGAGGGGCCGGCCATATAAAAGAGAGGAGGGAGGTGAGTGTAGGAGCAAGAGAGGGGTGACAATAAGCTTTGAACTTATCATCACATAACTTCAAAGCATGAATCACTAGAAATCATTAAATGCAAACCAATCACAATTAACCTAGTCACCTTGTCATTAAAAGCACTAATAAATGAACTAATGACTCATCAAGCCTTGTCACCCTCTCTAGAACCTTCTAGAACACTGACTCACCTCATCAAGAAAAGATAAATCCGCATTTAACCGACTGTTAAATACGGCTGATAGAAAACTGGAAACTGGCAACTTCCAAAAGTGATCCTGAAACGGATTTCAGGATAACCCCGTATCAGTATAAACATACCCGCATTTGTATTACGACCGAATACAAATGCATCTGAGACAAAGATATTATATCTACACAGTATAATACTCGGATCCGGCTTAAACCAAAGCCGACCAGTATTATCTGCCCGAAAAATGACACGTATGAAAACGCACGTGCATTTTCCGAACCTTGCCACAAAACCATACGGCCTTTACAACGTTTCGCCCGAACTTGGGAAAGTGTCTGTGGGGAACTCTAATGACTCATCGACACACTGGCACTGGGTATAACCTCTAGCACGTCAGAGGTACAAGCTGTACGTAACGGTTTGCCTATGTATTGATTGGAAGGGAAGCTGACGAGCGAACTCATCAATAAACCCTACTGAGCCTGACAGTGAAATGTATATACAGTCCGGTCCGTTCGTCTATGAGTATCGCATATCGAGTCTAAGGGGGTGGATAAAGTCAGACCCCTAATAACGCGATAAATCGTGTCGGTATGAAGCCCATCACCACCTGAGAAACTACTGATCCAAATCAGTAATTCTCCACTATCTCGGCCGAGGATTCCTAGTGATGGCCACCCGTGCACTGCGCGACATCAACCCCCAATACCGGGAGAGACGAATCCCCGACGATCTGCTCACTTGCCTCCAATGTGGCTCGGGACTGTACCCAACTAAAACCTGTTTGCACAACTCCTTTGAGCGTGGTAGGGTAGTAATGTAAGCACAGTGGGAACTCACACGAGACAAATGACGATCTCAGGTCGATGAACTAACCTGTACACATGTCACCAGGAAACTGCCATCTGACGATATGTATAATACCAACTAGCATGTTCCCGGCGAGTCCTGTCCGGTGTACTCATAACCCAATGAGCACCTGTATACATCTTAGGTGATCCAACTGACACCAGTGGCTTGTGAGACCGGCCACCGCCCCTCGTCGGGGTCTCGACTGTATACACTAGTCTACTCTGGAGTATCGATGCCCTGTCTCGAAACTCCCACGACTAGGGACACTTTAAGGATGTGCTTACAGACCCCAGCTCCCACGTATATGATCGCCATCATACTGCTGGTAGTCAAGCAAGAATCCTATGGGCTCTATCATCATGCAATAGTGAACTAAAACATGTATACGATGATAAAGACAAACCAGATAGCATACTATCATCTCGAGCAAGACTGTCATATCGGTATAGGTCCTTCCTCAATCATTGCAATCACGTACCTGCGATCCAATAATTGACTTTGATGGCACTATCTCCAACAATCTCCCACTTGCACTTAAGGCCAATTATTGCGATGTCGCATACTCACAGCCTGTGTGATACCGAACACCCAACTTCTCTACTAATCAGTTTCACAAAGCTAGTTTGTAAAATTCTTGTGTTCGAGAAATAGCCTCAGTGAGTGGATCCGCCCTGATGTTTCTTTCTATGTCTCTCTTAATCCCAAGTTCGCGGAGAATGCCATCTCCCAAATCGAGTAATACTTGTCTTAGAATATGTCTGGATATCTGACGGGACCTAGTTCATAAATGAACTCCAAATCCAAACTTCTTAGACTTTATTGATAACTGAACCTAATCAGTATCCAGCACCATGCCTCCCACAGTATCCTCTTGGACCACCTGTCCTTAAAACTGTCCCTCATCAGTGGGAAAACTATAACTCCGACAATCACTCTGTCATCCATGTCACCTTTGAAGCCTGGAATGATAACCGTCTCCCGAAGGAGGCTGCCATCATCAAATCCATAGAACATGCACCTTATGTTCTAAAACTGCTTCCTTACGTTTCTTCAGGATTGGATTAATATAAACTTATCGCATCAAGTGCAAAAACTACATCTGGTGTGGTACTTGACATCTCATGATTGACTCAATTGCCTAAGCAAGTGATCTGCCAATCATGCACATCCCTCTCTCCTTTAGTCTCTAAGACACCTTTAGAGAGGGTGACTCCATCACCTGCAGGTACACCACCATGCCAGGAGTCATCTATTCTAAAATACTATTAGAATACTGTCAAAATACCCACATTAGGAAACTACCCAAATCTAGATCTAATACCATAGATCTAGTAACCAGAATGTCTGATATTATATCCATATCTTTTGTGAAGAAACAATTGTGTGACAACCACTGTACAACCGATCATAGTATAGGAATTTTACTTCCTACTCTGTGTATGTTATCCAAATACCAGGACATCACACCCTACTACCTTCTTAACAGATCCATCCCCTATTCTGATGAAGTCAAACCTATGACTGTCATATCAAAATTAGATGATCTTATCTCCGCTATATCTGCTCAAGCCTATAAATAGACATAAGTTACTTGTCCACTATGCTTCCGCTGCTCCCACTGACTACGACAACCCTCTGGCAGAATAATATCTACGTACACTTCTAAAGCTAGTTTAGAACGACGTTATACTTATCCTCTCGCCGGATCTCATAGCCTGGAACAACAGTAGTGTCAAGTCTGGGTAAACAAGAACCTCACTGTCACCGTCCTTGAGGGTACCGGAGTACCTCTCGGGTGTCTGAGGTTACCCACCATATCTGAGGAGTGCCTATTGTAATGTCAAACCTGATTGAATATATAGGTCCTATTAAATTTTCCGTAATCGTTTGCGGTTCTGGAATCACTTCCAGTTCTACCATACTCCCACTACTGTTTTCTGAAAAAATCCATTTTACTAAAACTGTGGCGAGTCATGAACAATATCACTATTGATCTATCAGATGGTAGAAATGTCAACCCTCGTCAAAGCCAGGGTCAACCCACAAACAGCCATTACAGAAATGTGCCTTGAGTTATCCAGTGTCTGGTTTTAGGCATAAGCTGGACAACTCCCCGTATCTTAATATCGTTAAGATATGAACCATTCTATATACAATATAGAAATAGAGGCACTAATTTAATTGGAACTAGATTCAAATTATGCAACTGTCTCCAGTGCATATCAACTTAATGGAGAGAGGCTAATCAGCATTACTCAACTTAGGAATCCATCCAATTATGAGTAACCCGAAAGAGAAACAAGTTTCTCAAAACCATTACTATAACCTGAATACCAATCACAAGAATCTACATCTTCGATCTCTTTGAAGAATTCCGATACTTGCGACATCTGGTTCTCTACTTTATTCTTATACCCACAACTTCTCAAAACTTAGACATTGTATTTCTACGAAACACTTGTCTAAAAACTAGAGAAGTTACAAGTAAACAGAATAGAGTACGAGGACCAACCCCTTTGTCCCGACGGATACTGGACAACATACAATATTCTGTATAAGTCCGCTGAGTTGAATAACTCAAAACCTGTGCATCGTAGGTTGAAAAACTGTACCCAGGTGATTTCCTCAAATATCACCAATTACAACGAATTCCGATATAATGAGGATGATCACCTAATTCCCAATAACTTACTCCCACTCATCATCTGTAAAAACCATACAGATATGAGATTGAAACCTGGTAAATACATACCCTGGAGTAAGTATCTAATCGGGAAAACAGTTTTCTTTTAACAATGCGCAGTGAAACTGAAACATTAAAATGTTTCGTAGGGGTATCCTGGTATTCCTAGTTATACCTCTTCCATAATCCAATTCATGACTATAACCGTATATTTCTTTGGCATCTCTCCAAATCTCTTTATTTGTCTTTAGTCGTTACCTTCTGTACACCTTCGTTAGGCTAAATGGTTTTCTTCCTTCCCTACCGTTCGGCACCAGCCTATGGTTTGGAAGAAGACTATCCAGTAAGCATAATAGGTGTACTCTCTTAATCCTAGGAGTACTCGCAACTTGAGAGAAGGTGATGATAAAAGACTATTGAATAAAACCTTATTCTATTTCTCCCGAACTGGGGAAAAAGCAAAGGTGAAATATGAGTGGCGATGAAGTACGCGGTTTGGTCGTGAATGATAACAGTCGCAATTTACTTTGCCTTCTTTCTATTCCCTTTATTTTGTCTTTAGCTATTACCTTCTGTACACCCTACTTAGGCTAATTGGTTTTCTTCATTCCCTACCTTTCGGCACCAGCCTATGGTTTGGAATAAGACTATCCAATAAGCGTAATAGGTGTACTCTCCTAAACCAAGGAGCCCTCGCAACCTGAGAGAAGGTGATAATAAAAGACAACTGAATAAACCAATTCTATTTCTCCTGAACATGGATCCATCCTCGAAGAAGTCCTTCCGAGTTCGTATATAACCATACGATGGATCTATCCAATGGAAGTGGATATCCGTAATAATACGGGGTGTTCTGAGAAGTACAAAGGGTAAAAGAAGGAGTGGCAATGACTTATGCAACTCAGACAATCCAAACGCCAGTATTTTAAGAAGGTTCGGTCAACTTGGTCACTGAGTCATAGTCTAGGGTCGGTCAAAGGTTGCTGCCAAAGAGAGAGAGAGAAAAGAAACACTCTGCGTGCACTCTAAGCTAGATCAGAATGGTTATCACTTTATCTAATTAGGAAACCTTCCACTGTAATCTTAAATTCTCCTCCAAACCTGAAAGAAGAATTAGTCGGGATCACCCGAAAAGTAAACTAACTCATCAGTGAGAATCGGGATCCAACTATCATCGTATGATAACTTGATGGAAGCCACTCAAGTTATCACACTCCAGAAGGTATGCGCATGCCTGGCAAGTTTCCTGTATGTTTGAAACTCCCGATGTGATTTTTGCCCCATACTCTTATGACCTTGACGAAAGCCAACAAATCATAAGTCACATGTCAAGTTCTGCCCGTCATTGTCCAGGTTAATTTGAACCCATCCGTACATACCCTTGACGAAAGCCAACAAGGTAATATGACTGTCCCAAACCAACACATCTATCTATGCTGCAAATGAAAACCCCAGCAGCTACCAAGCACTATGCCTTGACGAAAGCCAACAAACATAGCTTGAATACTACTGACCATCCATAAGATACGACGGAGGGCTACGGCTGGTTTTTGGCGAAAAACCTTTAACGTAATGAACTTGATCTCGTTGAAGGAAACTGATAGCTTTTTATAAAAATATAGTGACGAAAACCATTTGCTAAAGAGGTCACTCCCGGTGAAGGGATCTCGGCTCTTTCCTCGTGGAATGAGGTGCAGGATATTCCAACTGAATACCGCGATGCAAAGCAACTTGTAATCGACTATATGAAGTTATTACCCTGACGTAAACTTCTGCTCAAGGGGTCTCTCCCGGTGAAGGGATATCAGCCCTTGCCTCGTCGAATGAGGTGCAGGATATTCCAACTGAATATCGCTATGCATAACAAAAGGAAACATCTTTGTAGTAACACTTTTTAAAATTTGTTCCAACAACATCAAATATAGGTTTGTTTTATCCTTGCATTGATAAGAATCAATGCAGTCCCATCAATCAATCACACCAGAAAAGAACGAAAAATAAAATGTACGTATATGCCATCCGTATTCATCACTGGGTCCCGTCATCACCCGTTAGGTTACTTAACTAACGACAGAGCGGGGGCTGGACTAGCGCGGGTGTAAAACATATACAACATCTAATAGTATATATACCAATATACAATAATCGCTCCAGGCGTGATAATATGCAACACTACAGAAAAGTAATTAGCATCACAGAACAATACAGATAATCTGGGATCTCCGGGTTTCACAGAGCCGCTGCTGAAACCCGACGTTCCCCTGGTCGTGTTGATAGCCTGTGCAATGAAATCTAGACCCTACGGGTGCGGCAAGTTACCCGCCAAAACCTGAAGCGAGGTAGTCCCCACAGCATAGTGAATGGAACACACAACACTTCACGGAATCCGGTAAATTGAGCACCCCTCCTTGGGTCAACCTGTACCCCCTACGAGTGCGGCGAATTGTCTGCCAATTCTAGAGTGAGGTCCCTCTGCCTCTCAAAGCCATGAGATACGGACCTGTTGCCCTCCAGAACCCGGCTATCCGTGCACTCCGTCGTGGGATAAACCTAGTACAGAATTAAAAATATGTACAACGGGTATATCGACTTCGACCCGGTCGTGCCCCAAAAGAATATTATACAAACAGACAGTAACGGCAGTCCACATGTTGGACGCTCGCCCCGCAATTACAAATGGACAAATAAATCCAAACTGCACTATCATTGCACCCTGCTATCCACCATGACATATCCGCAACATCACAACACAATACAGAACATCAACGCGAATGTCACGTTCGCAAACCCGTCTAAAAGAACTATAGCAATCAGACGCGGTTTACCGATCAAATGACATTCCCGGTCGGAGATATAAAGTAAGTACTGCATACTAACAAGTTTAAAATTTCGATCGACTAAATTTCCCGAAGTGGGCCCCACGTACATCTGCAGTACAGTAACAAAATCTGGGCCCAAAAGAACTATACCAAAAACCACAATATCCTAAGGAAAGCCTACAGGAGAATTTTTATGCACTGTTCCCACAGTAATGCCGCGGTTCCGCGGTCAAACCCTAGGTTTGACCGCGGATCCGCGGCGGTCACGTGGGATCACGTGCTCAAAATTTCTCTGTATCCTTAAAAATCCCTGCTTTGTTTTCTGCTGTATGCAAAATAATTTTTAGAGACTGTTTAAAATTAACAGAAACTCAGAACTTGGAATTTGCGGTTTTCGAAAATCCGTTCGATCGATATTTTAAACGCGTTAGCACAAGTTAGTATAGCTTAATGGTGAGGCTCTGATACCAATGTAAGTCCACGGTAGCGCCCCGGCCGTCTAACATACGCCAAATGCGGAACAAAAACTTTTTACAACTGGCGCTATCGCGTACCGTAACCCGGATCTGCCATTAAAGCTAAACTAACAAACTACAAAGTGAGTAGAAGAGTTATACCGAATGATCCGAGTCCTTTGGTCTTCAACCATCATCCCACGTTTTGTTGCGGCTGCTCCGATCTTCTGAAACTCCAGTCTCGTCGTCCAGATGGCACCACGTCGACGGATCTTTAAACGGGCTCCCGCCTCTGAACCGAGGCAACTCGGTCGTCAAGTTTGCTAAAAGAGACGACCAAGATGTTGTAGAGAATGAGTAGAACACTTTGTCTCGTTACGTCCAAGGCTATGGACGAACGGTTAAAAGAAGTTGCCATTTGGAATCGGGTAAATGGAAATCGAACTATATGAAATTTCCATACAATAAACTATCATAATCTTTTGCAAAAATGAATGAATCAATTCCCACAAGAGGGGCCGGCCATATAAAGGAGAGGAGGGAGGTGAGTGTAGGAGCAAGAGAGGGGTGACAATAAGCTTTGAACTTATCATCACATAACTTCAAAGCATGAATCACTAGAAATCATTAAATGCAAACCAATCACAATTAACCTAGTCACCTTGTCATTAAAAGCACTAATAAATGAACTAATGACTCATCAAGCCTTGTCACCCTCTCTAGAACCTTCTAGAACACTGACTCACCTCATCAAGAAAAGATAAATCCGTATTTAACCGACTGTTAAATACGGCTGATAGAAAACTGGAAACTGGCAACTTCCAAAAGTGATTCTGAAACGGATTTCAGGATAACCCCGTATCAGTATAAACATACCCGCATTTGTATTACGACCGAATACAAATGCATCTGAGACAAAGATATTATATCTACACAGTATAATACTCGGATCCGGCTTAAACCAAAGCCGACCAGTATTATCTGCCCGAAAAATGACACGTGCAAAAACGCACGTGCATTTTCTGAACCTTGCCACAAAACCATACGGTCTCTACAACGTTTCGCCCGAACTTGGGAAAGTGTCTGTGGGGAACTCTAATGACTCATCAACACACTGGCACTGGGTATAACCTCTAGCACGTCAGAGGTACAAGCTGTACGTAACGGTTTGCCTATGTATTGATTGGAAGGGAAGCTGACGAGCGAACTCATCTATAAACTCTACTGAGCCTGACAGTGACAATGTATATACAGTCCGGTCCGTTCGTCTATGAGTATCGCATATCGAGTCTAGGGGGGTGGATAATGTCAGACCCCTAATAACGCAATAAATCGTGTCGGTATGAAGCCCATCACCACCTGAGAAACTACTGATCCAAATCAGTAATTCTCCACTACCTCGGCCGAGGATTCCTAGTGATGGCCATCCGTGCACTGCGCGACATCAACCCCCCAATACCGGGAGAGACGAATCCCCGACGATCCGCTCACTTGCCTCCAATGTGGCTCGGGACTGTACCCAACTAAAACCTGTTTGCACAACTTCTTTGAGCGTGGTAGGGTAGTAATCTAAGCACAGTGGGAACTCACACGAGACAAATGACGATCTCAGGTCGATGAACTAACCTGTACACATGTCACCAGGGAACTGCCATCTGACGATATGTATAATACCAACTAGCATGTTCCCGGCGAGTCCTGTCCGGTGTACTCATAACCCAATGAGCACCTGTATACATCTTAGGTGATCTAACTGAAACCAGTGGCTTGTGAGACTGACCACCGTCCCTCGTCGGGGTCTCGACTGTATACACTAGTCTACTCTGGAGTATCGATGCCCTGTCTCGAAACTCCCACGACTAGGGACACTTTAAGGATGTGCTTACAGACCCCAGCTCCCACGTATATGATCGCCATCATACTGCTGGTAGTCAAGCAAGAATTCTATGGGCTCTATCATCATGCAATAGTGAACTAAAGCATGTATACGATGATAAAGTCAAACCAGATAGCATACTATCATCTCGAGCAAGACTGTCATATCGGTATAGGTCCTTCCTTAATCATTGCAATCACGTACCTGCGATCCAATAATTGATTTTGAGGGCATTATCTCCAACACTTGTAATCGTTATCGGCTGTGAGAACTGTGTCAGATTCAAAGAGGAACGCACTAGTGGCGTCCAAACTGCTGTGATCGAATAGAAATTTTTCAAGCTCACAGTCCTCAAGCGTGATCTCTTGCGTAGTCGGAACGATTGGAAGGATGAGGGGGGTGATTTAGGAAGTATAACTGTTAAAGGTTCAGGAGGATGAATTGGAAAATCTGACACATCAGACAAAACTGGTTCATTCTCAATACTATCCTCGATACTCTCCTCAATACTATCCTCATAATCCTCCTAAAAAATTATCTCATCCATAAAATTATCATCAAAATCAAGACGCATATGAAGTTCGGGAGAAACTTTTAATGACTCGGGATGATGAATTGGAGATAAAATTTCAGTCAAATCTACGGGTTCATCATCCAAAATATTTCTGGAGTTAATATCCTCGATCAAGTGAAAATCAAATTTTTCAGACACCTCATCAAAAGCATGAATATTTATCAATTCAGGTTCTAGATTGGAGGTGTAGAGGTCAAAAGAATTAGGTTTGGGTTCACTCGAAAAGTGTCTTCACAATCTGGTAAATCAAACACTACAAAGTCACATAACTCATTACACGTTTTATTTTTAACTGGTGAATCATTTGGGACACTTGTTTGAAAACCGAAGTTGTGGGATTCAATTGGGTATGGGTATGTTTGATTTGGAAGTGTGTGGAACTCACTCTCACCACTCAAATTCTCACTCTGTCCAACTGCCTCATTATACATTTGAAAATTTGGAGCTAGTTGGAAACTAGCTACCGGTTCAGTATTTTGTAGAAGGGCGGCTATGGACGCATCCACATTCCTCATCATTTGGTTTGTCGCTACCATAAATCTTCCAATGACTTTTCCAGACTAGACATGGGTTGTGAAGGGATTTCAGTAAAAGATTCAAAATTGTTTGGATAAGTGAAACTCCAAAATGGTTGTGTAGAAGCAATGTCTAGGGACGGTGCGGAAGTCGAGTAGGACTGGTAGGAATTGAATGGTTGGACAGTAGTAGGATCAACATTTGGGTAAAAAGGTGAATGGACTTGTTGATCCCAAGAACTGGAAGTGTTGAAAGGAGTGAATGATCGGTTACGAGATTTTTCAATATGTTCAGCGATAGACATGGGTTTTGGAGTTACAACAGGACTCGAAAAAGGGGTATCAACATAAGAAGGTGGTGAAGATTGAAATGGTTGATACAAAGTGGATTGCGCAGTTGAACTATTTCTCCTAGACGCTTCTATTCGATCTTTCAAAGAAATTTTGGGCATGGAGGGGTCGTCCGTAATTCGACCAAAACAATTCGCGTATGAAGCAATATTTGGTTGAGAGTACCAAAGTTCGGCAAGAGTTTTATGAGGTGGGGTACCCATGATGTAGGAAAGAGAAGAAAAAAGAATGTGGGGTGCACGGATTTCTTATTGACAGTTGCAAGTTTTTTGTAAAATTTTTTCCTTTTTTTCTTTTTGTGTTTTTTTATGGAGCTTTTTAAAAAAAAGATTTTCAATAAAAGGCTTAGACACAAGTTCAATCAATCACAAATGCACAATCAAGCCTAATTCTAGGATCACCTAGGTCAACTAGACAGCTTCTAACTGTTCCAAAGGGCAAGAAGTAGGACCTCAAACCGCCTCTTCACCGCCAATTGTGGTCAGATAAGCACAAGTAGAGAAAGGAGGGATCCGCTCACGAATCACCGTGAGACGGGCCTTTTAAAGTTACCTTTCACTACCTGTCTGGCCTAGGCACCACAAAGACAGGTTAGGATCAACGGTCGATGCCTACAACTATTCCTTTGTCCTATTGAGCGCGAAGTCCTTAGGGCCGAGTCTAATCTTTTTTAATTGATTGATGGACAATGCAATATGCCTTATGTGATTTTTGGGATCCTGTGAAGGGTAATGAAATCCCCACCCAATCTGAATTGGTGTTCAAGCCCCTTAAAGTCAAATTAAATTATGCAAAGCAGTAAACACAATCACTTGTAATCAATTTTTTTTTTTTAAGCGCGGCGCAAAGAATCCTGCACAAGATCAATTATTGGAGAAGGGGAGAAATTTTTTTGGCGCAAAGAACCCTGCAGGAAATTTTTTTAGAGGAGTTTATGGGGTTACAGAGAAGAAAAGAAGGCTTACAGAGGAAATTTTTCTTGCTGACGTCAGCAACGCATCGCGCTTCTGCCGCCAGATGCCCCTCCTCGCCGCGGTTCCACGGCCTAGTGATTGGTTCAGGTCCAGAGAATTTTTTTGCTCCTCTGTTATTATTTTCCTCTGTTGTTCAGATCAGCCGTTTTCTGTTTTGCTCTCTGGATTTTTCCAGATCTGAATTTATTCGTCGATCCTGCAAAATTCACACAAAAATACCCTTCACAAAATAACAAGATGATAAATTTTTTATATTTTTTAATTTTTCAGTTTTTATGATTTTATTTTTTTACATTAATCCGAAATTGCAAAAAGAAAATAACACGCCATCTCCGGCAACGGCGCCATTTGATTGATCTCAAAGAATATTTATAACCGCAATCAAGAACGGCATCGCTTGGTAGCTAGCCGGTGAGTACGGGTCGGTCCACAGGGATTTTTTGTATCCTCAAATTGTTCTAACGAGTTAATTCCGATTGGTGTCGGATTGATTAAATCTAAAATCTAAGTTTGATCTAAACTAAAATCTTGCTAGGGTTAGGTTTAGGTTACGTTTGGAGGGTCAATATTCCTCACCGCTTTCTATGCCCTATTTAAGATCTATGATGTGTTATGGTAATAATTAATAAAGTGGATTAGTACCATCGGGAAGAAACAGTGTTTCTTCCTCTAGGTTCTTGTCCTTCCTTTCTTAATTCTTACCCTAACCTCCATGGAAAACACGCTCAACCGGTGCTTTATACTACGGTATCACCGCTACCTCGTGGGATAGGGTGCCGTAGGGAGCGGTGTGTGCATGTATGAATGGAGTCCTATAAAAACGTGTGATGGGCAAGAAAGGGGTGAGGGATCTTCATCTCTCAAGCCTTCCCCAAATCTAATCCTAAAAAGCGAGACGACTACTCGCTCATTAGGGAATTGAAAAACATTATCTAACTATCTAACTAGGGAAGAGAATAAAGATCTATACCAGGGAAAGAAAGAAATTACCTAGGGCATGGAAATAAAATTTAACTAGGGCAATGAAAAGAAAACTTACTCCTAATTTTTATTTGATGCTCTCTTCATACATTGCAGAAATTTACAGATCTGAATTTTTGATAAAATGAAATGAGGCACAAGAAGAGGCATAACCTAAAAAAGGTTTTAGGGTTTCTATTTATAGAACATAGAAACCCTAGGGTTACAATCGAGTCATATCTGTAATTACAAGTTTACCCCCTAAGAAAAGAACTAGTCAACGCACGCCAGCCGCCTCAAAATTTCTGCACCGACACGGGCGACACATGGCCGCGGATCCGCGGCCAAGAGCCAGGTTTGGCCGCGGTTCTGCGGCCATGTAGGGGCATCTATGGCTAAGATTTTCAGGGTATGTTCTGGTGGCATTTGGCTCCTTTTTTCTTCACTTGGTTTCTCAGGTTGGCTTCTAGTTTTCTTCCAGATTTCCATAGTGAGTGATGTCATGGACTTTTCCGTCTGCTTCGTGTCGAAGTCTTGTACCTTGTGCTGCCTTTGTACTTTGTAAACTTATTCATTGATCTTCGTTTATTCTCAAACCGTAGGCTTGATCAAGATTCTTCCATTTGTCGGTCGTAGTCTCACTTTTGCATTGTCTTTTCATCGTTTTCACTGTTTTTGTTCCGAGAACCTGTAACCTGCAACTATGTAGCAGACATGGGTCAAAAGCACCTGTTTATTTGTAAAATTAATAAGAATGGGGAATATAATAATGCAATATTATGATATGAACAGTCGTATCTGGAGATGGAATCGTTGATCCCGAGAAGACTGCAGCAGTTCAAGATTGGCCGATTCCGAAGAATGTAGCGGAGATCAGAAGTTTTCTGGGACTTGCAGGCTATTACAGAAGGTTCGTGACTCGCTTGGCTAAGCCTTTGACTAAGCTTACGCGTAAGGAAGTACCGTTCGTATGGACGGATAAATGTGCATCAGCTTTTGAGGTGTTGAACCAGAGATTGATAACTGCTCCTATTTTGACCGTACCAGACGTTCCGGAGGATTAGTAATTCACAGCGACGCATCTGGGAAAGGTTTTGGATGTGTTTTGATGCAGCATGGAAAGGTTATAGCTTACGCATCGAGACGGTTGAAGACCCATGAGAAGAATTATCCAACTCGTGATTTGGAGCTTGCAACAGTCATTTTCGCTTTGAAGATTTGGAGACACTAATTATTGGGCGAAAGGGTCGAAGTATTCACCGATCACAAAAACCTAAAGTACGTGTTCATACAGAAAGAGCTTAACATGAGGCAGCGTAGATGGTTGGAGCTGATGGCTGACTATGATCTTGATCTTAAGTACCATCCGGGGAAAGTTAATGTTGTGCCGGATGCGCTTAGTCGGTTGCCTGCAATTCGGATGATGACTGCACAGAAGGTGCTTATCGAAGATTTTTGGAGATTCGAGTTGGAGATCGTACTACCGCATTCTTCGGGACAGTTGATGCAGCTGCAAGTACAGTCGTCATTGATCGATAATATTAAAGCAGCGCAGCCACAGGACCCAAGATTGCAGAAGTTTCGAGAATAGGTTGAAGCTGGACTTCGTACGGACTCGTTAATTCATGAAGATGGTTCGTTGCGATATGGTAGCCATTTGTGTGTGCCAAAATGAGATATTCATGAAGAAGTTATGAAGGAGGCTCACAGTTCCGCATATTCCGTACATCCAGGAGGCACGAAGATGTACCGCGATCTAGGACAGCATTTTTGGTGGGAAGGCATGAAAAGGGAGATTGCTCGGTTTGTAGCGAAGTACTTGGCGTGTCAGCAAGTCAATGCTGAACATCAAAGGGTTACTGGTTTATTGCAACCACTTCCGAATCCTCAGTGGAAGTGGGAACATATAACCATGGATTTCGTGACAGCTTTACCGCGGAGTCCAAAGGGCAACAATGCAGTTTGGGTGATTGTTGATCAATTGACCAAGGCAGCTCATTTCATACCATTTCGAGTTGGTCAATCAACGGAAGCATTGGCAGAACGGTACATGCAGGAGATTATAAGATTGCATGGAGTACCTGTGAGCATCGTGTCCGACCGTGACGCCCGATTCTTACCGCACTTCTGGAGGAGTTTACAGGAAAGTTTTGGGACGCGATTGAAGTTTAGCACAGCTTATCATCCTCAGACAGATGGCCAGTCGGAGAGAACGATCCAAACTCTTGAAGATATGTTGAGAGTTTACATGTTGGACTTCAAGGGTTCGTGGGAGGATTATCTACACTTGGTGGAGTTTTTGTACAGCAACATTTTTCAGGTGACTATTCAGATGGCTCCATTCAAAGCTTTGTATGGTCGCAAGTGTCACTCACCTGTTTGTTGGGACGATATTGGAGAGCGAAGATTGTTGGGACCGGATTTGGTCGTGCAAACCGTGGAGAAAGTTAATACTATCCGGAATCATATGAAGGCAGCACAAGATCGGCAGAAGAGTTGAGCCGACACATCGAGAAGACCTCTAGAGTTCGCTGTTGGTGATTTGGTATTCTTGAAGATATCACCGACTGGAGGAGTGATTCGTTTTGGAAGTCGAGGCAAGCTTAGTCCTCGATTCGTGGGGTCTTTCGAGATTTTGGAGCATGTTGGAGAAGTGGCTTATCGATTGGCGTTACCACAATCTTTGGCGAATGTTCATGACCTGTTTCATGTATCTCAACTTCGTAAGTATGTTCGAGATGAAACACACGTGCTGGATCATTCGGAGCTGACTGTAAGAGAGGATTTGACTTTTGAGGAACGACCGATGTCGATTGTTGATCGAAGAGAAAAGGTCCTTAAGAACAAGGTTATCCCTCTCGTACTTGTTTCTTGGGAAAATCGCTCGCACGGAGAATCGACTTGGGAACGAGAAGACGAGATTCGACAGAAGTTTCCACACCTATTCTTATAGATTCTTGATTGTTTATCTTTTCTTGTTCTTGGAATTTCGAGGACGAAATTCTTTTTGTAGTTGGGTATAATGTAACACCCTAGTTCATTTATACCAGTTCTAGTTCAAGTATTTCTTTATTTTTGGTATTTTCTTGATTTACTGTGTTTTGCGTGCGAATAGTATTTTGACATCTGTATTTGCATCCGACCCGACCCGCTTGCTTGAAATCTATTTTGATCCATGTTTATGATTTATCCTCACTTGATACGTGGACTCGTGCACTTCCATATTTACATACTGCATATTGGCATTTATCTGGCATCTGCATTTTTAAATATAACATTTAAAGTCATATAAACTATTTTAAAAATACATTACATAGCCTGCTTGATACCCCTAACCCTGTGGTAGCATCCACGCATCTTGTTCTCGTCCCGTTCAGTGAAACGGATTTGTTTGGATGACTACGTGCGCGTGCGTGCATCCGTTCTTGGGGGTATGCATTTTTCGTTACCCGGATATCCAACTTTAATTTTGGTCGACATGTATATTTTTCGTATTTTAAAACTGAATTTTAGACCCGACCCGGGCATGTTTTGAACTATGTTTGTATTTACCAGAATATCAAATTTTATTTATATAATATTAATTTTATAAATTGATACAAATTAAAATTTAGTTAACTAATAAAAGATTTTTTTAAAATTTAAATCTAAACTAATTTCCTAACAAACTAACAACCCCTTTTTCTCTCTCCTCTCTCTCCCTCTCTCTCTGTTACTTTATAAATATTAATTCTTTCAATATTACAACCCCTGCATCTCTTCTCCACATATATATATTTGATATACTTTTTAAATCACATATAAAGAAAATCACTGTTCCTTTTATTCTTCACGTTTTCCCGCTTACGAACGAAACCCACGCCTCGCCTCTGCCCTCGTCCCGCGTGCCGTGTGTGCGTTGCGACGATTTACCGACGTCGGACGTGCCGTGCGTATCCGTCGTGTGATACGATCGAGGCAAGTTAATCTTGCTACATGCTATACTACAATATATTGCACACATGTGAATAATAACATTACTTATTGTTTAATTATGCATCCCACATTACCATTTTACTATTTTACTGTCTTCGGACATCCATGTGCATCCATATCACTATTTACATATCTAGTCGCATGCTAACTCATCTTGCTACATGCTAGGTATATTATTATGCATCCATATGAGTAAAATATTACCCGTTTATCACATTATACATCCATATTAAAGTTTTACCGTTTTCGGATACCCGTTTGTATCTATGTCATTTAAAATATATATCGTCGTAATATTTCTTATTATTATCTTTAATTAGTTTATAATCTGCATTTTATAATGTTATACAAAATATAGTTTGATAATATTATAGTTTACACATGAAACGTCGTTGCAAAGCGGATACGACAAATCTGAAATTTACTGTACACCTTACCTTATAAAATTCATTATAAATCATAGAAAAATTATTAGTATACGTTCTTTAGTTCGTTACGAAACTAACTCAGAATACTACAACTCTATGAAATATTTACTTGCAAAATAAATTGTTTAAATAACGTAAAATGCAAATGAAAATATCTCTAAACTGCTGTCCAGAGAAATTCCAGCAGCAAACTTTCAACTTCGAATGTTCATAACTTTTTGTAGGAACAACCTGAGATACTTCAATTTATAAAAATGAAAACGTTATTGAATTATCTTTGTTTTGGTATAAGACACGTCCCTTTTGGAGAACGTTTGTTATTTTTAAACTATTTTACAAATTAGGGTGACGCTAAATTTCTGAACGGAACTTTCTTGTGCATGGTTAATCAATACCACTTTTATAGTTATTAATCGGTTTGAATATGTTATCCATGTTAATATTATTATATCAATATCTATTTAATAAATAATAGTGTTTGTGTTTTAATATTCAGCAAATTTTACCGATTTATAGTTTTATAGTATCCGTCTGTATCCGTACGGTTTATTACATATCTAGTTGCACGCCGAGACCATATTATTTCGTGTTACTGTTGTAGTAGTGCACCATGCTTGATAATGTGCATCCTACATAGTCATGATGTAACCCCTGATAGATGTTTGTGCATCCATGCTTTCACCGTACATCCATACATTTACCGTGATTCGATACTTGCTACATTTTACTGTTAGGCATCCGCTTGATACCTGTGCACTACTTGACATGACCTGATATATCACTACTTGACATATTACCTGATCCTGTTTCTAATGCCGACAATCTTGACCTGTTGTCCCGATGGACATATCCTGTTGTCTATTTAGATAAACCTGTACCTGCTTGATCCTGTGTTGGCATTAGCTCCAGATTATCAATAGCTGACTTGAAAACATAACCTTGGGGTATGGGGAAATCAAAAGTGTAAACTAAAGTGTAACTTAAAAGGGTATTACTTGATCCGTGGTCCCGGAGGGTAACGAGACAGAGCCATTCGTGACTCTTACATCTTGATCCGTGGTCCCGGGGGGTAACGGGACAGAACCACTCTTGGTTCACATATTCCTGATTCGTGGTCCCGGGGGGGTAACGGGATATATCCTTTGAGTTACATGGAGGATTACATTAATTGATTTCAAACAAACTTTAGAATAGACAACCCAATAGCACAGCTTAGATTGAGCACTGCACGTCGCACATACTGATATACTTCACTGTTATACATTCATGTTGACTTGTTACTATTTATGATTCCTGCCTGCATATCTCGTTACATCCTGATTGCTTATATTATTGTTTGATATCATGACGCACTGACGTCTGGGTTTTGCATGGCCCAGATCCTCTATCTCTGTCGCAGGCAGTTCAGGAGTATTTTGACCAACAAGCCGAGCAGTGAAGATCATGATAGTTGCTAGTTAGTTTAGTTTTATTTTCGTACTTTCATTCCTGATGTGAGCCCGTATTTTGGGACGTACTTTCTAGATGTTATTGTTATTTGGATCTTGTAGGGTGTTTTTCGTCACCCCATTGAGATGGGAATACGCACGCGCTTGTCAGGCGCATTACAGATTCCCCCTGCCTAGGATAGGCCGGGGTTTAATGATTCTGGGGATCCGAATCTCCGGCAGCCGCGGACTAAGCTGCCGTTAATTACCCTTCGCTTTTGGAGCGAGGGAACCTCCGATTGACGGGTTAAACTGGTCATGCGAACTCAATTTGCAGTGTACGTGTATTTTGTTTTGGTGGGGGCTTGGATATATCGGGAGCCACGCAGAGTTTTTACGGGGGTCCCACTACCTGGATAGTGGGCTGGGGGTCAAAAGGGCTAGTAGCCCTTTTGCAGGGTGCGGGGCAGCACCCCGGCCCAAATTTTTTTGAGAAGGACAGTGTTGTAGAGTATGTGCGTGTGTGTGTGTGCGTGCGTGTGTGTGTGTATAAAGGGGAAAGCGCCCAAAGGACGCGTAGGGCCAGCGCCTCACGTGCCTAGCACGCGAGCGTTGTGCGCTTAGGCGCGAGCGCACCACCTGTCCGACATGTGGGCGCTGGGCGCTCGAGCGCTAGTGCACCACTTGCCCGGCACATGGACGCTGGGCGCTTGAGCGCTGTGCGCTTTGGTGCTAGCGCACCACGTGCCTGACACGCTGGAGCGCCAGGCGCTCGAGCGCCAGCGCACCACGTATCCGGCACGTGGGCGCTGGGTGCTTGAACGCTAGGCGCTCGAGCGCTAGCGCACCACGTGTCCGGCACGTGGACGCTGGGCGCTTGAGCGCAAGGCGCTCGAGCGCGAGCGCACCACGTGCCTGGCACGTGGGCGCTTGGCGCTTGGCGCTGGGCGTTTGTGCGCTGGCGAGGAAAAGGGGATTATAGCCCCAGAAATAGGATTTAAAATCCCAAAAGAGGATTTAGAGTGGAGTTAAACTCCTAAGATATTTTGGAGTTGATGAAACGAGTTCTTCTTTGGAGCCTTGGGTCTTCCCAAAAATGGGATTTTCGGAGATGGGCCTCCTTCTTCCTCATCTGTTGGCAGGATCTTGAAGATCAAGAAATATGAGATTTTTAAAATCTTCCCTTCTTGAGATCTAATGGCAGATCCAAGTTCCCCTTTGTGGGTTTTGTGGAGAAAAACTATTTAGTTTTGTAAAACGAAGAGTAAAACTCTTGATTTAATTCAAAAGAAAGAATAAGGTTTTAGAACCTTGAGGAAGGAGAAAGAGACACATGCCCTAATTTTTGGGGAATAAAAAGTCTATGCTTTATTCATCATCATGTTGCCTTATATAGGCTTACACATTTACATATAGCCTCTTGGGCTTTATAAAAATGACATTTTGCCCATCCCATGGCTGATGTGCCATTTCTTTTTGCACATAAGTCATGGGCTTACAAAAAAAATGACTTTATGCCCATTTTGCATACATTCGTGCACAAAAAATTACATCAAAATTATTTGTTACATGAATTTTATTTTGGTATGGCCGAAGGCCGGACGCTTCGTGTTTGAGCTCGGCCCGGGTATTGGCCCACTTACTTGGGCTTGGGCCTGCTTAACTTGGGGTTGACCTTGACTTTTACTTGGTCAACCGGGGGGCAAATTTTGACCCCAACAAAGTGCCCCCCGTCATTGAATGCATACCAGATGTGAGTTGTGTGCATGAAATTGATGGATCTTCTTTCGTGTGGAGGCGACTTGCTTTGGTTCCCACTTTTTGGGATGCACTGCCCTTTTTACGACGTGGACGGTTGACGCTTGATGCGTCTCCGAGACGGAGTGTCCGTGGTAGACATTTTCCTGGCACGGAGTGATTTGGTTCCTGCTTTATAGGAAGCCTGCACTGCCCTTTTTGCGAAATGGACAGTCGACGCTCTGATCCGGAGCGATTTGGATCCCGATTTGTGGGAATCCTGCAGTGCCCTTTTTACGACCTGGACGGTCGACGCTTGACGCGTCTTCGAGATGGAGTGTCCGTGGTAGATGTTTCTCTGGCCCGGAGTGATCTGGTTCCTGCTTTGTAGGAAGCCTGCACTGCCCTTTTTGCGACATGCACGGTCGACGCTCTGATCCGGAGCGATTTGGTTCCCGATTTGTGGGAAGCCTGCACTGCCCTTTTTGTGACATGGACGGTCGACGCTTGATTTGACTTGCTCTACTTCTTGCAGTGTCAGGGGTGAACTTGACTTGCTCCGCTTCTTGCGGTGTCGAGATTGGATTATGACTTGCTCCGCTTTCTGCGGTGTCGGAGTTGAAGTTGACTTGTTGATTATGATTTGGGTTGACATCAGCATCGCTATACTGGAATACGGTACCAGAAGCGAATCATCATTTGCCATGAGAGGATTTGGGGATTGGTTTTTGCTTGGCACCAATATCGCTATACTGGAATATGGTACCAGGAGCTAATCATCATTTGAGCTTGCTTATCAGGAAGCGATGGCTTAGGAGACAGACTTTAGGTCCCTATCACCTAAGACTTTTCAATTTTGTGAGCCGTAAGGGTCTCACAAAGCAGTTTCTCCCTACGGGTCGTAAGGATCCCGTAGGTGTATTTTCTCCTTAGGAGTCGTGGGGACTCCTAAGTGTGTTGCTCCTTTGTGAGTCGTAAAGATCTCACGCGGGAATTTTCTCCTCACAAAATCAAGAGAACTTTTCGAGTGCATTTCATCTCCTCTTTTTTATTACGAGTTTGCGCCCTTTTGGGTTTTCACAAACTCGCCGGAAGTCCTGCTGTTTTTACTCATGGAGCCCTTTCGGGTTTTCATCCGTGTCCATTTTGCTTGTGGACATACCATTTTTTTAAATTTTATTTTATTTTTATTTTTGGTGGGACTTTGAATGTGTTCTCACCGGTAGGACTTGGGAGAGATTGGGATCGTTTTACGCCCGTGGATTGTATACGGTTTTCAAGGATGTATGATCCAGACCGTAGGGCCGGAAAAATTTCGGGATATGGTAACAAGGGCACTTTGTTGGCGTCTGCATCGCTGCACTGGAATATGGTACCAGGAGTGACTCATCATTCGCCGTTGGGGTATGGGATTTGGAATTTGGTTGGCGTCTGCATCGCTGCACTGGAATATGGTACTAGGAGCGACTCATCATTCGCCACTTGGGGTATGGGGTTTGGAATTTGGTTGGCATCTGCATCGCTGCACTGGAATATGATACCAGGAGCGACTCATCATTCGCCATTGGGATTTGAATTTGGAATTTGGTTGGCGTCTGCATCACTGCACTGGAATATGGTACCAGGAGCGACTCATCACTCGCCATTGGGATTTGGAATTTGGTTGGCGTCTGCATCGCTGTACTGGAATATGGTACCAGGAGCGACTCATCATTCGCCGCTGGGAATTTGAGTTTTGGACAGCGTCTGCATCGCTACACTGGAATATGGTACCAGAAGCGACTCATCATTCGCCGTTGGGATTTGAGAAATTTAGAATTTTGGTTGGCGTCTGCATCGCTGTACTGGAATATGGTAGCAGGAGCAACTCATCATTCGCCATTGGGGATTTGAGTTTTGGACGGCGTCTGCATCGCTGCACTGGAATATGGTACCAGGAGCGACTCATCATTCACCGTGCCTATTGGGAAGCGATGGCTTAGGAGACAGGTTTTAGATCCCTATCACCTAAGGCTTTTCAATTTTATGGGCCGTAAGGGTCCCATAAAAGCATTTTCTCCCTACGAGTCGTAAGGATCCCGTAGGTGCATTTTCTCCTTAGGAGTCATGAGGATCCCCAAGTGTGTTTTTCCTTTGAGAGTCGTAAGGATCTCACGCGGGGATTTTCTCCTCACGTATCGTGAGGACACATGAGTGGGTCTTCCCAAATGGAGCATAATTCCAAGGGCGGAGACCGGCCACGTAACTGGTGATTGCGGTGGGGCATGTGTATGCTGAGAATTATTTGAGCCCGTGGATTGTATACGGCAGTCAATTTAGGGACTAACCGTAGGGCCGGAAGAATTTTGAGAAATTGGATTTTGGTTGGCGTCTGCATCGCTGCACTGGAATATGGTACCAGGAGCGACTCATCATTCGCTTTTTTTTTTATCGCGATTGCTCTATCATTTCAGCTTTTCTTATCGCGAAGATCGCGATTGCCCTATCATTTCGGTTTTTATTCGCGGTCGCCCCATCATTTCGGCTTCATTTTTTTCTTTTTATTTACACATTTTTTTATTTACACACATTTTTTTTACATTCCCAATTTAACGACTTAGAGGTCGATTATTCCCAGTTTAATGACGTGGTGGTCGCCTTTGCTTATCCCAGCTCCTTGGATTTTGATCTTAGCGGAGCTGTGTTGATGACCGTAGCTCTATGGCTTGCCGATACATCCGAGGACTGTGAGGTTTTTCCAAGCTTGTATTGGTCCTCTGCCCAATCTTTAAAAACACAGCAGTCTTCAATGGCATGACTCACCACCCTATGGTATGGGCAGTATACGGGATTGCCGGTCATATTCATTTCAAGTGGCCTCTTCGGAATAGGCAATTGCAGACCGTTGTTCAAGGCTTCCTCGAATATATTGCGGAACTCATCCTTCCTGAGAGAGTACACCTTCTTCTTTCTCTCCATCAGAGTAGGTGCCCTCACTGATGCTGGTCCTTGAGGCCGATCAGTCTTTGGTTCGCCCTTTTCAGATAATGGCACATGTCTGGGAGGATTAGGTTCCCGAAAGGTTTCGGTTTCCATTTGTATGAAATCGGCGGTCGTAGCTTGACTGTTTTCTAACACTCCTTTAGACAGTTCTATCTCTCCCGTCTTGTATTGCCTTTCGACCCAATCTTTGAAGACGAAACAGTCCTCAATGGTATGACCTATCACCCTGTGATAGGGGCAATATTTTGGGTCGTCAGTCATATTCGCTTCTTGCGGTCTCTTTGATTCTGACAGTTGTAGACCGTTTCTTAGGGCGTCCTGAATATCTTGTGGACTTTTTCCCTCTTGAAGGAATAGACATTTTCTAGTTTCTCTTTCAGAGGTGATTCCCCTCCGGCGTATGTATTGGAGGGACTGGAGGCTGATCGCTGCCGTTTTTCGCGAAGGCGCTCCGCTCTTAGGTTGAAGGGGGTATCAGTTGGCTGCCTCCGGGTATCAATCCCTGGCTCATGAACCAAAATTTGATTCTGCTGAAATTGCAATCGGGCGACTTGGGTCGCGAGATCTGCCGCGACGTTTGACAATTCGTCGACCTTGGACTGTACCTTGGCTAACTTCTCATCCCTGTCCTGAAGCTGCCTCTGAAGCCATCGGAATAACGCTTGTTCTTTAGTTCCGGCTATGACAACCGGGTCATCTTTATTGCCTGAGCTTAATTCCGCAGGAACCACGGGCTCCTCTGGCTTATCGGCCTGAGCGGGCTCTTCATCACTTAGATCGAGCCGATGCTGGGTAGCGTCAATCATATCATCACCATGGCTGTGAAGAAGAGGAGGATTCGTTTCTTCATGTCCGACCATGTAGACAGTGCGAACCACATACCCAGCCACCTCTTTATCTTTGGCGGCTGATTTCGCGGAGCGGTCCGGGGTTTGGAAATTCATAAATTTTAACATGGCCAGAGCCCTAGCCTTTTTGTTAGCTCTGTATTTGAGCCGCTTCTGCCTCAGCTTCTCTGTCTTGAGCGCTTGGCAGGCTTCTGCTCTTCGGGAAGCCGCCATAGGCTGAGTGATGGGGATGCTTGAGATGACACCCAATCGAGCAGTTGTCAGAGGCGCCGCTAGAGCTTGCCCGAGATGCCTTGTTTCTTTGTTGGTGTTGATGGCCTTGCCCCTAGCTGGGGCCAAGGAAAGTCATTCAAACACCGATTTGCGTTTGTGTTGGGCGCCCTCGCGACCATGACATTCGGCCTTTTCCCCTTTGAGACCGGTTTGTCTGTTACCGGAGCTTGAGGAGCTGGGACGGAGTTAGCTGACACGAACATAATAGAGCCAAATGGTAGTGGCTCCTCCTCCCATTGTCGCCTGAGACTGGCCAGAAGGACCGCCCTGGAGTCCATCTTCATCGTGTAGGAGACGGGAGTTGTGTCGAGAGCTGAGCTTGTCCTTGGAGACATTTTTGCTGCGGCCGGAGATTGCAATTTGAAATTTGTTAACCTGCACAAAGAAGCATGATTTCAGTATAGGCAGTCGATATGTATATTGATTGAGTTCGCATGAACATTTAACCCGAAATATGGGAGGAGAGAAAAGTCCCACCGGGCATGCCAGAACCTGTAGGGTGTTTTTCGTCACCCCATTGAGATGGGAATACGCACGCGCTTGTCAGGCGCATTACAGATTCCCCCTGCCTAGGGTAGGTCGGGTTTTAATGATTGTGTGGATCCGAATCTCCGGCAGCCGTGGACTAAGCTGCCATTAATTACCCCTCGCCTTTGGAGTGAGAGAGCCTCTGATTGACGGGTTAAACTGGTCATGTGAACTCAATGTGCAGTGTACGTGTATTTTGTTTTGGAGGGGGCTTGGATATATCGGGAGCCACGCAGAGTTTTTACGGGGGTCCCGCTATCCGGATAGTGGTCTGGGGGTCAAGAGGGTTAGTAGCCCCCTTGTAGGGTGCGGGGCAGTGCCCCGGCCTAAATTTTTTTAAGAAGGACAGTGTTGTAGAGTATGTGTGTGTGTGTATAAAGGGGGAAAGCGCCCAAAGGACGCGTGGGGCCAGCGCCTCACGTGCCTAGCACGCGAGCGCTGTGCGCTTAGGCGCTAGCGCACCACGTGCCTGGCACGTGGGCGCTGGGCGCTTGAGCGTAAAGCGCTCGAGCGCTAGCGCATCACGTGTCAGGCACGTGGGCACTGGACGCTTGAGCGCTAGCGCACCACGTGCCCGACACGTGGGCGCTGGGCGCTTGAGGGCTAGGTGCTCGAGCGCTAGCGCACCACGTGTCCGGCACGTGGGCGCTGGGCGCTCGAGCGCTAGGCGCTCCACGTGTCCGGCATGTGGGCACTGGGCGTTGGGCACTTGGGGCGCTAGGCGCTCGGGCGCCGGCGAGGAAAAGGGGATTATAGCCTCAGAAATAGGATTTAAAATCCCAAAAGAGGATTTAGAGTGGAGTTAAACTCCTAAGATATTTTGGAGTTGATGAAAGGGGTTCTTCTTTGGAGCCCTGGGTCTTCCCAAAAATGGGGTTTTCGGAGATGGGCCTCCTTCTTCCTCCTCTGTTGGCAGGATCTTGAAGATCAAGAAATATGAGATTTTAAAAATCTCCCCTTTTTGAGATCTAATGGCAGATCCAAGTTCTCCTTTGTGGGTTTTGTGGTGAAAAACTATTTAGTTTTGTAAAAGGAAGAGTAAAACTCTTGATTTAATTCAAAAGAAAGAATAAGGTTTTAGAACCTTGAGGAAGGAGAAAGAGGCACAGGCCCTAATTTTTGGGGAATAAAAAGTCTATACTTTATTCATCATCATGTTGTCTTATATAGGCTTACACATTTACATATAGCCTCTTGGGCTTTACAAAAATGGCATTTTGCCCATCCCATGGCTCATATACCATTTCTTTTTGCACATAAGTCATGGGCTTACAAAAAATTGGCTTTATGCCCATTTTGCATACATTCATGCACAAAAAATTACATCAAAATTATTTGTTACATGATTTTTATTTTGGTATGGCGGAAGGCCAGACGCTTCGTGTTCGGGCTCGACCCGGGCATTGGCCCACTTTCTTGGGCTTGGGCCCGCTTGACTTGGGGTTGACCTTGACTTTGACTTGGTCAACCGGGGTGCAAATTTTGATCCCAACAGATCTATTGCTTCCGCATATTATTTCTTGACTCGTTATTTCTGGCTCATGGACATGTACTAGATAGTTTCTATTATTTCTACCGTTCTTGATATCTATAGACAGTCGTAATGTGACTGTGGAGGGATGTTTCCTAGACACAGGTAGCATGGTTGACTCTGTCACGTGCCGATCTTAGCGCACTCTGGGAAGCGGGGCGTGACAGCTAGCGTACTGTCGAGTCTTTAGAGTCCCACACAGAGGGTTTCCCTGCTTCGGACGAAACGATGTAGAGGTCGTATGGTTTTACGACAGGGTTCGAACATATACGTGTACTTGTGCACGGATCATGTTCGGACGGATAATACTAATGGGCTTTGGTTTAAGCCAGATCCTAATATTAGATTATTGGATTCGTTTCGTCTCATTGTATTCGTGTTTTTCGGAATACGAATACGGGTATGTATATATGGTGAGGGGTATTCTTGTAATTTGTTCAAGAGTGCTTCTAGAAGAAGACACCTCATTACTTGTATTACTATTTAGGTTAAATGGTTAATGAGGTAGTGGTATGAAATGTTATTTTGTGTTAAATGAAGCATGGCTACTTGGTAACTCATGGTTGACTATTGAGGCAATGGTGGACTTAGATATTTTGTGAGATATTTTGGCATGCTTCATAGTCATCACAAGTAGCCATATTCATTTTATTTTTATCTAAAACACTCTCTTTCCTCAAGCTCTCTCTTCTTCTTCCTCAAACCCTAATTGTCTCATGTGTTGAGAAACCCAGGGTAATTAAGACTAATCTATCCATAATCACTCTCTGTATCCTCAAGGCTACTTAGATTAGCACATTAGATACCTTAGTTACCTCATCTTAGAGGTAGGAGCTCTTAGTAGACACTCTCGGGTGGATCTTCTTTGACTCGAGGAGGCCGACGAGAAGGCGCGATCCGTACACCCTTCAAGGAGCTCATGAAGAGGAGTGCAAGAAGAAGGACTTGATTCTTGAGTTATAACTTTCTTACATAGTAGTTAAACCTCACAGTTGTTTTGTTAGCTAGGGTTTAGTATCGATCCTGAAATTTAGGCAGTGTTGCGAAGCATATAAAAATCGTTTTTTGCAAACTCCGCCTCCCCGCCAACCTGCGGGGTGCACGGCATCGACTTATAGTGGTATCAGAGCCAACTAAATCTTAACTAACATATTAAACAACAAGTAAAACTACGAAACCGAAATAACTCCGAAACATCGAAATATAGATCCAAGTTTCTGTCGAATTTTTCAGAGGCTCTAATTTTTTTTAAACAATTGCAGAGTGCTCCTTTACTTGTAAGATGAACACCATAGAAAAATGAACACAATTGAACATTTTTTGGCCATCTACAGAGGAGAATTTCCCGGCCTGACCGGTTGAATAGTGATATTTGGGCTTGTATTTTTTGTAGTGTTCTAGTTACTTGGATTTAAGGTTTCAGGTGGTGTTTGTTTTTTCCATGTTTGCATTTACTGTTATCTTTCTGTTATGGCAATATGGAGTATTTCGAAGTCGCGGTTTTAACGCCGTTTAATGTTTCAGTTGTTATATGTGTTTGTAAATTTCTACTAATTGCTATATGTAGGTTAGTTGGGGGTTGCACATATCTGTGTTGCTGTTGTTATTGGTTTGTGGATATGGAATATTGGATCGTCGATGATGAATAGCTGGGGAATGTGAGAAGAGAGTTTTCTTTCTTTCATTCGATGTAAATTGTAATATTGATGTAATATTATTTTGTGGGGCACATCCGGGTTGAGATTGTAGCCACCGTTATATTATTTCATTTACTGTTTTTGCTCCTAGGATAGACCCAAGGTGGGGTGTACAAACTACCGGGTTCTTTGAAGTGCCAAGTGGTCTACTCATTTTACTGAGGGATGTTACTTCACTTCGGGAATTAGGCGAGTAGTTTGCCGCACCCGTATGGGTTTAGGGTGGGGTTTGGCTATTCATCACAATCGTGGAATCCGTCTTTCGTTAAAGGATTAAACGAAACGCGGAATTCCTAGTATATCCAATATATTCATCTGTGATCTGGAATGCCTATTATTGCGTGAGATGAATGAATATTATATATATGCTATATAATAGACGTTGCTTATGTTTTGCACCCGCGCTAGCCCTGCCCCCGCTCTGCCGAGTTAAGTAACCTAACGGTGTATGACGGGACCCCGTGGTGAATGCGAATGGCATAAGCGTACGTTGTATTTTCGTTTCTTTCTGCAGTGGTAGGTTAAATGATGGGACTGCATTGATTAATGCAAAGCAAACAAACCAAAGCTGAATTGTTGGAACAATTTCAAAACTACTCGGTTTTTTCCAAAAAACAAACTTTTAAATGCGGAGCCTAAACCACTCCTTTAAAAAGCTATCATGGATCTTTCGATCATATCAAGTTCATTACGTTTACGGTTTAGCCAAAACCATTCGTAGCCCTCTGTCATTTCAGATGGATATTTAGTAGTATTCAAGCTATGTATTTTGACCTTCGCCATGGAATAGTGATTGGTAGCTACTGAATATTCATCTGTTGTATAGATAGATGCATTGGTTTAGGACAGCTGTACTACTATTTTGCCTTCGTCAACAGTATGTACAGGTGGGTTCAAATTAACCTGGATAATGACGGGTAGAACTTGATTTGCAACTTATGATATGTTAGCCTTCGTCAAGGTCATAAGAGCTTAGGGCAAAAATCCACATCGGGAGTTTCTAAAGAAACTGAAACTTACTAGTGTTGCATACCATTTGGAGTGTGATAATTTTTGTAGAATTCCTTCAAGGTTATCACACAATGATATTTGTATCCCGATCCTATTGTGAGTGTCCGCTACTCCTCGGGAGATTTTTTCACTAAACGATCAATGCTATAAACCAAGTAGGTGTCTAGAACGGTGTTAGCGGGGCTACGCCTCCAGGGAAAAGAGGTTATGTAATTAAGGAACTTCGCGAAAGCGTTGGAAAATCTCCCTCGAAGTACCAACACCAGTCTGGCTGAAAGGTTAAGCAAGTATTGTAGGGTGAGATTAATCCTGACTAATTCTTCTTTTATGGTTTGAGGAAGGATTCGAGAAACAGTGGGAGCCATCCTATTTAGATAACTAAAAACCAATCTAAACTTGCAAGAGCATCATGCTAAAATGTTTCTTCTCTCTCTTCTAATTGCAGCGACCAAGATGACCGGCCTTAAGTTACTTTTAGATAAAAACATATTGACGGGGTCAAATTATAAAGATTGGCTCAGGAATGTCCAGATGTCCATCACATATGACAAAATGGGCTATCTTCTTACTACTAAAGCCCCCGCCGTCCCAGGTTTAGATTTCAGCGTCGCGGATAACGAGATCCGTAAGACATAGAAAATTGATAGTGCGAAAGCCAAGTGCCTCGTGCTGGCCTCTATAGATAATGAACACCAGAGGCGGCACGAGAAGATAGATTTTGAATTTATCTTCCTCCATACCAAAGATTTATATGGAGAGCAATCTCGTATCGCAAGATACGAGATCTCAAAGAAATTATTTCAAGCGAGGTTGGCTATCGGGTCATCTGTAGGGGACCGCGTTCTTTAGATGATCAGTTTGATTGAAGAGCTCGTGGACCTGAGGACCACGTTGGAGAACGAGGTGTATACAGATTTGATTCTACAGTCCCTCCCTTCTACCCACGCCCAGTTCATCTTGAATTTTAACATTCAAGGAAAGGAAGTTACACTTCCAGAACTCCTCAATATGTTGAGGAGCGCTGAGGGCACCCTGCAGAAGTACAGGGAGACACCCGCTCTACTTGTTGGGGGATCTTCTTTTTCTAGATCCAAGGTGAAAGCTAAGGGGAAGAAGAAAAAGTTCCCCATCAAGCCGAAAGGCGGTGTTAGTAAGGTAGAGGGAAGGGGCAAGGAAAAAGTTGGGGGGCCGACAGTAGGGAAGGAGGAATGCTTCTACTGTCACAAGAAGGGCCATTGGAAGAAGAATTGCAGGGCCTGGAAAGTCCAGAACCAGGGTACGAAGCAGATTGTGGCTTCGGCTTCAGGTGTGTTTGTGATTGAAAACTGTCTGTCAATCAACTCTACTTCCTGGATGGATACCGGATCAGTATCTCATATCTGTAATTATTTGCAGGCACTGAGAAGCCGTAGAGTTTTGAAGGCGGGTGATATGACCCTCAAGGTTGCTAACGGAGCGAGCGTGGATGCTGTGTCCGTAGGGGAATATCACTTAGGATTGACAACTGGACATATTTTGGTTTTGCGCAACTGTTTTTGTGTATCTAGTTTGACTTGTAATATTTTTTCTGTATCTTCGTTATCTAAAGAAGGTTATGATTTTACATTTGTAAGCGATGTCGTAAACATCCACCTTAATCATGGGTTGATTGGGTCGGGTACAGTAAACAACGGTATACGTATTAAACCAACTACAAGTTTTCAACGTTCAGAACACACACAAAAGAAAGTCTCCAGAATTAAATCAAGCTTTCTTATGGTATTGTAGACTGGGTCACATCAATGAAACACGATTGACCAAGTTACATAAAGAGGGATATTTGGATCCGTTCGAATATCAGTCTTATGCAACTTGTCAATCATG
This sequence comes from Agapanthus africanus, assembly GCA_030015575.1. Lineage (NCBI taxonomy): Eukaryota > Viridiplantae > Streptophyta > Magnoliopsida > Asparagales > Amaryllidaceae > Agapanthus > Agapanthus africanus. Next base: position 322,833,188 of record JASDDO010000006.1, on the reverse strand, counting down.
TCTCAAAGGAAAGATGATAAAGTCTCCGTTCACTGGAAACGGAGTAAAAACGAGCTCGCTCTTGGGACTCATTCACAGCGACACATATGGTCCAATTTCGATACATGCAAAAAGTGGTTATTCCTATTTCATTACTTTTATGGATTTCTCTTGGTATGGACATGTCTTCTTAATGAAACATAAATCCGAGGCCTTTGAGAAATTCCGAGAATATAAGGTTTTGTTTCTCGTCATGCCCACTTTTTGGAAAATCAAATTTTGGAAAAAGAAACTTGTGGGAGTGCAATAGAACTGGAAGAAATTCCAGAACCACAAGCTATTACTGAAAGCATGGTAGAACCAAAGGTTTCAAAAGAACATGACATCCCCGCGCCACTCAGCAGGAGTAGTAGGCTGTCTCATTCGCCCGAAAGATACTACGGTTTTCTCATCGACGGGGATAGAAAGGATTGCATCATTAACAATGATGAGCCAACTAGTTTCCAGCAAGCCATTTAGAGTGGAGACTCGGTAAAATGGCTGGATGCAATGCGGACCAAGATGGAGTCCATGTACACCAACAAAGTATGGACTTTCGACATTGCTCCAGAAAGGGTAAGACCCGTAGGCTACAAATGGATCTTCAGAAAGAAGATTGGGATAGATGGACAGGTTGAAACCTATAAGGCTAGACCTGTTGCAAAAGGATTTCGTCAAAGACCTGGTTTGGACTATGATGAAACCTTTTCTCCAGTTGCTATGCTCAAATCCATTCGGATCCTTCTTTCCATTGCTGCCTGCTACGATTATGAGATTTGGCAGATGGACGTAAGTACCGCTTTTCTAAATGGAAATTTAGAAGAGTGTGGCTATATGGATCAGCCAGAGGGTTTCATTCAGAGTGGGAGCAGCGAGAAAGTGTGCAAGTTTCTTAAATCCATTTATTGATTAAAGCAGGCATCGCCGAGTTGGAACATCTGTTTTGATGAGACGGTACTTTATCAAAAATCCAGATGAACGATGCATCTATAATAAGATTGTAGCGAGAACTGTGGTATTTCTCGTCTTGTACGTAGATGACATTCTCTTAATAGGAAATGACATTCCTACACTACAATCAGTCAAAAGATTCTTGTCACAAAGGTTCTCTATAAAAGATCTGGGTGATACTTCTTACATTCTAGGGATCCAGATCTATCATGATAGATCTAAGAGAATATTGGGACTATCACAGTACATGTATACCGACACCATATTAAAAAAATTCGGTATGGAAGATTCAAAGCGCGGTAATTGTTAGTGCACGGCAGCGCCCCGGCCGTCTGTCCGAGGCCAAAATGCGGAAACGAAAAATTTTCTTTAACTTTAAACCGGCGCTACCGCGTACAACAAACCCGGATCGTAACCATTAACCTAATGCTAGAAAAATGGAGAATGGGTAGAAAGCTATACCGAGCGATCCGTGTCCTTCGATCTTCGGCTTCCATCCCGATCTCCTCGCGGAATCTCCGGTCTTCATCTCCTCGTCGGAAAGGGCACCACATCGCCGCGTTCTTTTACGGGCTCCCACCTCTGAGGCAACTCGGGCACCAAGTTGGCGAGCCGACGTGTCCAAGAAAGCTGTAGGCTAGTGTAGAATGGTTTGCCTCATGGGGTTTGTGAAGTTGCCATTTTAGATGTGGAGGAGAAAATAAACTTTTGAGAGAGGTGAGGAATTTTGTAGCAAGCCAATTATGAGATGACTAATTTTTCCCTCACCAAATGAAATTCCCTCACTCTCAAGAAGTGGCCGGCCAAAAAAAATGGAGGAGGGAAATAATACCAGGGGGATGAGCACAAGAGGAGAATTGGTGAGCATAAGCCAACAAGGAAATCTCACATCCATAAACCAAATCAATCTCTTCACCATTAATGCAAGTAATGATGCATGAAAAAGCAAATATGCTAAAACCATCATAATGCCTCATATCACAAAAAACCCTCCACATTTGCTAATTTGCACACTTGCAAATAAGCCCCTCCCATCACAAAAATCCGGCCATGAAGAAACAAAGGAAAACTGTCCGAAACGGAATGCAAACTAGCAACTTCAAAAAACTGATCCCGTAATAAATTACAGGAAAAACCCGCGACTGTATATACATACCCGCATTTGTATTCCGACCGAATACAAATGCAATAAGACAAAATCTACACTGTATAATACTAGGATCCGGCTTAAACCAAAGCCCGCTAGTATTATCCGTCTGATCATGATCCGTGCAATACCGCACGTATAAGATCGAACCCTGCCATATCTCCATACGGCCTCTACAGCGTTTCACCCGAAACTTGAGAAACTGTCTGTGGAGGACTCTAAAGACTCGTCAATACCTTTGGCTGTGGATTTAACCACTAGCACGTCAGAGGTATTAGCCATACGTAACGGGCTACCAGGTATCGACCAAAAAGGGACGTCGATGAGCGAACTCATCCAGACACCCTACAGAGCCTGTCAGTGACAATATCCGTACAGTCCGGTCCGTTCGTCTATGAGTATCGCATGGCAGGCCTAGGGGGTTGGTAAAAGTCAGACCCCCAAAAGCGGTACAAGTCGTGTCGGAGTGTAACCCAGAACACCCTGAGATACTACTGGAATACCTACCAGTAAATCTCCTGCCTCGGCCGAGAGCTTTGTGTAATGGCTCTCCTAGACACAGCGCGACCTCACCCCCAATACCGGGAGAGACGAACCCCTGCCGGTCCGCTCACTGCCTCCATGTGGCTCGGGACTGTACCCAACTAAAACCTGTTTGCACGACTCCTTTGAGCCGTGGTAGGGTAGTAATCAAAGCACAGTGGGAACTCACACGAGACAAATGACGATCTCAGGTCGATGAATTAACCTGTACACATGTCACCAGGAAACTGCTATCTGACGTCTGGTATAATCCCAACTAGCATGTTCCCGGCGAGTCCTGTCCGGTGTACTCATAACCCAATGAGCACCTGTACATCTTAGGTGAACCAACTGACACCAATGGCTTGTGAGACCGGCCACCGCCTCTCATCGGGGTCTCGACTGTATACACCAGTCTATTAATGGAGTATCGATGCTCAGTCTCGAAACTCTCACGACTAAGGACACTTTAAGGATGTGCTTATAGACCCCAGCTCCCACGTATATGATCGCCATCATACTGCTGGCCGTCAAGCAAGAATCCTAAGGGCTCCATCAACGTGCAATGGTGACATGTAAGGTCACCTAAAACTGTACACGACGATAAAGACAAACCAGATAGCATACTATCATCTCGAGTAAGACTGTCCTACCGGCATAGGTCCTCCCTCAATCATTGCAATCACGTGCCTGTGATCCAATAATTGACTCTGAGGGCACTATATCCAACAATCTCCCACTTGCACTCAAGGCTAATTATTGCGATGTCGCATACTCACAGCCAGTGTGATACCGAACACCTAACTCCTCTATTAATCAGTTTCACAAAACTCGTTTGCGAAATTATTGCGTTCGAGGAATAGCCTCAGTGAGTGGATCCGCCCTGATGTTTCTTTCTATGTCTCTCTTAATCTCAAGTTCGCGGAGAAAGCCATCTCCCGAAATGAGCAATACATGTCTTAGAATATGTCTGGATATCTGATGGGACCTAGCTCATAAATGAACTCCAAATCCAAACTTCTTAGACTGTATCGTCAACTGAAACCAATCAGTATCCTGCGCTATGCCTCCCTCAGTATCCGCTTGGACCTCCTGTCCAAACTACCGCCCCTCGTCAGAGGGAAAACTACAACTCTGACAGTCAGTCTGTCATTCAGGTCACCTTGGAAGACTGGAATGATAATCGTCTCCTAAAAGAGGCTGTTGTTATCACATCCCTAGAACATCCACTTATGTTCTAAAACTGCTTCCGAATGTTTCTTCAGGATTGGATCAATATCAACTTATTGCATCTAGTGCAAAAACATCTGGTGTGGTACTTGACATCTCATGATTGACTCAATTGCCTAAGCAAGTGATCTGCCAATCATGCACATCCCTCTCCCATTTAGTCTGTAAGACACCTTTAGAGAGGGGTGACTCCATCACCTGCAGGTACGCTACCGTGCCAGGAGTCGTCCATTCTAAAACACCTTTAGAATGCTGTCTAAGTACCCAGATTGGGAAACTACCCAAATCTAGATCTAAAACCATAGATCTAGTAACCAGAATGTCTGATATAATATCCAATTCCTATGTGGAGAAACCAATGTGTGACAACCAAAGTATAACCGATCGTAGTATAGGAACATCACTTCCTACTCTGTGTATGTCATCCAAATACCAGGACATCACACCCTACTACCTTTTTAACAGATCCATCCCCTATTCTGATGAAATCAAACCTATGACTGTCATATCAGAAATAGATGATCTATCTCCGCTATTTCTGCTTTAGCCTATAAATAGACATAAGCCACTTGTCCACTATATTTCCGCTGCTCCCACTGACTATGACAAACCTCTGGCAGAATAATATACACATACACTTCTAAAGCTAGTTTAGAACGACGCTATACTCATCCTCCTGCCGGGTCTCATAGCCTGGAACAACAGTAATGGAAAGTCTGGGTAAACAAGAACCTCCCTGTCACCGTCTTTGAGCATACCGAAGTACCTCTCGAGTGCCTGAGGTTACTCACTATATTTGTGGAGTGGCTAATGGAATGTCAAACCAGATTGAATCTTTAGGTTCTTATCAAATCTTCAGTAATCGTTTGCAGTTCTGGAATCACTTCCAGTTCTACCATACTCCCACTACTGTTTTCTGAAAAAATCCATTTCTTTTAAAACTGTGGCGAGTTAAGAACAATATCACTATTGATCTTCCAGATGGTAGAAAGTCAACCCTCGTCATAGCCCGAGTCAACCCACAAACAACCATTACAGAAACATGCCTTGAGTTATCCTGAGTCTGGTTTTAAGCATAAGCCGGACAACTCCCCGTACCTTAACAATATTAAGATATGAACTATTCTATATCCAATATAGAAATAGAGGCACTGATTTAATTGGAACCAGATTCAAATCATGCAGCTGTCTCCAGTGCAAGTCAACTAAATGGAAAGAGGCCGATCAGCATTACTCAACTTATGAGTGCTTCCAATTATGAGTAATCTGAAAGAGAAGCAAGTTCTCTTAATCATTACTATCAACTGAATACCATACGCAAGTATCTACATCTTCGATCACCTTGAAGAATCCCGATACTTGCAATACCTGGTTCTCTACTTTATTCTTATACCTATAACTTCTCAAAACTTAGACCTCGCATTTCTACGAAATGCATGTCTAAGAACTAGAGAAGTCACAAGTAAACAGAATATAGTACGAGTACCAACCCCTCTGTCCTAATGGACACTGGACAACATACAATACTCTGTATAAGTCCCTTGAGTCTAATAACTCATTCCCTGTGTGTCGTAGGTTGAAAACTGTACTTATGGTTAAGAAGAATTACACCGCTGTTTAATGCTCCTTACCTAATCATCCACTGATATAGGTAAATGTCATGGACATAATTTCAAAAAGTTATATCTCACTCTATTAAAATAGACGTACAGATATATCAATTTGAAATTGGTGCATAACAATGGATATTCAAAACCAAATATCTGCCGTCCGGCAAACAGCCCAGGCGATTTCCTCAAATATCACCAATTACAACGAATTCCGATATAATGAGGATGATCACCTAATTCCCAATAACTTACTCCCACTCATCATCTGTAAAACCATACAGATGTGAGAATCAACCTGGTAAATACATACCCTGGAGCAAGGACTAATTGGGAAATCAGTTTTCTTTTAACAATACACAGTGAAATTGAAACATTGAAATGTTTCGATGGGGTATCCGGGTATTCTTAGTAATGCCTCTTCCATTATCAGATTCACAACTGTAATCGTATATTTCTTTGCCATCTCTCCAAATCTCTTCATATGTCTTTAGTCATTACCTTCTGTACACCCTTTTAGGCTCAATGGTTTTCTTCCTTCCCTACCGTTCGGCACCAGCCTATGGTTTGGAAGAAGACTATCCAATAAGCATAATGGGTGTACTGTCCTAATCCTAGGAGCACTCGCAACCCAAGAGAAGGTAAAGATAAAAGACAACTGAATAAACCTTATTCCTTATTTCTCCTGAACCAGAATCCATCCCTGATCTGGAACAAGTTCCTTCGAGTTCGTATATAACCATACGATGGAGTATCCAATAAACTGTGGATCTTCGTAGTGATACGGAGTGTTCCGGAGAAATACAAAGGTGAAGTAGGAGTGGCGATGAAATACTTGGTTTGGTCGTGAATAGCAGTCGCAATTTACTTTGCCCTCTTACTAATCCCTTTATTTGTCTTTACTTAATACCTTCTGTACACCTTTTAGGCTAAATGGTTTTCCTCATTTCCTACCGTTCGGCACCTGCCTATGGTTTGGAAGAAGACTATCCAATTAGCGTAATAGGTGTACTGTCCTAATCCAAGGAACACTCGCAACTTGAGAGAAGGTAAAAGGAAAAGACAACTGAATAGACCTATTCATTTTCTCCAGAACCGGAAACCATCCTCGAATCTGGAACAAGTTCCTTCGAGTTCGTATATAACCATATGATAGTTTTATCCAATGGAAGTGGACGTTCGTAGCAATACGGGGTGTCCTGGAGAAAAGGGTAAAAGTAGGAGTGGCAATGATGTTTGCAACTCCGACAATCCAAAAGCCAGTGTTATAAGAAGATTCGGTTAATCTTGGTCACTGAGTCATAGTCAAGGGTCGGGTCATGGTCGCTGCCAAAGAGAGAGAGAAAAGAAACACTCAGCGTGCACTCTAACCTAGATCAGAATGGTTATCACTTTATCTAATCAGGAAACCTCCCACTGTAATCTCAAATTCTCCTCCAAACCTGAAAGAAGAATTAGTCGGGATCACCCGAGGAGTAAACCAACTCATCAGTGGGAATCGGGATCCAACTATCATCGCATGATAACGTGACGGAATCCACTCACGTTATCACACTCCAGAAGGTATGCGCATATCTGGCAAGTTTCAGTTTCTTTAGAAACTCCCGATGTGATTTTTATCCCAAGCAGCTTATGACCTTGACTAGGTCAACAAACCATAAACCGCCAGTCAAGTTCAACCCGTCATTATTCTGGATTGCATTAAACCCACCCGTACATGCCCTTGACTAGGTCAACAAGGCCGCACGACTGTCCTAACCAATCCCATTTATGCAACAAACAAGTACCACTCAGCTACCGAACACTACGTCTTGACTAGGTCAACAAACGCAGAACGAATACTAAATAATACCCGTAGGAAATGACGGAGGGCTACGGCTGTTTTTTGGCGAAAAACCTTTAACGTAAGGAACTTGATATCGTTGAAGGAACTGCATAGCTTTTTATAAAAATATAGCGGCGAAAACCTTTGCTAAAGAGGTCACTCCCGGTGAAGGGATCTCGGCTCTTTCCCCGTAGAATGAGGTGCAGGATATTCCAACTGAATACCACGATGCAAAGTAAAAGGCAATCGGTTATAGTGAAGTTATTACCCTGACGCAAACTTCTGTTCAAGGGGTCACTCCCGGTGAAGGGATCTCGGCCCTTGCCTCGTCGGCTGAGGTGCTGGATATTCATAACCAAATACCACTGTGCAAAACAAAAGAGAACGTCCTTACAATAACAGCTTTTTTTGAAAATTGTTCCAACAACATCAGAATAGGTTTATTTAGCTTGCATTGATCTGAATCAACGCAGTCCCATCAATTGATCACACCAATAAAGAACGAAAATAATGATGTACGTATATACCATTCGCATTCGCCACTGGGTCCCGTCATCACCCGTTAGGTTACTTAACTAACGACAGAGCGGGGACTGTACTAGCGCGGATGCAAAACATATACAACATCTACTAGTATATATATCAATATATAATATTCGCTTAAGGCGTGATAAAATGCAACATCACAGAAATGTAATAAGCATCATAGAACAATACAGATATCTGGGATCCCGGGGTTTCACAGAGCCGCTACTGAAACCCGACGTTCCCCTGGTCGTGTGGATAGCCTGTGCAATGAAATCCTAGACCCCTACGGGCACGACAAGTTACCCGCCAAAACCTGAAGAGAGGCAGCCCCCTTCAACAACGTGAATGGACCACCCAGCACTTCACGGAATCCGGTAACTTGGGCACCCCTCCTTGGGTCAACCTATACCCCCTAAGAGTGCGGCGAATAGCCCGCCAATTCTAGAGTAAAGCCCCCTCCGTCTCAATGCCATGAGATGCGGGCCCGTTGCCCTCTAGAACCCGGCTACCCGTGCACCCCTTTGCGGGGTAATCCTAGTACAGAAAGTAAAATATACAACGGGTACATCAACCTCAGCCCGGTCGTGCCCCAAAAGAATAATATACAAACAGGCAGTAACGGCAGTCCACATGTCGGACGCTTGCCCCGCAATATCAAATGTACAAATACAACCAAACTGTACTAATATTGCATCCAGGCTATCCATCAAGACAAATCCATAATATCACAGCACAACACAGAACATCAACGTGAATGTCATGTTCGCAAATCCGTCTAAAAGGGCTATAGCAGTTAGACAGGATTTACTGATCAAGTGACATTCACGGTCGCAGATATAATGTAAATACTGTGAACTTACATGTTTAAAATTTTCGATCGACTAAATTTTCCGGAGTGGGCCCCAAGCACAACTGTAGCACTCAAAATAAATCTGGGCCCAAACAGAGCATACCAAAAACCCCATTTCCCAGTCTAAGACCCACTGTAGAAATCTGGTGCAGTGAAGAGATGAGATGGCCGCGGAACCGCGGCCAGAGCATGGGTTTGGCCGTGGTTCCGCGGTGGAACAGTGAAATCATGTGACCAGATTTTTACAGAATTCTTAGAATTCCCTGCATGTATTTCTGCAATGTACCAAATATTTTTTCGAGCACAAAACTAAATCGATAGAAAGTGCACTTTTGAAATCGGGTTTTCGGAAAATCCGTTCGATCGAACTTGTAAACACGTTAGAGCAAGCTAGACTAGGTTAATGGCGTGGCTCTGATACCATGTTAGTGCACGGCAGCGCCCCGGCCGTCTGTCCGAAGCCAAAATGCGGAAACGAAAAATTTTCTTTAACTTTAAACCGGCGCTACCGCGTACAACAAACCCGGATCGTAACCATTAACCTAATGCTAGCAAAATGGAGAATGGGTAGAGAGCTATACCGAGCGATCCGTGTCCTTCGATCTTCGGCCTCCATCCCGATCTCCTTGCGGAATCTCCGGTCTTCATCTCCTCGTCGGAAAGGGCACCACATCGCCGGGTTTTTTTACGGGCTCCCACCTCTGGACCGAGGCAACTCGGGCACCAAGTTGGCGAGCCGACGTGTCCAAGAAACCTGTAGGCTAGTGTAGAATGGTTTGCCTCATGGGGTTTGTGAAGTTGCCATTTTAGATGTGGAGGAGAAAATAAACTTTTGAGAGAGGTGAGGAATTTTGTAGCAAGCCAATTATGAGATGAATAATTTTTCCCTCACCAAATGAAATTCCCTCTCACTCTCAAGAAGTGGCCGGCCAAAAAAATGTAGGAGGGAAATAATACCAAGGGGGGTGAGCACAAGAGGAGAATTGGTGAGCATAAGCCAAAAAGGAAACCTCACATCCATAAACCAAATCAATCTCTTCACCATTAATGAAAGTAATGATGCATGAAAAAGCAAAGATGCTAAAACCATCATAATGCCTCATATCACAAAAAACCCTCCACATTTGCTAATTTGCACACTTGCAAATAAGCCCCTCCCATCACAAAAATCCGGCCATGAAGGAACAAAGGAAAACTGGCCGAAACGGAATGCAAACTTGCAACTTCAAAAAACTGATCCTGTAATAAATTACAGGAAAACCCCGCGACTGTATATACATACCCGCATTTGTATTCCGACCGAATACAAATGCAATAAGACAAAATCTACACTGTACAATACTAGGATCCGGCTTAAACCAAAGCCCGCTGGTATTATCCATCTGATCATGATCCGTGCAATACCGCACGTATAAGATCAAACCCTGCCATATCTTCATACGGCCTCTACAGCGTTTCGCCCGAAACTTGAGAAACTGTCTGTGGGGGACTCTAAAGACTCGTCAATACCTTTGACTGTGGATTTAACCACTAGCACGTCAGAGGTATTAGCCATACGTAACGGGCAACCAGGTATCGACCAAAAAGGGACGTCGATGAGCGAACTCATCCAGACACCCTACAGAGCCTGTCAGTGACAATATCCGTACAGTCCGGTCCGTTCGTCTATGAGTATCGCATGGCAGGCCTAGGGGTTGGTAAAAGTCAGACCCCCAAAAGCGATACAAGTCGTGTCGGAGTGTAACCCAGAACACCCTGAGATACTACCGGAATACCTACCAGTAAATCTCCTGCCTCGGCCGAGAGCTTTGTGTAATGGCTCTCCTAGACACAGCACGACCTCACCCCCAAAACCGGGAGAGACGAACCCCTGCCGATCCGCTCACTGCCTCCATGTGGCTCGGGACTGTACCCAACTAAAACCTGTTTGCACGACTCCTTTGAGCCATGGTAGGGTAGTAATCAAAGCATAGTGGGAACTCACACGAGGCAAATGACGATCTCAAGTCGATGAACTAACCTGTACACATGTCACCAGGGAACTGCTATCTGACGTCTGGTATAATCCTAACTAGCATGTTCCCGGCGAGTCCTGCCCGGTGTACTCATAACCCAATGAGCACCTGTATACATCTTAGGTGAACCAACTGACACCAATGGCTTATGAGACCGGCCACCGCCTCTCATCGGGGTCTCGACTGTATACACCAGTCTACTAATGGAGTATCGATGCCCAGTCTCGAAACTCCCACGACTAGGGACACTTTAAGGATGTGCTTATAGACCCCAGCTCCCACGTATATGATCGCCATCATACTGCTGGCCGTCAAGCAAGAATCCTAAGGGCTCCATCAACGTGCAATGGTGACCTGTAAGGTCACCTAAAGCTGTACACGATGATAAAGACAAACCAGATAGCATACTATCATCTCGAGTAAGACTGTCCTACCGGCATAGGTCCTCCCTCAATCATTGCAATCACGTGCCTGCGATCCAATAATTGACTCTGAGGGCACTATATCCAACAGTAATCTACCAGCTTGTCACGGAATCACCCTCTCCAAAGAGATATCTCCTAAAACTGATTTGGAAAGGGATCGCATATCAACTATACCCTACGCTTCTGCAGTAAGCTCTATAATGTATGCGATATTGTGTACCAGACCAGATGTTGCTTATGCACTAAGCGTGGTAAGACAGTATCAGTCAAACCTTGGGGAGAAGCACTGGATAGCAGTAAAGAACATTCTCAAGTACCTGAGAAGGACTGGGGAGATGTTCTTGGTGTACGACGGAAAAGACCTCCAGATTGAGGCCTTTGCTGACTCCAGCTTCCAGAGTGACAAGGATGACTCAATGTCCATATCGGGTTATGTCTTTATCCTCAATAGAGGGGCGGTCTGTTGGAAGAGCTCCAAGTAGGACACCGTTGCTGACTCGACGATGGAAGTGGAGTATATCACCGCATGTGACGCCGCAAAAGAAGCAGTTTTGTTGAGGAAGTTCTTAACAGAACTTCAGGTGGTTCCGTCCATTATTAATCCATTACCTCTGTATTATGACAACAATGGTGCTATAGCTTTAGAGAAGGAACCCAGGTCCTATCAGAAGTCCAGACATATCTTGAGGCGGTATCACCTGATCAGGGAGATCATGGATCGCCGGGAGATCGAGGTACGGAGAGTTGATACGGAGAACAACACAGCAGATCCACTCACAAAGGCCATTCCTCAGACGCAGTTCGAGAGGCTATTCGAGATGATAGGTCTGCGATATGCCAACACATGACCTTAGTGCAAGTAGGAGATTGCTAGTAATATATGCCCTAGAGGCCATTATTGTATAATACTAGTTTGTATATTACATTTTGGATGCTTGGGATATACAAAGATTTTATGACAGTCTTGCTTAATATGGTAGTATGCTACTTGGTTTGTTTCTATCTTAATATGTGTATATATTTCCTTTAGCGTATCGCTAATACATATTGGTAGAGCTCTTAGGATCTTTACTTAACTACCAGCGTTGTGATGGCAATCACACTAGTGGGGGCTTAGTAGTCTATAAGCACATCCTTATATATGTTCCTAGTCGTAGGATTATCGAGACAGGGCATCGATGCTCCAGAGTAGACTAGTGTATACGCTTCTCATCTCAGCAGGGGAGATGGTCTGTCCCACAGCCATTAGTACGTCTTACTGGAGATAATAGCAGGTGCTCATTGGGTTATGAGTTACACTAGACGGACTCATGGGGAACTGTTGGTTGGTACTATACCTATCGTCAGGTAGCAGTTCCCAGGTGACATGAGTACAGCGTAGTTCGTTGACTTGACACTGCTACTTCGCCTCGAGTGTATTCCTACTGTTCTTAAATTACTAGCATACCACGGCTCTAATGAGTCGTGCAAACAGATAGTAGTTGGGTGCAGTCTCAAAACACTTGGAGGCAGTGGTGGTTAGATAGGATTCGTCTCCCGGTATTGGGAGTTGATGTCGTGCTCAAAATCAGTCAACCCCTAACCAAGCGGGCCCGAGCCCAAGCCCAAGCAAGCGGGCCTAAGCCCAGTCAAGACCGAGCATGGAAGAGGCCGAATCCATGCCAAAAAGGAGGCGATAAATTAGTTTAAATACATTTTTTAGAAATAAATGGATGAAAAATTGGCAAAATGCCAAAATTTTGTAAACCCCATGACTTATGTGCAAAAAGAAATAAGCACTTGGGGCATAGGGAGGCACAAGTGCCATATGAAAAAGTCTAAGGGGTTGTATGTAAAGTGTGTAGTCTATAAAGAGCAAACATGATGAGCAAATCAATAACAATTTTCATTCTCTCATAATTTTTAGGGTTTTGTGCCTCCTTCTCCTTCCTGAAAGTTTTAAACCTTCTTCTCTGTTTTGAATTAAACCAAGAGTTTAATTCTTATTTTCCCAAAAAGAAATAGTTTTTCACTATAAGACCCTCGAAGGGGAGCTCAGATCTCTCATCAATCTCTAAAAGGGAGATTTTTAATCTCACAACCCTTTTTCTCCAAGATCTAATAAAAAGAGAGGAGGAAGAAGGAACCCATCTCAAAAGAACCCATTTTAGGGAAGTCTAAGGCTTGAAGAGGAAGAAAAGGGATCTCTTTTCACCATCCAAGATCTAAATCTTTTGGGAGTTTAACTCCAAATCAATCTTTAAAGGACTCAACTCTAAGTCTAAGATCCAAATCCTCAAAAGAGTTTAACTCCAAATTCAGATCTTTTAGGAGTTTAACCCCAAATTTAGATCTTTTAAGAGTTTAACTTCAAATAAAAATCCTTCTTTTTCTAAGAGTTCAACTTCAAAGTCCCTTGGAAGTTTAACTCCCAGTTTAGGGGCTAAGCCCCTTTTTCTGCTGGCACCCAGCGGTTGCGCGCCGGGCGCGTGACGCGCTGGCGCCCAACACCCATGCGCCGAACGCGTGACCCGCGTTAGAAAACACATCCTCACCTTTCTTTTTCCCACATGCTCTACACTCAAAACACATCCCCCGTTAAAAAAAAATTCTAATGGTGCGTTGCCCTGCACCTCGTAAGGGTGTGGCTAGCCCCCTTGACCCCTAACCCGCTATCTATGTAGTGGAACCCCCGTGAACTCTGCGAGGCCCCCGATACGTCCAAGACCCTTTCAAAACACAACACACGCACACTACGCTTTGAGTTCGCATGACCAGTTTTACTCGTCAATTGGAGATTCTCTCGCTACAAAAGCGAGGGGTAATTAACGATAGTTTATTCCGCGGCTACCGGAGATTCGGATCCCCACAATCAATAAACCCCGGCCTATCCTAGACAGGAGGAATCTGTAATACTCCTTACAAGCGACATATATTCCTATCTCAAGAGGGCGACGAAAAACACTCTACACCTACTAGTTTCTATTGGGGTCAAAATTTACATCCCGTTGCTAAACTCAAAAATCAAAATCAAGTTCAAATTCAAAGCTGAAATTAAAATCAAAAGCCAAGTGGGCCCAAACCCGAGCCCAAGCATGAAGATGGGGGTAGGCCAAAGAAAAGAAAAGAAAAGGAAAATCAAATGTATTTTTTTGGTTTTAAATAGGCAATAAGACAATTTTGTACAAGCCGTGGGGTTAAATGTAAAAGATGTAAGCCTGTAAAAGGCCCCCCTTGGTAATTAAAAAAGGAGAATCTTAATTCCCAAAAAAATAATCTTGAGTTTTGAACCACTCTTTATTGCGCAAGTCTCTTTCTCCTTCCTCCTCCCTTTTTTTTCAATTAAATCCAAGTGCGCAAGTCAGGAGGCCTCAAAAAAAGGGAAAAAGAGCTCATTTTGATTTTCAAAAATCAAAGTCTTTGTGTTTTTGGATTGTTGCTCTATTGGGTTTCGACCCTACTTGCACCGTGCTAGGTGTCCATTTGGTTAGGTATGCACCTCATTGGGTGCACATCGAGCCAAGTGCGCACCGCCTCGGATGCGCACCTTTCTGAGTGCATATTTTATTGGACCTTTTGGCTCATTTGGAACCCTTTGTCCCCCTTCACCCTCACACATCGTCAAGTGGGCACCTTGCTAGATGCGGGCGCATCTCGGCAGGTGCGCACTTTGCTAAGTGTGTACCTTGCCAGGTGCACGCCTTGCCGGGTGTGCACCTCGGCAGGTATGCACTTGTCACGTGCACATCTTACCACGTGTTCACTTTAATAAGTGTGCACGTGGCACATATACACTCATCACCTCGCCCGTTAGAAAAAAATTTCTAACAGGGTGCTGCCTCGCACCCCGCAATAGGGCTTCTAGCCCCCTTAACTATCAGCCCACTATCTCGGTAGCGGGACCCCCGTAAAAACTCCACGAGACCCCCGATATGCCTGAAGTACCCTCAAACTTGATCCTAAACATGACACGCACATATTACATATTGAGTTCGCATGATCTGTTTGACTTGTTAATTGGAGGTTCTCTCACTCCAAAAGAAATGGGTAATTAATGGCAGTTTAGTCCGTGATTGCTGGAAATTTGGATCCCCACAATCAATAAATTCCTGCCTATCCCAGGCAGGGGGAATCTGTAATATGCCTAACAAACGACACGCATTCCTATCTCAATAGGGTGACGAAAAACACCTACAGTTTTGAACATGCCATTACCAGTAGGGACTCTGTGAAATGGCTGGATTTTATGCAATCCGAAATGGAGTCCATGTACACCAACAAAGTTTGGAGTTTGGACGTTTCACCAATAAGGGTAAATCCCGTTGGCTGCAAATGGATCTTCAAGAATAAGATTGGTGCGGATGGACAACTAGAAACCTATAAGGATAGATTTGTTGCAAAAGGTTTTTGTCAAAGACCCAGTATGGTGTGGACTAGGACAAAACCTTTTCTCCATTGGCTATGTTTAAATCCATTCGGATCCTACTTGTTATTGCTGCCTTCCATGACTATGAGATCAGGTAGATGGACGTAAAGACCGCTTTTCTAAAAGGCGCTTTAGAAGAGTTGTCTATATAGATCAGCCTAAGGGCTTCGTAGACAGTGGGATCAGCAGGAAGGTGTGCAAATTGCTTAGATCCATTTATGGATTAAAGCAGTTATCTCGGAGCTGAAACATCTGTTTTGATGAGACAATCAAGGAATTTGACTTCATCAAAAATATAGAAAAACCTTGTATTTACAAGAAAATTGTAGGGAGAATTGTGGTATTTCTCATATTGTACGTGGATACATTCTCCTAATAGGAAATGATATTCGTATACTACAGTCGATCAAGTTGTTCTTGTCTCAGAAGTTCTCTATGAAGGACCTGGGTGATGCCTTCTATATTCTAGGGATCAAGATCTACCGTGATAGATCTAAATGGGTGTCGGAGAATAGCCCAAGACACCCTGAGAAACTACTGGAGTACCTACCAGTAAATCTCGCTTGTCTTAGCCAGAGACTTTGTGTAATGGCTTTCCGAACATAGCGCGATATCAACCCCCAATACCGGGAGAGACGAATTCTATCTAACCGCCACTGCCTCCAAGTGCTTCGGGACCGCACCCAACTACTACCTGTTTACACGACTCTTTTGAGCTGTGGTAAGGTAGTAATCAAAGAACAGTAGGAACATACTCGAGGTGAAGTAGCAGTGTCAAGTCGATGGACTAAGCTGTATTCATGTCACCTGGGAACTGCTACCCGACGATAAGTATAATACCCACCAGCAGCTCCCGACGAGTCCTGTCCAGTGTACTCATAACCCAATAAGCACCTGCATACTATCTCTAGTACGACGTACTAATGGCTGTAGGACAGACCATCTCCCCTACTGGGATGAGAAGCGTATACACTAGTCTACTCTGGAGTATCGATACCCCGTCTCGATAATCCTATGACTAGGGACCTGTATAAGGATGTGTTTATAGACTACCCAGCCCCCACTAGTGTGATTGTCATCACAACGCTGGTAGTCAAGCAAAAATCCTAAGGGCTCTACCAATATGTATAAGCAATATGCTAAAAAAAACACATGCACATATTGAGGTAGAATCAAACCAGGTATCATACTAACATTTTGAGAAAGATTGTTATTATAACCGTGAATATCCCAAGCTTCCAATTTGTAATATACGATCCAGTATGATACAATAATGGCCTCTAGGGCATATATCACTAACAATCTACCACTTGTACTAAGGCCATGTATTGGCATATCGCAGACCTATCATCTCGATTAGCCGCTCGAACTGTGTCTGAGGGATGGCCTTTGTGAATGGAACTGCAGTGTTGTTCTCTGTCTTTACTCTCCGCACCTCGATCTCCCGGCAATCAATGATCTCCCCAATCAGGTGGAACCGCCTCAAGATGTGTCTAGACTTCTGATGGGATCTTGGTTTCTTCACCAATGCTATAGCACCGTTGTTGTCACAATACAGCGGTATTGGATCAACAATGGACGGAACGAACTGAAGTTCTGCTACGAACTTCCTGATCCAAACTGCTTCTTTCGCGGCATCACATGCAGCGATATACTCCTCTTCCAAGGTCGAGTCAGCAACAGTGTCCTACTTGGAGCTCTTCGAACAGACCGCCCCTCCATTGAGAGTAAAAACATAACCCGACATGGACCTGGAGTCATCCTTGTCACTCTGAAAGCTGGAGTCATCGAAGGCCTCGATCTGGAGGTCTTCTCTGCCGTACACCAAGAACAGCTCCTTAGTCTTTCTCAGGTACTTGAGAATGTTCTTCACTGCTGTCCAGTGCTTCTCCCCTGGGTTCAACTTATACCTGCTTACAACGCTCAGGACGTAAGCTACATCTGGTCTGGTACACAACATCGCATACATTATAGAGCCTGCCGCAGAAGCGTAGGATATAATAGTCATGCGATCCCTTTCCAAATCAGTCTTGGGAGACATCTCTTTCGAAAGAGTGATTCCGTAACAATCCGGTAGATTACCGCGCTTTGAATCTTCTATACTGAATCTTTTCAGTATGGTGTCGATATACCTTAACTGTGAAAGTCCCAATATCCGTTTAGATCTATCACGATAGATCTGGATCCCCAGAATGTAGGAGGCATCACCCAGGTCCTTCATGGAGAACCTTTGTGACAAGAATCCTTTGACTGATTGTAGCATAGAAATATCATTTCCTATCAAGAAAATGTCATCCACGTACAAGACGAGGAATACCACAGTTCTCGCTACAATTTTACTATAGATGTATGGTTCATCTGGATTTTTGATAAAGTCAAATTTCTTGATCGTCTCATCAAAACAGATGTTCTAACTCTGCGATATCTACTTTAATCCATAAATGGACTTAAGCAACTTACACATCTTTCCGCTGCTCCCACTCTGAATGAAACCCTCCGGCTGATCCATTTAGACGCACTCTTCTAAATTTCCATTTAGAAAAGCGGTCTTTACGTCCATCTGCCAAATCTCATAATCGTGGAAGGCAGCAGTGGTAAGAAGGATCCGAATGGATTTGAGCATAGCCACTGGAGAAAAGGTTTCATCATAGTCCAAACTAGATCTTTGACGAAAACCTTTTGCAACAAGTCTAGCCTTATAGGTTTCAACTTGTCCATCTACACCAATCTTCTTTCTGAAGATCCATTTGCAGCCTACGGGTTTTACCCCTTCTAGAGCAATGTCCAAAGTTGATACTTTGTTGGTGTATATGGACTCCATTTCGGTCCGCATTGCATCCAGCCATTTTATCGAGTCTCTGCTCTAAATGGCTTGCTGGAAACTAGTTGGCTCATCATCGTCGATGATGCAATCATCTCTATCCCCGTCTATGAGAAAATCGTAATATCTCTCGGGCGGATGAGACTGCCTACTAGTCCCGCGGAGTGGCATGGGGATGTCCGGTTCTTTCGAAACTTCTGGTTCCACCATGCTTTCAGTAATAGCTTGTGGTTCTGAAATTTCTTACAGTCTATTGCGCTCCCACTTATCTTTTTTTCTAAAAACTGAATTTCTAAAAAGTGGGCATGCCGAGAAACAAAGATCTTTTGTTCCTCTGCGTAATATAAAAGATACCCCCGGAGTTCTTTGGGTATCCCACAAATTTACACAATACCGAGCGTGCCTCAAGCTTGTCCGCATGCTGCTTTTTGACAAAAACTGGACATCCGCATATCTTCAAATACTGAAGAGGGGGTTTCTTTCCACTCCACATTTGATATGGTGTGTTAGGCACAGTCTTGGTAGGAACCTTGTTCAAAAGATATGCAGCTGATTCTAGTGCATAGCCCCAGAAGGATCGCGGCAACTCAGCGTTACTCATCATGGAACGTACCATATCCAATAGCGTTATGTTCCGCCTTTCCGATACACCGTTGTGTTGAGGTGTGTATGGAGGAGTAAGCAGAGAGAGAATTCCATTCTTTTTTATGTAGTCCTGGAACTCGGCACTTAAGTATTCACCATCTCAATCAGATCTTAGTGTCTTGATACTTTTGCCGGTTTGTTTTTCCACTTCATTCTTATATTACCGGAATTTCTCAAAGCCCTCGGATTTATGTTTCATCAAGAATACATGTCCATATCTTGAGAAATCATCCATAAAAGTAATGAAATAAGAATAACCACTTCTTGCATGTGTAGACATTGGACCACACACATCGCTGTGTATGAGTCCCAAGAGCTCGCTCGCTTTTTCTCCGTATCCAGTGAACGGAGTCTTTGTCATCTTTCCTTTGAGACATAATTGACAAGTTGCATAGGACTGATATTCGAACGGATCCAAATATCCCTCTTTATGTAACTTCGTCAACCGTATTTCATTGATGTGACCCAGTCTACAATGCTATAAGAAAGCTTGATTTAATTCCGGAGACTTTCTTTTAAGTGTGTTCTGTACGCTGAAAACCTGAGCTTGATTTAATACGTATATACTGTTATCTAGTGTACCTGACCTAATCAAATTTTGATTAAGATGGATGTGTACCGCATCGCTTACAAATGTAAAATCATATCCTTCTTTAGAAAGTAAAGATACAGATATGATATTACAAGCCAGACTATGTACATACAAACAGTTACGCAAAACCAAGATCTGCCTACTTGTCAATCCTAGAGGATATTCCCCTACGGATACAACGTCCACGCTCATTCCGTTAGCAACCCTGAGAGTCATATCACCTGCCCTGATAACTCTACGGTTTCTCAAAACCTGTAATAAATTACAAATATGAGATCCTGATCCGATATCTAGTACCCAGGAAGTAGAATTAATTGACATACAGTTTTCAATTATCAACACACCCGAAACCGAAGCCACAACTTGCTTCGAATCCTGGTATCTAGCTTTCCAAGCCCTGCAGTCCTTCTGACAATGCGCTTTCCCATGACAACAAAAACATCCTTCTTTCCCTACTGTTAGCTCCGAAACTTTTGTCATGTCGTTTCCCTCTACCTTACTGACACCGCCTATCGGCTTGGTGGAGGCCTTCTTCTTCTCTCTCTTGGCTTTCGCCTTAGATCCAGAAGAGAAAGATTCTCCAATAAGCAGAGCGGGTGTCTCCCTGGATTCCTGCAGGGTGCCCTCTGAGCTCCTCAATATGTTGAGGAGTTATGGAAGTGTAACTTCCTTCCTTTGAATATTGTAATTTAAGATAAACTGGACGTAGGTGGAAGGGAGCGACTGTAGAATCAAGTCAGTAAATAACTCGTTCTCCTATGTGATACCATGGTCCATGAGCTGTTTAATATAGCTAAATATCGTAAGGTGGTCCCCTACAGATGACCCGACAGCCAACCTCGCCTGAAGCAATATCTTCGAGGTCTCTTATCTTGCGATACGGGATTGCTCTCCATATAAAACTTTGGTATGGAGGAAGATGGAAGCTAAGTCCATCTTCTCGTGCTGCCTCAGGTGTTCACTATCCATTGAGGCTAACACGAGGCACTTGGCTCTCGTACAATTCTTTTTCCATGTCTTACGGATATCAACATCCGCGACGGTGGAATATGGACCTGAGACAGCGGAGGCTTTAGTAGTAAGGAGGTAATCCAGCTTGTCATAGGTAAGTGCTATCTGGACATTCCTTAGCCAATCAATGTAGTTTGGTCCAGTCAATTTATTATCTAATAACCTAAGTCCGGTCATTGTGGTCACTGCAATTAAGAGAGAGAGAAGAAACACTCAGCATGATACTCTTGCAAGTTTAGATTGGTTATTAATTTATCTAAACAGGATGGCTCCCACTGTTCCTCGAATCTTCCTTAAACCATAAAAGAAGAATTAGTCAGGATTAATTTCACTCTTACAATTCTTGCTTAACCTTTCATCCAGGCTGGTGTCGGTACTTCGAGAGAGGTTTTCCAACGCTTTCGCGAAGTTCCTTAATTACATAACCTCTTTTTCCTGGAGGCGTAGCCCCGCTAACACCATTCTAGACACCTACTTGGTTTATAGCATTGATTGTTTAGTGAAAAATCTCCCGAAGAGTAGTGGATACTCACAGTAGGATCGGGATCCAAATATCATTGTGTCACAACTTTGAAGGAATCCTACCAAAATCATCACACTCCAAATGGTATGCAACACTAGCAAGTTTCTATTTCCTTAGAAACTCCCGATGTGGATTTTTGCCCCATGCTCTTATGACCTTAACGAAGGCCAACATATCATAAGTTGCATGTCAAGTTCTATCCGTCATTGTCTAGGTTAATTTGAACCCACCCTTACATACTTTTGACGAAGGCCAACATAGTAGTACGACTGTCCCAAACCAACGCATCTATCTATGCTACATATGAATACCCAGCAGCTACCAATCACTATGCATTGGCGAAAGTCAAAATACATAGTTTGAATACTACTGAATGCCGATATGAAATGACGGAAGGCTATGAATGGTTTTAGCGAAACTGTGAACGTAATGAACTTGCTATAGTCGAATGAACCATGATGGTTTTTTAAAAGGAGTGGTTTAGGCTCCGCATTTAAAATTTGTTTTTTAAAGAAAACCGAGTGGTTTTGAAACTGTTCCAACAATTAAGTTTTGGTTTGTTTTTCCTTGCATTAATCAATGTTAATGTGGTCCCATCATTTAACCCTATCATTGCAGAAAAAGAATCGAAAATACAATGTACGCTTATACCATCTGCATTCACCATGGGGCCCCGTCATGTACCATTAGGTTACTTAACT
Source organism: Agapanthus africanus (assembly GCA_030015575.1). Lineage (NCBI taxonomy): Eukaryota > Viridiplantae > Streptophyta > Magnoliopsida > Asparagales > Amaryllidaceae > Agapanthus > Agapanthus africanus. Next base: position 322,811,372 of record JASDDO010000006.1, on the reverse strand, counting down.
ATCGGCAGAGTGGGGGCTGGACTAGCACGGGTGTAAAATATAAGCAACGCCTACTATATATATATATATATCCATTCGTCTCACGCAATAATAGGCATTCCAGATCACACATGAATATATTGGATATTCTAGGAATTTCGCGTTTCGTTTAAGCCTATAACGAAAGACGGATTCCACGGTCGTGATGAATAGCCAAACCGCATCCTAGACCCCTATGGGTGCGGCAAACTACCCGCCAAATTCCCAAAGTGAAGGAACCTCTCTCAATAAAATGAGTAAACCACTCGGCACTTCAAGAACCCGGTAGTTTGTGCACCCCATCTTTGGTCTATCCTAAGGGCAAAAACAGCAAAAGAAATAATACAATGGTGGCTACAACCTCAACTCGGATGTGCCCCGCAAAATAATATTACATAACTTTTACAAATTACATAATGAAAGAAAAGAAAACACTCTTCTCACATCCCCCGGCTATTCATCCACGACGATCCAATACTCCATATACACAAACCACAATAGCATCACAGATATGTGCAACCCCTACTAATCGATGTATAGCGAATAGCAGACGTTCAACATCAAATATCAAACACAGAAAACCCGATTAGCCAAGTAATCTTAGAATTTCGATCGATAAGCCGAATCCGAGTCTACCTTATGCACAATCCAGCACACAAACAATACTGGGTAGAAACCAAATATTCCCAAAATCACAATTCCAGATCGTAGACCCACAGAAGAAATTTGGATCGAGTTAGCCTTGACTCGGCCGCGGAACGGCGGCAGAATACACAGTTTTTCCATGTTTCCGCGGCGGTCTTGATGACTTACGAAACCAAATTTCTCCTGTGTTCATTAAAAACCCTGCTTGTATTTTTAAGGCCTCTGAAAAGATTTTTAGACCAGTTTTGAAAATCGACAGAAAACAAGCATTTGGATCATGATTTCGGGATTTTTTCGACGATCGAATTTCTAATTACTTGCTAACTAGCTAGTTAAGGTTTTGTAGGCTCTGATACCACTCTAAGCCGATGTCGCGCACTCTGCGGGTTCGCGGGTGTAGGGTGTTTTTCGTCATCCCATTGAGATGGGAGTACGCGTCACTTGTCAGGCATACTACAGATTCCCCCTGCCTAAGATAGGCGGGGGTTTAATAATTGTGGGGAACCGAATCTCCGGCAGCCGCGGACTAAGCTGTCGTTAATTATGCCTCACCTTTGGAGCGAGGGAACCTCCGATTGACAGGTCAAACTGGTCATGCGAACTCAATATGCAGTTTTTTGTTTTGAAGTGGTTTTGGATATATCAGGGTCCCCGTAGAGTTTTTACGGGGTCCTGCTACCCGGATAGTGGGCTGGGGGTCAAGGGGGCTAGCAGCCCCCTTGCGGGGTGCGGGGCAGTGTCCCGTCAGAAATTTTTTCTAATGGGGGAGGTATTTTTAGTGTAGAGTGTATATAAAATGAGGGGGAAATGGCGTCCAAAGGACACATGAGCGCCAGCGCCTCACGTGCCTAGCACACGGGCGCTGGGCGCAGTCACTGGCACTTGGGCGCGAGCGCCTCACGTGCCCGGCACGTGAGCGCTGGGCGCTTGCGTTTGCGCTAGGTGCTAGGTGTTGGGTGCCAATGCCCCACGTGCTAGGCATGCGGGCGCCAGGAGCCAGGCGCCTTACGTGCTTGGAACGCGGACGCCGGGCGCTAGCGCCCCACGTGCTTGGCACGCGGACGCCGGGCGTCAGCACCCCACGTGCTTGGCACGCGGGTGTCGGGCGCCAGCGCCCACGTGCTTGGCACGTAGGCGCTGGGCGTTAGCAGGAAAAAGGACTTTGTCCCTGCACTGGGAGTTGTGCTTCCGATTTGATTTCTGGAGTTAAACTCCAAAAAAGAGATTAATTTATGGAGTTGAACTCCAACAGATATTGAATGGAGTTAAACTCCTAGAAATTTTTAGAAATGATCAAAGGGGGGCCCCTTTGTTTCTCTCCCCTTTGGTCCTGGATCTTTCTAAGATGGGATTTCTGAAGATGGGTCTCCTTCTTCTTCCTCTCGGTTGGCCGGATCTTGGAGAAAAGGGGTAAGATTTAAAAATCTCCCATTTTTGAGATCTAATGGAATATCTGAGCTCCCCTTTGTGGGTTTTGTGGTGAAAAACTATTTATTTTTGGAAAAAGAAGAGTAAAACTCTTGATTTAATTTAAAAGGGGAAGAAGGTTTTAGAACCTTGAAGAAGGAGAAGGGGGCACAAACCCTAGATTTTTAAGGAAATGAAAAGTATGCTTTATTTCATTATCATGTTGCTTTATATAGGCTTACACATTTACACATATCCCCTTGGGCTTTACAAAATGCTATTTTGCCCATCCCATGCCTTATGTGCTCATTTCTTTTGCACATGAGCCATGAGCTTTACAAAAATTTGGCTTTATGCCCATTCATGCATAAAAAATTACATTAAAATTATTTATTACATGATTTTTATTTCAGCATGTGGGAAGCCGGCCGCGGGGCTCGACTTAGGTATAGGCCCACTTGCTTGGGCTTAGGCCCGCTTAGTTGGGATTGACCTTGACTTTGACCCGGTCAACTGGGGTGTAAATTTTGATCCCAACAAAGTGCCCCCCATCAATAAATGCACACCGGCATATGAGTTGTGTGCATGAAATTGATGGATCTTGAAGCTGGACTTCGAGGCGGAACATCATTCCGGGGGCGGAGCATCCCTCGGGGAGCATGATTCCCGGGGATCGGAGCATCATTCCGATTTGCGGAGCATAATTCCAGGATCAGAGTATCATTCCGAAGAGTCGGAGCATAATTTCGAGGATCTGAAATTGATGGATCTTAAAGCTGGACTTCGAGGTGGAATATCATTCCGGGGGCGGAGCATCCCTCGGGGAGCATGATTCCCGGGGATCGGAGTATCATTCCGATTTGCGGAGCATAATTCCAGGGTCGAAGTATCATTCCGAAGAGTCGGAGCATTGTTCCCGCCAAAATTTTGGCTCAAAACCCGCTCTTTATAAAATAATAACAATAAAAATAATAAATAAATAATAAAAGAGAAAATCTCCCTTTCAGAGCAAAGCTCTGTTCAAATTCTAAGGTGGGAAACGAAGCAACGCTTCTGTTTCCCCCAATCAGAGCAAAGCTCTATTCAAAATTCAAACTTTAATGAAGGAAGCAACGCTTCAGATGGTTTGCGCTCTGCGCTGCGCGACACGTGGCAGCGCAGTTGCGCTGCGCTCTGCGCTGCGCGACACGTGTCTAGCGCAGAAACATTTGCGCCAATGCCAGCACCAAAACAGAAAAATTCTGGAAAGATCTTTTTTCAATCTTGTTAAAAACAAGAAGATTGCCTTCTGTAAAACAGAAACCCTTAGATCAAAGATCCAACGGTGGGGAAAAATCCCCAAATCACTCAGAGAAATATCTCTCTAACCAATTCAACAAATCATTGGCACTATATAAAGGCCCCTAGACTTCAAGTCTAAAAGAGAGGAACACAGAGAAAAAGATAGAGAACTCCTCTAAAATTTTGAGAAGAAACTCAGAGAGATAAAAAGGTAAAAACCTTTGAGAAAAAAGAAGAGTTTCTTCTAAAAAGATCGTTGATCTAAGAACAAGATCAAAGATCTTCAATAAAAAAATATATAATAATAATAAAGGCATTGCCTTTTGATGAACCACTGGTTCTGGAATCTTAAAAGATTCTTTTCTTGAATCCAAAATTGGATCAAGGTATTAAAACAATGCCTTGCACTTGTAAATCTGCTCTGTTGCGCTCTTGGGTTGGCGCAAGCCACCAGAGAGCGCCACGTATCAGCTCCAGAACAACTTTCGCTATGCGCTTTTAAAATAGAGCACTGCTCTCTTAAATTGGCGCAACTCACCAGAGCGCGCCACGTGTCAGCAGCGCAACAGCGCAGCGCACTGGCACAGCGCACTGCACTAACTGCGCTTGCGCTCACCAGAGCGTGACACGTGTCACCTCCACATGCGCTTGCGCTCATTAATTGGCGCAAAGCGCCTGACAAGCCACGTGGCACACTGTCAGGAGATTTAATGATCTGCATTATTTAAAAGAGAGACGGAGCCCAATTAAAGATAAAAATGCCATGCATTATTTTAAAGAGGGAAGAGCCCAAACAAGGGTCTGTCAGACCAAAACAGATGCTGTGCATCAATTTAAAAAGGGGCAGAGCCCAAATAAAGGCCAAATAGGCCAAATAAAAATGCACTGCTTTATTAAACAAAGGGCAGAGCCCAATCAAAGACCTAATAGGCCAACTACAAATAAAATGTTGAACATTTTCAACTGGACTTAGCCCAATTCTGACCGTAAGTCCTCAAATTAAATTGACTGAGCACGACTACTCCCTTAAATCAGTTTACATCCGGTTCAAGGGTACATCTCTGAACTCCTCTGACATCTATCGTTGCAATCCTTCAACGACGTCAGAGAGGTGACGGGTCCCGACAACCATACATTGCTACGGACTTGAGTGTCCTTAAACCAACTCATGGACTTAAGCGTTCTTAAACCAACCTACGGACTTAAGCGTCCTTAAACCAATGGACCACCCTGTCCCTAAACTGGAACATGGACCTCCACGTCCTTAAACTGGCAATGGATCACTATGTCCCTAAACTGGAACAATAGTGCCAATTGCTCTCTTGTCGGATCCAAATGATCCCTTTAAGTTGATCTTATTCTGGAGATTAGGCTAACGTATCCTTAACAAACGTTTAAGTTGATCTTAGCCTCAAATATGGCTAACGTGTCCTTAAACTAATATCCGTCCCCAAAATGGGAATGATGGACCACTATGTCCCTAAACTGGAACAATGGAGCCCAAATGCTCTTTTGTCGGATCTAAACGATCCCGTTAATTTGATCTTAGTCTCAAATTGGACCAACGTATCCTTAACAAACGTTTAAGTTGATGTTAGCCTCAAATATGGCTAACGTATCCTCAAACCAAAACCCCAAACCCAAATCTAAGAAAATACGGATTTGGACTAATCCACGTCCTTCGGGCGACAACATAAATTAGTCTCCGTGTACAATCCACGGGCAACCACAAACAAAACAAACACCCAAGACACGAAGTGAAATTCTGAAGAAGGAGAAAGTTGTTACAGCGATGCAGTAGCGTAATTAACTGCAGGGGCTTGCGCCTGCAGGGAAGAGTGTCCCCACAATCAAAAACCCCTCAAGCGAGGGGGAATCTGACGAAGTCTGCTACATCGACCGCATCCGTCTAAACCTCTGATACACAGTGCCATAAATCAACTTGGCATCTTCGGAGAGGTGGACGGATAAAACCAAATAGCATCTGCCCCGAATCTCAGGCAAGACGTCCATGTCTTAGCCGCCGTTCGGAGGGGAACAGGAGCATAATTCTGAAGAGTAGAGGTATGATTCCAGGGATCGGAGCATGATTCTGAAGAGCGAAGCATGATTCCAGGGATCGGTGCATTATTCCGATGTGCGGAGCATGATTCCAAAGGGGTCAGAGCATAATTCCGATGGGCGGCAGACATTCTGACCGAAGCATAATTTCGATGCAGAGGTTGATTCCCAGGCGAAGCATAATTTCGACAGGGAAAGAAGATATACCGAGACGAAGCATGATTTCAATACGGGGTACATTCTGAGACGAAGCATGATTTCGACTGAGAGCTTGTCAGTCAAATTGATTCTGAGGCGGAGCTTAATTCCGACGGGGAGGTCGTTGGTTGACTTGATTCCGAGTCGAAGCATAAATCCGACAGAGAGGTCGTTGGTCGACTTGATTCCAGGACGGAGCATAATTCCGACGAGTGGGCTGCTTGTTGACTTGATTCCATAGCGGAGCATAATTCCGACGAGGAGGCTGCTTGTTGACTTGTCCCAGGCACGGAGTGTCACTGGTTTTGATGTAGAGGATGAGTCCCAGGCGAAGCATAATTCCGACAGGGAAGGTGGATACTCCGAGGCGAAGCATGATTTCAACACGGAATACACTCTGAGACGAAGCATGATTCCGCCGCAGAGATTGTTGGTTTGATTTGATTTGGGTTGACAGCAGCATCGCTACACTGAAATATGGTACCAGCAGCGAATCATCATTTGCCATGAGTGGATTTCGGGATTTCGGTTTTGGTTTAGTATCAGCATCGCTTCACTGGAATATAGTACCAGGAGTGAATCATCATTTGCCATGAGGAGATTTCCCCCGTTCCCGGTTTAACGACTTAGTGGTCATCTATTTTCAGTTTAACGACTTAGAGGTCATCTGTTTCCAGTTTAAAGAGTTAGGGGTCTTCTGTTTCCAGTTTAACGAATTAGAGGTCATCTGTTGCCAGTTTAACGACTTAGGGGTCTATTGGATCGGAAGTTTGGAATTTTGGGGTTAGGGTCGGCATCAGCGTTGCTAACACTGAAGCACAAATGCCAGGAGCAATTCATCATTTGCCTTTGCCTGTTGAGGAGCGATGGCTTAGGAGACAGGTTTAGGTCCCTATCACCTAAGGCTTTTCAATTTTATAAGCCGTAAGGGTCTCATAAAAGTATTTTCTGCCTATGAGTCGAAAGGATCCCGTAGGTGTATTTTCTCCTTAGGAGCCGTGAAGACTCTTAAGTGTGTTTTTCCTTTGTGAGTCGTAAGGATCCCACGAAGGTTTGTTCTCCTCATGTATCGTGAGGACACATGAGTGGGTCTTCCCAATGGAGCATAATTCCAAGGGCGGAGACCGGCCGTTGGACTGGTGATTGCGGTGGGGTTGGGTATGATGAGAATTATTTGAGCCCGTGGATTGTATACGGTAGTCAATTTGGAGACTAACGGTAGGGCCGTTAGAATTTTGGGAATTTGAATTTTGGTTGGCGTCTGCATCGCTGCACTGAAATATGGTACCAGGAGCGACTCATCATTCGCCGTTTGAGAATTTGGATTTTGATTGGTGTCTGCATCGCTACATTGGAATATGGTACCAGGAGCGACCCATCATTCGCTGTTGGGACATTCAGAGTTCGGTTGGCGTCTGCATCGCTGCACTGGAATATGGGATCAGGAGCGACTCATCATTCGCCATTGGGATATTCGAAGATTTGAGTTTTGGTTGGCGTCTGTATTGCTGCACTGGAATATGGTACCAGGAGCGACTCATCATTCGCTGTTTTTTGTTTTACCGCGATTGCTCTATCATTTCATCTTTTCTTATCGCGAAGGTCGTGATTGCCCTATCATTTCAGCTATTTATTCGCGGTTGCCCCATCATTTCGGCTTTATTTTCATCTTTATTTTTACTCGCTGATTTTTATTGCGAGTTTCCCATCATTTCGGCTTTTTTTTATTTTTGTTTTATTTACACATTTTTACACCCACAGTTTAACGACTTAGAGGTCGATTATTCCCAGTTTAACGACGTGGTGGTCAGCTGTTCCTGGTTTAACGATGTGGTGGTCGGTTGTCCCCCAGTTTAACGACGTGGTGGTCGACTGTTCTCAGAGAAAGGCAAATGTCTGAGAGAATCAGTTTCACGAAGGACTTCGGTCTCCGTTTGTATGAAATTGGCGGTCCCAGCTTGACTGTTTGTTAACACACATTTAGACAGTTCTATCTCTCCTGCCTTGTATTGCTTTTCGACCCAATCTTTGAAGACAAAGCAGTCCTCAATGGCATGACCTATCACTCTATGATAGAGACGGTATTTGGGGTCGTCGGTCATATTCGCTTCTTACGGTCTTTTTGATTCTGACAATTGTAGACCTTTTCTTAGGCCATCCTTGAATATTTTACGGATTTTGTCCCTTCTGAAGAAATAGACCTTATCCAGCTTCTCTTTCAGTGGAGATTCTTCTCCCTCTCCGAACACTAGCTTCCGAGGCTGGTTGGGATTAGGCCCGCTCATCCCTTGTTTATTTCGATTAGTCGAAGTGTTAAAAGATTCAGCATCGTCAGAATTTCCGCCTTTACGATTTTCGTCCTTACGATTTCTCCAGAACCTATTGTTATTTTGGGAGTCAGAGGAGGACTCCTGTTTTGAGTGTTCCAACATCTGAACTTTCCTAGTCAGCTCTTGGAATGTTTTGAGACCCTCGGTGCATAGAAACGGGGCCATCCAATTGTTGAGATTTCCGACGAGGAGACTGACAGATTGGTCCTGCTCTATCGGGGGTTCACATTCGACGGAGAGATTATGCCATCGGGTCATAAAATCAGTGCTGCTTTCGTTGTTCTTTGGCTTGGTCCTTACGAGGTCGGCAATGGTGATCTTATCGCTGACACCCTTGAACCTTTGTCGGAACAGAGATTCCATTTGGACGAAAGTAGTAATGGAGCCATCTGGTATGTTCGCGTACCAGTCGAAAGCGACATCGGTTAAACTATTAACGAAATGGCGGAGGAGAAGCGCATCATTGCCCCCAGTATTCCCGCATGAGGCTTTAAAATGGGCGATGTGCTGATTCGCATTTCCCGTCCCATCAAATCTTCCGAATTTGGGGATGACATAGCCGCTAGGAAATTATACCAGATCATACTGAGCAGGATCTGGTCTCCCACTGCTGCTGATATCTTTTTGCGTTTCGGTTTCGGCTACCAATGTTTTGACTTTGTTGGCAACCAAATCCATGATTTGATCTTGAGTTAGCGGGCAACTGTCATCGGCAGCCATGACATTTCCTGAGATAGGATGCGACTGACTTTCATGCAGTCCGCCCGCCTTTGGATTTGAGGGAACAGGCGTTGGCTGCCTCGGAACAACATTTTTCGGTTCATGAGCAGAACCCTGCGCTTGATTGGACGGCTGAGTGGCAACTTGGGCCGTGAGCTGTATCACGACATTCGTCAAGTCGTCAATTTTGGAGTAAAGTTTAGCCATCTCCTTGTCTTTACTTCTGAGCTGTTTTCGGAGCTCTTGTAGAAGTTGCTGCTCTGCGTTCTTGGGACCGAAGATTGGCCCATCTTCTCTTTTCGAGCCCGACTCCTCATGAACCGAGGGATCTCTCTGCCTATCAGCCTCACTGGGAGGATTTTCATCACCCTCCGGACAAACCTCATGAAGTTCAGCCTAGCAAGAGCCCTAGCCCTTTTGTTGGCTCTGTATCTGAGCCTTTTCTGTCTTAGCTTCTCGATTTTGAAGGCTTGGCAGGCATCCGTTATCCAGGAAGCCATTGTGGGTCGATTAGCGGGGAGCTTAGAGAAGACATAGGGGCACCGCCGGAGCTTGCTCGAGACGCCTTATAGCTTTGTTGGTGTTATGGCCTTGCCCCCAGCTGGGGATAAGGAAAGTCGTTCAAACACTGACTTGCGTTTGGGTTGGGACGCCTTTGAGACCACCACATTTAGCCTCTTACCTTTCGAGGCCGGTTTATCCATCACCGGGGCTTGAGGAGCAGAGATGATGTTAGCTGGCATGAACAGAATAGAGCCGAATGGTAGCGGTGGCTCCTCCCATTGTTACCCGAGACTGGCCGGGAGGACCATCCTGGAATCCATCTTCATCGTGTAGGAGATGGGAGCTGTGTCGAGAGCTGAGCTTGTCCTTGGAGACATTTTTGCAGCGTCCGAAGATTGCAATTAGAAATTGTTAACATGTACAAAGAAGCATGATTTCAGTACAAACAATCGATATGTATATTGATCGAGTTCGCATGAGCGTTTAACCCGACATATGGGAGGAGAGATCGGTCCTACCGGGCGTGCCAGAATCTGTAGGGTGTTTTTCGTCACCCCATTGAGATGGGAGTACGCGTCGCTTGTCAGGCGTACTACAGATTCCCCCTGCCGAGAGTAGGCGGGGGTTTAATGATTGTGGGGATCCGAATCTCCGGCAGCCGCGGACTAACCTGCCGTTAATTACCCCTCGCCTTTGGAGCGAGAGAATCTCCGATTGACGGGTCAAACTGGTCATGTGAACTCAATGTACAACTTTGTGTTTTGAAGGTATTTTGGATATATCGGGGGGCCCGCAGAGTTTTTACGGAGGTCCCGCTACCCGGATATCGGGCGGGGGGTCAAGAGAGTTAGCAGCCCCCTTGCGGGGTGCGGAGCAGCACCCTGTTAGAAATTTTTTCTAACGGGGGAGGTATTTTTAGTTTGGAGTGTATATAAAATGAGGGGGGAAATGGCGTCCAAAGGACGCGTGAGCGCCAGCGCTTCACGTGCCTAGCACACGGACGCTGGGCGCAAGCGTCGGCGCTTGGGCGCGAGCGCCTCACGCACCCGGCACGTGAACGCTGGGCGCTTGGGCGCTGGCGCTAGGCGCTTGCGTTAGCGCTAGGCGCTATGTGTGGGGTGGCACGTGGGCGCCGGGCACCCCACATGCTTGGCACGCGGGCGCTGGGCGTTAGCAGGAAAAAGGACTTTGTCCCTGCACTGGGAGCTGTGCTCCCGATTTGATTTCTGGAGTTAAACTCCTAAAAAGAGATTAATTTATGGAGTTGAACTCCAACAGATCTTAAATGGAGTTAAACTCCCAGAAATTTTTAGAAATGATCAAGGGGGGCCCTTTGTTTCTCTCCCCTTTGGCCCTGGATCTTCCCAAGATGGGATTTCTGGAGATGGGTCTCTTTCTTCTTCCTCTCGGTTGGCCGGATCTTGGAGAAAAGAGGTGAGATTTAAAAATCTTCCATTTTTGAGATCTAATGGAATATCTGAGCTCCCCTTTGTGGGTTTTGTGGTGAAAACTATTTATTTTTGGAAAAAGAAGAGTAAAACTCTTGATTTAATTTAAAAAGGGAAAAAGGTTTTAGAACCTTGAAAAAGGAGAAGGGGGCACAAACCCTAGATTTTTAAGGGAATGAAAAGTATGGTTTATTTCATTATCATGTTGCCTTATATAGGCTTACACATTTACACATAGCCCCTTGGGCTTTACAAAATAGCATTTTGCTTATCCCATGCCTTATGTGCTCATTTCTTTTGCACATGAGCCATGAGCTTTACAAAAATTTGGCTTTATGCCCATTCATGCAAAAAAAATTACATTAAAATTATTTATTCATGATTTTTATTTCGGCATGGGGGAGGCCGGCCGCGGGGCTCGACTTGGGCATGGGCCCACTTGCTTGGGCTTGGGCCCGCTTACTTGGGGTTGACCTTGACTTTGACCCGGTCAACTGAGGTGCAAATTTTAACCCCAACAAAGTTCCCCCCATCAATAAATGCACACCGCGCATATGAGTTGTGTGCATGAAATTGATGGATCTTGAAGCTGGACTTCGAGTTGGAATATCATTCCGGGGGCGGAGCATCCCTCGGGGAGCATGATTCCCGGGGATCGGAGCATCATTCCGAAGAGTCAGAGCATAATTCCGAGGATCTAAAATTGATGGATCTTGAAGCTGGACTTCGAGGTGGAACATCATTCCGAGGGCGGAGCATCCCTCGGGGAGCATGATTTCCGGGGATCGGAGCATCATTCCGATTTGCGGAGCATAATTCCAGAGTCGAAGTATCATTCCGAAGAGTCGAAGCATAATTCCGAGGATCGGAGCATAATTCTGAAGAGTTGTGGCATGATTCCATGGATCGGAGCATGATTCCGAAGAGCGAAGCATGATTCTAGGGATCGGAGCATGATTCCAAAGGGGTCGGAGCATAATTCCGACGGGCGGTAGACATTCTGACCGAAGCATAATTTCGATGCAGAGGTTGATTCCCAGGCGAAGCATAATTTCGACAGGGAAAGCAGATACTCCGAGACGAAGCATGATTTCGATACGGGGTACATTCTGAGATGAAGTATGATTTTGACGCAGAGCTTGTCAGTCGAATTGATTCCGAGGCGGGGCTTAATTCCGACGGGGAGGTCGTTGGTTGACTTGATTCCGAGTCGAAGCATAATTCCGACAGGGAGGTCGTTGGTTGACTTGATTCCAGGACGAAGCATAATTCCGACGAGGAGGCCGCTTATTGACTTGATTCCATGGCGGAGCATAATTCCGACGAAGAGGCCGCTTGTTGACTTGATTCCAGGGCGGAGCATAATTCCGACGAGGAGGCTGCTGGTTGACTTGTCCTAGGCACGGAGTGTCACTGGTTTTGATGTAGAGGATGATTCCCAGGCGAAGCACAATTCCGACAGGGAAAGTGCGAATCATCATTTGCCATGAATGGATTTTAGGATTTCGGTTTTGGTTTAGCATCAGCATCGCTTCACTGGAATATGGTACGAGGAGTGAATCATCATTTGCCATAAGGAGATTTCCCCCGTTCCCTGTTTAATGACTTAGGGGTCATCTGTTTCCAGTTTATCGACTTAGAGATCATCTGTTTCCAGTTTATCGACTTAGAGATCATCTATTTCCAGTTTAAAGAGTTAGGGGACTTTTGTTTCCAGTTTAACGACTTAGAGATCATCTGTTCCCAGTTTAACGACTTAGGAGTCTATTGGATCGGAAGTTTGGAATTTTGGGGTTAGGGTTGGCATCAGCGTTGCTAACACTGAAGCACAGGTGCCAGGAGCAATTCATCATTTGCCTTTGCCTGTTGAGGAGCGATGGCTTAGGAGACAGGTTTAGGTCCCTATCACCTAAGGCTTTTCAATTTTATGAGCCGTAAGGGTCTCATAAAAGTATTTTCTGCCTACGAGTCGAAAGGATCCCGTAGGTGTATTTTCTCCTTAGGAGCCGTGAGAACTCCTAAGTGTGTTTTTCCTTTATGAGTCGTAAGGATCCCACGAAGGTTTATTCTCCTTATGTATCGGGAGGACACATGAGTTGGTCTTCCCAATGGAGCATAATTCCAAGGGCGGAGACCGGCCGCTGGACTGGTGATTGCGGTGGGGTATGGGTATGATGAGAATTATTTGAACCCGTGGATTGTATACGGTAGTCAATTTGGAGACTAACGCTAGGGCCGTTAGAATTTTAGGAATTTGAATTTTGGTTGGCGTCTGCATCGCTGCACTGAAATATGGTACCAGGAACGACTCATCATTCGCCGTTTGAGAATTTGGATTTTGATTGGCGTCTGCGTCGCTGCACTGGAATATGGTACCAGGAGCGACTCATCATTCGCCGTTGGGACATTCAGAGTTCGGTTAGCGTCTGCATCGCTGCACTGGAATATGGGATCAGGAGCGACTCATCATTCGCCATTGGGATATTCGGAGATTTGAGTTTGGTTGGCGTCTGTATTGCTGCACTGGAATATGGTACCAGGAGCGACTCATCATTCGCCGTTTTTTGTTTTTTGTTTTCTTTTTGTTTTTTTGTTTTACCGCGATTGCTCTATCATTTCAGCTTTTCTTATCGTGAAGGTCGCGATTGCCCTATCATTTCGGCTATTTATTCGCGGTTGCCCCATCATTTCGGCTTTATTTTCATTTTTATTTTTACTCGCTGATTTTTATTGCGAGCTGCCCCATCAATTCGGCTTTTTATTTTCTTTATTTTTGTTTTATTTACACATTTTTACACCCCCAGTTTAACGACTTAGAGGTCGATTGTTCCCAGTTTAACGACGTGGTGGTCAGCTGTTCTCGGTTTAACGACTGGTGGTCGGTTGTCCCCCAGTTTAACGACGTGGTGGTCGACTGTTCTCAGAGAAAGGCAAATGTCTGAGAGAATCAGTTTCACGAAGGACTTCGGTCTCCGTTTGTATGAAATTGGCGATCGCATCTTGACTGTTTGTTAACACACCTTTATACAGTTCTATCTCTCTTGCCTTGTATTGCTTTTCGACCTAATCTTTGAAGACGAAGTAGTCCTCAATGGCATGACCTATCACTCTGTGATAGGGGCAGTATTTGGGATCGTCGGTCATATTCGCTTCTTGCGGTCTTTTTAATTCTGACAATTGTAGACCGTTTCTTAGGGCATCCTTGAATATTTTACGGACTTTGTCCCTTCTGAAGAAATAGACCTTATCCAGCTTCTCTTTCAGTGGAGATTCTTCTCCCTCTCCGAACACTGGCTTCCGAGGCTGGTTGGGATTAGACCCGCTCATCCGTTGTTTATTTCGATTAGCCGAAGTGTTAAAAGATTCAGCATCGTCAAAATTTCCGCCTTTACGATTTTCGTCCTTTGGGTTTCTCCAGGACCTATTGTTATTTTGGGAGTCAGAGGAGGACACCTGTTTTGAGTGTTCCAACATCTGAACTTTCCTGGTCAGCTCTTGGAATGTTTTGAGACCCGCGGTGCATAGAAACGGGGCCATCCAATTGTTGAGATTTCCGACGAGGAGACTGACAGGTTGGTCCTGCTTTATCGGCGGTTCACATTTGACGGAGAGATTGCGCCTGTTCCCGCCAAAAAAAAAATTTGCGCAAAAAATCCCAAGGTATCAAATGGCAGCGATACGTTTAAAGAAATGCGAACCAGTATTTTCCGGGCTGTATTTTGACAAACTTCCGAATGTGAAACAGCTAAATTCTGATGATATCGAAAGTGTCTCGAAAAATCCTTTGATTTGATATATTATGGGCCTCATAATTCATCCGGGATCAAAAGTTATGAGGCATCACGTACCCACACGTGACCGGGTATCACGTGCAGACACGTGACCATTTACAGGAAAAGCCTTTAGGCACTTAATAAAATAAATAATTGGAAATAATTAATCAGTGGGGTTACGTGCCAACACGTTATGGGCCTTTAAACCCCTTGAAAAGAATTAAAAGTATAATAAAACAGCAAGGAAAACCCCCAATGGGGCATCACATGCCCAAACGTGACCAAGGGTCACGTGCTGACACGTGATGATTCCTGAGTTCTTTAAAACAAAAGAATTAAATTCTGGTTAAAAAGCTTAAACAGTGGGGTCACGTGCCCACACGTGATAGGCATTTAAACCTTCTGAACTAATAGAATTAAATTCTAATTAAGGGAAATCAAAACCCTAGTTGGAAAAATATTTCCCTAGATCTTTCCAAACAAAAAAAGATTATGGTCTGTAAAATGGAGCACCGTTGGATTAAAAATCCAATGGTGATTAAAAATTATCAATTTATAGAAAGATTCTATACAAAGAAATATTTCCCTGAAATTTGCCAGGAATAACAGATAAAAGATCTTTTGGATTAAAAATCCAATGGTGAATAAAATTCACTGAGTGGTCTAAAAAATCATGTTGGTTACAAAATCAATTAAAATCTTTCAATGAAAGATTGACTAAATAAACTGATTCTTTTCTTTCTCCTATAAATATAAGCCAAGAAGATAGAACAAAAAAAAGGAGAGGGGATACAACAGCAGAGAAAAAAAAGAAGAGAATTTAATTCTCTAGAGAGAAAGGAAGATTTCCTCAGAAGAGAAAGAAACCCTAGGTGAGAAAGGGGAAGAAATCATAAGCTCTACAAAACAAAAAGAGAATTTAATTCTCAAACTAAGAGTTTAACTCTTCTGAATAAGAACTTAGATCTTCCTTTGGTTGAAGATCTGCAGAAGCAGATCTCCCCATAAGTTGAGAATTTAATTCTCATCGAGGGGATTCTACCATGCAGATCCAAAACATAGAGAGAGAATTGAGTTTAAGGAATTTAATTCCTCCAAATACTTAGGAATTTAATTCCTCCAACAGAGACAGGGTTTAACCGTTAAAACAAGAACTTAGTTCTTCTTCATGGTTGAAGATCTGCAGAAGCAGATCTCTCCATAAGTTGAGAATTTAATTCTCATCGGAGAGATTCTGCCATGCAGATCCAAAACTTAGAGGGAGAGTTGGGTTTAAAGAATTTAATTCTTCCAAATACATAGGAATTTAATTCCTCTAAATAAATTAGGGTTCAACCCTACAAAAGAATTTAATTCTTAAACAAGAGACTTAAAACTCTCCATGCACGTAAAGAAATCAATATCCAACCTGGTCACGTGGCAACACGTGGCCCTCCCCCTCAATGATCAGAAAGAGAACGAACAAGACTAGGTCACGTGACCCTTAAACAGACTTCTCAAAATAGAGAAGGGCAGAACATATTTTGGGTGCCTCACGTGTCCCCACGTGACCCTTAAACAGACTTCTCAAAATAGAGAAGGGCAGAGCATATTTTGGGTGCCTCATGTGTCCTCATGTGACCCTTAAACAGACTCTCAAAATGAGAAAGAACAAGCTTGGAGGCAATGCCCCACGTGTCCCCACGTGACCCTTAAACAAATTCCTCAAGATGAGAAAGAAAAAACTTGGAGGCAATGCCTCACGTGCTCACATATGACCCTCAAAACAAAAGGGAATAAAGTCAAAAAGCAATACTGATTTAGGGCGCCCCACGTGTCCCCACGTGACCCCTGACAAACACCTCTTTAAAAAAGAGAACATGGAAAGAACTGAAGGATTAAAATCCAATGCACGGGCGCCCTCACGTGTCCCCACGTAACCCCTAGCATATCCCTTTAATATCCAGTGCATGGATGCCCATCACGTGCCCACACGTGATGGCCTGGAAGATTGAAAGTGTTCAACACTTATTTAAATATTCTGAGAATAAAATA
Organism: Agapanthus africanus; assembly: GCA_030015575.1. Lineage (NCBI taxonomy): Eukaryota > Viridiplantae > Streptophyta > Magnoliopsida > Asparagales > Amaryllidaceae > Agapanthus > Agapanthus africanus. The sequence continues at coordinate 322,794,953 of JASDDO010000006.1, read as the reverse complement.
AAGGAAGCTTAGCCCAATCCTAGGGCGCCTCACGTGTCCTCACGTGAGCGCTTCATCTTTTTAGTATTTAACAATATTTTAAGCACTACATCCTTAGTGTTTAACACTATTTTAAGCAAATCAGCGTCTTTGCAGAAATATCTCGATTCGTTTCAACTCCGAGAAAATCAGTGTCCTTGGCAAAAACCTCGATTCAGGGAAATCAGTGTCCTTGACGAGAGCACCTCGATTCGCGTCGACCCGCAGAGAAATCAGTGTCTTTGCAGGGATACCTCGATTCGTTTTGACTCCAGGGAAATCAGTGTCCTTGGCAAAAACCTCGATTTAGGGAAATCAACGTCCTTGACGAGAGCATCTCGATTAGCGTCGAACCGCAAGGAAATCAGTGTCTTTGCAGGAATATCTCGATTCGTTTCAACTCTGAGAAATCAGTGTCCTTGGCAAATACCTCGATTCAGGGAAATCAACGTCCTTGACGAGAACAACCTGATTCGCGCCGACCCGCAGAGAAATCAGTGTCTCTGCAGGAATATACAATGTCAGCAAAGCGGAGCCGCGGCAAAGTTCCCAGTTCCATGACTCGGCGGTACACAGACAAACCAAAGTCAACCCTCGACCTCCCTGTTGAAGCAATGCTTTGACTCGGGAGTAGGTCAACTCATCAATCACTTACGAGTCCTCTCGACTTGTAAGAAAGAAAATTCTCTTGTGAGATCCTTACGACTCTCAAGAAAAAACACGCTTAGGAATCCTCACGATTCCTAAGGAGAAAATACACCTACGAGATCCTCTCGACTCGTAGGGAGAAAAGTCTTTGTGAGACCCTCACGGCTCATAAAGTTGAAAAGTCTTGGGTGGCAGATCCTAACCCTGTCCCCCAAGCCATCACCGCCCTGCAAAGAGGTCAACATGGACTATCCATGGGCCACACTTTCCGAAGTCGAACATCGAAGAGGAGGGAAACAACCACTTACGAGTCCTCTCGACTTATAAGAAGGAAAATTCTCTTGTGAGATCCTTACGACTCTCAAGAGAAAGCACACTTAGGAATCCTCACGATTCCTAAGGAGAAAATACACCTACGAGATCCTCTCGACCCGTAGGGAGAAAAGTCTTTATGAGATCCTCACGGCTCATAAAATTGAAAAGTCTCAGGCAACAGATCCTAACCCTGTTTCCTAAGTCATCGCTACCTTATAAAGGGTTCAAGATGAACTGTTATCTATCATCTATGGGCCACACTTGCCAAAGCTACATGCCACTGAAATGGAGAAGTTACTCATGAGCATATAAACTACTTCACGCCAGAGTAAAACATAAAGAAATAGAAGGGTACGGCTCATGGAGCTGAGGGTTTAGAATTATATCTCTTAAGAGTCGAGATTTGAGTCAATGATAAATGACGACGCTTGTGTCCGCTCATTATCTTCTCAAATCATGATTCTGAAAATTATATACCAACCCGAAACTTGTCATACGCTATGAATTACTCTGCACTACTTCACCCACGTATATACTTACGTGGGCAAAGTAGTGGGAGGCATTTGAATTCCCGCCAAAAAAAAAATTTTGCGCAAAAGAGCCCAAGGTATCAAATGGCAGCGATATGTTTAAAGAAATGCGAACCAATATTATCCGGGCTGTATTTTGACAAACTTCCGAATGTGAAACAGCTAAATTCTGATGGTATCAAAAGTATCTCGAAAAATACTTCGATTTGATATATTATGGGCCTCATAATTCATCCGGGATCAAAAAGTGACCGGGCATCACGTGCCCACACGTGACCGGGCATCACGAGCAGACACGTGACCATTTACAGGCAAAGCCTGTAGACACTGAATAAAATAAATAATTGGAAATAATTAATCAGTGGGGTCACGTGCTAACACTTGATGGGCCTTTAAACCCCCTGAAAAAAATTAAAAGTATAATAAAACAGCAAGGAAAAACCCCAATGCGGCATCACGTGCCCACACGTGGCCAAGGGTCACGTGCTGACACGTGATGATTCCTGAGTTCTTTAAAACAACATAATTAAATTCTTGTTAAAAAGCTTAAACGGTAGGGTCACGTGCCCACACGTGATAGGCATTTAAATCTTCTGAACTAATAGAATTAAATTCTAATTAAGGGAAATCAAAAACCCTAGTTGGAAAAATATTTCCCTAGATCTTTCCAAACAAAAAAAGATTATGCTCTGTAAAGTGGAGCACTGTTGGATTAAAAATCCAATGGTGATTAAAAATCACCAATTTATACAAAGATTCTATACAAGGAAAGATTTCCCTGAAATTTGCCAGGAATAACAGATAAAAGATCTTTTGGATTAAAAATCTAATGGTGAATAAAATAAACTGAGTGATCTAAAAAATCATGTTGGTTACAAAATTAATTAAAAATTTTTAATGAAAGATTGACTAAACAAACTGATTCTTTTCTTTCTTCTATAAATAGGAGTCAAGAAGATAGAACAAAAAAAAGGAGAGGGGATACAACAACAGAGAAAAAAAGAAGAGAATTTAATTCTCTAGAGAGAAAGGAAGATTTCCTCAGAAGAGAAAGAAACCCTAGGTGGGAAAGGGGAAGAGATCATAAGCTCTATAAAACAAAAAGAGAATTTAATTCTCAAACTAGGAGTTTAACTCTTCTGAATAAGAACTTAGTTCTTCCTTTGGTTGAAGATTTGCAGAAGCAGATCTCCCCATAAGTTGAGAGTTTAATTCTCATCGGAGGGATTCTGCCATGCAGATCCAAAACTTAGAGGGAGAATTAAGTTTAAGGAATTTAATTCCTCCATATACTTAGAAATTTAATTCCTCTAACAGAGACGGGGTTTAACCCTTAAAACAAGAACTTAGTTCTTCTTCATGGTTGAAGATCTGCAGAAGCAGATCTCCCCATAAGTTGAGAATTTAATTCTCATCGGGGAGATTCTGCCATGCAGATCCAAAACTTAGAGGGAGAGTTGGGTTTAAAGAATTTAATTCTTTCAAATATATAGGAATTTAATTTCTCTAAATAAAATTAGGGTTCAACCCTACAAAAGAATTTAATTCTTAAACAAGGGACTTAAAACTCTCCATGCACGTAAAGAAATCAATATCCAACCTGGTCACGTGGCAACACGTGACCCCCCCCCCTCAATGATCAGAAAGAGAATGAACGAGACTAGGTCACATGTCCCCACGTGACCCTTAAACAGACTTCTCAAAATAGAGAAGGGCAGAACATATTTTGGGTGCCTCACGTGTCCCCACGTGACCCTTAAACAAACTTCTCAAAATAGAGAAGGGCAGAGCATATTTTGGGTGCCTCACGTGTCCCCACGTGACCCTTAAACAGACTCCTCAAAATGAGAAAGAACAAGCTTGGAGGCAATGCCCCACGTGTCCCCACGTGACCCTTAAACAAATTCCTCAAGATGAGAAAGAAAAAACATGGAGGCAATGCCTCACGTGCTCACATGTGACCCTCAAAACAAAAGGGAATAATGTCAAAAAGCAATACTGATTTAGGGTGCCCCACGTGTCCCCACGTGACCCCTGACAAACACCTCTTTAAAAAAGAGAAAATGGAAAGAACTGAAGGATTAAATCCAATGCACGGGCGCCCTCACGTGTCCACGTGACCCCTAGCATATCCCTTTAATATCCAGTGCATGGATGCCCATCACGTGCCCACACGTGATGGCCTGGAAGATTGAAAGTGTTTAACATTTATTTAAATATTCTGAGAATAAAATAAAGGAAGTTTAGCCCAATCCTAGGGCGCCTCACGTGTCCTTACGTGAGCGCTTCATCTTTTTAGTGTTTAACAATATTTTAAGCACTGCATCCTTAGTGTTTAACAATATTTTAAGCACTGCATCCTTAGTGTTTAACACTATTTTAAGCACATCAAGTGGGAACATGTGATCGCCAAATATGTGCTAGTGTTTAACACTATATTCAAATTGGTCTTAGCCTAAATTGGCTGAGTCTTCCAGAGGCAAGACTCCCCTCCAACTGAACCTCAAATTGATCAGTTCATGTAATATGCAAAGTAAAGTCCAGAACTATAATGAATGGTTAGTGCTTAGCCAAAGACAAAATGTTGTCAGAGCCCCAAACCCCTGTTTAGCATTGCTAAAACTGGACTTAGCCCAAGATTGGTCATAAGTCCTCAATTTAGATTAATTGAGCCCATACGCTCATAAATCTTTCAACAGATCTTAACCCCAAATTGGACTACAGATTGTAGGGTGTTTTTCATCACCCCATTGAGATGGCAATACGCGCGCGCTCGTCAGGCGTACTACAGATTCCCCCTGCCTAGGGTAGGCCGGGGTTAATTGATTGTGGGGATCCAAATCTCCGGCAGCCGCGGACTAAGCTGCCGTTAATTACCCCTCGTCTTTGGAGCGAGGGAACCTCCGATTAACGGGTTAAACTGTTCATGCGAACTCAATGTGCAGTGTACGTGTGTTTTGTTTTGGAGGGGGCTTAGGTATGTCGGGAGCCACGCAGAGTTTTTACGGGGATAGTGTTGTAGAGTATGTGTGTGTGTGTGTATACATGTATATATAAAATAAAAAAAGAAAAGGGCATCCACAGGATGCGTGGGAAAAGCGCCGGTGCTTTGGGTGCTAGCGCTTTGAGCGCTAGCGCACTACGTGTCAGCACGTGGACGCTCGAGCGCTAGCGCTAGCGCTTTGAGCGCAAGGGCGCTAGCGCCCCACGTGTCTGCACGTGGGCGCTCAGGCGCTAGCGCTCTGAGTGCAAGGGCGCTAGCGCACCACGTGTCAGCACGTGGATGCTCGGGCGCTAGCGCTCTGAGTGCAAGAACGCTAGCGTTTTGAGCGCTAGCACCCCATGTGTCAGCACGTGGGCGCTCGAGCGGCAAAAGGAACTTGGTCCCGGCAATGGGAGTTGTACTCCCAGAAAGGAGCACTTATTATTCTGTATGTGTGTGTGTGTGTGGGTGTGTGTATACATATATATATATATATATATATATGAGGAGTTAAACTCCTAGGACATTTTGAAGCTGATGAAGGAGCTTCTCCCCTTGAGCCTTAGTTCTTCCCCAAAGTGGGGTTCCTGGAGATGGGTCTCCTTCTTCTTCTTGTCGTTTGGCCAGATCTTGAAGATCAAGAGACGTGAGATTTTAAAAATCTCTTCTTTTTGAGATCTGATGGTAGATCCAAGTCCCCCTTTGTGGGTTTTGCGGTGAAAAACTATTTGGTTTTGAAAAAGGAAGAGTAAAACTCTTGATTTAATTCAAAAGAAAGAAGAAGGTTTTAGAACCTTGAGGAAGGAGAAAGAGGCACAGGCCCTAATTTTTTGAGGAATGAAAAGTCTATCCTTTATTCATCATCTTGTTGCCTTATATAGGCTTACATGTTTACATATAGCCCCTTGGGCTTTACAAAATGGCATTTTGCCCATCCAATGGTTCATGCGCCATTTCTTTTTGCACATAAGCCATAGGCTTACAAAAAATTGGTTTTATGCCCATTTTGCATACATTCATGCACAAAAAATTACATCAAAATTATTCGTTATATGATTTTTATTTTGGTATGGCGGAAGGCCGGACGCTTCGTGTTCAGGCTCGACTTGGGCCTGGGCCCGCTTGACCTGGGCTTGGGCCCACCTGGCTTGGGGTTGACCTTGACTTTGACTCGGTCAACCGGGGTGCAAATTTTGACCCCAATAAAGTGCCCCCATCAATAAATGCACACCATATATGTGGGTCGTGTGCATGAAATTGAAGGATCTTCTTTCGCGTGGAAGCGACTTGCTTTGGTTCCCACTTTTGGGATGCACTGCCCTTTTTACGACATGGACGGTCGACGCTTAATGCGTCTCCGAGACGGAGTGTCCGTGGTAGACGTTTCCTTGGCCCAGAGTGATTTAGTAGACGTGCCCCCGGCACGGAGAGTCGCTGGTCGACGTTTCTCCGAGGCGGAGTGTCTGTAGTCGACGTGCCCCCGGCACGGAGTATCTGCTTGACGTTTCCCCGAGGCGGAGTATCGTTGTTGGACGTTTCCCCGAGGCGGAGTATCGTTGTTGGACGTTTCCCCGATGCGGAGTGTCACTGGTCGACGTTTTCCCAGCACGGAGTGTCGCTGATCAACTTTTCCTCGGCACGGAGTGTCGCTGTTCGACTTGTCCCCGGCACAGAGTGTCGCGGATCGACTTGTCCCCGGCACGGAGTGTCGCTGATGTTCAACTTGTCCCCGGCACAGAGTGTCGCTGTTCGACTTGTCCCCGGCGTGGAGTGTCGCGGATCGACTTGTCCCCGGCACGGAGTGTCGCGGATCGACTTGTCCCCGGCACGGAGTGTCGCTGATCAACTTCTCCCCGACATGGAGTGTCGCTGATCAACTTCTCCCCGACACGGAGTGTCGCTGATGTTCGACTTGTCCCCGGCACGGAGTGTCGCGGATAGACTTGTCCCCGGCCCGGAGTGTCGCTGTTTGACTTGTCCCCGGCGCGGAGTGTCGCGAATCGACTTGTCCCCGGCATGGAGTGTCGCTGATCGACTTGTCCCCGGCACGGAGTGTCGCTGGTTGACTTGTCCCCGGCACGGAGTGTCGCTGATCGACTTGTCCCAGGCACGGAGTGTCGCTGGTTGACTTGTCCCCGGTACGGAGTGTCGCGGATCGACTTGTCCCCGGCACGGAGTGTCGCTGTTCGACTTGTCCCCGGCACGGAGTGTCGCGGATCAACTTGTCTCCGGCACGGAGTGTCGCTGTTCGACTTGTCCTCGGCACGGAGTGTCGCGGATCGACTTGTCTCCGGCACGGAGTGTCGCTGTTCGACTTGTCCTCGGCACGGAGTGTCGCGGATCGACTTGTCCCCGTCACGGAGTGTCGCTGATGTTCGACTTGTCCCTGGCACGGAGTGTCGCTGATCGACTTTTCCCCGGCACGGAGTGTCGCTGTTCGACTTTTCCCCGGCACGGAGTGTCGCTGATGTTCGACTTGTCCCCGGCACGGAGTGTCGCTGATCGACTTGTCCCCGGCACGGAGATTCACTGTTCGACCTGTCCCCAGCACTGAGTGTCACAGATCGACTTGTCCCCGGCATGGAGTGTCGCTGATGTTCGACTTGTCTCCGGCACGGAGTGTCGCTGATCGACTTGTCCCTGGCACGGAGTGTCGCTGGTTGACGTGTCCCTGGCACGGAGTGTCTGTGTTGGACGTTTCCCCGATGCAGAGTGTCTGTGTTTAACGTTTCCCCGATGCGGAGTGTCGCTGTTTGACGTGTCCCCGAGACGGAGTGTCTGCTTATTGACGTTTCCCCGTTACGGGGTGTCGTTGTTTAACGAAAAGGTCGATGTTGGAATTGGTTGGTTTGATTTGTTTGATTTGAGTTGACATCAGCATCGCTACACTGGAATATGGTACCGGGAGCGAATCATCATCTGTCATGAGAGGATTTAGGAATTAGTTTTCTGTCGGCATCTGCATTGCTGCACTGGAATAATGCCAGGAGCAACTCATCATTTGCCCCGGAAGGATTTGGGAATTGGTTTTTTGTTTGGCATCTGCATTGCTGCACTGGAATAATACCAGGAGTAACTCATCATTTGCCCCGGAAGGATTTGGGAATTGGTTTTTTATTTGGCATCTGTATTGCTGCACTGGAATAATGCCAGGAGCAACCCATCATTTGCCCCGGAAGGATTTGGGAATTGGTGGCTTAGGAGACAGGTTTAGATCCGTATCACCTAAGGCTTTTCGATTTTATGGGTCGTAAGGGTCCCATAAAAGCATTCTCCCTACGAGTCGAAAGGATCTCGTAGGTGTTTTTTCTCCTTAGGAGTCGTGGGGACTCCTAAGCGTGTGGCTCCTTTGCGAGTCGTAACGATCTCACGCGGGAATTTTCTCCTCACAAAGTCGAGAGGACTTTGCGAGTGCATTTCATCTCTTTTTTCACGAGTTTGCGCCCTTTCGGGTTTTCACAAACTCGCCGCCAGTCCTGCTGTTTTTACTCACGGAGCCCTTTCGGGTTTTTATCCGTGCCCATTTTGCTTGTGTACATGCCTCTTTTTTTTGTGGGACTTTAAAAGTAGTCTCACCGGCAGGACTTGAGAGAGATTTGGATTTTTTTACGCCCATGGATTGTATACGGTTTTGCAGGATGTATGATCCAGACCGTAGGGCCAGAAAAATTTCGGGACTTTGTTGGCGTCTGCATCGCTGCACTGGAATATGGTACCAGGTGTGACTCATCATTCGCTGTTGGGGTATGGGATTTGGAATTTGGTTGGCGTCTGCATCGTTGCACTGGAATATGGTACCAGGAGCGACTCATCATTCACCGTTGGGGCATGGGATTTAGAATTTGGTTAGCGTATGCATCGCTGCACTAGAATATGGTACCAGGAGCGATTCATCATTCGCCGCTTGGGATTTAAGTTTGGAATTTGATTGGCGTCTGCATCGCTGCACTGGAATATGGTACCAGGAGCGACTCATCATTCGCCACTTGGGGATTGGGGAGCGATGGCTTAGGAGACAGGTTTAGGTCCCTGTCACCTAACGCTTTTCAATTTTATGGGCCGTGAGGGTCCCATAAAAGCATTTTCTCCCTACGAGTCGTAAGGATCCCGCAGGTGTATTTTCTCCTTAGGAGTCGTGAGGACCCCTAAGTGTGTTTTTCTTTTGTGAGTCGTAAGGATCCCACAAAGTTTTGTTCTCCTCATGCTTCGTGAGGACACATGAGTGGGTCTTCCCAATGGACCATAATTCCAAGGGCGGAGACGCGCCGCGTAACTGGTGATTGCGGTGGGATATGGGTATGATGAGAATTATTTGAGCCCGTGGATTGTATACGGTAGTCAATTTAGGGACTGGCCGTAGGGCTGGAAGAATTTTGGGAAATTGGATTTTGGTTGGCGTTTGCATCGCTGCACTGGAATATGGTACCAGGAGCGACTCATCATTCGCCGTTGTTTTTTTTTTGTTTTTGTTTTTTTTTTACCGCGATTGCTCTATTATTTCAGCTTTTCTTATTGCGAAGGTCGCGATTGCCCTATCATTTCGGCTTTTATTCACGGTTGCCCCTATCATTTCGGCTATTTATTTTCATCTTTATTTTTACTCGCTGATTTTTATTGCGAGTTGCCCCATCATTTCGGCTTTTTATTATTTTTGTTTTATTTACACATTTTTTTGTTTATTTACATATATATATTTTTACATTCCCAGTTTAACGACTTAGAGGTCGATTATTCCCAGTTTAATGACGTGGTGGTCGATTGTTCCCAGTTTAATGACGTGGTGGTCCTCTGGTGTTCCCAGTTTAACGACGTGGTGGTCCTTTATTCCCAGTTTAACGACGTGGTGGTCAGCTGTTTCCAGTTTAAGACGTGGTGGTCATCCGTTTCCAGTTTAAAGACTTAGAGGTCATCTGTTTTCAGTTTAACGACTTAGAGGTCATGTGTTTCCAGTTTAACGACGTAGAGGTCATCTGTTTCCAGTTTAACGACGTGGTGGTCATCTGTTTCCAGTTTAACGACATGGTGGTCATCTGTTTCCAGTTTAACGACATAGAGGTCATCTGTTTCCAGTTTAACGACATAGAAGTCATCTGTTTCCAGTTTAACAACGTGGTGGTCATCTGGATCAGAAGCTTGGAGAAGATAACTGATTGAGCAGTTGTCAGGGGCACCGCTGGAGCTTGCCCGAAATGCCTTATCACTTAGTCGGTGTTGATGGCTTTGCCCTCAGCTGGGGCCGAGGAAAGTCGTTCAAATACCGACTTGCGTTTGAAGATGGCAACTGAAAATTGTTAACCCCTGCAAATAGAAATATGATTTCAGCATGGACAATCGATATGTACATTGATTGAGCTCGCATGAACGTTTAACCCGAAACATGGGAGGAGAGATTGGTCCCACCGGGCGTGCCAGAATCTGTAGGGTGTTTTTCGTCACCCCATTGAGATGGGAATACGCGCGCGCTCATCAGGCGTACTACAGATTCCCCCTGCCTAGGGTAGATCAGGGTTTATTGATTGTGGGGATCCGAATCTCCGGCAGCCGCGGACTAAGCTGCCGTTAATTACCCCTCGCCTTTGGAGCGAGGGAACCTCCGATTAACGGGTTAAACTGGTCATGCGAAATCATTGTGTAGTGTACGTATGTTTTGTTTTGGAGGGGATCTTGGGTATATCGGGAGCCACGCAGAGTTTTTACGGGGGTCCTGCTACCCGGATAGCGGGCTGGGGGTCAAGGGGGCCAGCAGCCCCCTTGCGGGATGCGGGGCAGCGCCCCGGCCCAAATTTTTTGAGAGGGATAGTGTTGTAGAGTATGTGTGTGTATATATACATGTATATATAAAATAAAAAAAGGAAAGGGCATCCAAAGGATACGTGGGAAAAGCGCCAGCGCTTTGGGTGCTAGCGCTTTGAGCGCAAGAGCGCTAGCGCTTTGTGTGCTAGCGCACCATGTGTCAGCACGTGGGTGCTCAAACGTTAGCGCTTTGAGCGCAAGGGCACTAGTGCTTTGAGCGCTAGCGCCCCACGTGTCAGCACGTGGGCGCTCGGGCGCTAGCGCTCTGAGCGCAAGAGCGCTAGCACACCACGTGTCAGCACGTGGACGCTCGGGCGCTAGCGCTCTGAGCGCAAGAGCGCTAGCGCTTTGAGCGCTAATGCCCTACGTGTCAGCACGTGGGCGATCGAGCGACAAAAGGGACTTGGTCCCTGCAATGGGAGTAGTACTCCCAGAAAGGAACACTTATTATTCTGTATGTGTGTGTGTGTGTGTGTGTGTGTATGAGGAGTTAAACTCCTAGGATATTTTGAAGCTGATGAAGGAGCTTCTCCCCTTGAGCCCTAGTTCTTCCCCAAATTGGGGTTCCTGGAGATGGGTCTCCTTCTTTTTCTTGTCGTTTGGCCGGATCTTGAAGATCAAGAGACGTGAGATTTTAAAAATCTCTTCTTTTTGAGATCTGATGGTAGATCCAAGTTCCCCTTTGTGGGTTTTGCGGTGAAAAACTAATTGGTTTTGAAAAAGGAAGAGTAAAACTCTTGATTTAATTCAAAAGAAAGAAGAAGGTTTTAGAAGCTTGAGGAATGAGAAAGAGGCACAGGCCCTAATTTTTTGAGGAATGAAAAGTCTATCCTTTATTCATCATCTTGTTGCCTTATATAGGCTTACATGTTTACATATAGCCCCTTAGGCTTTACAAAATGGCATTTTGCCCATCCCATGGTTCATGTGCCATTTCTTTTTGCACATAAGCCATGGGCTTACAAAAAATTGACTTTATGCCCATTTTGCATACATTCATGCACAAAAAATTACATCAAAATTATTCGTTACATGATTTTTATTTTGGTATGGCGGGAGGCCGGACGCTTCATGTTCGGGCTCGACTTGGGCATGGGCCCGCTTGACCTGGGCTTGGGCCCACCTGGCTTGGGGTTGACCTTGACTTTGACTCGGTCAACCGGGGTGCAAATTTTGACCCCAACACTGGTTTTTCAACCAAAATTGGTCTAAGGGTACATCTCTGAACCCCTCTAATGTCGTTGTAATCCTTCAACGTCTTCAGAGAGGTGACGGGTCCCGGCAACCATACATTTCACAGACTATGACGTCTTTAAACTAGACTGTGGGGTCCTTAAGCCTATGGACTATGATGTCCTTAACCTCGGACTGTGGGGTCCTTAAGCCCATGGACTATGATGTCCTTAATCTCGGACTGTGGGGTCCTTAAGCTCATGGACTATGTTGTCCTTAACCTCCGACTGTGGGGTCCTTAAGCCCATGGACTATGATGTCCTTAATCTCGGACTGTGGGGTCCTTAAGCCCATGGACTATGATGTCCTTAACCTCGGACTGTGAGGTCCTTAAACCCATGGACTATGATGTCCTTAACCTCGGACTGTGGGGTCCTTAAGCCCATGGACTATGATATCCTTAACCTTGGACCACCATGTCCTTAAACTGGTAATTGACCGCAAAGTCCCTAAACTAAAACAATAGAGCCCAAATTCTCTTTTGTTGGATCTAAATGATCATGTTAAGTAGATCTTAGTCTAAAATTAGACTAACGTATCCTTAACAAATGGTTAAGTTGACCTTAGTCTAAAATTAGACTAACGTGTCATTAACAAACTGTTAAGTTGATCTTAGTCTAAAATTAGACTAACGTATCCTTAACAAACGTTTAAGTTGATCTTAGTCTCAAATGAGACTAACGTATCCTTAAACCCAACCCCAAACCCAAATCTAAGAAGATACAGATTTGGACTAATCCACGCCCTACGGGCGACAACATAAATTAGTCTCCGTATACAATCCACGGGCAACCAAAAACAAAACAAACACACACGACACGAAGTGACCATCTGGAGAAGGAGAAAGTGGTTACCGCGATGCGGTAGCATAATTAACTGCAGGGGCTTGCGTCTGCAGGGAAGAGCGTCCCCATAATAAAAAAACCCCTTAACGAGGGGGAATCTGACGAAGTCTGCTACAACGGCCGCATCCGTCTAAACCTTCAATACACGGTACCATAAATCAACTTGGCATCTTCGGAGAGGTGGACGGATAAAACCAAATAGCATCCGCCCCCCAAAATTCAGGCCAGACGTCCCAATGTCCCGGTCGCGTCTTTCGGCGGAGAACAGATTCTGGCACGCCCGGTGGGACCTTTTCCTCTTTCCACTCCACACTTTGTGTGTCGTGTTTTTCCGCGATCAAATAATCGTGATATATATGTTTGTGGTTGCTCTTAGGGGAGGGGATACTGAAGCCGGCGTTTCGTCTCTATGAAGAATGGTGTTTGCTCACACCTTAGCAACTCAGGCTCTGTCATATCTGGTGGAGTCAAGTACGGGCCACTTGCAGGCTCAAATCTATGCAATCCGGCTCTTCAAGAAATCAACGGGCTTCTCTTTGGGTCGATGCTCCCACCTCCCACCCTTGGTGTCTCAACGCCGATGGAGGAAGCCCAAAGGAAGTCTGTCTTCCACAGGCTGGTTCCCCAAACAGCAGCTTTGCCGACGGAATCAGTCCTCAAACAGCTGGCACATGCCAAGGACCAAGGTCGACGCAGGGGGCAGAATATTCAAACTCTCAAATGAAACAGGGGGCAGGCTCAGCAAAATCCTGAAGCTAATCAAATCCCAACCATAAGAAACGGTCGACATCGATATCGGCATCATACAAAATGAGCTGGGGGCAGTTCCCCATATGGTCCTGTTTCAACCCCAGTGGTGAATATTGTTGTTCCGACTGGGAACAGATTCAAATTGGTGCGAAGGGTCAGATAAAATTTTCCTACCGCAATATTTAAGAAGTCTCTGCAGCCCATGGAGATCCCACGAGAGCAGAAACCGGTTCGCTCCCTAAAGCAACTTTCCTCATCTATATATAAAGTACGGAAGCAAGTGAAGGTCTCTGTCGTCAATCGCGGCTCTTCCCCTAAACATCAGCCAAATTCTGACAAATCCTTTTTCAAATACAAGGAGACTCATCCCAAGACGGATCCCGATACAGCGGTTCCTCCTAAAACCAAAGCGGTTTTTCACAAAAAAGAGAGGCCCAATAAAGCTCAAGTGCCCGAAGCATACTCTAAAGGCCAAAACTCCAAATGCCCCAAGCCTGGGAGCATGGTAGTTCACATAGTCTATGTGGTGAATTCCAAAGACAAAGTTCGAGCTTCTACTAGTCACCGACCTTAAACTCGATCCGTGGCAAAAGTTCAACTGCAACGTGAAAAGCTGCAGGAGATGCTTGCTCAGGCAGCAGCAAACGCTAATCCATCGTCTAAGGCAAATCCCGAAGACGCGCCTGGAGAAAGAATAGAGAAGGGGTTGGATATTGATTTCCTAAAGCGCGCTCTGAAAATGGGAGATGCAGAAGCGGCAGAAATGTCCACTAAAATGAACCAGATGGCTCTTCTGATTCAGAATATGGTTGGAATGATGGTTCGATCGGAACCACTGGCGGATGAACTGTCGGTAGTCGGTCTTAAAGATAAGGATGACATTTCAAATCCTCTGCAAAGCTCATCAATGGCTGAGAAGGAAATGATTCCTAAAAGCAAAGCTAAACGAATATATTGCTCAGCAAATCGAATCTCACTACGCCAGTGAAGCCGCAAATAGATCAATCAAGATTGGTCAACCATATCCGACATGGCACAATCAAATACAGTACCCGCCAGAGTACACACTTCCAACGTGCCACATGTACAAAGAAACTGAGAATTCTCGCCGGCACATGGCGTGATTTGAACCCATGTGCAGCAATACTAATATACTTCTCCTCTGACAGTTCATCGGCTGTCTGGCGGGCGTTGCCTTCGAATGGTATGCGGGACTCCCGAATGACTCCATGAATACCTTCAACAAAATGGAGATGCCCTCCTGTCACAGATTCGCTAGTATGAATAAACGCACTATCGTGACGGCACTGGTCAATGAAAGGGTTAGACCGAATGAGACTTGGGTTCAATGTGTTACCCGATGACGAAATCTCTGGTCAAATACAAGCAACGCATCGATGAAGTTGCAACCATAGGAATGCTCATAGCCATCCTTGACCCAAATTCAAAGGCGTCCTCGTATATGGCCCTTTCAAGCCGACAGCCTTCCAAGAGCTCATGAACAAAATGACTTGATTGGATTAGCTGAGTCAAGACCCTTCATCATCTGATGAAGATGAATGAAAAGCGGAGGTAAGGTGGTATTTGTTGCCGATGCTCAACAAAAAAAATGAGCGACTTTGAAACAACCTGTCACCAAAATAGTGACGGCGTGGGTACTCGCTCCCCCCGAGGTATACACAGGGGGCATATTTCTCACTGGAGGAAGAATCTCTACGTAAGATGGTCTTTTCTTCTCAATGAATAGAAAGGATATTAAGGGGCTTACAAACGAGTCCTGCAGTCAAGTGGAATATCCCACTTAAAAAACAGAAAAAAGAAAAAAAAGGTATATCCACAAGCAAAATGGGCACGGATGAAAACCCGAAAGGGCGCCATGAGTAAAAACAGCAGGACTACCGGCGATGTTTGTAAAAACCCGAAAGGGCGCAGACTCGTAAAAAGAAAAAAAAATGGTATGTCCACAAGCAAAACGGGCACGGATGAAAACCCAAAAGGGCGCCGTGAGTAAAAACAGCAGGGCTACCGGCGAGTTTTGTGAAAACCCGAAAGGGCGCAATCTCGTTAGAAAACACTTGTAGGGTCCTCTCAACCTTGTAAGGAGAAAAAAAAAACCTGTGTGAGATCCTTATGACTCACAAAGGAGCAACACACTTAGGGATCCCCATGATTCCTGAGGAGAAATTACACTTACGAGATCCTTACGACTCGTAAGGAGAACCTTCTTATGAGACCCTCATGGCTCGTAAGATTCAAAAGCCTTAAGCTAAAGGGATCTAAACCTGTTCTTAAGCCATCACAATCCCCAGATTGCCCTACAAGCGGTCCAATACTGGCCCTTGTATACAATCCATGGGCACAAATAAACATTTCCCCAACAGAGTCTCACCACTGAAGAGGGATGTCCTAATATGGGGAACGACACTTGTAAGCCCTCTCGACTTATAAGGAGAAAACACTATTGTAAGATCCTTACGACTTACAAGAGACCATACACTTAAGAATCCTCATGATTCTTAAGGAGAAAACGCACTTACGAGATCCTCACAACTCGTAGGGAGAAATACCTTTATGAGACCCTTACGGCTCATGAAGTCAAAAGCCTTAGTCGACAGGATCATAACCCTGTTTGCTAAGCCACCTTTGTTCGAACTGACAAAGGCAAATGATGATTCGCTCCTGCCAATATCCCAGTTGTAGCGATACTGATGCCTAAATCGGTATCAGATCCTAAATCCCCTACTCGCGATAAAAATCAGCGAACCAAAAATGCATATGAAATAGCCGAAATGATGGGGCAACTTGCAACAAAATCAGCAAGTAAAAATGTATGCATACAAAAACAGCCGAAATGATTGGGCAACTCGCAATAAAAACAGCGAGTAAATAAAAAAAATTAAAAAAATAGCCAAAATGATTGGGCACCGCGACAAATAGCCGAAATGATTCGGCAATCGCGACTTTCGCGATATAAAAACTGAAATGATAGAGTATCGCGGAAAGAAAAATATATATAATGAAACTTTTGCCCTACAGGTAAGATCACATCGATCCCTGTATACAATCCAGGGGCGCAAACAAAAAAGGGAACCATATCATCCCACCAGGCTCTATCAGAAAAAGAGCCAAGTCCCGACGGCCACATCTACAGCCTGGAGACCCACAACAGCGTTCCTCCTCATTTCAGCAGGACTCAGACGCAACATCACCAAACAGAGCCACGGCATAGTCCCTATTTCCAAATTTCGACGGTTCACAGACAACCTAGAGACCACCTCGACATTTGTCTCGTTACAGCAGATGCAATGCCAGCAAAGCGGAGTGACGGAAAAATCCCAGCTCCATCTCGACATTCATCTCGTTACAACAGACGCAATGCCAGCAAAGCAGAGTGATGGAAAAATCCTAGCTCCACCTCAATATTTGTCTCGTTACACCAGATGCAATATCAACAACGGCGTTCCTTCGTAGTCCAGCAGGATGCAGATGCAACGTCAACAAAAGACCCCATGGTCGAAGCATAGCGGAGTGACGACAAAATCCCAGCTCCACCTCAACATTCGTCTCGTTACAGCAGACATAATGTCGATAACGGCGTTCCTTCGCAGTCCAGCAGGATGCAGATGCAACGTCAACGAAAGACCTTATGGTCGAAACAAAGTGGAGTGACGGCAAAATCCCAACTCTACCTCAGCATTCGTCTCATTACTCCAGACGCAATGTCAACAACGGCGTTCCTTCGCAGTCCAGCAGGATGCAGATGCAATGTCAACGAAAAACCTCACGATCGAAACAAAGCGGAGTGATGGCAAAATCCCAGCTCCACCTCGACGTTCGTCACGATGCAGCAGACGCGACGTCACCCCAGCGTTCTTCCTCCAATAGGATTCGGACGCGCCAAAACAACGAAGCAAAGGCCAAATTCCTAGCTTCAGGGTCTTGACAGCAACTAATATAAAACCTGAAAGACTATCGGAGATCATCCCACACCAGCGCGGAGTGGTCACCACCTCGACATTCGTCTCGATACAGCAGACGAGATGTCACTACAGCGTCCTTCCTCCAACAGGATTCGGACACGCCAAAGCAAACGAAGAGAAGGCCAAATTCCTAGTTTCAGGGTCTTGACGACAACTCATATAAAACCTGAAAGACTATTAGAGATCATCACACACCAGCGCGGAGTGGTCACCACCTCGACGTTCGTCTCGATATAGCAGACGAAATGTCACTACAGCGTCGTTCCTCCAACAGGATTCGGACACGCCAAAGCAAACGAAGCGAAGGCCAAATTCCTAGCTTCGGGGTCTTGACGGCAACTCATATAAAACCTGAAAGACTATCGGAGATCATCCCACACCGGCGTGGAGTGGTCACCACCTCGACGTTCGTCTCGATACAGCAGACGAGATGTCATTACAACGTCCTTCCTCCAACAGGATTCGGACACGCCAAAGCAACGAAGCAAAGACAATATTCCTAGCTTCAGGGTCTTGACGGCAACTTATATAAAACCTGAAAGATTATCGGAGATCATCCCACACCAGCGCGGAGTGGTCACCACCTCGACATTCGTCTCGATACAACAGACGAGATGTCATCACAGCGTTCTTCCTCCAACAGGATTCGGACACGCTAAAACAAACGAAGCGAATGCCAAATTCCTGACTTCAGGGTCTTGACGGTAACTCATATAAAACCTGAAAGACTATCGGAGATCATCCCACACCAATGCGGGGTGGTCACCACCTCGACGTTCGTCTCGATACAGCAGATAAGATGTCACCACAGCATTCCTCATTCCAGCAGGACTCAAACGCGATAATCAAACAATGGAACTACGGCAAAATCCCTAGTTCCAAACCTCGACGGTTCACCAACAACCTAGAGACAACCGCGACATTCGTTTCAATACAGCAGACGCAATGCCAGCTAACGAAGCAAAGGCCAAATTCCTAACTTCAGGGTCTTGACGGCAACTCATATAAAACTTGAAAGACTATCGGAGATCATCCCACACCAGCGCGGAGTGGTTATGACTCATCGTGGCTCCCCAAACTGAGCCTAACCTCAAGTAAAAAGCGGCATGGCAAAATTCCTAATGCTTGCTTTTCCGATGGTCAAACTGCCTAAGAAGATTGCTTGAAAACGTCTTGTCCAGCCACGAAGGGATCAGAGACACGACAGTCGCAAGGATACTCGAACAGCAAGATTGCCTATCGAGGAATATATCAGCCAACACGACGGTACGACGAACAAAACCTAGTACCACAAACCCTAACGGACCTCTGTCGTAAAGAGCAGAGGTTGACTGTGACGTTAGGACATCCTTGCGAGAATACCTCGATTCATTTCAACTCCGAGGAAATCAGTGTCCTTGGAAAAACCTCGATTCAGGGAAATCAGCGTTCTTGACTAGAGCATCTCGATTCGCATCTACCCGCAGAGAAATCAGCGTCTTTACAGGAATACCTCGATTCGTTTCAACTTCGAGGAAATCAGTGTCCTTGGCAAAAACCTGGATTCAGGAAAATCAGCGTCCTTGACGAGAGCACCTCGATTCGCGTCGACCCGTAGAGAAATCAGTGTCTTTGCAAGGATACCTCGATTCGTTTTAACTCCGAGGAAATCAGTGTCCTTGGCAAAAATCTCGATTCAGGGAAATCATCGTCCTTGACGAGAGCATCTCGATTCGCATCGACCCGCAGAGAAATCAGCGTCTTTGCAGGAATACCTCGATTCGTTTCAACTCCGAGGAAATCAGTGTCCTTGGCAAAAACCTCGATTCAGGGAAATCAGCGTCCTTGACGAGAGCACCTCAATTCGCGTCGACCCGCAGAGAAATCAGTGTCTTTGCAGGGATACCTCAATTCGTTTCAACTCCGAGGAAATCAGTGTCCTTGGCAAAAACCTCGATTCAGGGAAATCAGCGTCCTTGACGAGAGCACCTCGATTCGCGTCGACCCGCAGAGAAATCAGTGTCTTTACAGGGATACCTCGATTCGTTTCGACTCTAGGGAAATCAGTGTCCTTGACAAAAACCTCGATTCAGGGAAATCAGTGTCCTTGACGAGAGCATCTCGATTCGCGTCGACCCGCAAGGAAATCAGTGTCTTTGCAGGAATACCTCGATTCGTTTCAACTCCGAGGAAATCAGTGTCCTTGGCAAATACCTCGATTCAGGGAAATCAACGTCCTTGACGAGAACATCCCGATTCGCGCCAACCCACAGAGAAATCAGTGTCTCTGCAGGAATATACAATGTCAGCAAAGTGGAGCCGCGGCAAAATTCCCAGTTCCATGACTCGGCGGTACACAGACAAACCAAAGTCAACCCTCGACCTCCCTGTTGAAGCAATGCTTTGACTCGAGAGTAGGTCAACTCATCAATCACTTACGAGTCCTCTCGACTTGTAAGGAAGAAAATTCTCTTATGAGATTCTTACGACTCTCAAGAGAAAACACACTTAGGAATCCTCATGATTCCTAAGGAGAAAATACACCTACGAGATCCTCTCGACTCGTAGGGAGAAAAGTCTTTATGAGACCCTCACGGCTCATAAAGTTGAAAAGTCTTGGGTGGAAGATCCTAACCCTGTCCCCCAAGCCATCACTGCCGTGCAAAGAGGTCAACATGGACTATCCACGGGCCACACTCTCCGAAGTCGAACATCGACGAGGAGGGAAACAACCACTTACGAGTCCTCTCGACTTATAAGAAGGAAAATTCTCTTGTGAGATCCTTACGACTCTCAAGAGAAAGCACACTTAGGAATCCTCACGATTCCTAAGGAGAAAATACACCTACGAGATCCTCTCGACCCGTAGGGAGAAAATTCTTTATGAGATCCTCACGGCTCATAAAGTTGAAAAGTCTCAGGCAACAGATCCTAACCCTGTTTCCTAAGCCATTGCTACCTTATAAAGGGTTCAAGATGAACTGTTATCTATCATCTATGGGCCACACTTGCCAAAGCTACATGTCACTGAAATGGAGAAGTTACTCATGAGCATATAAACTACTTCACGCCAGAGTAAAACATAAAGAAATAGAAGGGTACGGCTCATGGAGCTGAGGGTTTGGAACTATATCCCTTAAGAGTCGAGATTTGAGTCAATGATAAATGACGACACTTGTGTCCGCTCATTATCTTCTCAGATCATGATTATGAAAATTATATACCAACCCGAAACTGGTCATACGCTATGAATTATTTTGCACTATTTCACCCACGTATATACTTACGTGGGCAAAGTAGTGGGGGGCATTTGTTCCCGCCAAAAAAAAAATCCGCAAAAGAGCCCAAGGTATCAAATGGCAGCGATACGTTTAAAAAAATGCGAACCAGTATTTTCTAGGCTGTATTTTGACAAACTTCCGAATGTGAAACAGCTAAATTCTGATGGTATCGAAAATGTCTCGAAAAATCCTTCGATTTGATATATTATGGGCCTCACAATTCATCCGGGATCAAAAGGTGACAGGGCATCACGTGCCCACACGTGACCGGGCATCATGTGCAGACACGTGACCATTTACAGGCAAAGCCTGTAGGCACTGAATAAAATAAATAATTGGAAATAATTAATCAGTGGGGTCACGTGCCAACACGTGATGGGCCTTTAAACCCCCTGAAAAGAATTAAAAGTATAATAAAACAGCAAGGAAAAACCCCAATGCGGCATCACGTGCCCACACGTGACTAAGGGTCACGTGCTTACACGTGATGATTCCTGAGTTCTTTAAAACAACAGAATTAAATTCTTGTTAAAAAGTTTAAACAGTGGGGTCACGTACCCACACGTGATAGGCATTTAAACATTCTAAACTAATAGAATTAAATTCTAATTAAGGGAAATCGAAAACCCTAGTTGGAAAAATATTTCCCTAGATCTTTCCAAACAAAAAATGATTATGCTCTGTAAAGTGGAGCACCGTTGGATTAAAAATCCAATGGTGATTAAAAATCACCAATTTATAGAAAGATTCTATACAAGGAAAGATTTCCCTGAAATTTGCCAGGAATAACAGATAAAAGATCTTTTGGATTAAAAATCCAATGGTGAATAAAATAAACTGAGTGATCTAAAAAATCATGTTGGTTACAAAATCAATTAAAAATTTTGAATGAAAAATTGACTAAACAAACTGATTCTTTTCTTTCTCCTATAAATAGGAGTCAAGAAGATAGAACAAAAAAAAGGAGAGGGGATACAACAACAGAGAAAAAAAAGAAGAGAATTTAATTCTCTAGAGAGAAAGGAAGATTTCCTCAGAAGAGAAAGAAACCCTAGGTGAGAAAGGGGAAGAGATCATAAGCTCTACAAAACAAAAATAGAATTTAATTCTCAAACTAAGAGTTTAACTCTTCTGAATAAGAACTTAGTTCTTCTTTTGGTTGAAGATCTGTAGAAGCAGATCTCCCCATAAGTTGATAGTTTAATTCTCATCGGGGGGATTCTGCCTTGCAGATCCAAAACTTAGAGGGAGAATTAAGTTTAAGGAATTTAATTCCTTCATATACTTAGGAATTTAATTTCTCCAACAGAAACAGGGTTTAACCCTTAAAACAAGAATTTAGTTCTTCTTCATGGTTGAAGATCTGCAGAAGCAGATCTCCCCATAAGTTGAGAATTTAATTCTCATCGGGGAGATTCTGCCATGCACATCCAAAACTTAGAGGGAGAGTTGGGTTTAAAGAATTTAATTCTTCCAAATACATAGGAATTTAATTCCTCTAAATAAAATTAGGGTTCAACCCTACAAAAGAATTGAATTCTTAAACAAGGGACTTAAAACTCTCCATGCACGTAAAGAAATCAATATCCAACCTGGTCACGTGGCAACACGTGACCCTCCCCCTCAATGATCAGAAAGAGAACGAACGAGACTAGGTCACGTGTCCCTTAAACAGACTTCTCAAAATAAAGAAGGGCAGAACATATTTTGGGTGCCTCACGTGTCCCCACGTGACCCTTAAACAGACTTCTCAAAATAGAGAAGGGCAGAGCATATTTTGGGTGCCTCACGTGACCCTTAAACAGACTCCTCAAAATTAGAAAGAACAAGCTTGGCGGCAATGCCCCACGTGTCCCCACGTGACCCTTAAACAAATTCCTCACGATGAAAAAGAAAAAGCTTGGAGGCAATGCCTCACGTGCTCACTTGTGACCCTCAAAACAAAAGGGAATAAAGTCAAAAAGCAATACTGATTTAGGGCGCCCCACGTGTCCCCACGTGACCCCTGACAAACACTTCTTTAAAAAAGAGAAGATGGAAAGAACTGAAGGATTAAAATCCAATGCACGGACGCCCTCACGTGTCTACGTGACCCCTAGCATATCCCTTTAATATCCAGTGCATGGATGCCCATCACGTGCCCACACGTGATGGCCTGGAAGATTGAAAGTGTTTAACACTTATTTAAATATTCTGAGAATAAAATAAAGGAAACTTAGCCCAATCCTAGGACGCCTCACGTGTCCTCACATGAGCGCTTCATCTTTTTAGTGTTTAACAATATTTTAAGCACTGCATCCTTAGTGTTTAACACTATTTTAAGCACATCAAGTGGGAACATGTGATCGCCAAATATGTGCTAGTGTTTAACTCTATATTCAACCTGGTCTTAGCCTAAATTGGCTGAGTCTTCTAGAGGCAAGACTGCCCTCCAACTGAACCTCAAAATTGATCAGTTCATGTGATATGCAAAGTAAAGTCCAGAACTATAATGAATGGTTAGTGCTCAGCCAAAGACAATGTCACGCCCCGCTTCCTAGAGTGCGCTAAGATAGGCACGTGACAGAGCCAACTATGCTACCTGTGGATAGGAAACATCCCTCCACAGTCACATTACGGCTGTCTAGAGATATCAAGAACAATAGAAATAAAATAAACTATCTAGTACATGTCCATGAGCCAGAATAAACGAGTCAAGAAATAATATGCGGAAGCAATAGATCCAATGAGAAATAACATCTGGAAAGCAAACATAACTAAACTGGATACTAACTGGATCCTCACTGCTCGGCCTGATGGCGGAAATACTCCTGATCAGCCTGCGACAAGGGTAGATGATCTAGGCCATGCAAAACCCAGACGTCAGTGCGTCATAATATCAATAATTCTAAGCAAGCAGGATGTGATGAAATATGCAGGCATGAAGTATGAACAGTAACAAGTTATCAGTAGCAAGTAAACCGTAACATGAATATAGATCAGTGAATGGGATATAAATAGGTGAAGTGCAGTGAGTAGTATAAACTATGCTATAAGGTTATCTACTCTAAAATTATTCGAAATCAATTAATGTAATCCTCATCGTAACTCATCGGTCTATGCCCCGTTCATTCCCCACGGGACCACGGTACAATATATAATAGACTGTGAGTCTATGTCCCGTTCATGCCCCACGGGACCACGGTACATGATGTAATAGCCCTTTGAGTTATGTTCAGTTACAATCTTGATTTCCCCATACCCCCAAGGATATGTGTGTAAGTCAGGTATTGATAAATCTGGAGCTAATGCCAACACAGGATCAAGCTGGTACAAGTCTGTCTAAATAGACAATAGGATATGTCCGTAGGGACAACAGGTCGAGACTGTTGGCATTAGTAATAAGATCAGGTAACAAGACAAGTAGTAATATATCAGGTCATGTCAGGTAGTATACAAGTATCAAGTCATGCCAAATAGTGTATCAGGTCGTGCCAAGAAGTGTACAGGTATCAAGTCGGTGTTCATAATCAAACTGTAGTAAGCATGGGTGCACAAAATCAAGTATGGAGTACTAATATAACAATAAAATGAGTTAATGTGATATGGTATGCAAATAGATATAAGATCAATGATATGGATGCACAACTATCGATTAGGGTTACCTTTTATATTTCCAATACTAATTAGAATGCACTTTATTAAACATGGGGTGTTTAAATAACAGTATTATGTAATAATGAGATCTATAGATGCAGCTATATGTATACTATATGATATGGATGCAAACGGGTATCCGAAAACAGTAAAACTGTACAATGGTAATATGGGATGTACAACTAAGCAATATGAGATGTAAATATTGCATTGGATGCAGTATATGATAGTATAGTATGTAACAAGATAGGTTTGCATGCGCTAGATGTAAAATAATACGTACGGATGTATACGGATGTCGGAAAACTGTAAAACGAGAACTTGGGATGCATGATTTAAAATACCAGTGTTATAATTATTAAAATAGACATATATAAAGTAATGTAGCATGTAGCAAGATAAACTTGCCTGAACGGATCACAAAACGGAATGCATACGCAGCGTCCAATGTCGGTAAAAGTCTCGATGCACGCTCGCGCGTACGGAACAGGAACAGGCATTGCAAGAGAGTGACCACACTGGTTAGGAACGTCCACAGGGTTGCTCGGATCGGCGGAGGCGGCACGGCTCCGGTGGCGATCGCCGGAAATCAAGAATCAAGAAGAGGAGAAGAACTTAGAAGAAGAAGAAGTAGGAGAAGAAGATGGCTGGTGCTCTGGGTTGGCTCTGGAGTCAGAGAGGAAGACGAGGGGGTGACGTCGACGATGGGCCGTCGACGGTGAGGATGCAGGCGATGGTTTCCTGCAAGGCAATGGGGGTTTCATGAAGTCGGGTAAGGTTTCTTGGTGGCTGTAGTAAAGGTCAGGTATAGGGTGAAGGAGGAAGGAGAGAGGAGAAAGGAGATGGTGACGAAGGCGAGGTGAGACCGATGAGGCTGTCGCCTGCGATGAGGTGGAGGCAGGGTTAAGGGTTAGGTTGTTGGGTTGCAGCGGGGTCGGGTTTTCATGGTTGGTGGTGGTGTGAGGTTGGGAGAGGGGAGGAGAGGGGATAGAGAGAGGTGAAGGGAAGTGACGACGAGGTCGACGGCGAGAGGGTGCCGGCGATGGAGGAGATGGGTGCAGGGGTTTTGCCGCGGGGAGATGAGTTGCAGCGGAGAAGGGAGAAGGAAGTAAAGTGAGGAGAAAGAGAGGAGGCGACGAGGTCGAGGGTGGAGGCAAGGTTGTGGAGGCGGCGACGGGGGCGCAGCTCTTACGTGGGTTTGCAGGAGGCGAAGGCTCAGCAGGGAAAAGAAAAAAAGAAGAAGAAGAAGAAAGAGGAGAGAGAGACGCGGGGTAGAAAAATATAAGTAAAAAAATAATTAAATATAATATATAAATATTTATATAGTATGCAGATGAGAGAGAGAGAAGATTGTTAGAAATAAAATATATTTTTAGTTATAATAAAATATAAATAGTAAACTTATATTATATAGTAATAATTATAATATATTAGAATATAATATTAGTACGTTTTGAGATTTTGGCAAATACAAACTTACTCCAAAACACGCCCGGGTCGGGTCTAAAAATCCGGTTTTAAAATATGAAAAATATATACAATGACCAAAAATAAAAATGAATGCTCGGGTAACGAAAATACATACCCCCAAGAACGGATGCACGTACGTGCGCGTAGCCATCCAAACACGTCCGTTTTACTGAACGAGACGAGAACAAGATGCGCGGATGCTACCACGGGGTTAGGGGTATCAAGCAGGCCATGCAATGTATTTTTAAAATATTTTATGTGATTTAAAATATTATATGAAAAATGCAAATGCTAGATAAAATGCCAGTATGCAGTGTACATGAAAGTGCACAAGTATACGTAACAAGTCAGAATAAATCATTAATATGAATCAAATAAGTTTCAAGCAAGCGGGTAGGGTCGAATGCAATGTAAAATACCATTCGCACCCAAAACATGATAAATCAAGAAAATACCACAAATAAAGAAATACATGAACTAGAACTGGTATAAATGAACTAGGGTGTTACAGACAAAATGTTGTCAGAGCCCCAAACCCCTGTTTAGCATTGCTAAAACTGGACTTAGCCCAAGATTGGCCATAAGTCCTCAATTTAGATTAATTGAGCCCATACGCTCATAAATCTTTCAACAGATTTTAGCCCCAAATTGGACTACAGATCTTTCAACCAAAATTGGTCCAAGGGTATATCTCTGAACCCCTCTGATATATGTCATTGTAATCCTTCAACGTCTTCAGAGAGGTGACGGGTCTCGGCAACCATACATTTCACAGACTATGACGTCTTTAAACTGGACTGTAGGGTCCTTAAGCCCATGGACTATGATGTCCTTAACCTCGGACTGTGGGGTCTTTAAGCCCATGGACTATGATGTCCTTAACCTCGGACTGTAGGGTCCTTAAGCCCATGAACTATGATGTCCTTAACCTTGGACCACCAAGTCCTTAAACTGGTAATTGACCGCAAAGTCCTTAAACTAAAACAATAGAGCCCAAATGCTCTTTTGTTGGATCTAAATGATCATGTTAAGTAGATCTTAGTCTAAAATTAGACTAGCGTATCTTTAACAAATGGTTAAGTTGACCTTAGTCTAAAATTAGACTAACGTGTCCTTAAAAAACGTTTAAATTGATCTTAGTCTCAAATGAGACTAACGTATCCTTAAACCCAACCCCAAACCCAAATCTAAGAAGATACGGATTTGGACTAATCCACGCCCTATGGGCGACAACATAAATTAGTCTCCGTATACAATCCACGGGCAACCAAAAACAAAACAAACACACACGACACGAAGTGACCATCTGGAGAAGGAGAAAGTGGTTAACGCGACACGGTAGCGTAATTAACTGCAGGGGCTTGCGCCTGCAGGAAAGAGCGTCCCCACAATCAAAAACCCCTCAACGAGGGGGAATCTGACGAAGTCTGCTACAACGGCCGCATCCGTCTAAACCTTCGATACACGGTGCCATAAATCAACTTGGCATCTTCGGAGAGGTGGACGGATAAAACCAAATAGCATCTGCCCCCTAAAATTTAGGCCAGACGTCCCAACGTCCCGGTCGCGTCTTTCGGCGGAGAACAGCGCCATCGGGTTATAAAATCAGTGCTGCTTTTGTTATTCTTTGGCTTGGTCCTTACGAGGTCGGCAATGGTGATCTTATCGCTGACACCCTTGAACCTTTGTCGGAACAGAGATTCCATTTGGACGAAAGTAGTAACGGAGTCATCCGGTATGCTCGCGTACCAGTCGAAAGCGACATCGGTTAAGCTATTAACGAACTGGCGGAGGAGAAGCGCCAATATTCCCGCATGAGGCTTTAAAATGGGCGATGTGCTGATTCGCATTTCCCGTCCCATCAAATCTTCCGAATTTGTGGATGACATGGCCGCTAGGAAATTCTACCAGATCATACTGAGCAGGATATGATCTCCCACTGCTGCTGATATCTTTTTGCGTTTCGGTTTCGGCTACCAATGTTTTGACTTTGTTGGCAACCAAATCCATGATTTGATCTTGAGTTAGCGGGCTACTGTTATCGGTAGCCAAGATATTTCCTGAGATAGGATGCGACTGACTTTCATGCGGTCCGCCCGCCTTTGGATTTGAGGGAACAGGCGTTGGCTGCCTCAGAACACCGTTTCCCAGTTCATGAGCAGAACCCTGCGCTTGATTGGACGGCTGAGATGTAACTTAGGCCATGAGCTGCATCACGACATTCGTCAAGTCGTCAATTTTGGAGTAAATTTTAGCCATCTCCTTGTCTTTACTTCTGAGCTGTTTTCGGAGCTCTTGTAGAAGTTGCTGCTCTGCGTTCTTGGGACGGAAGATTGGCTCATATTCTCTTTTCGAGCCCGACTCCTCATGAACCGAGGGATCTCTCTGCCTATCAGCCTCACTGGGAGGATTTTCATCACCCTCCGGACGAACCTCATGAAGTTCAGCCTAGCAGGAGCCCTAGCCTTTTTGTTGGCTCTGTATCTGAGCCTTTTCTGTCTTAGCTTCTCGATTTTGAACGCTTGGCGGGCATCCGTTATCCAGGAAGCCATTGTGAGTCGATTAGCGGGGAACTTAGAGAAGACACCCGATCGAGCAGTTGTTAGGGGCACCGCCGGGGCTTGCTCGAGACGTCTTGTAGCTTTGTTGATGTTGATGGCCTTGCCCCCAGCTAGGGCCAAGGAAAGTCGTTCAAACACCGACTTGCGTTTGGGTTGGGACGCCTTCGAGACCACCACATTTGGCCTCTTTGTAACAACCCTAAATTTTCTATACAAGTTTTTACAAAAAAAATTCAAAAAATCCATAAAAGGGTATTTATTGCCTGAGCACAAGATAAGTAATTAATTAGCAATTTAATTATAAGAAGGAGCTTGTAGCTCATTGGTAATATCTTGCACTGCTGAACCAAGCCACCAGAGTTTAAATCCCATGCCCCACATTATTTTTAATATTTATTTGTTTTAAATTTTTTAGAAGCCCAACAGTCAACCCAAGATAACTCCCAAATTTCCCACTACACATGAAAATGTTAATACACCAGAGGCTACATCAGGCGACCCCCCATCTCCTCAGCCCACGACTCGGCCTGACTCGGCTGAGTCGGCCGGCGAACCGGCCGACTCGGGCCGGCTCCGCCGGCCAGACTCGGCCGGTCGGCCAAGTCGTCAACAGATGAAAGTTGGATTTTATCTTCTCAACCCTCCTGCACACTCCATTTATTTAGATCGGTTCCAGAGAAGCCATAAAGTCCCTTTTACTCCATTTTAACATATTTTTTACAGTTTTTAAATTAAAACCCTTCATCTACCCTAACCCTAGCCTAACCCTATAAATACCAACCCTACACACTACCCTCTCAGCCCAAAACTCTGAGCCAACTCTCAAGAAATCATTAGAAACCTTGTGTGCTTTGAAAACGAGCAAGAAGCGAAGCTACGGCGAATTTTCCAGCGAACTTCTGACGACCATCCTTGGAGCTCCCGGCGACGAAACGACGCACCGGTGACTCCTCCCGATCCATCTCCCTCTCCTTGTTGTCCTAAAATCGTAAGTCCCAATTCTATCTTCCTTATTCTTTTTTAAAAATACGGAATTACAAAACCCGACGTAATCGGAACAAAACCGATTTTCGATTTGGTTTCTTTATAAAACCTCACTTTTCTTTAATACAATCATGCTTAAACCACTACATGTTGACTATTAATCACTACTAAATATGTTGAACAAGTTTCATGACAATCTAATTCCATTTGTAACTTTTACCGTATTTTTTCATCAAAATACCACACAGTTTCAATTCTACATATAACATCACAAAACTTGTTATACCTTTAAGTAGATCACGAGATAATGACCTACCTTCTCACACACTCATATGCAACATAGCACCATACCTTTAGGAACATAGAATACGGGAAAGCGACATATTTTCATTTAAATACCATTTACTTAATAAAACCGTTTTCTAAAGGATTTAGTATTTATACAAATCTTTGCAAAGCGCCGCTACAACCCATTTTGGGGAACCCGTTCGGGATGGTGCAGATTATCGCACATCCTCGGGCTTAGTAGTGCGAGATTCAGACCTCTGCAAGGAGCATTCGGTCTCGAAAGATTTAAAATACGACATCTTAAGAAAATGAGATTTTTAGAATATAAAATATATATTAAAATTATTTTTGTATAAATATATGTATATTTATCATTAAAATACCTATTTTGTTATGATATAAATATTCCACCTTTTTCTAAAAATCACAAGAATCAATTTTACACTAAAATACCATGAATTCCATACAATACCAATATTACAAATAAATACCATTTATTATGAAATTAACATATTTCCACTAGAAATATCACAATATAAAATCTGCATTCATTACAACTCTAAAGAAGATTAATAAATACTTGGGGTGTATTTTGAAAAGTATATAAAAGTATTTTTACATAAAAACCCCTCAAGTTCTATAAATTACCCTAAGGACCCTAGTAAATATAAGTTTAAGCGGGACCAATCTCTTGAGCCTCAGAGAGCCGGAGAAGTGGGTGCTTCCCTATCTAAGGTAGATAACTTAACAACGGTGTTATCAATACAGTAATCGTCTTTGAAAAAGACACAAATCCTGCCACTCATGTGCAGCGGTTACCGATAACATCAAAACAATCAAGACTTCAATTTACTTTGATTCTCATTATAATCTGACTTGAATATGATTCAAGTATAATCTACAATCTGAAATCTACAATCTACAATATTCCGATTCAACATGAATCCCTATATTCAATCTATTCAATACATTCAATCTACATTGACTGAATCGAGCCATGGATATACATCCATTTACATGATTCTACAGTGATTCCATTTACATGATTATACAGTTACATCCGTTTACTAATATCATGGTTTTGGTCAGTCATCCAACTATACAATCTATACAATACAATACAAAAATACAATCAAAACGCTACGGGGTTTAAGAGGTAGATTGGTACGGAAGGTGTTAAAAGTGGCACGAGACAGTAAGATTAAAACACCTAACCTATATTCCGTTGCTGTTATACCGTGGCTTAACGGTTCCTTGTACATTCCGTTTGCCCTGGTCTCTAGCATATAGAGACCCCTCTCATATACACTGGTATCTTTCTGTACCAAGCTCCAAACAATAGCGTTAACATAACATTACAACAATATAATACAACTTTAAAAGATATCTCTTATTCTGTCTATTTCTCCCTTATCTTTGGGACTTACCGAGCGACCTGTTCGCTGACGACATTCTCTTTCTTTCTTTTTTGAATGTCGTCAGGTGATCTGGACACTTCAGAGATCGAGCCCACTGCTGAAGACTTGGACCAGTTCAGTGAAGATCCCGAGCTCTAGTCATTGTACACTTTTCAATCAGTACTTTTCATTTTTGTTATGCCATTGTTTAGGCATTGCTTTATTTCAGTTGTATTTACTTTCTATGCATTGTACAGAAAGAATGTGAATAAATAAAGTTGCTGTTTTTATTATATCTTGTCTCTTGTGCTTTATTTTTTTATTGCTTAGATACGCTTAGCGTATTTACTTCACAGTAAATACGTAGCGGCCTCGCCGCGTCCTCTGCCCGTATACTGGGAAGCGGGACGTGACACTCTTACCTTTCGAGGTCGGTTTATCCATCACCGGGGGTTGAGGAGTAGAGATGGTGTTAGCTGGCATGAACAGAATAGAGCCGAATGGTAGCGGCGGCTCCTCCCACTGTCGCTCGAGACTGGCCGGGAGGACCATCCTGGAATCCATCTTCATCGTATAGGAGATGGGAGCTGTGTCGAGAGTTGAGGTTGTCCTTGGAGACATTTTTGCTGCGTCCGAAGATTGCAATTGGAAATTGTTAACATGTACAAAGAAGCATGATTTCAGTACATGTCACGTCCCGCTTCCCAGAGTACGCTAAAGTGGGCACGTGACATAGCCAACCATGCTACCTGTGGGTAGGAAGTATCCATCCACAGTCACATTACGGCTGTAGAGATATCAAGAACAAAATAAAACGATCTAAACATGTCCATAATCCAAGATAACATGAGTCAAGAATAATAAAATACGGAAGCGAAAGATCCAATACAAATAATTGGAATGTATGTCCCATAATGCGGGCTCACATCAGGAATAAAAATGCAGGAAAGAAAAGCCAACTACTGCTGACACTCACAGCTCAGCCTGTTGGCTGAAGTACTCCTGCTCGGACTGCAACAGCGGTACAGAATCTGGGCCATGCAAAACCCAGACGTCAGCGCGTCATGTCATCAAGTAATAACATATAAACAAGGTAACAGGCAATGCAATATAAACATGAATGAAAAGCAAGTGTAACAGTGATATAAATCAGGGTAGTGAAAAGGTAGTGTGCAGTGGGTAAACTAAACTGTTCTATCAGGTTTTCTGTTCTAAAGTCTTTGAAATCAAATTGGTGAATCATCGATGTAACTCAATAGTATCCCGTGCATACCCGGGACCACGGTCCAGATTCTCGGGCTGAAACCGAGACATGCCGCTAGGCACTAAATAGGAATAAGTACAGATGAATGATGTCAGCAGCATCATTCCAAGGCTGGCCTAGCCTCTAGAACTGATCAGAACAAGTAGCGAACTGTTGAGTTACAAGTTAGGTTTCACCTTTGATTTCCCCATACCCCCAAGTTATATGTGTATGTCAAATCAGGTATTCCGTAATCAAGAACTAATGCCAACACAGGATCAGGTAAGCAGGTTTGTCTGGATAGACAGCAGGAACGGTCCGTGAGGACTACATGTCAGGTTTGTTGGCATTAGGCACAAGATCAGGTAACGGGTCAGGTCATGGTACATCAGGTCAAGTTAAGCAGTACACGGTACAATGTCGGGTCGATCAATATGTTTGTAGCAAGTTAAGTCAGGATGTAAACGATATCATGGGTGTGCTCATACTCAGTTACATAATCAAGCATGGTTATCAACAACATAAATCTAAGCAACGAATTAAACAATAAAGAAGCTTCAATTAATTAGCAGTACAGTTATCAGTTGTGTTTCAGAGGTGATTTCAACGTTATAAGATTACAATATGACAGTTATGGCCGTTAAATCATGTTAACAAGTTTAAGAATTTTATGGATGCAAATATATATATATATATATATATATATATATATATATATATATATATATAGGTTCAATGGATGAAATCACAGCTAATACAGGTTAAAAGTACACGAGTGTCCGAATGAAGTAAAACTATAGAGAAAGTGCCATAGGCTACGTCAATAGTGAAAGTGTGATTAAAACATGTAAATGTGATTATTAGGTTTAATACAGTAATTGCAAACGGTAGGTTTCACGTTTGGAAGATAAAATGATATAACACGACATTGAACACGAAAATGGGAAATTATAGTACTAAAGTTAAACTGCAGGTTTAGGGTGTTATCAATATATATATAAATATTATTTAGCATGTAGTAAGGGGTACTTGCCTCGACGGGTCGCGAATCGGGAAAACGGAACGTTAAACGTCGGCGGGGAAATCTCGCGACGGGCGTACGGTTCACGGAATGGACCCAAACGACGAACAGTGGAACCACACAGGTCAGGGTAACTCGCTGGATCGACGAGACACGTCGCCGGCACGGCCGGATTCCGGCGAGACACAAAAACAGTGAACAAACAAATTGCAAACAGAAAAAATAAAGAAGAAAGGAAGGAGGATGGAGAAGGGGATGCTCATGAGGATCTGTGGGGAGGTTGTGGTCGCCGATCACGTCGACGGAGCTCCGGTGGTGGCCTACGACGACAGCGACAGAAACCTACAGATCAAGAAACCTGAACAGAGAAGGAAGAAGAAGAAAGGAGAAGAGGAAGGGATGTTAAGCTCACCGAGGAGGATGCTTGCGAGGCTAGGGAACGTATGGAGATCGTCGGCGGCGATCCCACGACGAGCTGCGGCTGCAGGTGGGTGCGCGGCCTCGTGCAGGGTACTCGGAAAGAATGGGAAAGGAGGAAGGAGGTGCAGTGGAGCGGACGAGGGCGAGGAGGCGATGCGGTCGGCGATGATGGCGTCGGCGTTGGGCCTGCGGCGGCGAAGGGCGAGGCGGCTAGGGCTTCTCGCGAGGTTGGGTTCTGTTGAGGAGAAAAAAGAAGAAATAAAAGGAGGAAGAAATATATAGAGGAGAGAGAGAGACGGGGGGAGAGAGAGAGAGAGAGAGAGGGGGGAGAGAGATCGAGAGGAGAGAGAATCGGGGAGGAGAGAGAAGTTTGGATTGTAGCGAGAGAGAAAAGAGAGAGAGAGAGACGTAGGAATGGTGGGGCCCACGGGGTTAAAGAAAGGAGATGATTGGCTGGGAGAAAAAGATTTGTGGGGTTTAGAATAGGTTTGGAAAAATTTAATAAAAGATTTTGAAATAGGAAAATATTATATGGGTTAAATTTATATATTCGACGGTTACAAAAATTAGAAATTGGGATTTGGCGCAAATGTAAAGTATTTCCAAATTGCGCCCGGGTCAGGTCCGAAAATTTGAAATTGAAATAATAAAATTTTAGGCGGGATCCAAACTTTAAAATGAAGTATTTTACAATCAAAAAGCATACCCCCAAAACGGACACACGTACGTGCGCGTAGCCGTCCAAACTCGCCCGTTTCACTGAACGGGACGAGAACACGATGCACGGACGCTACAACAGGATTAGGGGTGTCAAGCATGCCATGACGAATATTTTTTTTTAATTTTATTTTAGATGCCCTAAATTGTTATATGCAGAAATGAATTGTCGGGTAAAATTTATAACTAACAACAGTCAAGTAGGATCAATGAAATAAATACCATACACCATTCATACGATAACAGAAACTAGTAGCATTGGGCTCAGTTGTTACAGTACAAGCAATCAATATGTATATTGATCGAGTTCGCATGAGCGTTTAACGCGACATATGGGAGGAGAGATCGGTTCCACCGGGCGTGCCAGAATCTGTAGGGTGTTTTTCGTCACCCCATTGAGATGGGAGTACGCGTCGCTTGTCAGGCGTACTACAGATTCCCCCTGCCGAGAGTAGGCAGGGGTTTAATGATTGTGGGGATCCGAATCTCCGGCAGCTGCGGACTAAGCTGCCGTTAATTATCCCTCGCCTTTGGAGCGAACGAATCTCCGATTGACGGGTCAAACTGGTCATGCGAACTCAATGTACATGTGTTGTGTTTTGAAGGTGTTTTGCATATATCGGGGGCCCCGCAGAGTTTTTACGGGGGTCCCGCTACCCTGATATTGGGCTAGGGGTCAAGGGGGCTAGCAGCCCCCTTGTAGGGTGCGGGGCAGTGCCTCGTTAGAAATTTTTTCTAACGGGGGAGGTATTTTTAGTTTGGAGTGTATATAAAATGAGGAGGGAAATGGCGTCCAAAGGACGCGTGAGCTCCAGCGCCTCACATGCCTAGCATGCGGACGCTGGGCGCAGGCACCGGCGCTTGGACGCGAGCGCCTCACGCGCCCGACATGTGAACGCTGGGCGCTTGGGCGCTGGCGCTAGGTGCTTGCGTTAGCGCTAGGCACTATGTGTGGGGCGGCACGCGGACGCCGGGCGCCCCACATGCTTGGCACGCGGGCGCTGGGCGTTAGCAGGAAAAAGGACTTTGTCCCTGCACTGGGAGCTGTGCTCCCGATTTGATTTCTGGAGTTAAACTTCTAAAAAGAGATTAATTTATGGGGTTGAACTCCAATAAATCTTGAATGGAGTTAAACTCCTAGAAATCTTTAGAAATGATCAAAAGGAAGGCCCCTTTGTTTCTCTCCCCTTTAACTCTGGATCTTCCCAATATGGGATTTCTGGAGATGGGTCTCCTTCTTCTTCCTCTCGGTTGGGCGGATCGTGGAGAAAGGGAGTGAGATTTAAAAATCTCCTATTTTTGAGATCTAATGGAAGATCTAAACTCCCCTTTGTGGATTTTATGGTGAAAACTATTTATTTTTGGAAAAAGAAGAGTAAAACTCTTAATTTAAATTAAAAGGGGAAGAAGGTTTTAGAATCTTGAAGAAGGAGAAGGGGGCACAAACCCTAGATTTTTAAGGGAATGAAAAGTATGCTTTATTTTATTATCATGTTGCCTTATATAGTCTTACACATTTACACATAACCTCTTGGGCTTTACAAAATGGTATTTTGCCCATCCCATGCCTCACCTGCTCATTTCTTTTGCACATGAGCCATGGGCTTTATAAAAATTTGGCTTTATGCTCATTCATGCATAAAAAATTACATTAAAACTATTTATTACCTGATTTTTTATTTCGGCATGGGGGAGGCCGGCCGCGAGGCTCGACTTGGGCATGGGCCCACTTGCTTGGGCTTGGGCCCGCTTACTTGGGGTTGACCTTGACTTTGACCCGGTCAACTGGGGTGCAAATTTTGACCCCAACAGTGGGGAGGCAGAATTTTCAAAAAACGATTTTAACGAACTACGTAGCACTGGCTAACTCCAGTATCTATACTAAAACCTTAACTAACTAAACTATTTAGGAGATTTAGCTACTCGGTAAGAGTGTTATACCTCCTAGAACCGGTCCTTTGGGTCTACTTGTCCTCCTTTCCTTGGCTTCTCGATGAACGGATGAAGGTTGCATGATCGGCCTCCTCGCGTCAAAGATGATCCACCCGAGAGTTTGTGCTTCAAGTTCCAACCTCTAAATTGAGCTAACTAGGGTAAATAGTTCGCTAATCCAAATACCCTAGGTGATGTAGAGAATGTCTAATGGATTGTTTTGTCTCACTAAACCCTATGACTCACAACACATGTGAAGCTTAGGGTTTTGCTTGAGGAAGAAAGAGATGAAATGAAGAGAGAGAATGAGGAGAAGCAAAATGAACTAAGAGTGAAATGGTTAAGTGTGGAGATTGGCTAATATCCCATCTCACTTATTGAACCATGGATTTAATTCTATTCGAATATGTCACCCATGCTTCAACAGTGAGTCAATACAAATAAAGAAATCAAAATAGCCATGCTTCACCATACCATAAAATGTCTCCTCCATTTCCACCTCATTAATCCATTTAAGAAAATGGATAATACCAAATAATGAGGCGTCTCCTTCTAAAAGCATTCTTGAGAAAATTACAAGAATACCCCTCATCGTATATACATACCCGTATCTGTATTCCGAAAAATACGAATACACTGAGACGATAACAATCCAATAATACAATATTAGGATCAGGTTTAAACCAAAGCCCACTAGTATTGTCCGCCCGAACATCATCCATGTACAAGTACACGTATGTGATCGTAGCCCTGCCGTAAAACCATACGGCCTCTATATCTTTTGCCTGAAGCAAGGAAACCCTCTGTGTGGGGCTCTAAAGACTCGACAGTACGTTGGCAGTGGGTTTAACCACAAGCACGTCAGCGGTACTAGCTCAACATAACGGCTACCCAGGTATTTTTCGATAAGAAGGCCGATGAGAAAACTCATTCCAACTCCTACTGAGCCTATCTATGACAATCTCCGTACAGTCCGGTCTGTTCGTCTAAGATACTCGCATATCGGGCCTAGGAGGATGGTAAACGTCAGACTCCTAACAACCCAATAAGTCGTGCCGGAGGATAGTCCAATACATCCTGAGAAACTACTGAAGTGTCTACCAGTATTTTTCGACCGCCCTGGCCAGGGACTTTGTGTAATGGCTTTCCGAACACTGCGTGATATCAACCCCCAATACCGGGAGAGACGAATCCTATCTGACCGCTGCTGCCTCCAAGTGCTTCGGGACTACATCCAACTGCTATCGGTTTGCACGACTCCTTTGAGCCATGGTAGGGTAGTAATCTAAGTGCAGTGGGAACACACTCGAGACGAAGTAGTGATGGCAGGTCGACGGACTAACCTGTACTCATGTCACCTGGGAACTGCTTCCTGAAGATAGGTATAATATCAACTAGCAGTTCCCGACGAGTCATGTCTAGTGTAACTCATAACCTAATGAGCACATGTATACTATCTCCAGCACGACGTAATAATGGCTGTGGGACAGACCATCTCCCCTGCTGGGATGAAAAGCGTATACACTAGTCTACTCTAGAGTATCGATGCCCCGTATCGATAATCCTACGACTAGGGACCCATATAAGGATGTGCTTATAGACTACCTAGCTCCCACTAGTGTGACTGCCATCACAACGCTGATAGTTAAGCAAAAATCCTAAGGGCTCTATCAATATGTATAAGCGATATACTAAAAGAAACACATGCACATATTGAGATAGAATCAAACCAGGTAGCATACTACAATTTTGAGCAAGACTGTTATTATAACTGTGAATATCTCAAGCTTCTAAATATACAATCAAGTATGATACAATAATGGCCTCTAAAGTATATATCACTAACAATGCAAGTGCTAAATGCTATATAAATTATGACAAATTTAGAACTTATCTTCACATCACACCTAAATGATTTTATTTATTATTTTACATTATAAAGAATCATTTTTTATATGTACTGCAAATTTGACCTACGTGCATTGCACGTGCAAAAACTAGTTCTCTTTTGATCTCCTAATCTTCAACTACCACCGATCCTCTCTCCTACGTTTGCGCGCACAATTTCTCAGTTCCCGCTGCCAACAACAAAAAAAATTTATAAGACTCATAAGACAAAATCAAAATCAAAATCCCATGGATCTTCTTCTTCTATTTCTTCTTCCTCCTCCAACTCCTCCACTTGCGAACCCAAAGACATGAGAAAGAGAAAGAAGCTCAGAGATGCATCGCCATCATCACCAACATCATCATCATCACCAACGTCCATGGACAAAGCGGTGACAAGCGACGGCCTCCTCGACCTCTTGCTCCTCTTGCTCCTCTTCTTCTTCCTCTGCTCCCCTTTTGTCCACAGCAACCCAGGTGACATTTTTCTTTTTAAAATCATGGGTTCTTGTTTCAGTTTGAATTTTTCTCCGAATCAAAGCTTTGGGTCCTGTTAATAATCTAATTTTGGGGCGACCCATTTGGTTTTTCTGTAGATTCAAGCAATTTTTCTCATGTAATTGGCCTCAATTTGAAGGAGAAATTGTTGGATTCTTTTCTTTCATCTATTGACACCAACACATCCTCGATATATGAGAACTCACATCCTGAATTCTCTAACCTCGGATTGGATCTGGTCCAAGAGAAATCTGCTGTCTTAGAGAAGCCGGAAAACGCAACAAAGAACGAGAATTTGTCTCGTTCTGCGTACGTCAGGCTCGACGAGATTCGGAACAAAACATTGCAGTCGAAGAAAAGCAATGCACATGAAGTGCTCGAGAAAATTACTCACAGGCTCGAGCCTGATGGAAAGAAGTATAATTATGCTTCGGCTTCGAAGGGTGCTAAGGTTTTGGCCCACAATAAGGAGGCAAAAGGAGCAGGGAATATATTAGAGAGAGACGAGGATAAGTACCTTAGAAACCCTTGTTCCGTTGATGGGAAATTTGTCGCCATCGAGCTATCGGAAGAAACTTTGGTTGATTCTTTTAACATTGCCAATTTGGAGCATTACTCGTCAAATTTCAAGGATTTTGTGCTCTCGGGCAGCTTAAACTACCCAACTGAGACTTGGATTCCCCTTGGAAACTTTACTGCTGAAAATGCAAAGCATGCTCAAGGGTTTAATCTTGTGGAGCCCAAATGGGTAAGATACATGAAATTGAACTTAGTTAGCCATTACGGCTCCGAGTTTTATTGCACATTGAGTTTCTTAGAGGTCCACGGTGTTGATGCGATTAAAAAAATGCTTGAGAATTTTATAGCTGTACCTGATGAAAAACCAGCAGGCGATCATACTGTTTCATTGAAATTGGAGGCAAATTTTAGCGTGAAAGCAGATGTGATTCAAAAAATTGATCGGGTTGATGCAACTCCACCAGGAGTAGATGTTGTTGAGGTGAAAAACGATGTTCCAAAGAGCAGTGTGTCGACTCAATTGAATGAAGTGAGTAACCCCTTATCTGGAAGAATAGCAAGTGACACTGTTTTGAAAATTTTGATGCAAAAGTTGAGTTCTCTTGAGCTGAGCCTCTCTGTTTTAGAAGAGTACACCAAGGAACTTGATCAAAGATACGGTGGATCTCTGCTGGATCTTCAAAAGGAGATTTCTCAAAAGGCGGTGCTCCTAGAGGAGATTGGATCTGAAGTTAAGGGGCTCATGGAATCTAAAAATGTTTTGGTATGTAAATCTCATGTTATTTCCAATTTCATTTAGATAAGGCTAAATTGTCTACCATTAATTATGGTTGTTTTTCAGTTAACTACCTTAGGGTCCCCCCCCCCCTCTCTAATTGCAGTAAACTCCTTTGTGCTACAT
Source organism: Agapanthus africanus (assembly GCA_030015575.1). NCBI lineage: Eukaryota > Viridiplantae > Streptophyta > Magnoliopsida > Asparagales > Amaryllidaceae > Agapanthus > Agapanthus africanus. The sequence continues at coordinate 322,755,124 of JASDDO010000006.1, read as the reverse complement.
GTAAGAGTAATTTAGTGAATAAAAACTCCCGTGAAATCATAGTTTGAGAGGGTTTGTTAGTTTGAGGGAGTTTGTTCTAAGGCAGTTTAGCGAAAACAGAGATAGTTACGAGTAGTTTAGTTTACCCTAGAGTCTACACTTAGATGATATTTGGTTGAGTGGTTCGGTCTAACTTTTGGCAAGAATAGAATCCTTCCGAATATAAGCACCTTGTATATATAAACTTATGTTTTCTCATGCCGTGTCCTTTCAGGAGAAGGAACTCAGTGATCTCGAACAATGGAAATCAACTGTATCAGCCCAAGTTGATGCTCTGGTCAAAGACAGTGCCTATGTCAGGTATGAAACTGACTTTTATACACATTCTGATTTGGAAATTACTAATTTGCACGGCTTTAATAACAATTCGAGGACTAAGTTATATTCTTTTATGAGGAAGTTAGTGGAAACACAGATTATCACCTATATTTTATTAGATAATTGCACTCTTGTGTCATTTAATACAATGTATTATATATTAAAGCCGACGAAGAAGTGAAACGGTATACTTTATTTTAGGTGTTGTAAACATTTACTAATTTGGTTTTAATGCATCGATTTGCATTCTATGGTAATTTATCATAGATGACTGTTGAAGCCGGGCAAATTGTTTCTAGTGTTGAATGGATTTTGAAGAACCAAAGGATGTAGTAAAATTTTAGGATGCTAGGCATTCCCTATCTCTACTGAGTAAGGAACTGTCTCATTTTTATTAGGCAACAACATTCATAAGAAGTTATTCGGTAGATTATAAGGTAGTTCCAAGCAGTCAAAGTAAGCCATTTGAATGAATTATTGTTTATATTAGACCACCCATTTATATATTAAGGAGTTGTCTTGTATTATGCTTAAATTGCCTCATTTTTACATTTCTGTATTTTTCATTGATTGGCATAAGATTTACAGCTTGCCATTGCATTACTGATATATAAAGTTAGCTTGAAAATTTCATTTTGAATGCTAAATGAGAGCATGACCACAATATTAACTGTTATCAAGGAACATCCACACTTTCCTGGATTTTGATTTGTTTCCTTTTCTTTTTCTTGGATTAACACACTGTTGAATTTTAACTATTAAATTGTACCATGAATTATTAATATTATTTGTGAACATAGTGGCACATTAAGGACCTGTTTGGATGACTGGAAGTACTGAAAGAGTCGGAAGAACTCTTGAAGTAACTTTTAGAAATTTGTCATGGAAGGGGTTGTTTGGTTGCAAGGATTCCTAGGATTTGAGATGGATTTGGGGAGACAAAAGACTGTAGCAAGTACAAAATTCAATAAAAACTTGAAATTCTTGTTTGTTTGCAAGAATTTGGAACCTATTGGATTTGTACAAAATATGGATTTCAAGTTGGAGCCTTTTGGGATGAATTTGAAAGAAAATTTTGTGACGCCTCATCATTTAACCAAATAAAAAAAGTATTTTCATTTTTATCTCTCTTTATACTTCATATTTCAAATCCATATATCAATTAAACATAAAGCAAACGAAAGATTGAGTGTATAGGTACAAATTCATTTCTAATCCTTGCATTCCAACAAACAATTTGGAATTTTAAGGACACAACAAATATTGAATTACTGATGCATTCCTAATCCATATATTTTAGTTTCGCAACCAAACAGGCCCGAGGTAGATTTGAAAGTTTCTTGTGTTTGTTTGCGAATTTCCGGAAGAAAGAAGAAAAATTATGAATTAGCTTTTTGTGTTTCCATCGTGAACAAAGCAAAGGAAAAACTACTTTCAAATAGTACTAAATTATTCCTCTTTGGAAGTATTAACAGGAACAATAAATTATCTATTTTCATGCCTTGTGCTTCATGCTTTCTTCAAACCCAAAATGAAGGGAAGCAAAATTTGGAAGTAGACATGCCACATCGGATCCACATCATCCCTTGAAAGTAACTTCCAAACCTTTATTCTATCAAACCAAACATTTGAAATACCCGAAGTAGGTCTAGTTCTGGTACATCATCCAAACAAACAGGCCCTAAGTTGTCCCAGGTATAGACTTGCACATACACATGGCTTGAAGGTGATGTTTATAATATTTGTTGCAAGCAGTAGTTGTATCTGAACAGTTGAGTTATACAGGAAACATGCCTCTTCTTTTGAAGCTGAAGCTATAATTAGATGCTACTATTTTGTTGCTGTAATATTAAATAATGAGTTAAAATATACACGAAATTAGCAGAAAGAAACTGATTACGCGCTATGAATAGGAAATTGTTAGCTCTTACAGTTTCTCTTATGATTGCAGAGAAAGTGTCGAGACGATCTTAAGTAATCAGGAAACGATGGAGAACAAAGAGCTTGTCGTACTAATCCTCAGTATGTTTTCTGCATGCTTTGCACTATTCAAGTTAACATGCGATCGGATCGTGTCGTGCGAGCCTGAGAAGATGTACAAGACAAGCAGGGGCTGGCTCTTGCTGTTTGTGAGCAGCGGTACTGCAACCCTCATCACCTTGCTTTACAGCTAGCTTGCTATGATGAATCTGGAACTTGAATCCACAAGAGTGTAGCTCTTGCGGTAAAGTTTTCCTTTCCAAAATGAGAGGTCGTCGGTTCGATTCTTGAAGAGGATCGTCATATCCAGAAAAGAATCTCAAAGTTGCATAGCTCTTTTTATTTCCCTTTTCTTTTGGGGGTTATTGTATCTGTGGTCCTGGGAATTTAGGTTAGTCTTAACATATAGTTGTGTAGAGACCTAAAGGTGCTCTCCTTTTTCTTTCTTTCCTTCCTTTTTTTAAAAATTTACACTTTAGAATACATAGGGAGTTATAACTTATAGGGTGCATGTTTCTATTGGATTATGGAACTGAACTATTAGCAAAGGGCACTTTAGTGGTTATTTCAGGGCCTGTATGCTTAAGAATATATCAATAGATTTTATTTTATTTTATTTTATTTTGACATAAACACATCAATAGATTTGTGATATGTAATTTAAGACTTTTATCGCTGAGCCGTTGATTTTGCAACTAGTCAATTCGAATGTGTATCAATGTTTTCGGCAATAAAGATCAATATGGACAGGATCATGCCGAATGTTATTAACTTTAAAATGACATTAGAATTCCTCTTCCCATCACTTTTTTATTTCTTTCTCTCTTCAAATTCTATATTTAAGATACTTCATAAAATAATTTATAACCAAAGTCCATTATTATCTAATCTTAAACTATTTATGGCATGCGCATTTGATTTGATGATGCATTTTTAATAGCAGGCTATTGATTAGGAATAATTCTTGCATTTACCATGATGCATGTGTTCGGACATAAGAAAATAAATAAATAAATACATCAATATTACAAAGGTGCTTGAAATATGCCCAAAAAATCCGCTTTTTTGGCTCTATTGATCAGGTACGTTTCATTCGATCGGCTGAATAATTTCTTGTTGGTTTGATGCAGAGCCCTGACCCATCAATCTATTTATTAAAATAATATTAATCCTCCTCCTATAAGAAAAATAAAATTTTCCCAAAAAACACCGCATTATAAATTCCATATCAATCTCTCGAATTCTCATCAAAATTTTCCCCAAATTCATATCGATTTCCTTCACTCCTCGTCTCTCTCTCCACTCTCAGCTAAAAAGTAGAAACCGCTCTCGCTCGATTCGATCAAAATCCTAGATCTCCATCTCCATCGAAACCCTAGGGTTTTTCATGCCGCCTATTCCCTTGATGTTCATTTCATGGACAGCGCTTACTCCTCTCTCCTCTCCTTCTCTATAGCCGCCGGAGTCACAGCACTCTGCTGCCTCTTCGCCCTCTGGGCGCTGCGATTCGTTCCCAAGAAGAAGAAGAAGAACAAGAAGGCCTGCGGTTGCGATTGCTCCTGCGATCCGACGCCGGCGGCGGAGAGAGGCGGCGGGGGAATGGCGGTGGAGGAGGCGAGAGCGGTGGAGCGGCAGGCTGGGGGTTCGATGATGGAGCAGCTCGTGCCGGAGATCACCACTCATGCGCTCAGCTACTTGGATTGCACGAGCTTGTGTCGGCTCTCGATGACGAACTCGGCCATGAGGAGGGCTGCTAATGACGATGGGGCCTGGAAAGCTCTCTATCATAAGGTATTTTGATGATATATTCTTTTTCTAATCCTGTTGTCGCTCTTGTTGATATGTGATTGTTTTTGGTTTTCAAGAACAAAACCTGAGATAGATAAGTGTACACAATAGGTCGTATTCTGTGGCAAATTGCCTTGAATGAAGTTTTGGATGGAGAGGATAACTAGCTTTAGAAGAAAAATGGGTTAATGACAGATCATACGCTTTTAGGCTTTGAGCCGTTTAGCATTCACCTTTAATGCCGTATGCTCACCCTAGATTGGCAAGAAAATTTTTGCTTTATATGCACTTGTGAGAAATAGGGATGGAAGTTATTATCCACCTTGATAAAATTTCCGCCTGTGGAGGATAAGAAGAGTCGAGGAAAATGAAGTAGAGTGAATAACCCATGTGGTTTTGAATGACTAATGGATTATATAAGATTCGACAAGGTATTTGAAGAGGGTGGCATTGATAGGTTTCTATAATCAACTAGAAATTGGCATATTTTTTCTTTTGCTTTTTAGCGAATAAAACTTACTGGTCAATTGTCAAGTGGATATATTATCGTAAAAATACCGATTGATTGGAGAAGCATTTAATCATTAAACTTTCCAATGGTAAAACAACTTTGAAGCTGTCTATTAAAAGCACCTACCAAACAAATTTGTTTATTGGGCAATAACGCCAACAACTTCTTCGACTTTATATAATACTTCATAGTTAAAATCACTATATAGTATATACTTTAGATACCAAGAACTAACATTGCCACTAGTTTCTTCATCTAATATCTCATGTGTCCTATGCAATCTTAATCCCTTCCTTTTATCGCTATTGTGGTATTATAGGTGCTTTAGTATGTAACCAACAGTTTATATTGCTGGAAAATCACAATACCTTATTTAGAGTTTTCGTTTTGACCTGTACATTTTCTTCTAAGCATTTGCCTATTTCTTTAACTTTTTTTATTCAACTAGGTCTCTTAACTTAGATCTTTAGAGTTTACAAGATACAAGGAATTGCTTAATCATTAATCAACTCCTAAAATTTAGCTCTTTGCTTGTAATTGACCTCCTCTTAAAACTATTTCAAACATGCCCAACAATAAATATTTATACGTGCTGTTATTTGAACCCAACCATCTATATTTGTTGCACACTCAAGAATCAGATGGAATAAAGAAATGCAGAAAGTGGTGCTCTATTTTCCTGGATCTTTCTTTTACCATTTGATTTCTAACATTTATCTGTAATTTCCCAAGTACCCTCCTTTCAATTCAGAATTAATTAAATTTGTTTTGTCTGTTGCTTTTGTCAGAAGATTAACTACATAACATGACATAGCACCTCACATAGTTTGCAAGTTTTATGCAACTATAATTTTTAACCAGTCTCTACATCATTATGATTGCATATACTGTTCAAATTCTTGTCCAATCTCACCATCATCTGATGTATTTCCTTATATCATTCAAATGAAGAAAAACATTTTAAACAGTTTTAAGCTCTTTGTGCTGATCTATATAGCACGGATTCCTTGGCGAGGAGACGTATTTGTATCGGATATGTATCCATATTGGATTCTTTCAGATTCGTCTAGATTTCTTGTGCAACTCTTATCGGTACATGCTAAAGCTTAAATTACGTACTAGATGTAATAAACATGGTTTACCAACTATAACTATCCATACACCAAAAATAATAAATATTTATAGCTTTAGTTTATGTTTGCTAATATAATAATCTTTTTTAATACGTATATATATTTTATGCAACAAAAACGTAGCGTGTCCTAACGAATCGCATCCTTGATATGTGGAACATTGCGAGCCCGCGAGTTTGACTCGTATCGTGTTCTGTAGCCATATTAAAACCTGTGCTACTTAAGTGTTGAGTACTGTAGATTGTACATTTAAATGGATAGCGTGGCAAATGTTGTATGAAAACAGTCTCTATTTTCTTTAGCTTGAACTAATTTAAGTTATAGGAAATCTTATTTACAACTAATTATATAAATTTTTTTCTCTCATATCAGTTATCATATAACGACATATCAGGCAGTAGTATCCTTCCATTTATGGGTCGCAGATCATTGAAGCTGTAATTATGTACATTGGCCTTCTTGGATTATAAAGTCACAATTTAATACTCTCAAAGAAGGATTGATAGATGACAAGAAGCATAAAAAGAAATACTTATTATTATGGCACCTAGGGAACACCAAAAGCAATATGCTGCAAGATCAGTTCAAAAGCGACTTGCTTTTATGGGGGTGGAACAGGTAGAAAGCTAAGAAGATGAAGAATTCTTGACTCCTTGTTTACATGACTTCCTAGTTAGCTTTACTATCTTGAATTTAAATTTTATAACTTCAGCAAAGTGAATAAGTTTTATGTTCTTTAATGCATTTACTTTGAAATCCCGAAGTTCTTTGTTAAACTCTCAAGGTTAAATTTATAGTTACCAATGAAATTAGCCCTCTTCTTGGTAACAACTCCACATTAGACCTTTACATGCAAAGATTAATAGATTGTTTATGCATGTTTACTATGGAATTGCAAATGTAGTATGAAAACTTGCTGTAGTTGGATTAGCCTATATTATTTGGAACTCTTAGAAATGACAGGTAATGCTTTTTACCACTAATTAAGCAATTATACATTTTTATATCTTATCAATGCCACATATAGGCATGTCAGGCAGCAGCATCCTTCAATATATGAGTTACAGCATATTAAAGCTATGGTCATTTACATATGTGGGATTGTAAAGTCACTTATTTTTACTTCCAAAGAAAGACTGATAGATAACAAGAAGCATAAAAGAAACACCTATTGCTATATTACCTAGGGAACTTATTAACAAATCTACTGCAAGATTAGCTGGAACACAGGTTGCTTTCATGATGTTGGAGTAACAACACGAAGGAAACAAAAAATAAACAAATATTGACTCCTTTATTATTTATCTGAAACTTATTTAGAATTTAATTTTGATTAATTCAGGAAAGTAAGTTGTTTTCAGGTGCTTTGCTGTTTACAGTTTGAGATCTTGAAGTTTGTTAAGTCTCATGGCTAACTCTAGTTAACTAATGATATTGCTCTCTTTTAACTTGGTAACAACCTCACACCTGCTGATCTGCACCCACACATGGAAACACCTCACCTTCACCACTCATGGTATAGCTGACTGCTCTTTAGAGATAGGGATGAAAAGAGAGCGGTAATCTACTTCTTCAAGTTGCACAAAGAGTTATAACTTTAAGACAGAATCTTCTGTAGCAATTATTTCTATTTATTTATTGTTTCTGAATACAATAGTGTTGGATGTTATTGTTTCATTGTAGGATTTTACGATTGAACAGGATAGTTTAACCCCAACAAATGGATGGAAGTTGTATTATGCAGCTACAAAAGCCATTATTAGCGTTAATGCAGAATTCTATAACATCATTAGAGAGAGGTCACTGCCAGCTATGCGTCGTTTTTGGCTTCATGCTGATTATGTGAAGTGCATTCATGGCTCTGGGGAGCTTTTTACCGGGTATGTTCCGGAACAGGTTTTAATTCCTTTTAACATGTTATTGCTCCATTCATAGGCTTGCATCTTGAGGATTGATCGTTATGTCAATGAAAATTTAACATACTGTGGCTTTTTTGTCTTATCGCCCTTGGATACAGTGCTCATTTTTGTCACATGCCATTTTTGAATTTCTGGGTTTGGGCCATGATATAATAGGTTCTTGTACCAAGTGGTAGAGGGCCTAGAGACAAGCCAGGCAAGTAAAGGTAGTCCCTTGGATGCATAATGAAGATATCATGTTTAAATTGGGGAAATAGTTGGAACTTGACCTTGTCCTTTTCTCTATACAACACAACAATTGTTTGGAAGATTTTGATGTTGCAGTTAGGGTTCTTTCTGGTCTATTAATAAGTTTAAAATATTATATAGATATGATGAGGTATATTTTGTATTACCTGGACTTGGATGCTATAGATTGGAGTTATTTGGAGAAAATTTGCTGTGACATATGTTTGGTTAAAACCGTTGTGATACAGAGTATGTTTGATTATCAGTGCATTACTGGGTGGTTTCTATCCTTGCTTCATACTTGACCGTGCAATAGTAGAGTTCAGTATTTAACTTGGAGCTTAAGGTCCTTCGAGTTTTCAATTTTAGGCCGATTCTGTGTTGGGACCTTCCATTTTACTTTATAAAATTCTGGATGCCTTTTATATCTGACGTCTAACATATATCTTTCTTATACACATGATATATTCAAAGCTTTTGGATCAAGGGTTTGATGTTGTTAAGATATCTGAACCAGGCTGTTTTTTGAGCTAGTCATAAGCATACATCTGGATTAAGCTTACATCAGGCCTCATTCTCCTCTTTTTGTCCTTTCCTCTGTAAACAGCTAAAAATTAAGATCAAGCTTGAATTTAAGCACACTCAAACCAAGAGGAGATTACCAACTACTTCAATATAGTGCACTAGTTTATTTACATGAACACCTCCCTCATGCAATCTCAATCCAGTTTGTGTAAATGCGATTCATGGTTCATCTAGATTGGAATCGCAAAAAATGGTGTCCCAAGAATTAAAGGAAGAGGTGTAATCAGCAATTACCAGTTGACTCACCAAGCTGTCTCGAACTAATTTTTAGTGTGTTTTTATTAGACTTATTTGGATCTTGCCAATTACTATTGTAACTTATTTTTGCTGATTCCTCGTTCGTTATGCCTTATTAAATTAAAGAGTGCTTTCTTTTAATTAAGTACAACTTTAAATCTTTAACATATTAAAGATGCAAGCTACCATTATTATGAGCCAAATTTTACTTGTTTCAAATGAATGCGCATGGATATGTGGTGTGGCACATAGATAATACATGCATGCCTGATAAACTTAACCTCAACATTATATACCAATTCATATTTAACCTGCCCCCTTTTACCACCTTTCATGTGTGCTTTGTTTTTATTTGACAGTTCACAATGCTATGCATTTTGTCAAGTTAGTGAACAGAATTCCTGGCTACCAGCCCTCGACCTCTTAATTTTATTTCTTACTTTGTGGTCAGAGATAATAATTGTACTCTCCTTTGGAATTGATTGAATATAATTTCTCTTTATACCATAGCACGTTTTGATGTAGAAGAACTGATGTTGTAACATCAGGACTCGGCTATTATTGTTATTTCCAGTACAAGTAGTATTTTTCGGGTTCTAGGTCATCATGCAAATTTGGAGAATTTTCAAGTTTCTCACTAAATGTTTACTGCCTATTAAGTGCGAACTTGTGTTTTGGTACTCTTTATAAGGAGCCCATTTGGTTATTATTTTTTATGCTGAAAGTGCTTTTTTTGCACGGTTTCTTCCATTGCACATATATATTGGAACATACTCCATGGGTAAATATTGGGAACAGTTTTATGTGGCAGGGTGAAACCCTAGCGTATCCCTTGTCATCATCAAAGCTTAAGCCTCCCATGTCCGTCAGTAAGCTGTCGGCCACGGAGAGCCCCAAAGGCACCTCGATGCAGAACTCACCCTCCTGCACTTGTATCCCGGCCAAGGGTGGCCGGGAAACCACCCTCTTCAGCCTCTTGAGCGGGGATTCAGCAGAAAGCGGAATCTCCGTCCTGGCCCGGGGCGCAGGACCCCGCGCATGCTTCTGCCCTCCCCCGCGGCGTTCCTCTGGAACAGGAGAGGCTGCGTAAACCCTGGCCGAAGGCGCTTGCCGAGGAGCCGTGCTCGGAGCAGATCGAGACGAGCTCGCGCCACTGTCCTTCCTCCCCTGAGCCTTGGCAGCCATGGTAGCCATAATCTTCGAGCGATCCATCGGCTCTGCGAGATACACATAAGAAAAAGATCAGCGACCGAAAAATTTTTTTTTGCTAAATTTAAATAGATCGGCGAAATCCTTAACTTACCCATGAAGCGCGCGGGATTGAGTCCCGCGCAGCTCAAAGCTTGCTCGGAAAGTAGGACATCGGCCCGCTGGATCGGTTCCCACTGAGACACCACCCTTGCCTCTGGGGCATTCAACTGTCTAACCCTAGGACAATCGGCCATATGCCACTTGATGGGCACATGCCAATACTCACCCTCCGGGGGCCCGACGAAAACAAACTTCTCTTTCCATTTGTGGATGTAAGAAAGAACGACCACTACCCTCGACCCGGTCGTCCTATCCTTATGTTTTTTGAACGAAAGGCACACCTAGCTCGGTTCGTTCTTGCTGGTACCAAGGTGATTTTTATAACAAAGAAAGGAGAGGAGGCTCAAATCAAAAGGGATATGTTCAATCTTCAACCGGATCAGAAACCCGAGAAGGACTCTCCACGAATTTGGCGCTAGCTGGCCCGAAGCGAGACGGAAACAATGGAGCACGGCGCAAACTTCAGGCGAGAAAGGCAGATGCATTCCTGCCCGGAACGCTTCCAAGCACATAGCAATCTCGTTGCCTTGCACCTGGTCTGCCCGCTCGCCCTCCCTAGCCAGGAGGAATATGAAAACGAGCCCGGATGTCGGAAAGCTCATCCAAGCGGTTTAAAACTGAGGGCGCATCGCGGGTATTTCCGTTGCGCGCCTTGGAGGCCCTTTTCTCCCCCCGACGACGAAGGACAAGGGCATCGTTCCCCCTGGAGCGAGCCCGACACAGAAGACGAAGATGAAGAGAAAGAACTCTCTCGGCTATCGGAAGCCGAGGAGGAAGAAGACCCGCTGGACTCGGCTTCAGAAGCTGAAGCCTCATCGCCCGACTCGACTCCAACTACATCAATAGATACGAGGGAGATATCTAACCTGACTCAAGGAAGGATTGGCCGAGAAAAGTTTTTTTTAAGCTGGAGTTCCGACCTAAGCAGATGTATGCCGGGCATTCTTCAGACGGCAAGAGACGACTAGGACGAAGTATCTGCCATGGGATGACCCCCCTATTTATATACTCAACAAGAAAGCATCCAACGGTCCAAATCCGTTCCTGCCGAAACGAAGCGTCACAACCAGCGGCTACCGGGACTCCGCGTGGCGACCGGCCATTGGACACATCCCCTACACTCGGATTCGGGTGGCAACCCCTCACGTCTTGCCACCTTATGGCGGACACGTGGCACGTAGCCCAACAGAGCGAGCGAAGCGGCGCCCCCATTAAAGCGCAATCATTTCACCGATCCGCTGACGTCACCAAAGATACATGCGGGAATGGAGGCGCTTCGTGAATCGTCACGTGGATCCAAGAGTCCAAGAGGCGTAGCCGCCAAACGTCGCATCATCCCCGGCTAACCCATTATGGAGAATTCTCGACTGAATCATTAAAAACCAGGCAGACCACTCTTGACCTGACCCATAAATAGGTCAAAGTGAGAGTGAGGGGTTAATGATGATACTTATAAGTGGGAATTCTCCATATCACGACACGTGGCAGATGACGTGTCGCCCCCGTAGCCCGCTAGATTCCTGGGGGGCTACGAAGCTGGAGTATGATACCTTGGGGACTTACCTGGGTACCTCGTCTCTGAGGTTGTACCCAACCTTTTTGAGACCTCCCCGGAGTACCTTCCCTGCGCACCTAACAACCAGCCAACAACTCGCCCTCGAGCAATCCTATAGCCGAGCTTTCACAGCCTCCTTGCTTGTCCCTGAGCTATCCACCGAGACGAGCTTTCTCGGTTTCCATTATCAACCGAGAGCACGGAGCCCGAGCGTCGATTTCCGCCGCTCCACGTCCCGCATCCCACGCTGACGCGTCTCTTCATTAATTAGTGTATCCCGCTATTAATGGACGTACTCCGCCATCAACGTGAACGTGACGCAGGGGCGCAACGGACGGCGAGAATCTCGCGTCTGTTCGCTCCATGCGACCGCTATATAAATCCTCTCCTCCAGACGATTCAGGTAACTCGAACTCATTCCAATACGTCGCTACCCTGCCATTATTCCTCGGTACTTAATCGTCGGAGGGTCCTACGGTGGTTTCCCACCTCGGGACTTCCCTTGTTCGGCGTCAACGGCAACCGACAACCCATTGAGATCCATACATTCAACCCTCACACTAAATCTCAACCGTTCAGCACTGCTAGCAGCACGATCGACGGAGGATAATATCTGAGGGAGATTCCGAGCTCCATCATGTCCCATCGACATATAATTTTATTCATCCTAATCTGGCCATTGAATCTACAAATTCCATCATCAGATGTAGAGTGATAAATAATGAAAGTGGAGCAACTGCGAGAGCCTAGGCTACAAAGGAGAAATTACTACCAAAGCTACATTAAATTTCCAATTTTTTTATACTTTATCTTAAAACGACAATTAATGTTGTATGGCTAAATTTTACTAAACTATCCTTAACTATGAGCGTTTTTCAATTAACTGCCTAAAAGTGTCTTAAAATCACTTGAACTTTTGTTTCAAGGGAGCTTTTTTCTCAACTAAAATCCCTTAAATTGTAGCACTTTAAGGAATCTCGTAGGGAAACTCTTAAGGTAAAACATGTAAATAATTATTTATAGTTAGAGAAATTTAGCCATTTTATCCTTTTTGTAAATCATATCTTTTCTTCGACAAACTGTTTATTTTCATGAAAATGGTGCAGGTATGGAGCAGTGATCGATAGTTGGGGTCTGGCATTCAACTGGGTAGTCCAAGGAGGCCAAGGAGTGATCTTTGAGATCCGCGACGTGAGAGCTCGGGTGCTAGGTGACGTGGCTTGGCTTACAATGAAAGCATATGTCGATGTGGAGTCGGGACCATTTCACGTGACAAATATCTTCGAGCGCCACAATGCCCGCTGGTACATGGTTCATCATCATAGTTCAGTAATGCTTGGGGACGGAGATGGAGATGGAGACCTTGGGGGGCACCACCACATCCTTTTTGGTGGCTGAGAAAACAAAACGAAAAATGAAAAAAATTAGAAAGATAGCAGCAACAAATACAGCATTTGCAAGGATGCTTTCTTCTTTCTTTATGAGGAGTTCTCTCTCTTTTTTTCCCCCCTTTTCTTGCTTACGTTATCATCATTTTTCATAATTAGAGATTTATATTTGTACTTTGATGGATTTTTTTTGTTAATAGTTTTCATGCTTGGCCTTGGGAGATTATGGTATGTATATTCTGTTTTCGTCTTTTCATAGTTTATTTCTCAATCTGTGTACTCTAGCTTTTGCTTAAAATCCTGGAGTTGAATCAAACCAAGGCGTTTGCTCTTGACAAATTAGTATTATGAGAATGTGAAGATAGCAAAACTTAACTCCAAAATGCTAAGCCCTTCATTTGGACCCTATTCCCGAACGAGGTTAAAGTTTCCTAAACTGGAGTTTCATGAAGTTAGCAAAACTTAACACCAAAATGCTAAGCCCTTGTTTGGAAATGGAGTTGAGTTTGGATATCAGAGTTTCATAAAGTTTATACTTAACTCCAAAATCCCAATTACATTTTGGAGTTTATAGAACTCTACTTATCTAAATTTCAAAGTTGAGATAACTAGAGTATGCTAAACTCCAATTCAATTAGAGCTTTCTAAACTTCAAAAAAATGAGAAGAAAACTTTCGTTTTGGAGTGCAGAAAAGTGCAGAAAACTCGAGAACAAAATTTTTAAGTTTAGATTATTCCATTGTCAAATACCTCATTAAAATTAAAATTTAAAGTGGAAATAGGGCCTTGCAACATGATGACTAAAGTTTGCATCCCTTTTACCTTTACTTACAAGTAAACTCTGGTTATCCTAACTCTATACCCAAATAGGGCCTAACTTTGTCTTGTTTGGCACTACATTATGGAGTTAGATAACTATATTTATCTAAGCTCTAATTTGATTGAAGTTTTCTAAACTCCATCCTCGCTATGCATCTCTCCCGGCATAGTTGGTGTTTATTTTTAAATGGGATTTGGAATTTGCAAAATATAGTTCGCATTCCCTCTATCTCCACTCTCCGGTTAATCCTAACTCCATATCCAAAGCCAAGACATGACATTGTTGAAGCGTTGCCCTTTATGATTCGACCAGTGTTAATCTAAATATGTGAAGAGATTTTTAATTTTAGTTTTGTTAAAAAGGAGGGCCTTTGTCAAGGGTATGATGCATATTTAAAGTAAATTTAACTTATAGTATATTTAACATATACTAGAACATGTAGACATAATGGTCCCATGGTCTAGTGGTAAGGACATTGGACTCTGAATCCAGTAACCCGAGTTCAAATCTCGGTGGGACCTTTATTTTTGCCACTTTATAAATTTCCCATCTATTTTGCAACTGACTTGCTTCCGATAATTTTGTAGGTTGTTTTCTTGTTAACTGTATATAATTGGGATAATTTTTTCCCTCAAACAAGCAAACTACAGGATAATTGTTGATGAATATCCTAATTTTCAGTATTTAAAAATAAAAGAGATAATCTTCATTTCATAGTATAGTTATCAGCAACTTTTGATAAATATCCTTTTGCTTGAACCAAAAATCCAAAGTTTTACTAGTCATCCAAAACATAATCTGCGACAAGAAAAAAGACGGTGAGGCGCGCCAAGTAACGGTCAAAAGGAAATATCAAGAGGGGCATTTTCGTCAAAACCAAAACCCCTCCCCGAATATCCAGCTGTGAGAGAACGTGCACCAACCTCACCCGAAAGAAAAGGTCCTGTACCTGTTGCCCACCTGTCCCTTCCCTTCGCTACCATCATCCGTCCATTTATCATCCTACGGTTCACAATCGCAGACATCTCAGTGGCAATAATGTAATAATATGCCCATTTCAAGGACAATCTCGCCAATCCACAGCCGCCATGACAGATCGCAGGGAGACGAAGAGGAAAGCAACGGGGTAGCTCCCCTTTACATGCTTACTGCAACCACCCCCATTTATTATAATCCACGCGTGCTTACTCTTTTCAGACAATGAAAGCGCGAGTGTATACACAGAAACTAAAAGGGGGCGTGAATAAAACAATAGAGGAAAGAAGTAGCTTATAAGCGACCTCAAAATAATGGCGTAATTATTATTAAAAATCTCTCCTTCCTCTCTAACTCCCCAATAATTGTGGACGGAACCCCAGGATTGAATTGGATTCAGTTCGCGATGCCAGGAATCGTGACGCCAGCGGAAGCTCCGCCATTGGAAATCGCGGTCCCTTCGGACTCGAACCCCCAGATCCGCCCCCAATCTCAGCATTCGACGCCGCAAAACCCTAGGAATCGGTCGTCTCCGACCTCGAAGAAGACCCCCTCCCCTTCCTCGTCGTCGACGTTCAAGAAGCGGAGCTCGCCGTCGACGCCTCGGCCGTCGACGCCGCAGTTCGATGAGTCGGCGCTCGACAACCCCGATCTCGGCCCCTTCCTCCTCAAGGTCGCGCGCAACACGATCGCCTCCGGCGAGAGCCCCGTCAAGGCCTTGGAGTATGCGATCCGAGCCTCGAAGTCGTTCGAGAAGTTTGAGGAGATGAGGTTGGATCTGGCGATGAGCTTGCATGTGACGGCGGCGATTTACTGCAGTTTGGGGAAGTACGAGGACGCGGTGCCGGCGCTCGAGCGGGCGGTGGCGGTGCCGGAGGTTGAGAAAGGGCCGGAGCATGCGCTGGCGAAGTTTTCGGGTTATATGCAGCTTGGGGACACGTATTCGATGCTTGGGAGAGTGGATCAGAGTATTGAGTGCTATACCAAAGGGCTTGAGATCCAAATGCAATCTTTGGGGGAGATGGATCCTAGAGTTGCGGAGACTTGCAGGTGAGAATTCTACTTGAGTATTGCAATTCATGTGGAATTTACTAGAAACAATTAGCTCTTTTGTTGGAATTCAGTGAGCAATTTGCGAAATTTTTTAATCTCTCGTAGTAATCGCTAAATTAAAGTGCCCGTTGGAAGTTAAATTTTACCTGGGAAGTCCAAAAATTCAAACAATGCTGTTCATTGCTGCTGCTTGTTGCGATAATGGTGGCAGTAACGCTTGTTTCTCTATAATCTACAGTTTATATCTTTCATTTGAAACAACTTTCTCAATTAGAAAATTTATAATACTTGATGGTTATGATGGTAATCTCTCTTTAATCTAATTAACAAATCTCCTGGTGCAACTATCGAAAGGTCCGGAATTTTTGCTCAAAATGTACTAGTATAATTTTCACTCTAGGTTTGTTCTAAAGTGTACAAATGATGATCAACAGATGATATTTGTAATCATGTTGGTAGGTGGTAAAAACCAATTTTTTTTGCCAAATGGTAACAACCAAGTTGGCTGTGCATTAGGCAACTTAGAATATTCCCTTTTATAATATACCACTACACTCCAAACTTTAAAGCCTTGACAATCTGTTCCAAGTTCTGAATGCTAATTAAACTAAGCACCCTTCCACAACCCTCCATCTTTTGCTTCATATCATCGTTAAAGTTTAATTTGTCTAAACCTTGCAGGTATTTGGCAGAAGCTCATGTCCAGGCAATGGAGTTTGATGAGGCCGAGAAGCTCTGCAAGAAAACCCTTGATATTCACCGAGAACATAGCGCTCCTGCCTCTCTAGAAGAAGCAGCAGATCGCCGCTTAATGGCCCTCATTGCAGAGGCTAAAGGTGACTTTGAATCTGCCCTTGAACACCTCGTCCTTGCCTCCATGGCAATGATTGCCAACGGTCAAGAAACTGAGGTTGCTTCCATTGATATCAGTATCGGCAACACCTACCTCTCCCTCGGCCGTTTCGATGAAGCAATCTTCTCTTACCAAAAAGCCCTCACCGTATTCAAATCTGCTAAAGGTGACAATCACCCATCAGTAGCCCTTGTATTTGTTCGCCTAGCTGAACTTTATTATAAGACGGGCAAGCTCCGCGAATCAAGATCCTATTGTGAGAATGCCCTGAGAATATATGCAAAGCCTGTTCCGGGTACAGCATCCGAGGATATTGCTGGTGGTTTGATGGAGATTTCTGGTATTTATGAAGCCATGGATGAGCCTGAAGAGGCATTGAAGTTATTACAGAAAGCTTTGAAGTTGTTGGAGGATGTCCCTGGGCAATGGAGTACAGTTGCCGGGATTGAGGCTCAAATGGGAGTTATTTATTACATGGTTGGGAAATATGGGGAGTCTAGGAGTTCTTTTGAGAGTGCTGTGGCCAAGCTAAGAGCTAGTGGGGAGAGAAAGTCAGCGTTCTTTGGAGTAGTGTTGAACCAAATGGGGTTGGCATGTGTGCAGCTGTTTAAAATTGACGAAGCAGCTGAACTGTTTGAGGAAGCAAGGGCAATACTGGAACAGGAATATGGGGCTTGCCATCAAGATACCCTTGGGGTGTATAGCAATCTAGCTGCAACTTATGACGCCATGGGAAGGTAAGTAGCTCTAGTACTCTATATTCTGTTATGATTATTTGGAGCCTTGTCGAACTCCAATCTTCTTCTATCCTCCATAATAATACCAATATGTTAGAAGTAATTACTTTAGGGATATTGTCTTTATTTGTGGTCACATAGATAGCATATATGCATAACAAATTTAGCAAACAGAGAAGTTGAGACCATATTGGTATAATACTGGAAGGGCAAGAGATATCACCGAGCGATTAGTTTTGATTTCTATGTTCCATCATCCAAAAGGATGGGAGATCGATATCGATGTTAATCAAACAATCCAAGCTGGTTGGTTGAAATGGAGGAGTGCAACAGGGATTTTGTGCGATCGTAAATTTCCGTTAAAGTTGAAAGGGAAGTTTTATCGGAGCGTTATTCGGCCTTCCTTATTATATGGTATAGAATGCAGGGCTTCTAAGAAGTATCATACACAGAAGATGTACGTAGCGGTGATACGCATGCTTCGTTGGATGTGTGATAACACTAGAAAAGATAAGATATGAAATGAGAATATTCGTGCAAAAGTTAGTGTAGCGTCTGTGGAGGAGAAAATGCGGGAAATCGGGTAAGATGGTTTGGTCATGTGCAACACAGACCTATGGAAGTACCGGTTCGATGATTGGATACTTTCGATATAGGCAATGTCAAAAGGACGAAAGGGAGACCGAAGAAAACATGGATGGAGGTGATACGAAAAGATATGGTTGCCAAAGGCCTCAATGAAAGTATATTGTTCGATAGGAGTGAGTGGAGGCGGAGGATTCATGTATGCGATTCTCATGTTGGTTCGAAGGAGTGCAACATGGATTTTGTGCGATCGTAGAAGTTTTATCGGAGCGTTATTTGGCCTGTCTTATTATATGGTATAGAATGCAGGGCTTTTAAGAAGTATCATACACAGAAGATGCACGTAGCGGTGATACACATGCTTCGTTGGATGTGTGATAACACTAGAAAAGATGAGATGCGAAATGAGAATATTCGTGCAAAAGTTAGTGTAGCGTCCGTGGAGGAGAAGATGCGGGAAAACCGGCTAAGATGATTTGGTCATGTGCGTCGTAGACCTATGGAAGCACCGGTTTGACGAATGGATACTTTTGATATAGACAATGTCGAAAGGGCGAAAGGGAGACTGAAGAAAACATGGATGGAGGTGATACGAAAAGATATGGTTGCCAAAGGCCTCAATGAAAGTATATTGTTTGATAGGAGTGAGTGGAGGCGAAGAAAACCCGGCGTGATTCTCATGTTGGTTCATGTAGCCTATCCCATATGCTTGGGATAAAAGGCTCAGTTGTTGTTGTAGTTGAATGAGTTCTTCATGTATATGGCCATGAAGGCAAACATATATGTATGCCTGGACGTAATTTGAGTTCTTGACGATAGTTGTAAGTCGGTTTAGGTGTATATCAAAATACCTTAATTATTAGATAGCATAATCAGGATCAATCCAAAAGCCTCTTATATAGTGGCTAGATACTGGTACTATGAACTTCTATTTTAAAAGAGGTAGAACTATTTGGTAGGAGAAAGTTATGTAAGGTTGGATCAATGCTAAAAAATTTAAACATAAGGAATTAAGTCTAACTATTACTACCCGTATCTAAACTCAAAACACACACACTCACACAATTAATAATATCTTGGATCACTCCTGCCCTCGAAATGAATGTATTATATACAATGAGGAAGGTTCAATAAGATTACAAATTTCCTCATCTAAGGAGATCTCCAAAATTCTCAAAAATTCATAGGAAATTTATAATTCTTACAATATCAAATAATTCACAATCTTTCCGTCTTATCTTTCCATCATCCCATCACTAGGCCACTACCTGCACATGTTACTATTACCACCGTTGATTTTACCAAAATTTCTGGTGCCTCTATTCCTCTTGCAGTTATTGCTATTTTTGAATGCCATTACCATCTGTATGTCTTTCACCATCGTACCATATTCATCACTACTTCCTCATACATTCCCTTAAGCAGCAGGGACGGAGGCAAGGGGGCGCGCAGGGGCGGCCGTTCCCCCTGCTTCCTGGAAAAACTAGACCTTCGCTATTATTTCGTCCCCCTCGTCGTAATTAGCTCAACCGCAATTCCCTCCTCAATTCTTGGAACCTCCAAATCCCAAATCTCAATAGCACAGCCGATAATTACAACCCATAACTTTACTGCTGCCCTTTTAATCAAGCCAGTGGGTCTTGATATCTATTTGTTTGAGTTTGTTGCAACTAGCAAGTTGACAAGTTACGAGTTACAACCTATATATATGGTATTCATTATATCCTATTAACTAATTTGAAATCAATCAAGATGTACGAATATCTAGTTAAATCAATATATTTATAATAATCCTCTATTATTATTTAATATCCAATATCAAATAAAACTAATTAATGCTATTAGAATTAGGAGCAACTTTTCCTTCTTCATTACAAGTTTACAAATTTTCTTTCTGAATGTAAATGTATTATTTCTTCAAACTTTATCACAACTTGCTTATGGTTGGTTTTGTTCAAAACTAATTCATTTTTATTCTTTTGAGTGAGCAAACTATAAGAATTGAAAATTAACTTTTTTTTTAAGGGCGAAAGAAGAAAACAAACGAGGAGAATTGGAGAAGTATTTGAGTTGGAGAATTGGAGGAGTATATGATCTGTTTTATAATTCAATTTACTTTAGTTGATATAGATTATTGATTTGATATTAGTCATTCCTAATGGTACTATAGTTTATTGAAATTTATAACTAAAAAATTAAGGGTAAATTGTCAAAAAAAAAAACTAAGCATTTTTTCCTGTTGTCAAAAATCCCCCGGCCTCGAAAAGTTAGTCAAACCCCTCAAAAAAAGTTTTTAGTTGTTAAGAAACCCCTTACCTTTGATATTTAATAGTTGCATGTTATATCCAGTTTCCTACGATAATCTAAGCAAGCAGCCAGCGATATCGAAGAAGTTGCCTGTGATATTTAAACCGTTTCCCGCGATATTAAATTAGTTTGTATGAATTGGTTAGATATAGCAGATTATTACGTAGATATTGTAGGAAAATTTTCTCAGGGGGTTTGTCTACCGTCTCAAGGCCATGGGGTTTTTGACAGCGGAAAAAAGTGCTTGGTTTTTTTTTTTTTGACAATTTACCCAAAAATTAATGACTATGTATGATATATATTAGTTAATTCAATCTATCCACGGTAGCTATATCTTAGCTAAATTATTTTCTTAATTTATCTACTACATGTGAAAATGGGTAGATCAACTATTTTGACCCATTTCTTAGCTGAAAAAAGCATCCAAGCTCGAATGATGAAAGTCAATAGTTCCTACTCTATAGTCACCGCCCCCTCTCCAATTGAATCCTGGCACCGTCCTTGTATAGCAGCATGTGTACCTTTAGCGGTTTCATAACTTCTGTCACATTTTTCTCCATTGAATTAATGTTAACCGTCACTAATTTGGATGAGCCATGGGACCAGCCAACCTTCCATGGTCATCTGCGAGGTAGATAAATCAGAGATGTGATTTAGTCATTTAGCAAGAGTTTTGGATATGATTTAAATGGCATATTGAGTAAACTTGTGAAATAAAGAGATGCAAAGGATACCATAAGATAATTTTACCTTCAAATGTTAACCTGTGCATAACATTTATAACATGATGAACCTTGTAGTAGTATGGTTCGTAATGTCTCGTCTTTTAATTTTGAGGAATTCCTTGTCGACTTCTTGCTATGCCTATATTGGTGCCTCATAGGAAAACATAATTTTCCATAGCATATCTTCTTCCTTTACCTTCAAGAGCTTATTCTCCCGGTCGAGGAGAATTTGGAGGATGCCAACAACTAATTAGGGAATGCCCTTCTCCTGTTCATAGTTTTTGGCCAAGTATTTGGCACTATTTAAGAGCGGGCTGATGTAAGATTTACAACCGGTTACAAAACTTTGCCAGATGTTCCGCAGTCAACCTCAACTGATGGTGTTTCCTAAATTTCATTTTTAAAAAAAACATTTTGACGGTGAAGCTGATGTATTCCTTGTACAATATATTTTGGGAGGAAATATTCCTTGTACATCTCTAACATCCTCTGTATCTTTTTCATTTTAGTCATCGACATGTCATCTCTTTCTTCTTCCTAGAAATCATATGGGTTCATCATGTTCATGTAATCATCTCTCAATCGTCCAGTGATAACAATTACAGGTACCCTACAATTTTCCAACTTAAAATGGATTTATCACTTGAGCAAATTTTATCTTATGTATGACCTTTCCAATTTCATCTTGTTCCAGATTTTACCCTCATTCATGTTCTTTTAAAGATATAGTCTGCAGTACTTCTTGGCCTGGGTTATTACATGGACACTTGATTCTAATTCTTAAAGGCTGATTTTGCGAGGTTCCTGCAGATTCACATTGAATTTGTCTTCGCACTGTGTTCACTGCCCCTCTTCTCAATAATCATTTCACTTGTAATAACAAAATTAGAAAGGCATGAGTTATTGGTAAACCAGAGAATTTTATTTTTAATTGTGTAGTAATGAAGTAGACAAGTAGTATTTTAGTAATGAAATAGACAAATAGTATTTTATTAAAAAAAAAGTCGTTAATGAGATTCTGATTGCAATAGGCACTCAAACTAGTAAATTGTTTGCCACAATAAAACTGAGATTAGTCTAATATCCGTCATGGGTCATAATGTCACAAGCACACGGCCGCATTCTAGAGATCCCAGATTATAATAGGACCGGGCATATTCTGCTCACCATCAATATATACAACTTACCCATAACCAGAAGATATAGTTTCGTTCCAAGCTGTAAACTTAAAACTAAACTTTTGAACTTCATTGACAATGGTTTATCACAGGGTAGAAGATGCAATTGAAATCCTGGAATACGTCCTCAAGGTTAGAGAAGAAAAACTCGGGACAGCAAACCCTGACGTTGACGAGGAGAAGCGAAGGCTAGCCGAACTCTTAAATGAAGCAGGGCGAGCCAGAAACAAAAAGACGAAATCCCTTGAAAACCTAATCGTAAGCACATCACAGAGGATGAAGGAGGTTACAAAGAGGTGGTCAGGCCTGGGTTTCAAATCATAAAACCACTCTTGTCAGCACAAAAGCATTTGTGTATATTTGAGATATAATTTGCTAATTTGTTTGTGTGGCCCTTCATTGTTGTGAAAATTTCTGGAAGAATAATGTTATGAGTGTTTTTGTATCTTGTTGCCAAGATTTCTGCAGTTTTCTTGTATTTTTGAAACTATTTAATTTGAACTTCTCTCTCTATTTCCAAATACGTGGGATTCTATCATTTTTGGTAATTCCACAATTGGCACCACATTGCAAATTTTTCTAACTGCAATGCTGCAAGTAACGTACATTGAGAATTCCACGATATATTGGGCAGGTTTTAACTGCAGATGGATACCAGAGATCAAACAAAATCACATAGATACCGTGTTTATAATGCTTCAAACACCAAAATGGCTATAACTACAGAAATATCTTTGGTACATATTCCACTGATAGTAGAAGAGTACATATCAATCATACAGTTCATCTTTTAAATATCCGGGCCCGGGCTTGAAAGGGTCAGTTTCCATGTAAGCCTCAGATCGATGAAACCCAGCCTCATTCATTCTATTACTGAGCACATGCAATATGGGTTTCTTCGATCCGTACTCGTCCCTGTTGTTCTCGACATATGATGTGGCTTCAGCAGCCACCTCGTTCACGAAATCAAACCTGTTCTCCTCTGAGAGCAACAGCTTCTCGATGTCCATCGACATTATCTTTCCTGTTTCTCGAATATTCCTCACTTGTTCTTCAAGAAAAGGTATCCGCTCCATCGCGTACCGCAGTTTGTCGTCCTTCTTCGTCTGAAATTAAATGCAAAATTCACATGAACAACATGATGGCAGCGATGAAAATAAAATAGATCAAAGAAGATACATGAGAATATTATCAGCCAAAAATGTATCAACCAGTACTCAAAACGGTAAAAAAAAGGAGGGTGGGTGGGGGGGGGGGGATTGAGGACATATTTTAAATTTATAAAGCAAACCATCTGCAGATCAAAAACATTGAAGAATAAATTGCAGAGCACAAAAACAATATCTCATGACTTCAACCATCGAGAGATGGAACATATGTTTCAACCGGTAAGCTTATTGAGTTATTGTGAAGTAGGAGACATATCATTCAAAACTCACAAAAAACATTTAAAGTTTTGATATTAATGCCCTCATATATAATTTTAAGAAACCTTGAGATACAGGATTAACCCTTCAACTATAACAGTTGAATGTCATAATAGTATAATACCGCCGTTGTCTACCAAAGGTCATAAACAAATGCTGAAAATGAGTTGTATTGAAAGCTTAAATCGAAAGCATACCATCAACAAGCTCACAAGTTAGGTATAACCACATTATGGAGAAATCATTTTCTCCATGGAGCACCCCACAAATTGCAATTAATCTCACAACATTACTAAATTATGCTCTCGGAACCTTTCCCCACAAACAATATTATAAATCTCAAAACTACATTTCAGGAGGATGGGTTACAGGGTCACTCAGTAAATGAAATACGATACTGGATCTAAAACATGGTTCGCTTTAATTATGATAATGAAAAAATAGTAAATAGTAAACTTTGGTTAAAGAATCACATAGAAGGATATGCAGGGCTCGGGACAACATTTAGGGTTACGTTTGGGATAGCGATATGTATAAAGGCAAGGTATATTATGATATGAACAAAATGCATCAAAGGGCGGGGGGGGGGGGGGGGGGGGCGCATTAAAAAAAACCATACCAATTTTCTTCGCCGCCAAATTCTTCTACCACTACCTCCATCTGCCTTAGATTCCTAAAAACCCATCCATCAAAAACAACGAAATTTAAAAACCAAGCAAAAAATTGTGATCCAGATATAATGAATTAATCGAAGAAACCTGAGCCCTAATCCAACTAGCAGCAAAAGTATTCCCATAATTGTGAGCTGCCTTCTGCAGTACAAAATTAATTCAGAAAAGAAATGTCAGGATATGATTTGATTGTGGATGCTGTAAGATTAATAAAAATGAGGAGGGGGCTTACTGAGAACTGGGAAGGAGATTGATGAAACAAAGGATAAGGTACGAGGGCTTGCTGAAACGAGAGAGCCATTTGGTAATTTGCTGTAGCTGACTTCAGTAACCAAAAAGGAGCAACTTCGGCTTGAGAGTCATGGGCCCTGGCCCATTTGGAAACATTTTGGCCTAGTTTCCGAGAACCATGCTTTGGATTAAGTTAAAATGAAATGACAGGTTTTGTCGACCTATAAAGTATAGGGTTGTTTAGCAATATAGTTTATGAAGTCGAGAGATTTTGTTTAACTTAACTTATCTATGAATGAAAGAGAGAAGGTAATCAGAGACGGCACGAAACTTTCCAAAACTACACTCTTTTTGGAATTTAGAAAAATAAGGTTACGAGCCCTTGAAACATTTTAAAACTGCGGTTTGATAAACTCTTTTTTGATTGCCAAATGGGCCAAGGTTTCAATTTTTTGTGTTTGGCTTCACAACTTGAATATTACTACTCTTAGTATGTGTTAATTGGAAAAGCAGCAGCCAGGTGTCATATTGAATCGATTTCTTCCATTGAGCTATGTTAAAAGCCGTCTTTTCGGTTAATTTAACAATTAGGTTAATTTAACAATTAGCAGACTAATCTGATTATGATTATATAGCATGTCTGCTATCTTGAGATTCTTGACTCAGATAGCAGAAGTGGTTTCAAATTGAGGTTTATACCAAAATTTTGAAGGAAAAAAAGAATTTAATTATTTTTAGAAAAAGGATGGAGGTTTATAATGATCCTAATCTCCGCACCTTGCAATGACAGGAGCCAGAAACTTTTTCCCAAAAATTCATACCTTCAAAGAAGTAATTTCGGTTGCAAAGATTCACCATCCAACAGTATTCTACTTTCTAGTTTAATGGAAAATCAAACTACTTTTATATCAGAAAATTTTCAACTCAGGAAATTTGTAATCATAATACAAGAACCTATACAGCACTTGAAATTCGACATATTGTAGAAACATACCAAAACGCATATATAATCAATTACGTTTGGACCGTACTTGTTCAATACTCATTAAAATGTATGGCGCCAACCTTCCACACGACATAAGTGGCCGTAAACATGACCGTGCTGATCAGAACGAAGGATAAGAGTATAAAGAACAGGTCAGACCCCCCCGGAAAGTCAAAGGTCAACCCTTGCTTCGGCATTCCACGCTTGCTATCGTCCAATAGATTCTCAGGCGCTTGTGGCAGCCCCGACCTTCTATTCTTACCTCCATCGTTCTCTCTCAATGCATCCAATACTTTGCTTCCCAGACCTAAGGATATGGCAGGCCTTTTTGGCTCGGTGTATCTTGAGAGCACTCGTGCTTCCCTCAGCTTCTCTCTTGCAGTCCTTGGTGATTTCTTTGGCAATGAAGCGCTTTCTTTACTCTCTACTTCAGAATTGTTTTTTTTTCGGGAAGTGCAGTTTCAGCAGTTGCGGAATCATAAGCATTGTCGCTGCTTGTTGCTGTGGGAATTGTGAGGGCTGTTTTGAACGATGCATATTGGTTCGATGTCGGAGATGTTGTGGAAGCGCCCACAAGTTTTATCTGCAAAAAGGTCAATATTTGATTTCATCAGCTCATACAATCTCTATATCGATACAACAATGCTACATCGTGGCGTTTACAAAATTACTGTTTTGAATGTCGGCGACATGTCAAAATTGTGGGTTGGTATGTCAGGGTTAGAAAGCAAATGAAATGGTATCTACTATTTACAATTTTTATTGATGTGTCGTTTTGGAAAGATGTTGGCCAACATGTTGGCTTGTCGGGTTATGTCGCGCTATATATGCCGGCTTGAAATCTAGGAACATTTCATGTTTTTCTTCATTTTGGGTAATTAGGACGCAAGTCATCCTGTCTCTGGGAGTTTTAGTTAGAGGGGGCACATGGTGCATGACTTTTATTGATAATTCCAACCAAATAATACATAAGACCATTGTGCTGTTTGGAAAATTAGACATCGAAATGTTAAGATAATTTAATCATGAGGTTACTGGGCCTAGGGAGCTCGCCAGAACTAATACTTGCGAAATGCAGGCAAAAAAGCACGAGGAGGGATCCACCAGCCCGTGTGTCTGCGTTAGCATGCACGAACTTGGGGAGCTCCGTAGGCCCATTTTTGCCTCTAATCATATATATGCATAAGAAATAATATTCTTCACAGCAAAATTTTTTGAAAACTCCATATTTTGAAAATATCTCATGATGGCTTTGTTTACTCTCTTTATGACCTCTAACGATCGAATCGTTAAAACAAAAGTAGAGTTTAAACAAAACAAGGGTTACGTTTTAAAAGTTTGACCATAAGGTGCTAGAGTTCAAGATTCTCATAAGCGCAAGCATTTAGCGTTAATTACACTCTATTGTCCCAGAAAATATTTAGACGAGATACCTTGTTAGGTCGTTTTAAATCACATCGTTCAAAGAAAGATCACATTATAGATGAATGTACTTGCAAGCAGGAATAAAAAGGAAAAATAAATAGGAAACTTTATTCATATTCTTTTTGTTTACAAATGTTTTGTACAGGTACATTTGCATTCTGAAGTTCGCTCAAAAGAAAGTACAGGAGTTCTAGGATGATATTTTTAGAAGAAAATAGAAGGAAAGAGGGGACAGTGGAGCACCCGAAGTCAAGTGGGGGACCTGACTATCGGGTTGGGACCCAACTCTTGGGTCGGGGGCGGGGGGGGGGGCGTTTCCACTATTTTGTGGGGCTCGAGTTACTCGGCATTTATACTCCATTTCTTTTGTTTACTGTATAAAAATATTAATTTTAAAACAAAGAGTCTTTGCTTGAAACTCTTGTATTATAGATAGAAATAATGTGTTAGGTTATTTCCGTATTTAGTGAAGCATGTTTTATTAAACATGTACAAAATGGAAGATGGCATTTCTACCATTCCCTGAGTTATGTTTCATGAAAAATAAAGTATTAATCTATTTTGCTTTGATGAAGCATCAGGTATTAGCTCATGTTTCGAGTTATGTAAGGAGAATGAAGTTTTCTTCATTTCCTAAGTTGGGTGGAAGCATAGACTTGACATCCATGTTCCGAGTGTTGAAGAAGCATGGAGTTATCCATGTACTTGGTAGTTCTCATTTGAAAGCCATGGCCAAAAGGAAGTAGACGTCTTTTGATCATGTAAAAAGAGAGTTAAATAAGAAAGGAAGAGAAAGAAGAGGACTTAGAGAAGATGGAGATTGCTCTCTTATTTCTACCTTCTTCTTTCATTCTTTCTTCAAAGCTTAAATCTTCTCACTTCTTAAATTCTCATGTCTGTTGTAATTTTGTTGTCTGGTCTTGTGTTCCCCTTTTTGTGTCTAAGGAGGGGGTATATATACCCCTAATAGTCATGAGAGTGGTTTAAATTTAGGGCAAGTGGGGAGAAAATAACTCCCCACTCACTCGTTTGGGTGCCTTCAATGGGGC
The DNA here is from genome assembly GCA_030015575.1 of Agapanthus africanus. Classification (NCBI taxonomy): domain Eukaryota; kingdom Viridiplantae; phylum Streptophyta; class Magnoliopsida; order Asparagales; family Amaryllidaceae; genus Agapanthus; species Agapanthus africanus. The sequence continues at coordinate 322,727,111 of JASDDO010000006.1, read as the reverse complement.
ATCCGAACCCGCTTCCAAGCAAAGATCAGGTGGGGCCACCCGATAGGAGGGCACCCGGTTAGGGGGCAGCCGAGAGGGCCCGACCCGTATTTTTCTTTTCTTCTCCAATTCTTTCAGATCATGGTATTTTTCACCTTCAACAAGTTTGATCGCCGATATGAAATTTGTCAATTTCCAGCGCATGTCACCAAACAAACATTCATCTATTATTCAAGAAAATTCGTTCTATTTTGACAAATGCAACTAGCAATATGAGATTTGGGGCAAAATTGATAAGGACATTTTTGGAAATGTGATCAAAAGAGGGGAAATCCAGGCTCGAATTGTCTGGAAAGAGGAAGGCATACTTAAGACCAACAAGGACTCAGATTTTAGGAGTTCAGAGGTTGTGGTTAATTATAATGAAAATAGATAATCATAACTTTCATGAGATAATAATACAATGGAAATAATTAGATGTACAAGGAAACATTCATCGAAAGCTATAAAGTAATAATTTGAAAGACAGAAGTTATAATATAAATTGGTGGGCACAAGATTAAATTTTAAAAAGAAATGAGATAGTAAATTTTAGGGAAAAGAAAGAAATGAAAGTAATTACAAGTTGCAAGTTGTGACGATCACATGGGTCTAGGCCATAGCTCTAAGAATATATAGCATATATACTAGTAATAAACGGAAGGGGAATGTGCCCCCTCACCTTTGAACCTAGGTCCGTCCTCGCCCAAACCCAACCTAAACCCAAACCTAACCCAAGTTATTGAAAAAAGTACTTACCCCAACCTCAGGCCTGAGACTCACTCTAAAAAATAATAGGCTCGTCCAGAAATAAAATACCCTAACTCTATCGCCTCTTACCTATCGTGTCTCGTTCTGATTGAAAGATCTTCTATGGACCACTAAAGAGGATTTGCGCAAAAAAGAGATCAATTAGACTTCATGGAGTGCCAATTGAGATCTAAGTGGTTTATCTTTCATTTTTCTCATTTTTATTTTGCAAGAAATTTTTTACTCTTACAAATTTTGCAACTTGTTAATCTTGTTGTAAATAATAGAGAGTACCCTGATGCAAGCAAGGTTTGAACCCGACCTCTTGCTCAACAGCAAAAAAAGGGCCCACCTCTAGACTTTACTAGCACTTAGTTGTTCATGTTTTGTGATTTATGAGTTCAATCACAGAAATTTTTTTAAAGTGCTTTATTTAAGCTTAACAGTGGACCGGTTTAACAATAAACAATTGAGAGCTTTTTTTTGAAGATAACCAACATTTTATGTTGAGTTAGAATGAATGAGATTCATGATTTTTCGTGAACGCCAAACTTGATAAGATCGAATTAGAACACTATAGTTTTAAATCTGATATTTATGAAATGTTGCCCAACTTGTTACAATAAAATGTACACGAGTTTTCCCAAGAGGCTTAGTGAACAAATCAGTAAGTTGGTCCTCCGATTTCACATGGGTCGTATCAATGTCTCCTTCCTCGACCTTTTCAAGAACGAAGTGACAATCAACCTCAATATGCTTCGTCCATTCATTGGAAACAGGGTTATTCGCAATATAGATCACAGCCTTGTTGTTACAGTAGAGCTTCAAAGGTGTAACAGAACTGTATCCAAGCTCTATAAGTAGAAAATGAATCCACACCAACTCACTCGTGGTGTTAGCTATAGCTCTGTACTCTGACTCTCCTCTGGATCGAGAGACCACACTTTGTTTCTTGCTTTTCCAAGAAACCAAGTTCTCTCCAACAAACACACAGAAACCGGTAGTCAACCTCCTGGCATCAGGAGACCCTGCCCAATCTGCATCCGTGAAACCTATTACCTTGGAGTGTCCATAGTCCTTATAGACGATACCTTTCCCTGGTGCACTCTTTGTGTACCTCAAAATACGAAGGGTTGCATCAAGGTGAGCCTTGCGAGGATCGTATATAAACTGGCTCACTACACTAACCGGGAAGGTTATATCTGGATAAGTGACGGTCAGGTAGTTAAGTTTGCCAACCAATCTCCTATATTGTCCTAGATCAGAAATAGGCTCCTCCTGACCCGCAAAGAGCTTCACATTCGGGTCCATAGGAGAGTCGATGGATTTACAACCAGACATACCAGCCTCCAAGAGCATATCAAGCATATATTTTCGTTGAGTGGCGAAAATCCCTCCCTTCAGTGACTTTGATACCTCAATGCCTAAAAAGTATTTCAATTCCCCTAGGTCTTTGGTGCAAAATTGCTTCTGAAGATAAGCCATTAAGTCAGAAATCCCTCTCATCATCTCTTGTAATAACAATATCATACACAGACGACCATAAGGAACCTCTTTCCACCGTGATGCCGATAGAAAACCGAATAATCACTATTGGATCTTCGTAAACCAAATGTTCTAACAATATCTGTCAGTCTCCCAAACCATACACGTGTAGACTGTTTAAGGCCATACAACAACCACTTGAGCTTGCAAACTGTAACAACCGAGTCCAGTTCTACAAATTTCAGTTACCGTATGTGTGGTGTGTGGTATTTATTTCATTTATCATGCTTTGGCCGTTACTAGTTATAGTTTGCACCGACGTGTCATATTCTGCATATAACAATTTAAGTCATTTAAAATAAATTAAAAATAATTGACATGGCCTGCTTGACACCCCTAACCCTGTGGTAGCGTCCTTGCATCGTGTTCTCATCCCGTTCAGTGAAACGGACGTGTTTGGACGGCTACGCGCACGTACGTGTGTCCGTTCTTGGGGGTATGCTTTTAATTATAAAATCCTTCATTTTAATTTTTGGAACTTGCTAATATTTTTCATATTTCAAATTCAAATTTTTGGACCCGACCCGGGCGCAATTCTGAAATATTTTGTTTTCCGCCAAATTCTATTTATTTTAAAATTTCCTAAATCAACTTCAAAATATTTTACAGCCTATCAAAATTTTCCTAAGCAAACGAGATTATAATTTTAAAACCCAGTAAATCTTTCATAAATTTTTCCTAACAGTTTTCTTTCAACCAATCAAAACCCTTTCTCCTTCGTCACTGGGCCCACGACATCTCTCTCCTTCTTTACCCCAGCTTACAGAATAATCCTTTAAATATGATAAAATCTTTAATAAAATTCCTAAACAAATCTCTCAACCAATCGCGTTTTCCCTTTCTTCACTGGGCCCCGTCTCCCTCTCTCCTTTCTCCTTCTCTTTCTCTCTCTTCTCTCTTTCTCTCTCCAGCGCTAAACGCCAACTTTATTTCTCCTCCTCGTTTTCTCACTCCTCTCGATCTCTCTCTTCCTCTCTATCTCTCTCCTCTTCTCTCTCCCCCCGCGTCTCTCTCTCTCCCCCGCGTCTCTCTCTCTCTCTTCTTCTCTTTATATTGTTTTTTGCCCTTCCTCCTTTTCTTCAGAGAAAGAAAAACCCACGTCATGAATAACCCTAGCCGCCGCCTACTCTCTCGCCGTTGCCCTACCGCCGACGCCACCATTGCCATTCATCGCCGCTCCTCACCCTCGTCACCTCCACCTCCTTTTCTTGCTCCTTCCTTCTCTCCCGAGCACCCTGCACCAGCAGCCACGCCCCTGCACGCTTCTGCACCGCCGGAGGATCGCCGCCGGTGACTCATCCCCGTGCGCTTAGCCGTGTGCTCACCCCTATAAGCAACCTTCCTCCCCTCATCCTTTTCTTCTTCTTCTTTCTCTTCTTCTACAACTTAAAACTCTTTGCTGTTAAAAGTTTTTGGGTTCTGTAGATCGTCGGAGCCCGTCGTTCTCGCCGCGGTTGATCTCGCCGCCACCACAGACCCCTCGGCAAACCCTGTATGCTTTAGTACCTCATTCCTCCTCTGTTCTTTCCTTACTTTCTTTTCTTTTCATGTTAAAATTTATCGTTTCTTGTTGTCGCTGATTTCTGGTTCGCCGGAATCCGACCGTGCCGGCGACGTTTTCCCGACGCCCGAGCGAGGACCCCTGACCCGTGTGATTCCACTGTTCGTCGTTTGGGTTCATTCCGTGTACCGTGCGCGCGTCGCGACTTTTCCCCGCCGACGCGTAACGTTCCGTTTTCCGTATCGCGACCCGTCGAGGCAAATGAAACTTGCTACATGCTAATTAAACTATTCTTATGCTAACTTAGTTATTTTCCTATTAAATCTTTAAATAGAATCAAAAGTATTGGATTTCAAGTTAACCGTATAAAGTTCCGTTACATATTTTATGATCTCGAACTTGAAACTTAATTGTTGCATCTAATTATTTATACCTAGTAATCACCTGTAAAGGTTAGACCACATGATCACGTTTGTTTATAGCCATGATACCCCTTTATCCAGTTTTAACCTATCGGACATCCATGTGCATCTTTAACCGGTTTAATTACAACTGCATCCATTGAACAGATTATACATGTCGTCGCATCCCTAGATTACTCAATACTTATTAACCTGGTTTTTAGCATTCACACCTATCATACTGTACTCGTATAATGCTGACACCATCTGTTAAACACAACTGATAACTGTACGGCTAATTAATTAAATCTGCTTTATTGCTTAACCTATTGCTTGTATTGTGTTGTTGATAACCATGCTTGATTATTTATAACCATGATTATGCTAGCTGTTTATGAGTACCCACATGTTATCTTTTACGCCCTGGCATGACTTGCTACACACATATTGATTGACCCGATATGGTACCGTACACTACTTGACTTGACCCGTTACCTGATCTTGTGTCTAATGCCAACAAACCTGACATGTAGTCCTCACGGACCGTTCCTGTTGTCTATCCAGAAAAACCTGCTCTTACCTGATCCTGTGTTGGCATTAGTTCTTGATTACTGAATACCTGACTTGACATACATAACTTGGGGGTATGAGGAAATCAATGATGAAATCCTGACTTGTAACTCGACAGTTGCTTGCTTTTACCGATCAGTTTAGAGGCTAGGCCCGCCTCGTGACGATGCTGCTGATATCGTTGGTCTGTACCCTTTTCCTGTTAGTGCCTAGCGGCACGTCTCGGTTTCAGCCCGAGAGTCTTAGACCGTGGTCCCGGACATGCACGGGATACTATTGGGTTATATCGATGATTCATTAAATTGATTTCAAAGACTTGAGAGTAGAAACCAAATAGAACAGTTTAGTTTACTCACTGCACACCACACTTCACTGCCCTGATTTATATTACTGCTACACCTGCTTTATTATTCATGATCATATGCATTGCTTGTTACCCTGTTTATTTTTTATTACTTGATGCCATGACGCGTTGACGTCTGGGTTTTGCATGGCCCAGATTTCGTACCTTTGCTGCAGTCCGAGCAGGAGTACTTCAGCCAGCAGGCTGAGCTGTGAGGTGTCAGTAGTAGTTAGTTCTTTTATTTTCTGCATTTTATTCCTGATGTGAGCCCACATTATGGGACATACATTCCAGTTATTTTGTATTGGATCTTTTGCTTCCGCACTTTTATTATTCTTGACTCATGTTATCTTGGCTTATGGACATGTATTAGATAGTTATATTTTGATTCTTGATATCTCTACAGCCGTAATGTGACTGTGGATGGATGCTTCCTACCCACAGGTAGCATGGTTGGCTGTGTCACGTGCCCAATTTAGCGTACTCTGGGAAGCGGGGCGTGACATGGTTCTTTTGGTATCAAAGCATATGTTAGTCGGGTTGATTCTTTTGTAGTTGGGTATTATACCCAATACACGAATCAGAATACCCGTGTTTAAGAAACATGTCCTGCCACCTTGCCGTTTTACCGTTCTTGAATCTAAGTTCTTCCAGATTATATCTTTTACGGTGTGCAAACTTCCTTTGCATATCGACTCGAAACCTGATTCCTTATTATCTCTAGAACTTAGGCGACTTTGGTGGAGTTATGTAATTGTATCTATGATACCGCGGCATGGTTACAATGTGGTACTCTATTTAAGTAACTTGGAGTTCTAACCTTGATCTATATTTTGAATCTGTTATCATGCTAATCTTGGGTGTTTTGATTTCAGGAATATGGCAGACAAGAATCTGAAGACGTACCAAAGGCGTGTTGACGAAACCGCCATGTTTGGAGTGATACGGGAAATGCTGGAGAATCAAAAGAGGCAGACCGAGCTGATCCAGCAGCAAGCTGAATCATTTCAGGAAGGTTTGCGGACCGTTCAGCAGTCCGTGAACAATGTTGGAGCTAAACCAGTTGATCGTGTGGGGCGTAGCAGATTTCAGGCGTTTGGGTCCGTCTGTCTTTACTGGTTTGGAGGAGCCGTTGCCAGCGGAGCAGTGGCTAGTTGACACGGAGAACTTACTTATTGCGGCGCAGATCCCAGATGATAAAAGAGTGGATGTGGTGCGCATTCAGTTAGTGGACTACGCCCGTGAATGGTGGCTTGTGGAGGAGACCCGTTTGCCCAAGCCGATCAAGTGGGCGGATTTTTCGAAGAGTTTCCTGGAGAAGTTCTTCCCGTGGACTGCACGGGAGGAAATGAAAGAGAAGTTCATCAGTCTAAAGCAGAGTGGTGCGCCTGTAGATGTACATGCAGCAGAGTGGACACGGCTCAGTAGATTCACTGGACCTTTAGTTGCCAACGATGCAGACAGGGCAAGGAGGTTCATGCGTAGCTTGAATGTGGACATCCAGAGGCAGATTGTCTTCCTGGGTTTGACCACTTTCTCACAGGTTCTTACGGCAGCCCGAGAACAGCAGAGCTTATCTGGGAAGACTGGGAGTTCACTGCAGACAACAGTTACAGTAAGGAAGCCGGCAGTTGTACCAAACCGAGCTCATAGGCGCAGAGGTATTCCAGTGGACCGTCGTGGTGTAACACCGATGAAGAAGCCTGCTGTCATTGATCAGAGGAAGCACATAGTTTGCAGCTATTGCCACTTACCCGGACATTTGCAAAGGGAATGTCGCAGGATGCGGGGACTTTGTCTAGTTTGTGGATCGGCGGGTCATACTGTTAATTCTTGTCCATCGAAGCTTCGCACAAGGGATGATATTCAGAAACCTCCGCAGAAACCATTTCAGGAACAGAAGCAGCTGACTCAAGGACCTAATCAGGCTCGGGCTTTTACCTTGACGGCTGAGGAAGCTAAGGCTTCGGGAGAAGTTGTTTCAGGTATTTTACTCGTTCATGGTTTTCCCGCATTAGCGTTATTTGATTCTGGTGCATCCCATTGTTTTATGTCGTCCAAGTTTATAACTACACACTCGATCACCTGCACGACCCTGTCTAGTTTCTGGGACATACACACTGGGAATGGGAAAATCATATCTAGTAGAGAATGTAAAGATTGTACAGTTGTTGTTTGCGGACGGGAGCTTTTTGCAGATTTCTTGGTGATTGATACGGGCAGCTACGAAGTCGTCCTGGGAATGGATTTTCTTGGCACTTTCCACGCTCACATTGATTGTAGGGCAAAGAAAGTAATTTTCCAGATTCCCGGACATCCCGAGTTTATCTTCATTGGAGGGAGCAGTTCTGTCGGGCCAGTCGAGTTTAGGGCTAGGCCGACAACTAATATTCTTGCATCAATGGAGGTTGATGAAAGTGAAGAGCCAGCCGTTGTTCGCGATTTTATGGACGTGTTTGAAGATATATCGGGATTACCGCCAAAGCGAGACGTGGAGTCCGCAATTGATCTTATTCCTGGTGCAGCGCCAGTATCTAAAGCGTATTATCTAATGGCACCAGTGGAGTTGGAAGAAGTCAAGAAACAGGTTGCTGAATTGCTTGAGAAGGGTTGGATTCGAAGTAGTAACTCGCCTTAGGGAGCTCCAGTTCTTCTAGTTAAGAAGAAGGATGGCACAAGAAGGATGTGCATCGACTATCGAGAATTAAACCGGGTGACTATTAAGAACAAGTATCCAATCCCTTGCATTGGCGAACTATTTGAGCAGCTTAGTGGCGCGAGGGTATTCTCGAAGCTGGATTTGCGATCCGGATATCATCAGGTTCGAGTGAAAGCAGAAGATATCTGCAAGACGGCGTTCCGAACTCGGTATGGACATTACGAGTATTTAGTGATGCCCTTCGGAGTAACGAATGCACCGGTGATATTCATGGATTTGATGAACCGAATCTTTTCACCATTCTTGGACCAGTTTATTGTGGTGTTCATTGACGACATTCTGGTTTACTCGAAGAGTATTGAAGAGCATGCTGAACATTTGAAGGTCGCACTGCAAACGTTGAGACAAGAGAAGTTATATGCAAAGATGAGCAAGTGCGAGTTTTGGCTGGAAGAAGTAAAGTTTTTGGGGCATATTGTGTCTGGCGATGGAATCGCCGTCGATCCAGAAAAGATTGCAGCAGTTCGAGATTGGCCGATTCCGAAGAATGTTGCGGAGATAAGAAGTTTTCTTGGACTCGCCGGGTATTACAGAAGATTTGTGGAGAACTTTGCTCGTCTGACGGAGCCGTTGACCAATCTTACGCGTAAGGAGGTACCTTTTGTGTGGACGGATAGTTGTGCGCCAGCTTTTGAGACGTTGAAGCAGAGATTGATAACCGCTCCTATTCTGACCGTGCCAGACAGTTCCGGAGGATTAGTGATTCACAGCGACGCATCTGGAAAAGGATTGAGATGTGTTTTGATGCAGCATGGGAAGATTGTAGCGTACGCATCGAGACAGTTGAAGACCCATGAGAAGAATTACCCAACTCACGACTTGGAGCTTGCGGCTGTGATTTTCGCTTTGAAGATTTGGAGACACTACCTTTTGGGCGAAAGGGTCGAAGTTTTCACGGATCATAAGAGCTTGAAATATGTGTTCACACAGAAGGAGCTTAATATGAGGCAGCGTAGATGGTTAGAGCTGATGGCTGATTACGATCTTGATCTTAAGTACCATCCGGGAAAGGTTAATGTCGTACCGGATGCGCTCAGTCGGTTACCAACGATTCAGATGTTGACTACGCAGAAGGAACTCGTTGAAGACTTTCAAAGATTTGAGTTGGAGGTTGTGCTACCGCATTCTTCGGGACAGTTGATGCAGCTGCAAGTACATTCGTCGTTGATCGAGAATATTAAGACAGCGCAACAGCAGGACCCTAGATTGCAAAAGTTTCGAGAACAGGTTGAAGCCGGGCTACGAACAGATTTATTAATCCACGAAGATAGTTCGTTGAGGTATGATAGCCGTTTGTGTGTGCCAAAGGGGGAAATTCGTGAAGAACTTATGAAGGAGGCGCACATCTCAGCTTATTCCGTACATCCAGGAGGCACGAAGATGTACCGAGATATACGACAGCATTTCTGGTGGGAAGGCATGAAACGGGAGATTGCTCGCTTTGTGGCAAAGTGCTTGGTGTGTCAGCAAGTTAAGGCTGAACATCAAAGGGTCGCTGGTTTGTTGCAACCACTTCCGATTCCTCAGTGGAAGTAGGAACATATAACCATAGAATTCGTGACAGCTCTACCGCGGAGTCCAAAAGGCAACAATGGAGTATGGGTGATTGTTGATTGATTGACCAAGGCCATTTCATTCCTTTCCGGGTTGGTCAATCAACAGAAACTTTGGCAGAGCGGTACATGTAGGAGATTGTAAGATTGCATGGAGTACCGGTGAGCATCGTGTCCGATCGTGACACTCGGTTTTTATCACACTTCTGGAGGAGTTTACAGGAAAGTTTGGAGACTCGATTGAAGTTTAGCACAGCTTATCATCCTCAAACAGCTGGCCAGTCGAAGAGAACGATCCAAACTCTTGAAGATATGTTGAGAGCATGCATGTTGGACTTCAAGGGTTCTTGGGAGGATCATCTACATTTGGTGGAGTTTTCTTACAACAACAGTTTCCAGGCAACTATTTAGATGGCTCCATTCGAAGCTTTGTATGGTCGCAAGTGTCGTTCACCTGTTTGTTGGGACGATATCGGTGAACGAAAATTGTTGGGACCAGATTTGGTTGTACAGACAGTTGAGAAGGTTAACGCTATCCGGAACCATATGAAAGCAGCACAAGACCGACAGAAGAGTTGGGCAGATACGTCGAGAAGACCTTTAGAGTTCGCCGTTGGTGATTTGGTATTCTTGAAGATATCACCGACTAGAGGGGTGATTCGTTTTGGAAGTCGAGAAAAGTTCAGTCCTCGATTCGTTGGACCCTTTGAGATCTCGGAGCGTGTTGGTGAGGTAGCATACTGTTTGGCGTTACCGCAGTCCTTGGCGAATGTGCACGATGTGTTTCACGTATCTGAACTCCGTAAGTATGTTCGAGATGAAACGCATGTATTGGATCATTCGGAGCTGACTGTACGAGAAGATTTAACTTTTGAGGAGCGGCAGGTTGAAATTGTGGATCGAAGGGAAACGGTTCTTAAGAACAAGGTTATCCCTTTTGTACTTGTTTTTTGGGGTAATCGCTCACATGGAGAGTCCACTTGGGAACGAGAAGATGAAATCCGGCAGAAGTTTCCTCATCTTTTCTTGTAGTTTGATTTTCATCTATCCTTTGTATTCTTGGAATTTCGAGGACGAAATTCTTTTTGTAGTGGGGTATAATATAACAACCGAGTCCAGTTCTACAAATTTCAGTTACCGTATGTGTGGTGTGTGGTATTTATTTCATTTATCATGCTTTGGCCGTTACTAGTTATAGTTTACACCGACGTGTCATATTCTGCATATAACAATTTAAGTCATTTAAAATAAATTAAAAATAATTGACATGGCCTGCTTGACACCCCTAACCATATGGTAGCGTCCTTGCATCGTGTTCTCGTCCCGTTCAGTGAAACGGACGTGTTTGGACGGCTACGTGCACATACGTGCGTCCGTTCTTGGGGGTATGCTTTTAATTATAAAATCCTTCATTTTAATTTTTGGAACTTGCTAATATTTTTCATATTTCAAATTCAAATTTTTGGACCCGACCCAGGCGCAATTCTGAAATATTTTGTTTTCCGCCAAATTCTATTTATTTTAAAATTTCCTAAATCAACTTCAAAATATTTTACAGCCTATCAAAATTTTCCTAAGCAAACGAGATTATAATTTTAAAACCCAGTAAATCTTTCACAAATTTTTCCTAACAGTTTTCTTTCAACCAATCAAAACCCTTTCTCCTTTGTCACTGGGCCCACGGCATCTCTCTCCTTCTTTACCCCAGCTTACAGAATGATCCTTTAAATATAATAAAATCTTTAATAAAATTCCTAAACAAATCTCTCAACCAATCGCGTTTTCTCTTTCTTCCCTGGGCCCCGTCTCCCTCTCTCCTTTCTCCTTCTCTTTCTCTCTCTTCTCTCTTTCTCTCTCCGGCGCTAAACGCCAACTTTCTTTCTCCTCCTCGTTTTCTCTCTCCTCTCGATCTCTCTCTTCCTCTCTATCTCTCTCCTCTTCTCTCGCAAATCTCTCTCTCTCCCCCGCGTCTTTCTCTCTCTTCTTCTCTTTATATTGTTTTTTTCCCTTCCTCCTCCTTTTCTTCAGAGAAAGAAAAACCCACATCATGAATAACCCTAGCCGCCGCCTACCCTCTTGCCGTTGCCCTACCGCCGACGCCACCATTGCCATTCATCGCCGCTCCTCACCCTCGTCACCTCCACCTCCTCTTCTTGCTCCTTCCTTCTCTCCCGAGCACCCTGCACCAGCAGCCACGCCCCTGCACGCTTCTGCACCGCCGGTGACTCATCCCCGTGCGCTTAGCCGTGTGCTCACCCCTGTAAGCAACCTTCCTCCCCTCATCCTTTTCTTCTTCTTCTTTCTCTTCTTCTGCAACTTAAAACTCCTTGCTGTTAAAAGTTTTTGTGTTCTGTAGATCGTCGGAGCCCGTCGTTCTCGCCGCGGTTGATCTCGCCGCCACCACAGACCCCTCGGCAAACCCTGTATGCTTTAGTACCTCATTCCTCCTCTGTTCTTTCCTTACTTTCTTTTCTTTTCATGTTAAAATTTATCGTTTCTTGTTGTCGCTGATTTCTGGTTCGCCGGAATCCGACTGTGCCGGCGACGTTTTCCCGACGCCCCAGCGAGGACCCCTGACCCGTGTGATTCCACTGTTCGTCGTTTGGGTTCATTCCGTGTACCGTACGCGCGTCGCGACTTTTCCCCGCCGACGCGTAACGTTCCGTTTTCCGTATCGCGACCCGTCGAGGCAAGTGAAACTTGCTACATGCTAATTAAACTATTCTTATGCTAACTTAGTTATTTTCCTATTAAATCTCTAAATAGAATCAAAAGTATTGGATTTCAAGTTAACCATATAAAGTTCCGTTACATATTTTATGATCTCGAACTTGAAACTTAATTGTTGCATCTAATTATTTATACCTAGTAATCACCTGTAAAAGTTAGACCACATGATCACGTTTGTTTATAGCCATGATACCCCTTTTATCCAGTTTTAACCTATCGGACATCCATGTGCATCTTTAACCGATTTAATTACAACTGCATCTATTGAACAGATTATACATGTCGTCGCATCCCTAGATTACTCAATACTTATTAACCTGGTTTTTAGCATTCACACCTATCATACTGTATTCGTATAATGCTGACACCATCTGTTAAACACAACTGATAACTGTACGGCTAATTAATTAAATCTGCTTTATTGCTTAACCTATTGCTTGTATTGTGTTGTTGATAACCATGCTTGATTATTTATAATCATGATTATGCTAGCTGTTTATGAGTACCCACATGTTATCTTTTACACCCTGGCATGACTTGCTACACACATATTGATTAACCCGATATGGTACCGTACACTACTTGACTTGATCCGTTACCTGATCTTGTGTCTAATACCAACAAACCTGACATGTAGTCCTCACGGACCGTTCCTGTTGTCTATCCAGACAAACCTGCTCTTACATGATCCTGTGTTGGCATTAGTTCTTGATTATTGAATACCTGACTTGACATGCATAACTTGGGGGTATGGGGAAATCAATGATGAAATCCTGACTTGTAACTCGACAGTTGCTTGCTTTTACTGATCAGTTTAGAGGCTAGGCCCGCCTCGTGACGATGCTGCTGACATCGTTGGTCTGTACTCTTTTCCTGTTAGTGCCTAGCGGCACGTTTCAGTTTCAGCCCGAGAGTCTTAGACCGTGGTCCCGGGCATGCACGAGATACTATTGAGTTACATCGATGATTCATCAAATTGATTTCAAAGACTTGAAAGTAGAAACCCAATAGAACAGTTTAGTTTACTCACTGCACACTGTTCCCCTCCGAAAGACGGCGCACAAGACTGCGATGTCCTGACGCTGAGATTCGGAACAGATGCTATTTGGTTTTATCCGTCTACCTCTCCGAAGATACCAAGTTGATTTATGGCACCGTGTATTGGAGGTTTAGACGGATGCGGCCGATGTAGCAGACTTCGTCAGATTCCCCCTTGCTTGAGGGGTTTTTGATTGTGGGGGCGCTCTTCCCTGCAGGCGCAAGCCCCTGCAGTTAATTACGCTACCGCATCGCGGTAACAACTTTCTCATTCTCCAGAATTTCACTTCGTGTCGTGTGTGTTTGTTTTGTTTGTGGTTGCCCGTGGATTGTATACGGAGACTAAGTAATGCCGTCGCCCCTAGGACGTAGATTAGTCCAAATCCGTATTTACTTAGATTTGGGTTTAGTGTTTTTAGTTTAAGGATGCATTAGTCGCGTTGTGGCTAAGATCAACTTAAACGTTCGTTAAGGATACGATATCCTGTTTGAGACTAATATCAACTTAACGTGGTGATCCATTTAATATATGGCCGTCGGGACTCATCACCTCTCTGACGTCGTTGAAGAATTACAACGATAGGTGTCAGAGGAGATCAGAGATGTACCCTTGAACCAAAGTTGATTTGTAGTTTTATAGTCCATTTGAATGTTTAAGGATACGTTAGCCGTGTTTAGGGCTAAGATCAACTTAAACGGTATCGTTTAGATCCGGCAAAAGAGCGTTTGGAGGCTCTATCGTTCCAGTTTAGGGACGTAATGGTCCATAAGTAGTTTAAGGACATTGCGGTCCATATTCCAGTTTAGGGACATGGTGGTCCGCATTCCAGTTTAGGGACGTGGTGGTCTGTATTCCAGTTTAGGGACGTGGTGGTCCATTTAATATATGGCCGTCGGGACCCGTCACCTCTCTGACGACGTTGAAGGATTACAACGACATGTGTCAGAGGAGTTCGGAGATGTACCCTTGAACCAAAGTTGATTGGGGGTCTTATAGTCCAATTTGGGACTAAAGTCTGTTTGAATGTTTAAGGATACGTTAGCCATATTTGAGGCGAAGATCAACTTAAACGGGATCGTTTAGATCCGACAAAAGAGCATTTAGGAGCTCTATTGTTCCAGTTTAGGGACATAATGGTCCATAGGTAGTTTAGGACATTGCGGTCCACATTCCAGTTTAGGGACATGATGGTCTATGTTCCAGTTTAGGGACGTGGTGGTCCGCTATTAGTTTAAGGACGTTTCGGTCCAACATTAGTTTAAGGACGTTCCGGTCCAACATTAGTTTAAGGACGTTCCGGTCCAACATTCATGTGTGGTCGTTGGGACCCGTCGTCTCTCTGACGTCGTTGAAGGATTACAACGAGAGGTGTCAGAGGAGCTCGGAGATGTACCCTCGAACCGGATATAAATTGATTTAAAAGAGCAATCTTGCTCGGTCAATTTAATTTGAGGACTTACGGCCAAAATTGGGCTAAGTCCAGTTAAAAATGTCCACATTTTGTTTGCATTTGGCCTTTGTTTGGGTTTTCCCCTTTTTAGAATAATGCATAGCATTACTTCAGGCCATTTATGCCCATTTTGACTGGGCTCTGCCCTTTTTATTATAATGCAAAGCATTTGTTTTGGTCCATTGGACCTCTCAATTGGGCTCTGCCCTTTTAAATAATGCATAGCATTTTTATTATTTTGTTTGGGCTCTGCCCATTTATAAATGATGCAAAGCATCAGTTTAATTAGGCCTGCTTGGTCTTTTTGATTTGGGCCTGGTCCTTTAGGAAATGCATTGCATTTTCAGGCGCTTTGCGCCAATCAGAAAACGCAAGCGCTTGCAATGACGACACGTGTCATGCAAGCGCAGTGCGCTGCGCTAGTGCTGCTGACACGTGGCGCGCCTTGGTGAGTTGCGCCAATCACAGAGAGCAAAACTCTATCTCAAAGCTCATAGCGCAAGTGATTCAGATGCTGACACGTGGCGCTTTCCCAAGAGCGCAACAGCGCAGTTTGGAAGTGCAAAGCACTAAAAATCTTTTAGATTCAAGAACAGAAGTGCAAAGCACTATTTGATTTCTTGATCTAATTTAGATCAAAGAAAAATAAGTTTTTTTTTATTTCAAGAACCAGAGGTTCATAAAAGTGCGAAGCACTATTTATTATGCGAAGATCATTGATCTGGTTTTTAGATCAATGATTTATTAAAAGAGATTTCTTCTCTCTCGTGAAGGTTTTTACCTTTTTCTTTGAAACTTTCTCAGAGTTCTCTCTCTGTTTGAAGCTCTTGACTTTTTTCAAGAAAAAATATTCCTTCCTTTGAATTGAGGCTTGGGGTCCTTTTTATAGTGCCCATAAATTAGTTAAAGAGATCTTTCTCTGAGTGATTTGGGGAATTTTCCCCACCGTTGGATTTTTGATCCAAGAGCTTCTGTTTTATAGAAGAAAATCTTCTTGTTTTAACAAGAACAGAAAAGATTTCTTTAAATCTCCATTCTGTTTTGCATATCTCCCCAGCGCTTGACACGTGTCGTGCAGCGCACAGCGCAGCGCGACTGCGCAAGCGCATCTGCGCTGACACGTGTCGCGCAGTGCACAGCGACTGCGCAAGCGCATCTGCGTTGACACGTGTCGCGCAGCGCACAGCGCACAACGCAGTGCAACAGCTCCAGCGCATCTGCGCTGACACGTGTCGCGCAGCGCAGTGCTTGCGCAACTGAAGCGTTGCTTCCTTTAATTTTACTTGAAATAGAGTTTTGCTCTGATTGAGCGCGCCTTTTTGGACGCCACGCTAATGCATCTGCGCCAGACACGTGGCGCGTTGCGCGCAGCGCAAAGGATCTGAAGCGCTGCTTCATTTATTGAAGTTTAAATTTTGGGCAAATCGGAAGCGTCGCTTCACCTGAGATATCTTTTCATCTCCTTGTTTCAAGTCAAACTTGTATTTCCAAAATTCTGATTTCCCGGGCCTTGGAAATGATTTCATTGTGCACAGAATCTTCTGTGCTTGGGTCTATATATATAACTCGAGGCTGAGCCTTTTCTTCTCTCATTTTCAGAGAACTTCTTCGATCATGGCTTGCAACCGCCCTCATGCCCGCCGACAACCATGGGAGGTGCCGATTCGGGACATCGTTCCCCGTTTTGCTGCGCGCCTGGTGGACCTTTCTCTCTCGGACGAGCAATGCGATGCCGCAATGCACGAGCTTTTGACTCGTGTGGGGTCTCCTCTCCCTCCGAATTCCATTTGGCTTCGGATGATTCTTGCCTCGGTGCTCGCCGACATTCCCCCTCCTCCAGCAGAGATGTCCTCGGCGATACTGGATGTCGCCGGGGATAAGATTGAGTGCTTTCTCGAAGCGCACTTGATCACCAAAGCCCTGAGGGACTTCTCCTTCCACTTGCTGAGCCAGATACAGGCTCGTCGGGTTGTCATCGCCACTTTTTCCCAGAAGTGCGGCGTCGACCGTTGGATGGCTACCCCTCGGAAGGATCGCCGCTTCGACGTGATGGAGAAGACGGAGAGGGAGCTGAATAATCTTCTTTTTCTTTTTGTGAACCCTTGTCTCTCTGATCCCGTATTCGGTGATCTTTTTTAAATGTAATAACAATAATAATGAATAAGTATTTTTCTTTTTAATCAAGTACTTCATTGTCTGTTAAGGGTTCTTTTATTTTAGTTCTCTGTTGTGCTTGTGCATCGTATGATTTTAATTTGTTATTATTAAGTGCATGTAATTTTGCAAGGATAAATTGCCTTTGGCACTTAGCCCCCCCTTTTTTTATGAAACGGTGCATCTGCGCTAGCGCAACTGCGCTGACACGTGTCGCGCAGCGCAACTGCGCTGACGCATCTGCGCTGACACGTATCGCACAGCGCAGAGCGCGGCGCTTCCTTTAACAGAGCTTTGCTCTAATTGGGCGCGCCTTCTTGGACGATGCGCTAATGCATCTGCGCCAGACAGGTGGCGCGTCGCGCGCAGTGCAAAGGATCCGAAGCGTTGCTTCATTTATTAAAGTTTAAATTTTCAAAGCAAAGCTTTGTTTCTGATTGGGGGAAGATGAAGCGTTGCTTCATCTCCTGCCTCGGAATTTGAACAGAGCTTTGCTCTGATTGGGGTAAACACACACCACACTTCACTGCCCTGATTTATATTACTGTTACACCTGCTTTATTATTCATGATCATGTGCATTGCCTGTTACCCTGTTTATACTTTATTACTTGATGACATGACGCGCTGATGTCTGGATTTTGCATGGCCCAGATTCCGTACCTTTGCTGCAGTCCGAGCAGGAGTACTTCAGCCAGCAGGCTGAGCTGTGAGGTGTCAGTAGTAGTTAGTTCTTTTATTTTCTGTATTTTATTCCTGATGTGAGCCCGCATTATGGGACATACATTCCAGTTATTTTGTATTGGATCTTTTTCTTCCGCACTTTTATTATTCTTGACTCATGTTATCTTGGCTTATGGACATGTATTAGATAGTTATATTTTGATTCTTGATATCTCTACAGCCGTAATGTGACTGTGGATGGATGCTTCCTACTCACAGGTAGCATGGTTGGCTGTGTCACGTGCCCAATTTAGCGTACTCTGGGAAGCGGGGCGTGACACAAACAAGCCTAGACTCTCCCTAAGCAACAAAATTAGGCGGTTGCTCCATATATACTTCTTTCTGGAAGGTACCATGTAGAAATGCATTCTTCACACAAGCTTGATGTAAAGCCAATGATACGTGGCAGCCAACGATAAAAAGATACGAACGGAGGTCCTCTTGGCCAGGAGAGAGAAAGTCTCAACATAATCGACCCCGTAAGTATGCGAGTATCCTTTCGCCACCAAACGAGCTTTCAGCCGAGCAAGAGAGCCATCAGGATTCAACTTCACAGTATATACCTACCGGCAACCAACTGGCTTCTTTCCAACAGGAAGACAAGATCCCATGTGTCATTAAGACGTAATGCTAGCATTTCCTCCTTCGTTACTCTCTTCCAACTAGGATTAGCCAGTTCATCAAATACTGAACCGGGAAAAGAGTGATAATCTAAGGATGAAATGAATACACGATATGACGAAGACAATCATGCATATGTGACATACTCACTGGTAGGATATCGAGGAGTAATAGTAGAGTACCCTTTTTAAGGGCGATAAAAAGGTCTAACTTAAAAGGATCCGGGTCCGGAGTTGTAGGGGTAACCGGTGGAACGTCTAACTCAAAGGAATCTAGATCTGGAGTTGGAGGGGTGACCGGTGGTAGCTTGGTTGGAGTTGAAGGTTGTTCTACCCGTCTAGTATACACCTGTATAATCTGTCCTTGCATCAGTTTCTTAGTTTGGTCCACAGAAGGTTCGATTAGATCAGCAGTGGATGGGGTAGCTAAAACATCAAACTCACTGATAGGGAAATCCTCACGAACAGATGGAGAAGAATAGGTAGAGAAAAAATATGGAGCGTTCTCATGAAAAGTGACATCCGCCGATACAAACACTAGCACTTATAACCCTTTTGATCACAAGATTATCCGAGAAAGGCACATCGAAGAGATTTTGGATCAAGTTTGGATACCCTGAGACAATGGTCATGAACAAAACAGGTGTATCTAAACACCCTTGGAGGAAGATGAAAAGATGACTTAGAGGGAAATAGAATAGAATAGGGTATCTGTCTATTCAAAATAGAACTCGGCATGCGATTAATCAAATGACACGCAGTAGGCATGGCATCGTCCTAAAAATGTTTTGGGACTTGCATATGAATCAACAGAGTGCGGCTGACCTCTAACAAATGTATTCTTTCTCTCGGATACCACGTTTTGTTGAGGTATGTAAAGACATGAGAATTGATGAACAATACCAAAGGAATCCAAAAATTGTCGAAAGTCTGAGATGAAGTATTCTTTGGCATTATCAGTTCGCAAAATTTTAACAGATTTACCAAATTGATTTTTAACTTCAGTACAAAAGGATTTAAAAATGGTGAATACTTCAGATCTCAATTTCAAAAGATACAATCATGTCACTCTAGAGAAATCATCGATAAAAGTCACAAAATAACGGTATCCACGGTTTGACATAATAGGACATGGACCCCATATATCAGAATGTACAATCTTAAATAGACTGGTCACCCTATTATTAAGTCTAGAAAGATAAGAAGCACAATGATGTTTTCCCATTTCACAAGACTCACGCTTAAGAGTGGACAAATGACCGAGGGAAGGAATAAGTTTTTTTTAAAAATTTTAAATATGGATGAGCTAACCTACAGTGGACCTCAAGAGGAGCCGCAGCGGTAGAACAGCTGTAGGTGTATGTCTATTCAGGTAGTACTAAGCCTCCATGTTCATGTCTTGAACCAATCACCTCTTTCGTCTCCAAATCCTGCATAACACAACCAGATAGAGAAAATGTTACCAAGCATTTAAACGAATGCACAAGTTTGCTTACAGATAGTAAACTAGAAGGAAATGTCGGCACATATAGAACTGAAGATACAGATAAAGATGAAGTGAGAAAGGTTGAACCAACTCCTTCCTATTAGAAGTGGAACTATTTGCCAGAGTAATAGGACTGCTATATGAAGTAGAAGACAATAAAGTGAATACATCTGACTTTCCGGTCATATGATCTGATGCACCTGAATCAATAATCCAAGACGTATTAGGAGAAGCTGATGAAAGAAAATTACTATTGCCTTCACCTTTGGCCGTACCTGTGATGGGAGAATATGACCTCAAAGAGAATGTTGAAGCTCGAGAGAGAAGATCCCTAAGCTGTAATTTCTCCTCCTCTGTAAAACCTGATGCGGCTGAATCAAATGCAGCCATCCTAGAAGTGTGTGCGGGTCGAAGCTCATGATGAAGAGTATTACAGTAACCTTTAGTATGACCCGACAACCCACAATGCGAGCAAAAACGATCACCTCCCCCTAGCTGCCACTCCACGACCTTTGTTAACTCCACATTTTCGATTTCCTTGTGCTCTACTCTCAAATGAAGTAGGTACATAAGATACAAAAGCCATAGGTATTCCAAAACCAATAACAACACGACTTCATGAGTCAACACCAATCTCCAACCAAGAAAGGAATCGTATACGATTCCACCCAAAGAACGTAATCAAATAACAAGAATTACTGATCAAATAACAAGAATTACTTCATGAGTCAACACCAATCTCCCACGATTCGATTACTAATCAAATAACAAGAATCCACCCCCACAAATGAGGGACTCGAAGGTCCTTTAACAATCCACAAATCAAATCGTGATCCGTATCAAAAGACTCGAATCAATGATCTACAACCCACCACCCTCCATGAAACACAAGATTGAGACCTAACATGCAAGATCGACACCGATCGCGGTCTCCGATAGCATAAACATCCCACATACACAAACTTCATAATAGGCCCTCACAAACATATCACAAAGAATCATTTCAATTTATGAAATAGATGTAAAAAGGAAAATAGTAAAGCAGATCTCATAGGTTCGGGTTACTGTAGCAAATCGGTTACTGTAGCAAATCTGTTGCGGTAGCAAAATCACTTTAAAGGATATCCGACGCTGAGGCAGGATCAAAGAAGAGAAGGGAGGCCAAATCCAAAAAACCATGAACTTTGGCGTTGTTTCTCTCAAGATCGAGGGTTCCACTTCAAAATCGAGCCACAAGAATAAGATCGAGATCAGATCAACACTCCTTTCATGAATTGATGATGACAAAGGCCATGGCCTCAAGGATCGATGGGACAAAAGCAACTTTAAAAGTCGATTTTTGTTGAGGCCATGGCTTAATCGATGATGTCAAGGAAGCGACAAGCTCGCTGGGTTAAAGTCGAGGTCGGTGGCTATGGCTAGGAGATCTTGAGATGGAAGGTGGCGGCTGCGGCTAGGATAAAGGAGGCGGCTTCGACGAAGAAGTTTGCTGCTTCGACGACGACGAAGAGGTTGGTCGATGGCGCCGCGGAGCGATGGCTCTAATACCATATTAAGAATTGATTTGGGGATAAAATATGGTTAGAAAACCCTAACCCATCACAACTTTACAGAGGCATCATAATTTATTATAAATATATCCCGAATATATCATAGTCGTCCATTACATCATATATCATCATAACATCCTTGACATATCTTGGAATTTGCCATCCGACATGAAATTTTATAGTCTAACAGTACCATGACATTCAACATCTAGAATATTCATGTAGTCAAAGAAACGAAGGATGGGCCTTCACTATGTTTTCAGAGAAATAACATAATGTTTGATACAACAGATTACTGACAAGACACGACGTAGTTTACTACACTAAACGAGCATAAAAAATTCGTTCTCTACATATACAAAACTTACATATACAAAACTGGC